>JAZFAV010000016.1:16102500-17352500 GCA_037954035.1 Rosalia funebris | reverse complement strand
ATTACTTTTAAATATTTGAAAATGACATGCCGTTTAAAAGTATGTATTAAGAATTAGTATTTAAGAGCCCGGGTAGCTCAGTCGGTAGAGCATTGGACTTTTAATCCAAGGGTCCAGGGTTCAAGTCCCTGCTCGGGCGATATTTTTTTTAACATATTGAAAAACTAATTAAATGCAAATATGTACCATATTAGAAGTATTGAAGATTAAATATTTTAAATTAAATATTCATTTTCGAAATATATAATTAAAAAACTAATTTTCTAGTTTGATATTAATACTATTAAATGTTTTTTTGATTAAAATATCGAAAAAATGGGTTATATTAGGTGTTAGAAAATTAAATATTAAATTACAACCATCGACACTACTATTTTGATGTCAGATAAAAATTTAAATATAAGAAGAAAATGAAAACTATACCACACCCCGGGTTTCCATCAACTAGATCTATTGCATCTGTCAGTACCATTTAATAGTTCTTTTTCTTATTTATGTTCTCAAAACATCAATCACCGTTACAATTAACATTACTAATACACCCATTATAACTTACTCAATGGGATATAACTGTACTCTTCTAAAATATTTATTTATGGTCTAGTCCCTATTATATTAAGACTATATAAATGGAAAACATATTACATTTTGTACCAAATCATTTTGTTTTGTCAATTTATTTTTATAAGTTTTTTTATTTTATAAGAAAACAAACAATATCTAAACTATGTATTGTTTTATCTAAACAAACGCCTTTACAGTTGTGTGGGGTATGGGATACATACCTATGTGAGTCGAATCCCATGCTTTCTGATTTTAAATAAAAATTGGAAACACTTTAATTTTAATTTATTTTTATAACATTTATTTTTATTACTGTAATTCATTACTATTTAATTGATTTATCACTTACTTACACTGCAACATTTCACATTAAGTATATTCATACATATATGTTTGCAATTTAATTTATATTTAACCTACAAGAAAGACAGTAATATGTCAATAATACGTATAATTATTATAGTTTATATAGTTATATATTATTGTAGTTTCTAGTTTGCTCCTTTTACATTTATTTGTTTATAATATTTGAATACTGAAGTAGGTTGGAACCTTATAAGTAGCTGGAGTATAGTGTTTTGGTGTTTTGTGAAAAACTAAGTCAATGTCATAATACTTGAAAATTAAAATGAGTTAATACTATTAATTCATTACATAATATCCCATGTAATGAATCCTGTTACACCATATGTAATGAATTATATTACACCACTAGTGTTGAAATGCCAATGTACCTTTTTTGTTTAATTATATTTTTCAACTTTCAAATGGATTATATTGGTCCACCCTGTACGTCGTTAGTGGGCGTTTTAAAAGGTCCTGCACCTTGTTCTGTCTTTTTTTTTATCATTAATTTCTGATACTATTTTATGCACCTACATACAACAAGTAACGCCACTGGTTTTCTGTTTCCAACTATTCTGTTCGAAAATCTGATAGAAATGTGATCGAATCGATTTATATCTGGAAGACAAGCAGTGAATCCCCAGAAAAAAAATTAAATTGACAAAGCTACTAGTAATCCAAATGAAGATACTTTTGGATTACCCATGTATTTAATTAACCAGACTGTCCACAACATATCATTGTTCTTGATTATATAAACTTCATGCATATATAATAGATAGTTCTATCTGTTTAGATATGTAGTAGATTTTGATAACATATATCTAAAAATTAGTACTAACCAAATATCCAACAGGTTGAAAAAAAAAAATTCACTTACCGAAAAGGGTTATGTAGAATGCTTAGAATTGCGACTCAACAAACGATGGACCAACGAAAAACGTATTTTTTACGCTACACATTTTGTACGACTCCGAAATAAACAGTTTAAGATTTTTTGCGAAGAATTTTATGAATACACACACATTCGAATGTTTTTCAAATAATCCATATATTATAGTCTGGTCTTTTATGTTTTTTTCAGTGAAATGCACTAATTAATATGAACTAACGCGTACATGAACTGTTTTTAACATATAATAAATTATGAACAATAAAATGATTACCACAAACAGCACAATAGAAGTCCACACACAAAACATCTACACAGGAATTAAAATCAAAACACAACGCATCTACATCTACGGTTAACATTACGTAAACTAATATACCAACAGCCAATCAGAGATGTTGAGACATCTCTGATTGGCAGAAACGTGGGGCATTTGAACACTGTTGCCATTTTTAGTCTTAGATTCCAGATAAAAAATAATAAGTAATATTGATAATTATCATTAATCAATGCGTTTCACTCATATAGCATCACAAATATAATATTTTAAATATAACTTGATGCAGTTAGTGCCAAAAAACATGCGTTCAGTCATAACAGAGCCGATTTCGTAATACCGTAACTACGATTGTGATATTAACAGGTAATTGACCAATCATATTTCGTAAATTTAAAATCTACCAATAGAAATGAAACAGTTATGTTGACAGTGGCGTAGTTTATAAACGGCCTTAAATATGTTAGAAGATTTAAAATCATGTTATGTATATAAAAATGGCATATCAATTATTTCTATGATCAATAATAACCTATATAAACTATTTTAGGTTATATTTTATTAAAAATGTGTAAAAATTGCCTATAACCATGTTCGTACGTCAATTTAGTATGATATACCATGTATCAAATTACATTAAGTAACTCAGCGCCTAGTTAAAACAAAAACTAGTAATGTTTATCGTTATTTAAGTTTATATTCTCTTACAATGTCTTATATTTGATATTCTTTTCGAAATTATTCTGTTGGTATTTTAGACACTCATCGATTTGGCTATTTGTGCGAAGACATTCTTTTCGTTTATACTCCAAACAGGTGTACCCCGAAGTTAATTGCGATTTATTTGTTTTCAAAACTAATGTGTTGCTTAGTAAGTGTGAAAATTATTAAGGTATAAATAAAGAATATAACTATTGTCTGTTTTTAAACCGCAAATTTCGTTTGAAGAATTTACTGTTTAATAATGTTTGGCTTTCTTTCTTCACAAAGGAGTAGATTTTGAGCAAGAAAAGGGGTGAAAATTAAGAATTTAACCAACACAAAATCAATTATCTCAAAAATTAACCGAATTAAAACTAATTTAAGTAATAATCTACACATTAACCTCTATGTTGCAAGTACGGATACATTCCCATACAATAATTGTAATATGAATTGAAAAAATAATAAGATTTTTCTTTCAGAAAAACTTCATGTGGAACACAGTTACCGTGCAATACAATCCACTTATTGAAGAAGAATACGATGAACACTTCAAAGTAACATGCGAATATGGATATGATTTTTGGAAGACCGTTACTTTTCCTTTTTTAGACGTAGAGTAAGTAATAAAAAATATACTATTGTACAGTATATAATAGTAAATAATAGTGACTAGTCCTTGCACTACAGTGTGACAGAGTTATAACTTTTTGTTGAGCTTGTCATTTAATATAACAATGAATTTGTAAAGTTCTAATAATTAATGTTATATATATTTAAAACTGATTTATTTTAGAAAATTGCGTATACATATTTAAGACTCTTGTTATACCCAATTCATAACATTTCTTTCTCTGTGACAGGGTCGCCACAGGAAATCCAGTGGTATTTACGCTAACTCCTCCTGAATGTTACATGGAAATTCGGTATGGGTATGGCACGTCTGGAACAAGGGTTACCGGCCCGGTAAGAGTTGGCGATCCTCTTACGCTAATAATTTACATGAGAAGTAAATATGGTACGTATAAATCCTTAACATTATCATTATCATTATCATTTCAATGCCTTTGTTCTTAATACACAGCAGAATTTATAAACTGTTCATGATAATGATCACACGACACAATTTACTGTGTATGTAACTACATAATTTTGATTTTCAGATGGGTTTGATATCGTTGTCAATGACTGCTATGCACACAACGGTGCCACTAAAAAAATACAGCTTATTGACGAATATGGGTAAGAGCTTGTACCGAAAATATAAAAAAATATATATAAAGTAATACTATGAGTTGGTCACATTATGATTTCATATTGAAATTCGTATATTGTATTTATCTTTCGTTAACGACCGACGACGACAATGTACGCATATCTACAGTCGCAGTGTGATGAACTCGGAACTTTTTCATCTTTAATGTAATTTTTGTACTTAATTTCTTCAGATGCCCAGTCGACGATAAACTAATATCAAGATTCCGGGGGTCATGGTCGGAGTCTGGTATTTTCGAAACGCAAATATTCGCCTACATGAAAACGTTTAGATTTACAGGATCTCCGGCACTTTACATCGAATGTGACGTAAGAATGTGCCACGGTCGATGTCCGGTAAGATTTAAAAATACTCTTATAAAAATTAACATTATAGCACAGAAAATTCACTCGCGCTTCAAATTTACAACGAAATTCATGATTTCTTTTATTTAGAGTCAACCTTGCCATTGGAGAAATGTGAAGAACGTAAAGAAGAGATCGATCGACGCAAAATCTGTTTCGTCTACTGCCGCACCAAATACTTCTTCACTTTCCGAAAACATTAATCTATTCCAATCGCTGCGGGTGCTTCAGGAAGGAGAACCCGATGAAGACAAAAATGTAACCATTACCAGTAAGTACAACAATGGCAATGGCAACATTTTTTATAAACAACGTGATGTTATCTACCCTCTTTTACTGGCATGCAGAGGCGGCTGGTGTATAGGTGCTGCAGAGCTGCAAAACTGCCAAAAAAATTAGATATTTGTATATTTTCGCGACATAATAATTACTAAAATTTATTAATAAAATAATTTGGTCAGTTGGTGCAGCTAACCAAATTATTGCGTTAAAGTCGCGTTCTGCCCGCCGTCCTCTATTGAGTAGTAGACCAGATGAATTATCTGGGTCTCTACGCGAGCGCGTCGCGGTACATTGAACTGGGCCACATGAGGTAGTTCTCAGCACGGCTCGGCACACCCGTCCTCCCCCTCAACTCCCGCGACAATCCACACTTGGCGCTCGTAAATGCGCGAATTTACACGGTCAGTGAGCTGTATTTTTTCCAGCTAAGGCAACATCAGTGAATGTTTACTCCTTCCTACTTCTCGTACAGTTGGCGGGCGTAAATCGTACCTATTTCGTATTTCGTGTTAATTTGAGATTTTAAATACTGTTTTGTGAATTTGTGTAGTGATTTATTATACTATTTATTAATATTTATATACTGTGATAGTGACAATGGATTTAGTTTATAATTTAGTTCATATGAAGCGATTTTTTAAATACTCTTATGAAGAAAAAATTGATTTAAAAAACAATGGTAGGCCATTGCCCGATATTGTTATTGAGACTGCAGGTGTTAGCCGCGGAAAAGCATATAAACGTCAATTTAATAGAGACATTTATTCGAAGAACAATTGGATTTGTGGGTGCAACAAAAAAAAATGCGTTATTTTGTTTTCCTTGTTTACTTTTTGGCGATGATAAAGCATGGACGGAGGTAGGGGTGACAGATTTGGTGCACTTAACTGAAAAAATAAAAAAGCACGACAACTCCAAAAGCCATCTACATAATACAATGGAATTAGCTTTATTAGGAACAACTAATATTAAAGCTCAGGTAGATTCAGCTTCTTGGATAAATGTGCAAAAGCATAATGATAATGTGACAAAAAAGAGATACGTTTTGTCAAAAATTATAAACTGCATAAAAAGTTTTGTGGGGCCTTTGAACTGGCGCTGCGAGGACATGACGAAGCTGAAACCTCTCAAAACCCGGGGATATTTCGTGGTTTGATAAATTTTTCTGCTGAGCTTGATGTAACTTTAAGCGAGTATCTACAAAATGCTTCAGTATTTAAAGGAACCTCTAAAGAAATACAAAATGATCTTTTAGATTGTATATTAAAAGTATGTCACGAATAAATAATTAAATAAATTAACAAAACATTTTACATAAAAATTCTGAAGTATCAGGAAAACGCGTGACCTTGAAAATTTTCAAAATTTTCGTCTGCGGCGCAATTTTTTTGTGGCCCCTACGGCGCCAGTAGTTTGGTTACGTTTGAAATTTGCACAGCGGGCGGCCAATACCCTAGGATCGGCCCTGTGCAAAACACCCGTTTCATTTCATCACGAGCCGCCACTGCTGGCATGATCTGTGTATATCACAGAACACCTAGAATAAATGTATATGTCCTTACAGGAAGCGCCGATAGAGGGCACCTACAAATATTGTGTACAGTATGTGATTCTCTGCATCACAGAAATTTTTATTTATTTTAAAAGTGACTTAAAATAAGGTAATTAGACATGGATATTTAAAACTGGCGGATAGCATTATATTATTATTGGAAACTAAACCTGTACCTCTCACATTCTTATGCCGCCTTGATAATTTGCCACTCCATTAGATCCAGAGATTAAGTTTTTTGTTAAATCATCAAAAATTTCAGGTATAAGGTGTGAGATAGTAAATTACAGATTATATATTATATATCACACTGGATTAACTAACTATTGCTATATCCATTAGATGTCTATTCCATAAGATGTACAAACTGTATTGTATTCATATAGACCTTTTTTTAGTCCATATCGGTCAACGTATTTCATCAAATGTCTGAATATAAATTACATTATTTAAAGCACAACTTAAAGCTTTTGTTAGAACAATTGTTGCGATAAGAAGGTGAAAATGATCGCAACTGATAAATATTCGGTGGAAATCCAATTTACACCTCCACCTTATATATCCAATAGCATACTGGATGGAGAAGTATAATACATTTTGTATAGATCTCTACAGAATACTTTGGGAATTCGAATTGTTTGTTATATAAACTTTAATTGTAACATATATTTTTTTTGCTGAAAGGGTTGTTACCCATGTTACCTTCATGTTGGTGTCGAATACCATGCATTATGTGAAGTAATTTACCATGACAATTGGCGTATTTCTTTTATCTGATATATCATTTCATTTCGATTGTTCTGTGTGCTTATTGGCCAATTTAACTATACGCATACCAAATCAGCGTGAAGAATAATTGAAATGAGATGGATTTTAAAATGCAGTTATTGGCCCAGTGAATTAAAACCAATACCGAAACAAAAAATATATTCCTACATCTTAATCAATTTTGTAAATTATGTATTTTTTGTGTGTAGGTCATCCAGTGGACCCGAACAGCATCTGCATGAAGACAGGATGGTTTTCTGCACTTTTGGCGTTAGGTGGCGGCGCGATGTGCCTTCTAGGGGGTGCACTTTTAGCCACCTGTACAAGAATGAGGAAAGTTGCCATAGACAAAGTGCTAACCAGTAGTCAGTTCAACGGATATATGAACCACAGAGGCAGCATTAACTAAAACAATGAACATTTTTGTTTGTAGCTCTAAATCTTGCAGAAACCGATGCAATTACATTAAGTATAATTAAAATAATTTATTTTCGAATTTATTTTAGTCACTCGATGTACACGTTTAAGCATTATGTAGTTCACACTCTTAGGCAAAGACTGCATATATATATATAAGTAGTTCCAGTTTTATTTTATTACGTTCCATCATCTCACTTTTTTATTGCACTAATAACTAACATTAGACATAGTATCATACTACTTAATTTTGAAGAAGAGTGAATCAATCCATTTAAATCGCATCAAACAAATTGTATTCTTTTAACTATCGGTAATGAAAGCATTTAAATTTGAATTTAGTTCAATGTTTATTCTAATTTGAAACTTTTATTAGACCTGATCAAAATGATATGAGACCATTTTTTAACATCTAAGCGCACATTATGCTAATTTTAACAATATTATATTTTGATTTTAACCAAACTGTTCTCACTTTAAATTAAAGATTTTTAATCGGAATGTTTGGGATCTACTAGTAATAGTAAAAATATTATATTTTTCATTATATGATATTAGAGAACCAAATTAAATCATCATTCATTGACTTTTTATTTATATATTTGTAAGAAAATTGTAGACAGCAAGTATAATTTATTTATAATTTATTTTTCCTATAGATAGCTTACGTGCATGGAGAATTAGATAATATGATATTGAGTAAGAAGAAGTATTAAAACATTATTAATACATTAATAAATACAGTACTACATATTTTAGCGTGTCAAATCTTATGTCAAGCATTCAGGCTATTTAATGTGAAGACAAGGCTGTTCAGTATACCTTTTATAAATATATAAATTGTTTTAATTAAATAGTAATACAGTTATAATATATAATATATACCATTAGTAGTTTATGAAATTTCATAGCTTCTACTACATTTCTGCTGTATTTAATAATGAGATTACAGAGATATGTTACATGTAACATATTATAGTGCTAGGTTTTATAATTTATATTTGTTTCATTTTATATTCTTCCTCTCCTGCATGTTTGCAATTAATGTGGAGATTTTGTAAAATAGTTTTACAAAATATCCAAGCCTTGTACATATATAAGTACGAAATAGTCTTTAAGTTGTAGGTGTAGTTTTGTTGTTGTCTTGTATAGGTATGACAAATATACAATATACGAATATATATCTGGTTTTATTTTTATTTTAAGTAGTATAATAGAATATACATAATATCACTATTATATATAATAGTGTAATAGTGATATACTATAGATAAAAACTCATTAGTCTCATTATCTATAGTAACATTCATTATCTATAATAAAAAAATCAAGTTATTGAATTTAATTATTCATGTTGTTAACATTAACATTTTTCTATGTGTATTATATCAAATATATAATGTAGTTTAGGACTGATAAATTCTTATGTTGTAAACAAACAGATTAATATATTTATAATTAACATATAAAAAATAAATCAAATATCAATATAATATTTTGCCATACAATTGGCATTTTCCTGTAAAAGTAAACGTTAAATAATTATATATATATATATATATATATATATATATATATATATATATATATATATATATATATATATATATATATATATATGTATGTTTGAGTTTTATGGCACTGGTTCAAACAAATTAGCTAATTAGTCTTTCTTTGGATTACTCCCTATATTATAACACTGACGTAGCTTTCCAGAAAACACTACTGTGTTAATAGTGCTTTATTGTGTTGTGGAAAACTACGTCACATATTATCTTTACACCAAAGATTTCGACCCACTCCATTACCTTATATTACAATTTATAATATACTATTCATTATAACATAACAGCAGAAATTCTTATTTTATTAACAAATTCAACACTTTGAAATGTTGAGTTATTTAGTTAGTTAATTTAGCTTTTAACATATAGTAATAGTTTAATATGTTTAATATTTGATTATAACATGTTTTTTCGATATTGAACAAGGAATGTTACGTCTATAACAAGTAAATTTTACACCTTATACTTTATGCAGTACAATATATACTTTGTTCAGTTCAGGTGTAACGTCTCTTACTCGTCTTAACTATAATATTATTATTGAACTGAAAAGGTATATTTAAATGTTGTGTGTGTTGGGGCCAGTACAACTCTGTGTCCTTCATCATCTGTTCCTGTAGACATTCTGCGTTCCTCTATTGGCTGCTCTGTGATCGCCCTGTTTACGCTGTCAATAGACTGATATCATAACTGTCACTGTCAAGTTTATCCATCAAAAATTAATTGATATTTCATATATATTATTAGATTAGTCATACTAAAAGCAGTTTTTGAAACTTATTATATTAGGTATCATTTAAAGTGTATACAATATTTATAATTAATATTCACTATGTCTATAAGTCAAGGTAAATTATGAGTATACTAAACTATTCGTTGTCACAATACAAAATATATTTCTTTTATTTTAGACAATCGTCCAGAGTTATATGAAGAAATAAAACTATATCATAATGCACGAGAAAGAGAAAAGTACGTGTTAAAATATTTTCTTTAATGGAATACACAATTTGATAACCTTTTAGATATGACAACTTGGCCGATTTATATGCTGTCATAAACACCCTCCAGCAGCTCGAAAAGGCTTACATTCGAGACTGCGTTACCCCAAAGGAATATACTGGAGCGTGCAGTAAATTACTGGTACAATATAAAGCTGCTTTTCGACAAATTAACAGTGATGAATTTCCTACAGTAGATGCTTTTGTTAGAAAATATCGGGTGGGACATAATTATTTATATATGTATACATACATATCTTGAAACTAAATATCTTTTCTTTTTTTAGCTCGATTGCCCTGCCGCATTAGAACGAATAAAAGAAGATCGGCCAATCACAATTAAAGATGATAAAGGCAATACCAGCAAATGTATCGCTGATATTGTTTCATTGTTTATAACTATTATGGATAAATTACGTTTGGACATTAGAGCTATGGATGATTTACATCCGGAATTGAGAGATTTAGTAGATACAATGAATAGACTCAGCATTTTGCCATCAGATTTCGAAGGTAAACAAAAAGTTGCCGAATGGTTGGCTACATTAAATTCCATGCAGGCCTCGGATGAATTGTCTGAGTCACAAGTGCGACAATTACTTTTTGATCTAGAAAGTTCTTATGCCTCATTTAATAAGGTTTTACATAATTCAGCATGAGATGTAAGATATCAAACACATAATTATTCATTACATAAGATGTTAAAAATATAGTTCTATTGAAAGGATTTAATAATATTCTAAGTATGTACTTTAGGCAGATATTATAAATAGAAGAGAATTAATAATATACCGACTAACACATTTTTGTTTCTATTAAATCTGAATAATACCAAGGAACATTTACTGAAAAGATTAACAACAGAAAACTTTCACTAATTGTTCAAGCCCTTATGATGATAACATGTAATAAGGACATTGCAATAAAATTGCTCAGCATAGGCAAATGAGACCTAAATAATGATTAAATCTATAATCTATGCAGTTTCAACATTTCAACTGAGCATTAAGTACTGTAAGTCATTTCTCAGTTTTTATTGTTAACCTAAGTAACTCCCTTTGGTAAAATTTTAATCTGTAGCTGATGCAAATAAACAAAATAAATCATCACTTTCAAAGTTATTATTTATTTCATCTATATATAAAGCTTGCCTAAGTGAGAGGATCTTAGAGATTTTTCATGGGGGATGTACAAGGGACCCAATGGGGTATAAGTGCTAATCCTTAAGTAGATTACCATTCCCACAACCACTTTTCAACTTTACAGCAAGCATTTAATAGCCTGAAAAATTCTTGAGGAGTTTTTTAAGTTTAGTACTTCTTATTAATATGATATATTTCGAAACATATGAGGTGGACTTGAGAGCACCCTTTAATATTATTTTCTATTAAATAAAAATAAAATATTTTTTTGTAACAAGTCATCCTTCATAATTTCTAACTTTATACAATCATTATGAAAGAATATTATTAATAGATTAACAAACTATTTATAACTGCAAATAAATATGTCTAATGTATAATAATAATTTTTATTTAATTTAACTGTCCCGTGCTTAACTTTTCCTTTTCATAAAACGTTTTCAGTTTGCACTATATACAATTTTGTTTAAAATTAGTAACATGAATAATTCATATATATATATATATATATATATATATATATATATATATATATATATATATATATATATATATATATATATATTCCCATAAAACATTTTTCGTTTTTGCAATT
The DNA here is from genome assembly GCA_037954035.1 of Rosalia funebris. Taxonomy (NCBI): domain Eukaryota; kingdom Metazoa; phylum Arthropoda; class Insecta; order Coleoptera; family Cerambycidae; genus Rosalia; species Rosalia funebris. Next base: position 17,340,778 of record JAZFAV010000016.1, on the reverse strand, counting down.
CTTAATTTTTAAACGATATTACTGAGGTTACTATGGCACTCACAATGGTATGGCGCCACTGTCTTTATACAACTGCAGGCATGTTTTAATCGCACCATTCTCATTCACATCGTGCTTCTGTTGAATGGAACCTGCTTAACGTAAAGACTGATTAGACCGAACAATTACGTTATATTGGAATAGTGGTTGGACTGTCTAGAATCGATTGTTACAAAGTTTTAGATTGCGTAATTTATTTAGAAAGTTGTTCATTAGTGTATTATATATTATACAATACATTGGATATTATACAACAGACATTAAAAAGAGTAGACCACAGAGAAAACCAAATAATTCATTATCAAATATCTCGGTTCTCATTATGCTATTAATTTAACCAATTCTAAGACATGTTTTTCGTCATTCGATTAATTCCAAAGTACAACTTCACTTTACGAATGTGAACAAAACACGCCTGGGTCTCTTCACAGATTACCCACAGGTCTCTTACTCCATCAAAACAATCCAATTGGTTAGTTTAGTTTCAAAATCTTCTGAATGTTTTCAAGGTTGTTACAGAAATGGTTCTATATTAACATTTGTTCGTTAGCTAAATGAGTATCTATTAAATTTAAAAATTTAATGATTATATCATTATGACCTCATTTATTTCCAATATTGGGAAGGCATATAATATAAATGTGAATATAATGTATTTATATTAGTACAAATCCGGCCGTGCTCTAGATACAAAATCTACGTAGGGAGAAGGGTCGTAATATTCCTCATAAATGTGCCCTAAATAGCACGTTAATTTTTGAATTGTACACTGGCACCAGGTTGCAGGGCAGGCCTAAAATACAATTAATAATTAAGTAAGAATATTGTTTTATATTTTTCATAAATTCAAGTTCCACGAAAAGTTTTTGTTCTGGTGTAATTTAGGACTACACTAATGCTACAAACGAAAGAACTTTATGGTCACATAACGAACGAAAGAATGTATTTTGGTGAAGGGGGTCAAGGGTGTCGTCGTCGTTGACCCGATCATTAACCAATCGTAATCTGTGAAGGAAGTTTAAAAAGTTGATGAATCTTCATACTCTTCATAGTTATAAGTTATAATATAAATTCTGGAGTTATGGAAGACGTATGCTGTATTCTCATTCAGATAAATATCCTTATTTTAAGATTTCCAATTTCAATCGAAAACGAACTAGTTCGAACTAGATTAGCATAGAAAGATTAAAAAGTGTAGGGTATTCGAACAAAGAGTATTCTAATAAGAGGTTACTTCGTCTTTATTGTGCAGGTGAAAATATTTCACCTTGCAGAAATATGTTTTAACCTCTGTTAGTCCATTGTAGTATATAAAATTTGTGAACCGAACACATTTGCTAGTATATTATCCCAGTCACTAATAAATCAAATTCATTTTGTATAAATTTAAATCGATATTCCGTGACCTGCTCAATAAGCCTTATTAGATTTGGTAAGGAATTTTAGTTAAACATGAGTAGTTTACTCTTAATTAACATTTCTAAGTATTAAAAATAATAGTTGACAGCATTGCAATATTTTTGTAGGAAACTATTGTAGGCATGTATCGTTTAAACCATGTCATATACAGAACTGGAACATGGATATCAAGGTTTGCGTAAAGCAACCAGACCTACACAGTTTTATGTAGGGACAGTAAGTCAGCTGTAGATTTTACTTATTCTATTTTCTTCACCCTTTCTAGCATCATATGCTGGTTTTTTCTATTTTTTTTTTATATATTGTAACCGATGAATTCTGCGGATGATAGCCCACATATGGGCCAGCTAATCCCATCTGTGGTTATTGAAGATGTTGATGATCCACTGCTTGCTCCTTCTTACTGGCACAGGGTATATTTTGATTTCAGCTTTTTCTACACCACTAATAATTTCTTTTGGTTATTTCTTGTGTGGCTACATAACAGCTAGCCTTACTGACATTATTTAAAATCAGAGTATTGGCCATTTGAAACAATTTGGCAAAACTATGATGAAAAACTAGAAAGAAATGTATTACCATAAATTCCTGATTATGCAAAACGATTAATTATATACCACTTAACTTGAAAGTATTTAAATAAGTTAAGAATTTGTTTATAATAAACTATTTAAACCTTTAATATTGTTGCATGTTGGGCTAGTAAGGTTAGTTTTTATGACTTGTGCTTGTTAATGTTTTATTGCTTAGCTAACACCTAACTTTAATTTCATTATTTAACTTTTAATCAGTAGCATAAAATAGTGTAACATCATATATACAGAGTCATTGTCAATATTTATTTTACTATTTACCATGTTTCTGTTTTTCTACAAAACAGGGGTTCTACAACACATTTTATAAAATCACTGTGGTTACCTTGGTTAAAACCCAAGGTACTTACTTACGATCATAAATCCTTTTTGTTGATTAACAAAAAATGGTGATAGGTGACACATGTTAGTAAAGTAAAATTTTTGTAGAAACAAACTCTAGCCTAAAATAAAGGAATTATTTGTATAGGATTTTATGTAGAATACAACGTTTATGCATTGAATTTTTATTTGCTTTTTAAATATATTCATTTTTCCTCTATCTTGTTTTCTTAAACATTCATCTGATGACTAACTACATAATTATCTAATGAGTGCTGAATTAATTTATTGAGGATCAATAATTTTCCATAATACTTTTTCTTTTCATATCACTTTATTCTATGATGTATTTGAATTATATTGATCTTGTTTTATGATCTCGTCTTATAACGGTAGCAAATAGGATTTAGGAGTTGTTTTTAAAGTAGTAAAAAAAAATTATAAAAGTAATATATACGAAAGTTAAAACAGTTATTTACCTTATTGAGGATGTAGCAATATAACTAGTTACATGCTTAAAATAGAGTGTGGTGTATTTCTTATTTCCATAAATAAAATTTAATGGCCTAATCAGTTTAGTCCCTGTAGTGACTATTTATAGCCACTGCAATAGATAATATGTATAATTTATTGAAGTGGTTCTGGTAATATTTGCTAATAGTCATCTCAATATTTTTTGTCTTATAAGTTTTTTGGCCTTGGGACATTACTATTCAAATAAATAATATTTGCAGATGTTTTATTGTTAGGGAAACGTGACTTATCTGATTTTATAAGTACTTTTGAACAAGTGATAACTCAAAATTCATTGTGAAGTTAGCTGTCACATAATTAACAAATGGAATGGGCTTGGCTAAAAGATTGGTGGAGGTTAAGAAAGTGGAGGAAAAACAGAAGACCAAGTGAAGTGGAATCTCTTTGTTTCTGTGATGAATGCATAGGCAATGACATAGTGGGTTGTATTTAGTTATTACAAATAATAATGTGGTCTTGATTTATATAAATTAGTTGAGACTACTTTACGCTATTTAATTTATGCTAAGTATTTTTTAGCAATAGATTTTTAGCAAGTAGGTGGGTAAGGGTATGCTTTAAGGATCTAATACTTTTATATCCAAAATGTTTTCACTTAGAATATGATATAACTATGTTATATATATTCTAAAACCAATAAATCAAGTATGAATACATTGAATTGTTATACCATGTGTTCATAAAAGTCATTAAAGACCACTAGTTTAAAACTTAAATCCTGTATATACAATTCAATTTTGGATTAGTTTCCGGTATTAATCTGTGGTTTTATGAAAATTAACATTTAAACTTGGTACAAAAAATTAATGATAGCTATTGATACGATTGATTATCAACTTAACATAGTGAATGCGATATATAAATGGTTTATCTATCCCATAGAAAAACAAAACAGAAGATGATATGGACACAATTATACAGAATTTTACTGTGTTCTAATGAAAAAACAATGGAAAAAATATGTCTATTACAAAAAGAAAGTTTTAATTGGTGCTTCCAAACGATTCAATATCATAAGTCATAAGCACAGCTAGAATCAACATCATAGCTATCATCAATCATGTGATGATTAATATGTAAATATATTTACTTTACCAGCCTAATATGTCATTTCTAGTCATAGTTTTCAGTAGTCAACAGTCATAGTTTTCAGTAAAAGTAATAGGGTTTTGTGAAACTATCACACTTTGTAAGATCAAAATTGAAAGTTCAAAAAAAATATTGCATGTAATAATATACTTAGAAAGTCCCTCTTTAGCAGCTTTTAAGGCTAGTCAGTGATCATTTTAAAGTGACATGGCAACTCACTTCTTCACGCTGGTCTTGTTAATATAAATAATCCAAATATTCACATCTTAGTCTATGTTTTAATATACATGGTAATAAAAGAGACTCGTAATTAATGGAGGATCTCTGTGAAATGTTAATCAAATAATGTTATTTGTAACTTTTTCTATTTACATTGATTTTTGGAGCTGGTAGCTGAATTAAATAATTTGTATTATATAATATCAGTAAACTCTTATCCATTACACGCTAGCAATGTTTCTTCAAACAAATGCATAATATAATTTAAAGAAAAAGTGGACTAGTAATTTTTATATTTACCATGTGTAGAGAACATAATCCAATTAAGTTATATCAATAACAATTTTATAATGTTGCATTATAAAGTTTCGAATGAACAATATATAACCTTTTCCTGTAGAGGATTTCTCATTAGTAGAAAACTGAATGAAATTAAAAATTTCGTCCAGAAACTAGAAGTAAACATATTGTCATACAATATAACTAACTTAATAAAAGAATATTGATATTCATATACAATATTTTATGTATTATGCAGTTAACTGCAAATTGAGTTGTTTTGGTATACCGTTAATAATCATATAGGTAATTTTTCATTATTGTTTTTAAATTACTTTTTAATAACTTTTTGATAATCAGAGTGGCAGTAACTTCTGGTATGATCATAATCTTTTATTACATGACATAAACTTAACAGTAATTTGCAAAACTGTATTTTCCCACTTTCCGCAAATTTATTTTGAATTTGGTTAGCTAACACTTTCCTAAGCTACCATTGCATTCTAGATTTTAAGTGCCTTAGATGCTTTGGTAAACACCATAGTCATATAGGTAGATAATAGATATTATTTATATGGAGTATAAAACTCAAACAAATATTATCTAATTACATACGATATACTACATATTAAACGTTATTTGATCAGGGATGTACCTGTTTTAAGAGAATTTTCCATGAACGACTAAATGTGGCTGAGACAACTAATATCACTTCTGATATTATTTGGTCTTACATATTTCTTGTTCTTGTATAAAAAATATATTCTGTTATCATTGATCACCTCTGACCTTCATATCAATCCATGAAGGCTTTCGTATTTATATTTTATCAGAAAACATCAAGAATCATCTCCAATAATGTTTTATATTGGTCAAAAGCCAAATCCGACTGACTTGAGTGAATATTGGGTATTTAGCTTTTTCTTCTTATTGGGTAGTTTATTATTTTTGAGGGAGTTATCCAAATGATGAAAGTACACTAGAAACCACTCTATATTATAAAATCTGTATTTTTTCTTCATCGATTTAATGTTGATATGGAACACATTTTTATAAAAATTAATAAAAACCGGTTTGAGTATGTGGTTTCTAGTGAGTGCATTATTGTTCAATATTAGTATCAACGGTAAAGAATTAAAAAAACCCTAATAAGGAATTATTCAAATTTATATTGCCTGTTTAACCATTCCCTAATATTCACACATCATTCCCAATAATTACATACTTTTGTTAATGCATATGATAAACAAAGAACCACAAATTATAGACAGATAATGACTTACTTTTATGGCACTTACCAGTACAGTTTCTTGTATTGAGACTTAGCAGATGCGTGCAGAATAATCTCATTACAATAACAAATGCAGTTATAATTATAATACACATTTAGAGACCAGGAAATAAAAAAAAATGTACTTATAAAAAAACAGAATTTTGAGTGCCATTTCAGTGTGAAATCCAATGTGTGATAAATTAATTTGCATCTCCGTCATAACACAGTTTTCCAAATGCTTCAAAATACAAAAGTTGTGAAGCATAAGTCATACCTCTTCAAAATCATACATACTTTAAGTATTGTTAGGTTCGATAAGGTTATTTATATAAAATGGTTTCCTTTGTTCAACTAATTATATCATTTTGAGCAACCTAAATGAATGATTATTGGGATTTATAAAACTTGCCAGTTATAAAAATTTAAAGCTAAACTTATTGAATTGTTTATTCAAAAAATTTAGCTAAGTCAAAGCTAAAGAGCTTTGACTTAGCTTAAAATTTTCAAATGTACAAGATGCAAATAAGCTGTTACCAATACCAAATACAAAATAATTAGTATTAAAATAAATAAATAGTTAATTTAGATAGATCATTCTTATAAAACATGTTAATCCAGTCAATATCACATGATGTCATAGTTTTTGTTTGTGTTATTTTTCACTAAACCATTAGTTTTTTCTTGCTCTATTTTTAGATGCAAAATGTTACATACATTTCGACAATACAGATACAATTCGAATTTGTCTTCTTATGTTAAAATGTAATGCCATTTTGCATATAGAAATGTGAAATATTCTATAATGTGTAATGTGACTGTTCTATATTGAAATATATATATTTTTTTTCTTGAAGGGGGACTTAGAATTATGCGATCCAAGCGATATAAGCTTGAGTCCACAAGATATGGACGACGATGGGGGCAAGGTGGTTATTGTGGGAGTTTGTGCTATGGAAAAAAAGACTCAAAGCAAACCAATGAAGGAAATTTTGACTAGGTTGCAAGAGTTTGAGTATATTAAGGTTATCGTGTTTCCAGAAGATGTTATTTTACAGGTAAACGATAATATAGAAGTCATTCAATTACATGACTATAATTACCAATCCAAACTCAGATCCTGTTTAGAACAAGTAGCTATAGTTTTTTTCTTTTAGAAACCGGTTGATGAATGGCCAGTTTGTGATTGTCTCATATCATTCCACTCCAAGGGTTTTCCGTTGGATAAAGCAATACAGTATGCCCAGTTACATAATCCTTACGTGATAAACAATCTTCATATGCAGTATGATATTCAAGACAGAAGAAAGGTTTACGCTACGTTGGACGGAGAAGGCATAGAAATACCCAGATATGCGGTTCTCGATAGGGACAGCTCAAATCCAAACGGTAAACATTTACTTAAATTGAGTAATATAGGTTCATACCATAAGTTCTCATTGCCGTTCTAGATCATGAGTTGGTTGAATCTGAAGACCACGTGGAAGTCAATGGAGTTATCTTCAATAAGCCATTTGTGGAGAAGCCTGTGTCAGCGGAAGATCACAATATATACATTTATTACCCTACATCTGCTGGTGGAGGCAGCCAGAGATTGTTTAGAAAGGTAAGCAGCTTCAATTGTAATTAAATAATCGTGTAAAACATGTTAAATAGTTCTATTTGCAAAATTTATAATCCATGAATATAATTAAGAATATAAATGGCATTCTTATTTTTCAAAGTTATAGGGATACTACGGGTAGGTAGCTTAACATTTTGTCCAAGTATCGCCATCTGAGTTTTCAAAATAGTATGCATTACTATCAAAAGAGGTGAAAGATCTATTATATGTTATATACTATATACAGATAACGAAGGTGCAGATCTTGCATGTGTATTTACTTGAATCGTGTATACTGTCCCTCTCATTAATTGTTAGCATTAAAGTCTAGTTCGGTCAACTTGCGCGTGCAGAAGGGGATTGATGAACAGTGTAAGTACTGCATTTGTAGAAGTTGAATTTAGTTGCAATATTTTGCTAACTGTGGGGTGAACTTATCAAGGCTTTGTGTCCAACTTACATAACAATATCTGTTATAAATACATTTCTGATACATTCTGCAGTATGGAAACGTATCAGAAAGCAGAAAAATAATTAGGATCATTTGAATTTCTTGTTACGAACTGGTACAAAAACCAAGCAAATGTTTATTGTAAACAAATTAAAAATTCATCCAATGTAAAGTAATGAAATTTAATATTTTATCAGGTGTTCGAAAACACCACTCGACTAGGTTTAGCAGTAACCTAGCCTGGGGGTTATACCTTGGAAACTTTCCAAGAATTTTTCTTGGAAACATTTCTAATAGTCTTATTTCGCGGTTATTTTATAAATTAACCCCTTTACAGTACCCCATATAAAAAAATCGCAAGGAATAAAGTCATGTCATCTTGCCGGCCACAATGCGAAATAATGCTACAAAATGAATGATCTATTTCTATAATGAAAATTTAAATCTATGTTGATCTAAAACCTGTATTCAAAAGGATTCTCAAGATGATGTGAATATATTGTGGAATTTTATGAATATGGATACAAATTTTTATTGCTTGTATGACTGCAGAAACATTCGTACCAAGTGGAAAACAATCGTATTTTTTGCTCAAATAATTTGGGCATGTTTGAATCCCAACTAAATATGTATTAAATATACTAAGCATATTTAGTTTGGGGGAAATGTCGTTCTTGAACTTAATAATGTTGAAAATTCAACATTTATTTTGTTTATTATTTTTTTTCTGTATTAGTAATAAAGTACATCTATTAGTAATAAAATGAAATAATTTTTTTAAGTTCTTAATTGCAATTAATTATAATTTTAAATTTTATTATGTATTCATTGATTTTGATGACCAAATTTTGAATTTCCATGGATGACTGTTTCCTGTTGATAGAGTAATAAATTATAATTATAAAAATATTTGAAATAGTTTTACTGATTAAACAGATCTTTAATAAGTTTACTTACAAGAATATTTATACTATTTTCTACCATTTTTGGTAGAATGAACTTAGATGAGATTTTACATTTAAATATATTTAAAATTATGCATCTTAATACTTTTGCTTATCTTTAGTAAGTATTAATATATAATAAACTCTATAAACTGTTACATTTTTTTCTTTTCAAACTTGGTACTATTTTTATTAGACATTAATGTCTAATATAATACCTACGGAACAGCCATGCATGCTTCTATCAAATACATATTACCATATGGACAATAAGATATGAACATAATAAAAAAAATAATAAACATTAATATAGGCATCTAACAGTATTCAGTTTCTGAAAAATATTGTATTGTTTTTGACAATTTTAAGAAACATTTTTCCTCCTACATGATACACCACTCAGTATATTTAACATTTGTTTATTTTCTTTTCATGCAAGTACAAATTGTTGACTCAATTTTTTTTCCTATTTAGTGCACACTTTTTGACAATTGTTGCATATAACAAAAAATAACCTTTGGTGTAAATCAGCATTTGTAAGAGAAAGATGAAAATTTTATTTTAAGTTTAGCAAATTTTAATAAACCTACCACTTGCAATAAAATTTCTTATAAGTAATCTAAAAATAGTTCTCAGAGTAATAAATGAACAATTTACTTCATAATTATTTGTGTTAGGAATTATCGACCCTTATATTATTCAGGCATTGTATTTTTCTCATGATTTATTATTTTTATTAATATGAAAATTCATATAATCACAATTTATTTATGTGATTTTGTTACAATGTTTGTTGCAGCGATATTTTGAAAATAATAAATTTTTCATACACCATTATTAAAGTTATTTTATCATCATTTAGTGACCTTTGAATGCCAATCTTATACCAGTCAAATTATTTAAATAGTGGCTAGTTAAGTATGGCAGTATTTTGTCAAAGGTCATTATAATAAGCTTATACATTATATAAGCACACCATCATAGCCATCCATCCTTGCTCATTTATGCATTAAGATTACAGTATTAAATCGGCCCAAATTTTAGGTTAAAAAGTATTCAATTAATTTGTAGGAGAAAATCTACATAAAAACAGGTATTCAACAAGTTTCCTTTGTTTTTATTTTGCCATTATATATCATCTATTGTAGTGCAATGCTCGGTGTATTGTATTGTATTGTATTGTGTATTATGTCTCCTTATTTTGTTTTCCTTGGGTATATTCCCAGCATGGTGTACATTGTTGCACTTCTTAATATATATATTTTCAGACAAGTGTGTACAAATGTGCGCAAAAAATTAATTTCTAAAAAGGGTTTCTATTATTCCCAGATCGGAAGTCGTAGCAGTGTGTATTCGCCTGAATCAAGGGTAAGAAAAACGGGCAGTTTTATTTATGAGGATTTTATGCCTACTGACGGAACTGACGTGAAAGTAAGTAGCATTCCTTAGTTTGTAAGACGCGTCTTAAAAAAAAAATACTGGAAAAATCTTAGGTATACACTGTTGGGCCCGACTATGCCCATGCCGAAGCCAGAAAATCCCCAGCCTTGGATGGTAAAGTCGAGAGGGATAGAGACGGTAAAGAAATTCGTTATCCAGTAATTCTCAGCAATGCAGAGAAACTGATATCACGCAAGGTTTGTCTTGCCTTCAAACAAGCTGTTTGTGGTTTTGATCTGCTGAGGGCCAACGGCAAATCCTTTGTCTGTGATGTAAACGGTTTTAGTTTCGTGAAAAATTCTAATAAGTATTATGACGATTGTGCTAAGATATTAGGAAATATGATACTGAGGGAATTAGCGCCGACACTCCACATTCCTTGGTCAGTGCCATTTCAATTGGACGATCCTCCTATTGTGCCGACCACTTTTGGAAAGATGATGGAGCTTAGGTGTGTGGTTGCAGTTATCAGACATGGCGATAGGACACCAAAGCAAAAGATGAAAGTGGAAGTTAGACATCCAAAGTAAGTTTAGGAGTACTTTCATTTTGTATATGGTATACGTATTCTTTGTATAGATTTTTTGAGATATTTGAAAAATATGATGGCTATAAACATGGTCATGTGAAGTTGAAACGTCCTAAGCAACTACAGGAAATTTTAGACATAGCTAGATCTTTATTAGCGGAAATTCAGCAGCATGAGGCAGAACCAGAAATTGAGGAAAAACAGGGAAAATTGGAACAATTAAAAGCTGTGTTGGAAATGTAAGTAGACCATTGAAAATGTTACAGGATATAGAGTAAATTTGTCTGGAATTAAAACAAAAGTGTTTAATTGATAAAGCATAGTATATACAGTGGAATTAAATTAGTATAAAGTATTTTTGGTGTTAGAATACTATTAGAAATACTCGAATAACTCAATTTTTAATCTAAAATGTACATTCTGAAAAAATTTTTAAATATACAGGGTGATTTACGTACATGTAGTATAAAATGGTTTTGTTTTTAACACTATATTATTGAATATTGGAGTTGATTTAAATGATCTATAACACTTACGATTTAACTTATCTATATAATATTATTTATTTAAATGTATTTAAATATTCGAAATGTTATCAATTTACTTGTTGGCAATAACAATCTGTAATAAAACTTTTACATAATTTTCTCTAAAACTCGAGGTGAATTATGCCTTGTTCTTATTTATCATCTGATGTGTCATCTGGCTTTGTTGCTATTCTTGAGATAACCCCACAGTAAGAAATCCAATGGCATAAAGTCTGGTGTTGTAGGTAACCACTTAATAACACCTCTTTTTCAATCCTTTCATTAGGAAAGATTTTGTTTATTTTCTGACAATTACAGGAATTGTCACATCTTGAAGTCAAACTATTTCATTTGGTAGGATCAGATCTAATGCATTTGGATATATATAGGTTTGCCAGAACAGGAACAATTTCATCTATGATTTAAATATTGTTCTGCTGTCAAATCCCTTTTAATAAAAATTGAACCAATAATATGGTTGCTGATGATACCTGCCTAAATTTTATCGTTTTGATAATATTGTATTTTGCTAGTTTACTTTCTTCTTCAACATGAAAGGAAAACATTGATTTGTCTGGAAAAAAAATAGAACTGATTTCTGTACTACTTTTTCATTATTTCTTTGCAAAAATGAACTCTACGATCGAAATAATCTCCTGTTGAGACCTGAACAAATGTCAGTTAATAGAAATGAGGTTTTTCTTTATGGAAATATTTTAAAGTAGTTATATCGTTGATATTATTTTCTAGGTTAACTTAGCATGAAATTGATGTTGGATTGAGCACTTAATAAAATGTATACTTTTACATCGTCTTCTATGAAATGGAGTATATTTTTTAACAGTTTAATACATGCAAGACTCTTGACTTTTCATAAATTTTAGACACAGTCCTTTGTGTAATATTGGGTAAATCAGGATACTTCTGATTTACATTAAATTACTAATTATTAATAAAAACATTACTTGACTTCTACAAATATCCACATCCACAAAACTTATCACTGTAAAAATCATTAGCACTGTAAAAAAAATCGTCTTGATTTTAAGAACCTTCACTTTGCCTACTTTTAGGATTTCACATCAATTTAACTCGTTAGTTATTCATTTAAGCCACAAGTGTTGTATTGGCTTATCAAGGAGAATCCCCTGAGAGATTCATAAATTTATAGAGGGTGTAACATAAAAAAAATGATCTTTCTTATACTGCATTTACATGAATCACTTTGTTATTCATTAATTTTTAAAATAAATCAAAAGTAATTTTCATCCGTAAATGTTTTTCACCCTGTATCGGAAAACATTTTTGGTATTTCATTTTAATCTTACTTTTAGGTACGGCCACTTTTCCGGCATAAATCGTAAAGTACAGATGAAGTATCAGCCTAAAGGAAGACCCAGAGGCTCAAGCTCAGACGATGGTAACTTTAAAAGTTAATACAACATTTGTTTATATAATAAAACTAAATATGTTCAAAATTAATTCATCAAATGATTATAATGTTTGTTTTAGTAGACAAACCGGCCGAGCCATCTTTAGTTTTAATTTTAAAATGGGGTGGAGAACTCACACCTGCGGGACGAATACAAGCAGAGGAATTAGGGCGAATATTTCGCTGCATGTACCCTGGAGGACAAGGTAGACATTTAGCTGGTTGGTATTAATGCTTTTTAACCCTGTAATTAATTTTAGCACAGTCTACTTATGTTGCTATTTTGAGTTGATCTTGATGTTCCATAGTTTGCAATGTTTCATTTTGTTTATTTTTATATTTGGATTTATTTTATGATACCACAACAAACGGTGGTGCCAGTGTGCCATCATTTTTGTGTGTCCTTTATGCCCGTAGCATAGGTGTTCAATAATGTTTTAGCTAATTTAAAAATTCCATTGATTGATTATTAAGATTTCAAAACTCATATGAAACTATATTACATTTTCAAAGCAAAAAAGATTACTTTTGTGATCATTTATGAAGGAAAAGATTTTTTTTAATTCCCAAGGAAATTTCTGTGCGAATCCAAGTATATTTAGGTTTAACAAAAACCTTCACATCACCTTTCTTTACATTGTAATATGAAGTTATACAAGTTACTGGGAAGTATTTTAAAATTTGTAATTTATATATTGGGTAAGTCACTACATTTTTTATTCATATTTTGTTTATATTCATATTTTGTTTAGCTTCAAGTTGTAATATTTGGCAAATAATACATAATATAAAATCCAGCTTTCTTGTTGCATTTATTCTATTTTATGCAGTATGATACACAAAAATATGTTGTTATAAGACAGGACATGTTTACATATTACAGGGTGATTCATGGTTATTACCTGTTAATCATAATTTTTATGAATTTTTGGCAGAAACATAAAACGTCACAATCCTTTGGTAAAAATGTTTTTAGGTTCAGTTAACCACTCCCAGTTCAACCAAAAGTCACCAAGATATTTGTTACTTTGACTGGAGTGCTCAATCATTTTGGATAATCCCTTTTATGACAAAATTTAATAACATAAGCCTTAAGCATATACAGGGTTTCTCATGGTAGCCGTTCGTTAAAAGTATTCGTGGTTAGAAAAAACTTAGAATTTTGAATTTCTGGCCTCCAGGGTTATTCAAGATTCTCTTTCATTTTGAAATATTTTCAAGGTCATACCACTTCCGGTTATCCCGAAAGTCGCCAGTAACTTCCTTATTTTAAATAGAACACCCGGTATATTATTTCATTTTTGGATTCCTGAGAATATTTAATGAGTTCCATCAGGTTTTCCTATACCTATTTTCAACTGTTTCTTAGATATCTTGATTATTTTGAAAATTTTGAAAGACGTAATCTTATTTTGAACACTGTGCCTTTTATCCATTTTCGACTGGTGCTAAGCGCTTCTGGGGTAGACGGAAGCACAAGAATGGTACTTTCGAAATCCACATTAACAATGAATTTATCGCAAACAGGGTGTCCAAAATTTTATCACCAATTACATCATTTTTAAAGTTGAAAAAACTCATTATTTCAAATGTGACACCTTGTATATTATTAGATGGTCGGATGCAGAATTTGATTCTGCATCGATTCGCTATAACTTTCCCTATACCTATTTCCAATGGTTTTCTTGTTAATCCATATTTTCTATTTTAATGTGATTTTTGGCAGAAACCGAAACATCGTTTGTTTTTCGAAACAAAATGAACAAACAGTTGAAAATAGGTATAGGGAAATCTCATGGAACTCATCATGAAATTTTCTCAGGAATCCAAAAATGAAATAATATATCGGGTGTTCTATTTAAAGTAAGGAAGTTACTGGCGACTTCCCCGATATATAACCCGAATGGTATGACCTTGAAAATATTTCAAAATGAAAGACAATTTTGAGTAATCCTGGAGTCCGGAAAATTCAGAATTCTAAGGTTCTTCTAACCACGAAAACTTGTAAAGAACAGCTACCGTGAGAAACCCTGTATAAATTTGGGAAAAAGTAGTTTTGGAATTTTGAAGAAATGATAATCCATTTAAATTGTTCTATTTGCAAAACTGTTTTAATACTCAGTTGTGTCAAATTTAGAAAATATGTCAACAGTTAGTACATCTTTTTGATGATTAGATGGAATTTTAAGATTATCTGTGAGATCTCCTGATATGATGCTATTACACTTTTTTTGGGGGAAAATAAAAAATGTATGTACTGATTAATTCATGTGACATTTTGAAACAAGTGGAAAAGGCCCCTCATTGCACGAAAAAATAATTTAAAAAGAACCGAGTTTGGATTTAGAGAAATGTAAGCTCTTTACACTCTGTATTTACCACTTAGTATTTAGAGACATTTAAATTAAGGGACTTTCAGAATTGAAAAACAAAACTACATTGTTGCAAATAAAAAATACATAATATACCAGGAATCTCATTCAATATGATCAAGTATGTTGTAACTCTTATCCGAATGGAAAGCAGTATGGATCTGAAAATATTTTAATTGAAAGGCAAATTGGAGATGTCATATGTCGTTTGCCAAAATTTCAAAATCTGGGTAGATTTTAGTATCAGGTTAAATGTGTAGAATATAATCGTAGATTAATAAAAGGCAGTTTAGGTTAATAACATATAAATGTAAGTTGAGACTTTTGATGCAGGTGAATATGCGGGCGCACAAGGTTTAGGTCTTTTGAGACTGCATTCGACATTTCGTCATGATTTAAAAATTTATGCATCCGACGAGGGTAGAGTACAAATGACCGCAGCAGCCTTTGCTAAAGGTCTGCTAGCACTAGAGGGTGAATTAACTCCGATTTTAGTACAAATGGTTAAAAGCGCAAACACTAATGGCCTACTAGATAACGACTGTGATAGCAGCAAGTACCAGAATATGTACGTACAGTTTGTACCTTTTTTTATAAATACAAAATATAAATTATTGGTTGTGTATAACATATTTCAGGTGTAAAGCTCGCCTGCATGACTTAATGCAATTAGATAGGGAATTCTCGCAGGAGGATAGAGAAAAGATAAATCCATGTAACTCATCCAGTATAGCTGATGCCTTGGAGTTTGTGAAAAATCCAGTGAAATGCTGTAGGCACGTACACGAACTAATAAAAAATCTAATGGAAATTGTTCAGGTGAAGAAAGAAGACATAAAGACTAAAGGTAAGGCGAGAAATGTGGCGTCACATGAATATCTTGTATAAATATTTTCACCTATAATAAGTTACCCAATTAAATCAGTTATTGATGCAATAACTCAAAATCTTTTTTAGATGCAATTTTGTATCATGGCGAGACATGGGAATTAATGGGTCGACGGTGGGGTAAAATCGAAAAAGATTTTTATACGAAGAACAAAACGTTTGATATAAGTAAAATACCTGATATTTATGACTGCATAAAGTACGATTTACAACATAATCAACACACATTGCAATTTGAACAGGCAGAAGAACTGTATACTTATGCGAAGTATCTTGCTGATATAGTTATACCACAGGTAGGTAGATATAAAAGAAACTAACAATATTTTTCCTTATTTTATCAACAATTTTGCTTAAAATTTCTTAATAACGCTTGTACTCGTATATTTAAATTGCCTAATTTTAATCTATAAATGCTTATAATTCTATCGTATTAACATATTCTATTTTTCTCTTTAGAGTTAATACGCATTTTTAACTTCTTTGTCTTCATATGTTTCTTACTAAAAAGCATTAGTGTTAGAAAATATCGTGTTTTTTGTCATTTAATGTTACCATCTAGTGGGGAAAATGTTATAACTTAAAAGTTAGGACTTCATTCAATAGCAACGCTTTATTCATCGGTTGTACATTTTGTTATTTGTTCTCAAAAAATTTTAGTCTAAACAAATAGTGCATCAATTAGTACAGAATGTGCTAATACCTTCCTTACTATTTTTCCTTTAGTATGTATTACATCCATGTATTTTTTCATTTAAAATTTATTTCATTACCATTTTCTAGACATTAATGCCATCAGTATATACATGTTTAAATTTAGTAGCTGCTACCCAAAGTACAGTGTTGTATATTCAACATTGTTGTGTATATGTTCATTGCAATGTTACTGTTCAGATGTAGTAAACAGGGTGGAAACCACTTGTGGAGTACAATTGCCATACTGTTTTAGAGATTTATTAGAAATGTTCGGATGGTTATGTACTTAAATAGTACAGTGAAAGCTGTAGAAAAATCATCATGATTTTAACAATCTCCATTTTATTTACTTCTGTATTTTTATATAAATTTAACCCCTTGGCACTAATTCATTAACTATAACTATATTACTCATATAACTAGTTCATTAACTATAACTTCATTAGCTATATATTCATTATTATCACATATGTTACAGAATTAATATTATTGGTTTAATGAGAAAAATTGTAATCAACTTTTATTAAATCAGTATTAAATTTTATTATCTGTTACTATTCATTTTGTATCTTAAATTTTGGGCAAAGAAGAGGAAAAATAAGACATTGACCTCGATATAATTCATTGAAGTAATAAATAAAAATGAATAAAACATAATTAATTACAAGTGAAAATAAAAACAATATAAAAAAGTTCCAACAAAGTATTATAAATCACAATTTTTGTTATATGGAAAAAATAAACTTAACAAGTATTTTTATTGATTGAAAGATTTTTATTGCACTAACTATGACTATCCTTAACCCTATTTTTATCACTATATTGCTTTGTGCTTCGTGATGTACTAACATTATTAAAGTGTTTATTATACATTTATTTTTTCTAACCCCTTACGGAACAAGGAATATGGCCTCACTGCTCAAGAAAAACTTACAATAGGCCAGGGTATTTGTACACCTTTATTAAAAAAAATTAGAGCCGACTTGCAGCGTAACATAGAAGAGTCCGGCGAGGAAACAGTAAATCGCTTAAATCCCAGGTATTCCCATGGTGTGTCTAGTCCAGGGAGACATGTCAGAACTAGGCTCTATTTCACTAGCGAGAGTCATATCCATTCCTTAATGACTGTGCTCAAATATGGCGGTTTAGTGGATGTAAGTGATAAATATAGTTCCACTTTCATGTCCACTTGTATGACATAGGGTTTATATTTTTAGGTTAAAAGGGACGAACAATGGCGCAGAGCAATGGAATATGTATCTATGGTGTCTGAACTGAATTATATGTCACAAATTGTTATAATGCTCTACGAAGATCCTACTAAGGATCCGTGTAGTGAGGAAAGGTTTCACATAGAGCTACACTTCAGCCCTGGTGTTAATTGTTGTGTACAAAAAAATCTTCCTCCCGGCCCAGGCTTCCGTCCACATTCTAGAAACGAATCTGCAGCAAGTAAAAATCCTGTAAGTTTATTATGTATTGTAAATTTATTATATATAATAGGATTTTCTCCAATTTATGTTTAAACTTAAATTCTTTAAAATTGTGAATTACTTTGTTTAGTTAACTTACATTATATAGTTAATTATCATGTTCTCATTGTTGCATTGGGACCAATTCAGTAAATCAGATTGTAACTCGGAACTTGGTTTAAAACACACACAGTGACATAATAGCCAGTAGGATTACAGAAATGACTGCTAGATCATAAATGAGCGATGAAATTATTAATAACAACGTGGAGTTGTTATTGTTGTTATTTATAGAGAGGTTAACTTTTCATATGTTAACATAACCTCTACTACTCACCACTAATATCTTGTTTATTTACCGTGTGTTTTTTTGTGATGTATTCTGTAAAATAAAATCATGAATAAGTTGGAACAAGGTTTTGTTAAAGATGATTTTAACAATTTGCTTAAAGCCGAGATAGAAATAGAAATGGAACAAATGAGAAGGTTATGATTTTATTTTTATTCAACCTTTATTTTAGGTACATTACACTTAGCATTATCGATAATATTAAAGAAAGAGAAAACTATTTTTAACAGTATTAAAATGAAAAAAAATTAAAACTTGGGAAAAGTCTATTGTAATTAAATAAAATGAGTGCAAATACGGACCTCCGGAAAGTGCATGTGTCTTTCAGAGCCTGAACAGTTCAGCAACGGCTACTCCAGAGGATCAAAAGAGTCAGTGTTCACCAAGGATTGATGAGGAAGCTGAAATAACAATAGAAGAGGAAAAGTTCTTGTTGGACCCACCTAGAGTTCTTGAAACGCCACCATGCAATAATGAATTTACACCACCTGATTCACCTGACGGTACTTACCGTCATTACCTTAAAACTAGCGATCCAATTCCTATAGGGTAAGTGTATTTTTCACTTCTCACAGACACGGTCACAGGATTACAGAGTCAAGAATTTAAAGTTTCATACAAATTACGAAAACTTAAATAGTCACATCATTAGTTTTTGTACTTACTATTAATTTGTTTAGAAGTAGTTTAAAAACTAGTTTATTAGAAATATGGTTGGTTATAAAGAATGGTCATAAATATTAAGTTTTTATGAAAAAGTGAGGCACGGTGAGATAATATTATTAGTCTGTTTTGTCTGTATATGGTAATTATTATTGAAAATCAACAGTTCTTCAAATAGTACAGAATCAAATTTTTGTTTATCTAAAACCACATATTACAGAACATGTCACAGGTGAACATCATAAAGGACATGTAAGTGGTAACAGGAGTGCTAGGGAAAAGCAAAGAGAATTTAATATAGATCTATTATTTATATTAATCAACGATAATTGCAAAGGTGTGTGACAAAAACGTTTGGATGACCGTTGTTGAAATTAGCAATGCCAGAGACTGAAACTAAGCACATATATTTGTAAGCAATTCAGAATATGCAAATACAAATTTAAAAAAAATGTGAGGTACCGATTTGGATAACAATAAAGAACTTGTATTACTATTTGCAGTCTGTGTAGCTGCCTACATAAATGCGACTGTAGAATGCTAAAAAAAAATAAATACAACTATATAAATTTAATGTCACATATTTTCTACATGGATTACATAGAACTGTAGATACTATTGGTATCTGCTGTCCCTTAGTTGACAGATTAACTAGCATAAAAAAAAATAAAATGTCATCTCATCAAAAACATTTTTGTGAAAAACTGTCAAATATATCTTTACCATCACAAGCATCTGATTAGAGCTGATAACCTCTTATTATATTAATTTGATGACTTGTAGAGCATAATCGAAACACTCAATCCAAATTAGGTATTCGCACTCCCTTTTACAGGTTCAGCAGGCGGTCAATGATCCAACTGCTAAAAAAGATTTAATAACATTCATAATAATTTTTCTCAAATAAACCTAGGTACAACAGTGACTTGAATACACAATAATCAACATACGAAACATTATCTTTAATCTGTGCAAGACTTTGGCAGGGTTGAACTGCTTTTCATCATCAATAATTTCTTACTTAAAATTATAACTAATTTTCATTAAAACATAGACTCGTTTGGTGCTTCATTAAAGGTTGTTTGTATTTATAACGCTATTTCTATTGTATAACTTTTTTATCTAATTTTCTTTTTTTTTTTAATATAAGTAAACCCAAAAATATTTTACTTTTTTTTTTATATAGAAGTTCACATACTGTTTGTGGACATGAGGCAATGCACTTGGCTAAGAGGCTTAACGAGGAATTAGCTAATCAGGCGCAGCGAGGCATTGGTATAAATCGCTCTACTAGCCCAGAGCCGGAACCACGTTCAAGAAGTTATGACCATAAAAGTCCTCAGAAAGGGAAAGGTAAGTCATTATTTTATTAGTATTTTTTCTGGGTTTCCTTAATATGATATCTGTAATTATCACAAATATCTGCTTACTGCTTAATAACGTTTCACTTTTATTGTAGTTTGTACATGTAATGCTACTTGAAAGTAAGCTTGATTATTAAAATTTTTTGAAATTGTGCATACAACAAATTAATATTTGCAACATTTTAACAAAACATTAATTGTTAAAAGGTGATTTTAATATGATTTATTAAGTTCATGTACTCAAAAAAAAAAAGTTTTTAAGTAACCTAAGCCAATTCCAACCACTAAATATCTATAATAATGCTGTTAGTTTGAAATATGTATTTAATAATATAAAATAAATAGGTAGTTGTACAAAAAGAAAGCAAGCGTCGAAGCTGATCTACGTTATTCTCAATTGTCTGAATTATCAAAAGTCATCAATATTCTTTTCTGATAAATTGAATCCGCATATTTCTTCTTAAGAATTAAATATCATACAAACAATAAAACATTTATCTAAATATTTGTATTTATGCATTGTGGAAAGTTTAATAGCAATGAAATTGCCAAATTTTGGTCTTCATTTGTTTTACAGAACATTTTTTTATCTTTTCCCCAACAACAAAAATATATATGTGGGTGTAAGAAGTATAACTAGCATTATTATAACAGTTGATATGTTGTACCTGTACAAACTATAGGTACTATAATCTACAACCTCTTAAATGATTTAAAGAACTGGTAAGTCATTTCTAAAATGCCTATAAGTTCCCTGTGTTTTCAAATTAAAATTTGTATTGTGAAACAGTTTCTCTAACTTATTTTCTCCTTATATTATTTAGACATATCTTCAATGTCAATATATTCAATGGTTACAACTTCAAATATTTTAGCTGCAGATTTATTTAAAGAGTTTATCCTGTGTTATACCAAATCGTATTATTAGCCATAGTAGCAATTAATAGTAGCATAATGACTATTACTGTTTACATTGACTGTATATTTAATATTTCGACCATTCAGATAATTAAGAAACATACAATAGTAGCAAAATAATATAGTGTATTATATTGTCTAAAAAATAATTTATTTCTGTGACCATTATGGTATGTTATGTTATTAAATGTTGACATTGTCTTATTGAGCTACTTTGTGGGTAGATTAAATATATAGATATATAGATAAATGTCTAGCTGTCTTTACCTTGTGATAATCTGCTAGAATACAATAAGGTTATATGCATCCTCATAAATATAATTATATCATTGTGAAAACAATACTTCCATTTTGGCCTTATTTAATTAGTATTGATTCGTATATATTTGTTGCATTATAGC
The DNA here is from genome assembly GCA_037954035.1 of Rosalia funebris. Classification (NCBI taxonomy): domain Eukaryota; kingdom Metazoa; phylum Arthropoda; class Insecta; order Coleoptera; family Cerambycidae; genus Rosalia; species Rosalia funebris. Next base: position 17,318,966 of record JAZFAV010000016.1, on the reverse strand, counting down.
ACATATTAATTTTACATCGATATTTTCTTTAATTTGATTTTATTATTATTATGCCCAAGAGAGTAGTTTGTTACAGTGTAATAAAGCTAATAGCATTAAACTTTAGTAGTATTATCATGCCTAATGTATAAGTATAAACACTTGCACTACATTACATTCAAGAATCTGCACTAATTTTACACTGCAGATAGTACATTAAAAAGTTTTCAGCATAATGACAGTTGACAGAAACTGGCAATTTGTATGTGATGTATACCATAATCTTTATATTTCTGTCTGTTGTCATCTTGTCACGCTAAATGCTGTGTGCACTGTGCCAAATAAAAGTACAAACCTTTATATAATTGATGTTATAGAAACTATAACTGTATGTAGAAATTATACCTAAACTTAAAAGAGAATTAATTATATATACATGAGGTTTAATAAATATTAAGGAACTTAGTTATGGCGATTTTTATCATTATGAGTAGATAGTTATAGTGTATCCCATAACTAGCTTACTATTCAACCACATTAATAAAAAATTTAAAAACAAGAAACATTTTTTGAATTAATCTACGAGGGTGAATCAAATATAAACGAGACTTTTTTTAAAATTTTTGTATTTGAAAAAAAAAAAAGAATAACAGCTCATTTTTCTACATAATCTCCTGATCTAGAAACACATTTTTCCCAGCGTGTAGGTAATTTTGTAATGCCCTGCTCATAGAATGAAGTTGGTTGTGTCTCCGGCCAATTGCGCACATAAGCCTCAATCTCCTCACCGTTATTGAATCTTTGCCCTCCCATGGCTTCCTTGAGAGGACCAGAGAGGTGAAAGTCGCAGGGCGATAGGTCGGGGCTATAGGGAGGGTGTTCAAGTGTCTCCCAGCCCAATTCCTCCAATTTTTCTCTGGTCAGGACTGCTGTATGGGGGCGAGCATTGTCATGGAGAAGTTTCACTTCTCTCATCGATAGGTTACGTCGTTTGCGACGATATGCAAGTCTAACCTCGCTTGAAATGTCACAGTAGTACGCTGCATTAATGGTCCTGCGATCATGCAAAAAATCGAGGTGCAACAAGCCACGCTGGTCAAAAAAAAAAAAAAAACTGTAACCAAAACCTTGCCTGCTGACAACCTTGACTTGGCTTTCACTGGCCCAGCCTCCCCTTGATGTCTCCACTCCTTGCTCGCTTGTTTCGACTCAGAGGTATAGTGGTGAACCCACGTTTCATCGCAGGTGATAACGTGAGTGAGAAACGGGTCTCCCTCTTCGATTCGAAATTTCGCTAGAAGACGCTTACACACCTGAAAACGATGCAATTTCTGCTCAGTTGTCAGAAGGCGAGGGACCCACCTTGCACACACCTTACAAAACCCTAGCTCCTCTGTGATGATCGAAAAAGTGCTTCCATAACTTATTCCAACCTTAGATGCAATCTCATTGGTAGTCAGACGCCTGTCACCCTCAAGAAGCTGTTGAAAGCGGACGATGTTGTCGCTAGTGATGCTGGTGCGAGATCGGCGGTCATGGCTCTCATTTTCAACTTTCTCACGACCCTCCACAAACTGTTTATGCCATGCAAATACTCTAGCTTCGGGACAGTGTCTCTTCCTTGAACTGTGCAGTCAATCTCGTCAGGATTTCAGCTGGTTTTACACCTTCCGTGGCGAAAAACTTGATGATAACACGCTGCGCAATTAACGAAGGTACCTGCGCAGACATCGTCACGCCGGGTACTGAAAGGAACGAGCGAGGTCGTCCACCTGCTCTCCCCCTCCTGGCATCCCTACCCAACACCCCACGAAATGGGAACCCTCACACGTTACTATTGCATGCCCAGGACCAAAAGTCTCGTGTATATTTGATTCACCCTCGTATAATAAATATTTTACTAGTACTAATTGTTGGAAAATATTGGAAAATGTAATTTTAAAATGTTTATTTATATTTATACATATAATATTTATATATTCATCCATTTTAAATAACAGTACATTTAAATTGGTTCATGGAGACTTAATAGAAATGCAGGTATATAAGGAACAAAATGGGCATGTAGGAACAAAATTACCTAAATAATAGTAAATCGATGTCGAATAGGTCTAATAGCTTTAGTCATTCAACACAAATATAATGCTATCGAACATACATAATATGAAATGTATGTTAAGTGTAACGTGTAGGTGTTTTAGTTAATAGAATTACACTGACTAACCATTTAACACAGATGAAAGTAAATACTAGTAGTTACATACTTACACAAACATACACATATTGTTTTAGAAATATGTTCTATTTTAGATATGATACTAAAAACATATTACATCAAGTATAAGAAGATGACCTCCTTTCAAGTAGGTAAAAAGACATTCAAGAATAAGTGTTTAATAAATTGATATTGAATAGTAGTATAATAATTGAATAGATATAAAATAGTAAACAAACACATAATAGTAATTGAGATAAAAATGTAAACGACAGGAATTGTAGAAAATGTTAATAAAGTGCACGAGTAGTAACAAATAGGGTGCTTAGGAGTCACTGTACAGTACCAAAGTTCTATCTATATATTGGATGAATTTTATATTTGTTTTTATTGCAGTTGCATGTATCGTGATTTTTATGTACCCTATAAAGGTTTTTTTTTATGCAATTCCCTTTCATTTTTTAATCTGCAAAGAATTTCTCATTTTTGTTATTCAATTAAATTGAGTTTAATGTATGACTGTAACTATATAAAAATTGTGCATATGCACACTATAGATCTAGTCAAAAGTTTATCTAGTTTAATTTTATTGGTATCTGTTTTTTTTATTATTATTCGGTTAATTATATTATGACTGAGTCATAGCCAAACTTGGTGTTTAAAGGACTTAATGTGACTTCATGACTCCACATGCTGCTCATCAATAATAGGAAAAAGTGTGAGATTTCTCTATGTATGCGTAGAAGAAAGAGTGAAGGCAGCATTCGGCTATTTATTTAGACCAGTCTATTTATTGCGCACCTCGTGGGCGGTCCCATAGACTTGTTCCCATTCTTGATGAGCAGTACATAAAATGTTTACACTGTTTGGTGATAGTAGTATCTTTTACTATACTTACAGAACATTTGAAATACTAACAACACATGGAAAATGTAATCATAAGCGTTTTCTCTAAGCGTTGTTAGTTTTATTTTCTATATATCAGATAACTCTCATATATTTCAATAAATAACACGTCTTTCTTAAACATTGATGAAGCTTATTATATATTTCCTTATTATACATGCCTATTATGACAACCTAAATAAACTAATTAGAGACTGGTTTAAATTAACTTAATCCATTAACAGCATTTATAGTTATTGATTAGGAAGAAGAAATAAGTCCTTCGGAACTTTCACCAAAGTGAAACCTTATTAATAATTAAAAGTAATCAGATATTGTGACTTTTTTTGAAAAATATTGCATGACCCCTCTTATTTTAATATACTAATTTATTTTTGGGCAGCTGAAAAATTGCATCAAAGTCTGGACGCTGTTAATAGCCAAGGTACGCCTTACCTTAAATGTTAACCTTAATTCCTTTTTTTATACCTCTCCTAGTGTTATATAATAGTATATTAAAAAAATGGCATACTTATTGGCCAGATCCAGAGTATGTATCCAGAAAGTCAATTAAAAAATAAGCAATACTAAAAGTGGCAGACAATATTAATAAACATTTATAATAATAAGGTGTTTGTTGTGCTTTGATATTAACATTCAAAGATATTAATAGTATCTAAAGGAACATACTATTGATACTAACATTAAATGTAAAGAAAAAAACAATCAGAAAATATGTGTTTTACAGCAAATACCTGAAATATCTGCAATATACTATTATGTTAAGAATATGTCCATTTATCCTAAATTAATACAACTGATGACATTTTTATATTTTGTTTCACTATTTTCAACACAGAAAATACTTTCTATGTTTTTATTGTAACTTTTTTGTTCACGTTTCAGGATATGATTTTTCATATTATCATTCAACTTGATTTTGTTTAATATAAACTGTAGATTAGAATCATTTACATCTTTTCTTTCTTTTTATTTGATAACTATATAGAATTTTGTTCGGTTAATTGAGTCGTTGACCAGAAGATTGTAAATAATATAATACATTTCAATTAGTCACTAATTAGAAATTTAATAAACATAATATTATATGCAATAAAAGAATGTTTCTTACCGAACATTTTTCTGCTTTGCAGAAGCTGGATGTGACAAGGTTTCTACATTTAAAATATTCTGTTTAATACATTAATTAGGGGTTTTTCAAAATGTCCATGGTTTTCTTAAGAGTAAGAGTTTATTTAAAAGAGTTAATTTATAAATGTTAAACAAACTATGATTATTCTATTTTTGTGTTAGGCAGAAGCTTAAATGGACTATTTAAATTTTAGGATAGTTAAAAGAAAATCTGACATCAATAAAGTGTATTAATCTCAGTAGTAGTATTTAAACTAGTTGATTCTAACATACCGAATAATAATAAGTGTCTATAATACATTTTTCTTGCATTCAAATATTGGAAATTCACTGGTAGCTGGGTAAAATGTTGAAATACATTAAAAAATTTAAGAAATATTTTTTTAAACTGCTCTAGAATGAAATGGTGCAATGAAATAAATATTGTTTAAAAACTAAATTAATTATTAAGTCATTATGTTAAATGTTTTTCTTTATAAATTTAAGACAAAGGCCATGATGTTAGTTTGTCACGTCAAATATTCAAAATATTATTTTCCTCTCTATTAATATATTTCACTGTGAAAAGTGATACTAGAGATAAAATAAATTAACAGTAAACAAAATAATCTATCAATATGCTAAACAGAGCAGCCTTACGATAGAAATTGTATGTATTAATTTCACATTATATTCGTTAATGTACAAACCTTTACGAGCACACATTAATTGAAATTGAACTGTAGAAGCCTTGGGCTTGGCTTAGCATGAGCAAAGTCAAGTTGATGTGATACTTATTATATACTCGTCTGTCTGGTAACTCCGTGCGACTGGTGTGACCAGTATTTGAACGGAGGTGTATGATACACTTTGGTTTTTCTTGTTGAACAACGATTAGTGTTTGGTACACCTTCGTACGTTATGCTATTCTACCTGTTTCATCCTCTGCCTTTGCACCTTTTAAATCACTTCCTCATCAGTGCTGCTTGATGTAGGAATACTGTGCTTTTCTTATTTTTTGACTTTGGTAGTTGTTTGTGTTTGGTGTTTGCCTCGTTTTATTTTATGTTGCATGGTATATTTTATTACTCATTAAAATACTCAAGTGAACTGTTTGTGTTAAGAGATTCAGAATAACTAAAAAACAAAACAAAAACTTAAAGGTGAACCTATGTCATTTACAGTATTTACACTATCTCTAATCATTATGATTATTAGTGAGGCAACTTTATTAATTGTTATGTTTCCTTAGGAACTATATAGAACAAGAAAAAATCATTTACATTTTCATTTACAATATCACGATAAACTATGAAATGTAAGGAAATACATTTATTTTTCCAATTGTATTTTGCCCTATATTATGGGCCTACAATATATTAATTTTTTTTTATTGGAACGATGAATTTCATTCACTGTTTTAGAGTTACCAATAAGAAAATGGGTGTAGAGTTATAATAAAATTTTACAATTATGAATCGCCAAAACCAATGATATGTTCAAAAATGGCTCAAACCCTTGAACGATGATTGAAAGGGGCTGGAACATTTTATGTAGCAACAAAAATAGGAGGTCAGTTCTCCACGAACCTAGAAAGATTTCACGGAAACATTTCAGAAGGCACGTTTCTCGATGCACCTTTCGCTAGCCAAGTGGGCATCATTGGGCGTTGATAAAAACTTTCAGTCTAAGAGTTTTAATCATCTCCTGATGATGCCAACTTGATTGTCGAAACGTCCGTCGAGAAACGTGTAATAATTCGCCGTTCGTGTAAAACTGTTCTCCTGTTTTATCAATGTGTAGGTTTAACAAACCCACATTTGATATACTTCTGAAATGTCAATGTTTACTTCTGAAATGTCAATTTCAAATTCTTACCAAATAATAAGCGTAATATTACATAATAATTGATTCATTTAATAGTTATTGCTATTAGAGGATATTTGAACGAATATATTTCTCCTATTAATTACATATTGTATTAATGAGGTCATGTGACCATTCTTCTTTAATGGCACATTGATGTAGCAACAAATTTCCTCAGAATAATTTAATTTCAGCTTTAGTTTAATTTTTTATCTTAATCTGAATGATTCAAACTGGCAAAAACTTGCCAAATAAACCATTGTGGTTACAGTAGGGTAGGACGTGATACTGTGACAGTTTTATGCCAATCGACAGATAGGCAAAATCAATAACTGGCCAAACCACCCGATTTTAATTTTCTTGATTACTTATTGTGGAGTTATGTAAATATTATGTATAAAATTAAATCAGTTAACAATTAAGCGTATTTCTTAATTATATGTGAATCTGTAAGGATGAGCTAGTTGTATAAGAAAAATGCCTAAAACTATATTTATTTACATTTCTCCTTCCTTGGGAGACAGAAATATTTGGGATACAGTATGTGAAATATAGGTTCATGAAAATGTATGTATATAGTAGATTACATAGATAGATATGTAGATTACATGCATATTCAGAAAACTTGATTAACGATTTTGAATATTTGTTGAGAAATCATTGGTTTTGGGTAATAATTTCAGTTAAGCACAGTCACTACTAATTTAATTACTTTTGATCAGTAGTTGTTAAATTAAGTTTTAAATAATTATTTTGGTAGGACATAATTTTTTAATTGCCTCTAAGTGAACTATTTAGCACTTTCCAAAAAGCAGTGTAATGTATAAAATTAATAGGATCCCAACAATTATTTTCACATATGTTTCTCACTGCAATTTTTACATAGTATCTAAACAAACTTATTAAGTAATATTAAGAAAAAGAAAAGAAAAACAAAATAAAAACTAGAAATTATAAAATATTTCATTATTATATCTTATGACAAAAAAACGATTCATGAGAAAAATAGATTTCTTCAGTAAACAGAATATGTAGGAAACAAATTTTCAATTAAATAAAAAATTAAGTGATTGTCCATTGATAGAGTGCCATCAGCATAAATTAAATTGATATTGCTCTGGCAGAATTAAATGGAATCTACAAAAATAAATAAATAATAAATTGTTGTTAGTTTGTTATCACGATTGTTGTAATTTTTTATTTTATTTGTTCTGGTTATGGTAGCACATTTATTGACTTCTATCTTTTGTTTCTTCCTGTCTCCTTCTGCCTGGCTTTCCCCTTCTTTAAATGTCTACTAATTATTGCATTGCATCTGTACATACATACATACTAACATTTTCAATTTGTTTAATTTAAACAAAGATTCACCTCACGATACAGATCCCTCTATAACTCTTACGAACACTCCCACAACTCCTCCTATTGAAATACCAGTACGAATGATCGATCAGGACGATTTGCACATTTTAGATGTAAAAAAGTTTGATTTCACGCCCATACGCGACATAGAAAAACCGGAACTTAGTCCGATATCTGGATCATTTGATTACGACTTTGCCAGTGATGTTGACTCGCCCTTAACTGTTAGTAATGCCAAAGGTCAAAGCAAAACCCCCGCGAGTGAAAGTTCCGCAGAGACCAATAAAACTCGACCAAACAGCTCCACAAACGAATTGCCCCTAACTGAATTGAACTTAGCCTTATTTACGTCCGAGTTAGAAACGAAAATTTCTTGCAAAATGAGCACAAACGAACTTCCTTTGTCAGATATTAGGTTTGGTAGTAAATCCTGTCAGTTATCAAAGCAAAATACTGTAGATAGCCAGAATGATGATACTTCGTTAGAGGTTAACTGGGACACAGACATTAAAGAAATCGACGAGAAGCCAAAATGTTTACGCGATACAAGACATAGGTCCTTTTCTGATCCAAATATTCTGGACAGTGAGTGGATCAGCTATTCGGAAAAGTACTTCCTTTTAGAGAAATATAATGAGAGTTTAGTACGTGAAGACATCCTTAACAATTGCAACCTTTCACCTCCCATGGATATGCCTTTTCTACCTTACAGCTTTTATCCCGAGCATGCTCCCGAAGCTACATGTCTGCTTTGTTCACACCGCACTCCCTCCACCCTTCTCTCTTTCTTCACTTCCTCACCAAGGAGACATACCACGTCTCGTTCACTATCACACCCTACTCCATGTGTGACCCCTTGCATGTCCAATTCAGAGTGCGGCCAGACCGTCAAGCGCCATCGACACAGTATTGCCGGACAGATGAGCTATTTCAAGATGCTAGGGTTCGGGTGTGGAGGTCCCATAGGTTTAAAGAAGCTCATAGGAAGCAGCACCAATTCTCTTTTCTCGACGGCCGTAATCTCGGGCAGTTCCAGCGCTCCCAATCTGAGAGACATGATTTCTAACACAAGCAGTGCGACAGGTAGGTGCGGCAAGGGAATTTGGATTAATAGTAAGTTGTTGGGTGAATTTAATTTATATTCTAAATACTAATTGTTTGTTGCCTACGTACGTCAATATTTTTTCTTAAAAAATTGCAAGTAAGTATCTTTGACACCAGGATTTTGTTGCAGTATGTATAAAATAATTCATTGTTTTGCTCCCCATAAAGTAATATAGTTAGAACTAAATGTACATTAAAATGTATCATCCATTATTTTTTCAGATTAGCGATTATTCATAACAATAACGAATTTGTTAACCCGATATTTCAAATTCAATATAATTGTTAAATCAAAACTTGAATTTATAAATTAATAATTAATAAAGCAATTTATTAAAATGTTTTGTGAAGGGTACTTTTTATTTAAATCACTTAAGAAATAGACAATTTTTATGATTTGTTTCTGAAGTATGTATAATGTAGACTAAACATTTTTCTTTATCTTTTATTTATACACTATTTGAGAATGCAAAAATATTTTTTGTAATTTTTTGCGGTTCTGAGAAAAATAGGTATTGACTAATTCCAATATCTTAATGTATGATTATCCGAAATCAAACATCAACGATATTCTTAGTTCTTATTCGATGGCTGTTTTCCAAGCCTCTAGCAAACAATTTAAAAAACGAGTTATTCTATTCATAAAATCATTAATTACGGAAGAACATATGTTCCGAAATATATCATAAAAGCGTGCACAATAGAAAATTTTAAGACAAAAACAATCCTGTACAGGTATTCCAAATCGGTACAACATTTTTTGAGCTATGTATGTTGGTCACCAGCCAAAAAATTCGTATTTAAATTTCTTTGATGCATTTAGTTTCTATTATCTATTACATTACATTATCATACTTATTACACTTATTACATTTATTATAGTACATAAACTAAATTCAAGTGCTAATACACATGGGGTTTAAGCATAACTCTCGGAATATGTTAATATCCTCACAGTTGCAAATTTCGTTCTGAAATTTTTACTCAATATGTCAATATGTTATGCCATCCAAATATGTCTTGAAATAAAAATATGTTTTTAGATCATTTTTATGAGAAACTGCCTTAGAATTTTATTTACTGCATAAAATAATAATGAAAAACAAATCACTTATTATTTAATATAAAGACGAATTTATTGTGCTTAAACTTGTGGTTAATTATACAAAATAAATATATATAAATCTTTTTAAACCAATAAAGATGTTTATTACTATTATTATTTCTTAGAAAATATGTGTATAGTATAAACTTTGTATTTACGATTCTATTTTAACAGTGATTCTGTAGACATTAAAAAAAAACATCTTAAGGATTTTATAATTCTTAGAAATAGCTTTCTTTGTAGCACTATAATTTTGTTGTTTATAAAAATTGTATACCGAATTCTTGTAATAATCAAACATTATTTATTTGATGGTATTAATATTTCTTTTATAATTTTTTCCATTTTCAAAATTTTATATCTTTCAGTATGAAAATCTCTTAATCAATTCCATATAAATAGCTATTTGTATACATCATATTATAGTATTAAGGTATGTAATTGTATAATTCCATAATGAAATCCAATCCAATATTACATCAAATATGCGTGATTTCTATATAGTTAAAAAACTTAAAGTAAAAGAAATAAAAACACAAAACTAAAATTTACAGAGGAAGATTTTGTTACTCTATATAAACTGTTCGATGTCATCTCTAGATATAATCTTTGAGAGAAATTAAATGTAAAATTTCATAATAAAACAGAAACAATGTGAAAAAACAATTAAAATCAAGGTGTAGCTAATAATAATTACTCTGCTACTTTATTTAAACTATTCGAAATCAGTTTCTAGAAATAATTTTCCAAGCAAAAATTGAACTCTAAAATGTCCTTCAAATGTGTATAATCTCTACCTTCATATGTTGTTTCAAATAAACTTTAACTTTAAATATGGTAAAATTATTATTTCCTGGTGTCATTAATTTTTTAAGTTTAAAAAAATTGAGATACTTTGTCTCAAGTTTAAACGTAAGTTTATACATTTGCAGCCATTGAAGGCTTTGGAGGAGTACCGCCCATTAGACCACTGGAAACTCTACATAATGCACTGTCTCTAAAACAGATCGACTCATTTTTGGACAGAATGACTTCCGCGCCCTTATTCAGGACGCCTTCTTCAACACCACCAAAACATCCATCAACTCCATTGCCCACACCGAATGGTTCAAATGGCTCGATTGTGCTAGTCCACAACATGTCTACTAAATCACATGCTCTTAAATTGCAGTCTCCCAGCAACAGTAAGAACAGTTTTTAAAAATTTCAAACAGTAAATAAGCTACTTATATATGTTTGTATTATAAGTGAAATAAAAAAATAAATACATATCTGAATATTAAAATAATCAAATATGATTGCATGTTTATAATTGCTATGGTAAACAATATTTACCTTTCAGATCATATAATTAATTTCATTTTAGGTATTGGTTGGAGTGGTCCTCCAAGTTTATTATCTAGTAGTGGGCCATCATCTCCAGGGTTCTCCGAGAGTACCTCGAAAGGAAGTAGTAGTGAGATGTCATCCAGCATTATCAGTGGCGATGGGTAGTTAAAATACTTTTTTGAATATTATGTGTAGACAGATTTATTTATGTCCTTTCCATTTTTTTGTTTTTATTACTTTTCATTTCCCTATTTTCTGTTAAATGGGAGCATGACTTATTTCTGATTTAAGAATGTCATTTTTAAAAGCTAAAGGTATTGCTATCAATCATAGGTGAATTTTTGGAAGTGCAAATTTGGTGTCGCTCTTGTTTTAGATATCAGGCTATAATAAACTATTGTTTTCTTAGTATCGCTTGTTTTAATATATGCTTTGCTTCACAGACTTCTCCTGGTTACAGCATTCAACATATATCAGTTATTTTTTACAAAAAAACAACACATTCACTGTGGTGGGTGTCCCAAGTATTTGCCGTGTTTAGATATATAATACTGGTACATATTTGAATATGTATTAATTTTGTTGCCTAAAAAACTAAAGAATCAATAAAATAGCATTCAGTGAATGTGATAAAGTAATAATAAAAGTTGTTAAAACATCTGATATCAATATTAAATTAAAATCATTATATTTAATATTCAGGAGTAGTCAGTATCGTTGTTTTGCTCTGTTCCCTGTGTGATTATGAAAAATATTTAAATTTATGTTGCTCTTACAGTTATCATTTTGATATCTCATTTGTTGTATTTGTTTTGTTGCAGAGCTTTTGTTTATAGCTTAACAGAGCAAAAATATTCTGTATTGAATTTAAAGGATTTACAAAAAAATATCAACAAGTTTTGCATTTTTCTTTTATGAATAATCGATAGTTGATTAGTACATTTTCAAATAATAGTTACTATAACTAGAATTAAAATCTTACTATTCATCAAAAATATAGGATACAATTGATTATACTTTATATATATTTAAAATCTCAGTAAGATCTGGTATTGAGTAAAAGTTTATTAAAAATTGTACTCAATCTGGAAAATGTTAGAAATATAATTTATTTCTAGTGTGGTTTTTTCATCCTGCTCTTTTTAAGTAACTATACCAAGTCTCAACGAGATCATATATCGGTCTTCCATTTTGTAGAAAATTTTAATAAATTTCGCAAACATAAAACTCATGTATGACAAGTAAATAGGATTACTTTCATACATATATTGCCAATATCACTTCCTATTTTATCAGAAGTCATCAATTTTGAATTTGAAATGGAATACTCTATATTTTAATAGTCTGTTTATCTGAAAAATTCTACATTTTTGACATATCCTTCAAATCTGGCAGACTTATTTCATATTTATATAATATTTATATTATAAAAATCAAATTTTTTTATTGAAAACTTTTGTATATAGAAAATAGTCCAAATAGGCATCAGAAACAATGATATGGTTATTTTTTTGTTTTATTATAATGAAATTATTTTTTTCCAATTTTTGGGCGACAGTTACAATTTGATGAATAGACAAATAAAATTCTTTAAAAAAATCATTTGTTTTTAAAAAGCTATATCGTTTAAAAACTAATGTTTGTTTTTTTTTTCAATATACAACATTTTTGGAAAAGATGATTCTTTTAATTTTAAGGCCTGGTTGTCTGCAGTTATCTAAATCTATATGATATTTATACTTTTCCAAATTAACACACATAAACATATTTCAAAGATCCTTAATGACCTACATCCTTACTTTATAAAATGTTCTTGTCAAATTGTGTTTATATATTGCAATTTACAGAAAATATTCGGACTGAATAATTTTTTTTTTTTTTGGTTTGGTTTGGTGATGATTTAACAGCAATGCAATCATTATTATTAGTATTATTACAACTAACAAACTCATTTGTTAGTTCCTCAGTTTCTAGTTGACACCTTACCGACAATGGAGATATGCAAATGTATAAAAATATTGGTTAAAGTATTGGCTGTTTTAAAGGAAATATAATAAATATGTTATATTTGCAATTGTTTATTACATTATAATTTACTTATAAATTAATTGACTGCTATTACAATAGGAATTGGTTATTCACTTTATATTAGCAGTCAGTAAATAAATAGTAAAGATATACTGTGCATTTGCATTTATTTCGATGCATTTTTTTGAGCCGTCAATAAAAACATGTATTTGTTTACATTCAACGACTTTGAGAAGTAACTTACAGACATCCTTTTCCTTATATATTCTTATGTTAAAACAAATTAATTTCTTGCGTAGTAGATTGTACACAGTTGTTTTTTAATAAAAGTATGAAAAAAAAACACTTCTTAATTTCTCTAAGTGTAACACGTTCTATGATTTTTCCATGAAACACTTTTTAAGAATGAGGAACACACTTTTTACGAATTGTACAATGAAGTTTGAATGTTTTTTAGCACAAAATTTTAATTAGAACACTTTCACAGTTTGAAATATAATAGATATACTTATCTATTATATTTCAAACACTGAAGAACAAAATAATTACAGAGACTAAGAATTTGATATAATGGATTATCTTTCATACCGTGTGTTTATATTAAACTAATAATAATTTAAGTAATATCAAATAAGTGCCAAGGCTATATTGATCATTTCCATAATCATCATATTTATTTTCTAGATTTGTTTTCAGTTATATCATATTAAGTGCAAGAACATGTAATTAATGAAATTGTGTAACTAATATAATAACAATTATTGTTATTAGATCATCACAATATTTCACCTACTTTTTTATTCAATCTAATTCGGTAAATATTCCAAACAAATATGGAAAATAATAGTAAATCGGTTCACTGGCAAGGTCAATGATGGAAGCGAGAGTGATACATATTTTTACTCTACTGTGATAACTAGTTCACTTTTGAACCCTTAGAAAATATGTTTTTATAATAAGAATATGTTATAAAAAACACTTATCATTATGCGATACTGAGAAGTAATTCACGTTGTGGATTGTTATGGGTATCGATTAAGTTTTTGATGAGAAATGAGAAACAAAATGTCAGGAAAAAACTGACCCAAGGCTGTTGATATGAAATCATAAAGTACTGTTAATTCTTTATTTTGAAAGGACGAATGTAATGAAAAATGGCAGGAGGAATTTTTATGGAAGTGGATAGTATTTCAGTAAGTTCAAAATTAGAAAGAGTGATTAATAGAGTGATTAAATTGTTTTTTATTTTAATTTTTAATAGGTGTCTAACAAGCAACAAAATGGACTTCCTTGATTATATTAGATTATAATCTTGTCCAAAATCGACTTTGTGTAGTTTGATTATAGATATCATCCATATGTTTTTATTTCATTTTTATTTTTTTTCCCAAAATAGTTGGTGTGCTAAAGCTTGTTAGTTTAAAATTTCTGACTTGTATTAAGTAATAATAGTACGATGTAATGAACACCAGCAAGCTACTTTGTTGTTCGTGTTTTGAATATAGTAAAGACACCATCAAGAAAGAATATAATCAGATATTTTCAATTTATTCTTCCGAAATACAGGCGAATGAATGAATTTTTGATTTGGTAAGTAAAAAGCTGACGATCCTAAATATTGAACACTACTTGTGTATGCAATTTTTATTATTTATGTTGCATTGCTGTTTATTGTTATACTGTACTATTATCGTAAAAAAGAAAAATTTTTATGTTTATCTCATTAAAAATATTTATACTCAGATTAACTGTGGACACCTTCACCAAGATATTCCCAACAGCTCCTGGTCTAGATCAAGATTTAGGCAGTGTTGGGATGCTTTTGGAGTCTGTGGAAAAGGATATTTCTGGATCTATGGAATTTACGGAATATTATGCAAATTTACATAATCCACAAGGTAAAACTAAAATTACAACAATGATTTGTTTTTTAATTGTTAATAGGGGTGTGACCGTTTTTCATTTAAAAATATGCTTTCTTTTCTGAAACTAGAACCATTTCTGGATTGATTGGTGTTGAACCCATGAAAATCTGAGCACTACAAGTGCTCTAAATATTTTTGTTTTGAAAACTGTGAGATGGTTCATTTTTAGTCATTGTGGCAATGTTGTTGACCAAGTTTAGAATGAGATGAAGATGAAGAGGAACGTAACGACTCTGAATCAGATTTATTTAAAGGAGTTGCCACCCCATAAATATCAAGTAACTTTGAATAATTGTCATGAAAACCATATGAGCAGAAAACTTAATATCAACGAGATTTTACATTTCGTCTACATTCTCTTGTGGAACTTCTGATACATTCTTCCCTCTCCAGCCTTTCCTTTTCGCGAATATTTTTTTTAATAAATTAAAAAAAAAATCGCTACTAGAACACAAATAGAACTCTACACATAAAAATCGCAATATAAACTGAGAGGTAAGGAGAGATAAGAAAGTAATAACCAGTGCAACTTCCCCATTCGGAACCCTACAGGGAAAACCCCGGGTTTTTCCCTTGAACAGGTGAATTATCAGTAAATAATGATTTCATACTTTTTATAGATTTCAATAAAAATCGCGTATGAAAGTGGGGTAAATATGAACTTTTTTAGAAAACCCTTCTCCTGAAAAGTTACGTTTTTTGGTTTTCCGAACAGATTATTCAAAACCGATTCATTGTATTAACTTGAAACTTATACAGTCTGTATAACTATATAAAATACAAATTTACAGCTTGTGATTTTTAAAAATATTACTCAGGGGTTGAGAAAAACATTTTTTTAATGTTGACCATAAAAAATGAGGTAATTTTTACAGCTCTGTATCACTGGCCACCAAAAATTTTTAAACCAAAATTTTAGAACTTGACAAGCTGTGATTTTACAATAGGCTATGCTGTACAAAATAAAAAAAAAGAACAAGCAAAAATATTAATTAGAAAATGAGAACGATTCCAAATGGGGATCACTTTTCCCCTAGGGATAAAAAACGGTTACACCCTCTTAAGTATGTAACTTTATTATATAGATTGTTTCCTTTTTGTGTAATTTTTGGTGTCTATCTTAACTCGAGTCTATTCTAACTTTATCAGATATTCATTACCAACTAGACATAGAAGAGACATCTTAGGTTTTTTTTATAGTTTTTCTGTCCTCGAGAAAAGATTTTTTTGACCTGACCTGAAAACAAATTTCTCTGTTGATCTAATCTACGATTTTTTTCTGTAAGTGGTAGAATAGATATCTTAGATTGTCATTAATTTGTTTTTTGTTTGTGATTTATTTGCCTACATTGCATTTAATTAACGTAATTATTACAACAGTTAATTAAACATAGGTATTTATATGATTGAGGTTTACTCTTTATATACATGCAGTTGTGATCTTGTAAACGGTGGGAGATAGAAAAACAGTTAAATAGGGAAAGTTTTAGGGAATTATATTACTACTTTAATGATTCTTGCAAAGTGGTTCTAGCTGTTTTGGGTTGGAAATATTTGGAAAAAAGCGAAATTCCTTTTCTAAAATCCATCAGAACCATTTTATTTTTATAAATATTTGAAATCTACAAATCTGCAGATTTATTAATCTGAAAATTGAAAAGTACTCAACAACATACACAGTGTGCGCTGTCCGATATTAAATTAACACAATCCAGCATGTGGCCAGAAACTTAATAGATATTTAAACAATGGGCACTTAGGTATTAGATATTTTATTTTAGTTAGTATTTAGTATCTCTTACTATGATTTTATCGATCTCTCAGATAGCATGTAAGACTGTAGGTCGCTTATCTATTATATGTTAGGGAAATAGGTTTCTACCCTATTTCCCTAACATCTATGCTGGGGGTTTGGAAAGATTTCCAGGTTAAAAAGTTGCTCAAAAATATACAGATATCAAATATCTTTAAAAATAAATAGTTTATAGCGGGTTTTATAAACCACAACTTCACTTCTTTCAAAATATCTCAAAAACCAACCATGAGAATTTTACGCACCATTAAATTACTAATATAGTTAGTCATTCAGCTCAAGAGCCATCAATACATAATTTTTTATTTCGTGGACATTCTATTGTGAAGATTTTTGTTTTGAATACATATATAACAATTGTAAGACCTTGTGTTAACCTTTGTGTTATTTGGTTTAATTTTTTGATGTATAGAAGATTATAATTGCAATAATATTATTGCAGAGAACATATTTTAGTATGAATTATAACAATTATATTACAGGAGGTGAAAGTGGCGAAGTGACACCAGTATCGGGAAGTTCAGAATTGGATTTCAACACTGATAATGCTACTGCTGGTTCCAGTTCTATAGCAGATTTAGATCTCACAGTAATAGAAGACATAGAAACGTCCCGAGACATTGATCCTAATGAAACTATAACTACTGCTAGATTGACTGTACTTTCTAATATTTTTGCCTCCAGTACTACTTTAATAGATAATAATCTTTTCCAATCTGCCGTTACCCCAAAGCTGATTTCACCCTTAAATACTAATATTAACATTTGCACAAATGTGTTGCATTCTCCAACTACAGATGGTTATAACCTTAAACATATAGAAAATTTTGAAAGAGTTCAGCCATCCACTAATAGAATAATCAACGAATTCGATAGAAAGGATTTAAAAAATATCATCAGAAAATCCAGTCAATCATTTGAAAAAGATATACCTAATTTGACTGTAAACATATCCGGTTTAGGTTCTGACAAGTGGTCGACAACGAAAGAAAAGTTCTTGGAAAATAAAAACTACAATAAGACTGACAATATAGATTTTGGGAAAAATTTAAATTTAAATACAGAGAAAAAGGTTGAGAAAGAAAGCGAACTCATGAAAATTAAGCCAGCCGGTACTGTCGTAGTAAGAGAAAGTTATATTGAGCCACCGAGAATATCAAGGGTTTCGAGAAGTTTTCATGGAAAATCCCCTTCTAGCAGAAGTCACTTAGATGCAGTTAACATTCCTAGACGAGCCAGTGATGGAATATCTCTGTCGAATCAAAGTTCACAAGACGAACAGAATGGTACAAAACCGAAAAACAGTTTAGAAAGATCACGGTCATTAAAGAAACCGCAGTTCTTGACACAATTGTCTCAACCATGTGGTAGTGGTTTAGCATCACCAGTTAGTTTACCTAGAAAGACCTCGTTGTCAGATGTGGTAAGTAAAAAAAGAATTTAGAAATGTTTTAGGAGTATAAAATGAAAACGTGTGTGGTCTCTGATTGCAACAACTTACAGTATATGTAATGGTGTCACACAGAACCATAAATAGATGAACAATTTTTAATTCAAATGTATGCAGTTGTTTGTTTAAAATGTTCATACCGGGTGGCTCAAATACATCTCATTGGGCAAGCCAAATAAAATCATAATACTGAACATACCTAAATATATTTTCTGGAGATGTTATTAGGCCTTGTCTATGTCAATTATTTTCTTTTAAGGCATTTAAGGCTGCAAGATTTACTACTACCAGGGTGGATGAGGCGGAACATGCAGCTTCTGTCGGTTTAACATTTGTACCGAGAGTTAATAGTGACCTACAGAGCATTAGTGGGAAAACGTCTATGGCTTCAGATTCAGAGGGCTCAAGTACATACTATTTAGGACGCAGTAACAGTGAAAAAAATAAAACCACCAACTGTAGAGATATTAACGATAGTAATGTAAAAATAACTAAAAGTAATACAGACAAGTCATCTGTTACTCATGGTTTTAATCTTGATAAGAAAAAATAAGACCGGAATTTATTAAACAAATATTTATTAAGGGAGCATTACTTCTGGATAAAAAGGAGCAAAATAGGTTTATAATTTACTTTTAGCCTTAAACTTGGCTTGGTTTTTAATAAACTTTTAGTTTGTCAATTTCATGTAAAAATATATAAGAGGACTAACTTTCAAATAATTTTAATTATCATTCCTTGTATTAATAAATATCGGTCTTCAATTACGGTGATACTCGTGAAGTAAATTAAACCTAATAGTACATAAGGTGTTTAATTTAAAATAACACAAGTATTGTAGATGAAATATGTAAATGAAGCATCTGAGTTTTCACATTTCAAGTTTATTTTCTACACTCGTTATTTTTGATAGAATAAACCTTAACAGATTTGTGTAACTATAAATTCGTAGGTCCTGCAGTTAGTTAAATTTCTGAAAACAGTATGATGTAAGAACTTAATCATAAAAATTTAATAAAAAAAAAAAAAAAAATAAAGAATGCAAATATTAAGTCCTTGTAGATATATTTTTATATGCTGGTGGTAAGATATTTAGAAGAATTGTAAATAATCTAAGCAAGAACTTAAAGAAGTTTAAGAGTTCCTTTGGAGATATGAAAATAAGGCCAGTAATTTCCATTTTTATTGTCTTTTATTAACAAGAACGTATGTTGAAAACTTATAACATGTTATTCCTTCTTCTGTCTATTGCAAACTGTGAATGTGTATTCCAGATGCTTTTTAGTGAGATCTGTGTTTATTATTTTTTATAGGGATATTTTTTTGTACATACATTTCTTTAAATATATATTAAATATTCTAGAAGTGCTTTAATCGTCTACCTCTCACCTATATTAAAAAATATAATCATAAGGAATAAGTAGAATGTATAGTGTTCATGTTCTTGTGCAAGCGTCGTTGAATATTTATTATTTATGTTTCGACTAACCATACTTAACTCGCAAAAAAAAAAGCATATTCATAATATTTACATAGAAGGAAACCCTCTCATTAATCTTGCTTAATTCTCTGTAGGTATTAACCATTTTTATTAAAATGGAGCCATTCTTAGATATGGTTAAATCAGTGAGAATTTACCCAAACAAACTCGCTAGTAATAGGATATTTTTAAGTTGCAGTAGTGCCATCAAGAAAGAATGTATTGAGGCATTTTCGATACATTTTTCTTATGCTTAGGTCAACAGAGAACACCATTTGTTGACCATTTTGAGACCAAGAGCATCATTAAATCTAAAAATTTATTATAACCTATTTCATCTAATGTACGTGTTGAAATGTTTCGTTACATTCTTTCTTGATGGTACATCATCCACATGTTTCCAGGCTTTTAACTAATGAGTAAAGTGACAAATGTCCCCTTCTGATTGAAATAATTTCTTACATGCTGACATTTAGCCCAGAATACTACAGTTATCGTTGCTCCCGAATAAATGTTGGAAACATATTTTGCACAGTGTCCACACCTTAATCATTCACGTTGTATAGCCACAATGAGTACTTATCTTGCATATATTATAAAATATATATGGCAGAAAATATTGTTTTCTTAAACTCCCATTTCCCCAGCCAAAATTCATTAGTCATTAAATTCGAAAATTAGTATAGATCTCATGCACCATACGACATTGACGATCTGTTCTGTTGAGGAATGAAGAGTGTATGCGTTTCCCTAAGTCCACCCCCTGGTTTTAGTTTTTTTTTTATTTTGACATTCCCAATAACTCCAAAATTTTCAATTTTTCTATGAAAAAATAGCTTTGACCTATTTATAGAGGATAAATAGGTCAAAAATATATTTTTAAACAATTAATGTTCAAATTAAATTTAATTTTAAAATGACAAACTTATTAACTCTCAAAGTTGATATAGCCAGAATCTTTATTTTTTCAGTTATTCCCTTATTTAGTTTCATTATCTTGAAGACTCAAGGTAATTAAAATAAACATTCATTAAGCAATACTTGGTTAATATAAAACAAAAAATAATTATTAAACTACTACTTGTAAAACAAATAGTTAATTAATCTATTATAATAATAACCAATTATAAATTAAATTTATTTCTTTGTCTACTTAGGACAGTATCAAAACAAATGGTAAATGTTTGATGAATTCTAATGAGAGTTATGTTTATTGAGGTTATCTGTTTCTAACATTTTTTTTTATTATTCTAATCACTTTTCAAAGACTTATCGTGTCATAATAAATATAGACTGTCGATAAAAAGAAATAAATATCCAGGTAACAGTAGGGGAAAAAGAAGACATTATAAACAAGAGATACGAATATATTTTTTTTATATGGATACAAATAGTATACACCAAAACATTCAAACTAATCTACAACCTATAAATTCACCTTTAAAATAAATTTGTACTTCATAAAATAACAGCTCTTACAAGTTTTTAACAATCTGTTGCAAAAATATCTTGCAGTTTTTTTCCAAACTTTTCACTTTACAAGAATGAGCTTACCAATAATATATTCAGACTTTTTGTCAGTAATTTATATGTACAATTAGAGAATTGCTTTTCAATTAATTAAAAAAAAGATATAAGCATCACTCACTATCCATTTGGCAAAAAAAATATATATATTTACATAGAGATCAATATTAAACAACTTAGCAATAAAACTTTAACAAGGATAGGCAGTTTTGTTAGTTAAGTGTGGTGTAATCTTTTCTATGACGTATACTGAGAGGGAACAAAGGGGGCGGTGTTTAAAGCATAGCATTTTTTAAAAAGAATTGCTCAGTGCATTTTATTCAAAGAGTGAGTACAAATCCTTTCATGTTTGTAACTGGAAAAATATAGGATAGATGAAAATTATAATTGAATTTCTAGTGGAACAAAAAAAAATTAATTTAGACCTCTGAAAAGGTGGTCTTGGTATAAAATATAATATTCGAGAGTGTAGAAAGCTATAAATATGATGAAAGTTACATCAACTTTTTAATCATTAGGACATTTTGTTTTGCCGAACAAGAGTATCTCAAAACAACAATATGGTTGTTTCGTGATTTGGTCCACAATTTAATGGAATATTTACATAGATTAAATAAAAGACAACTAAAACTGGAACTAAGAATATATAAAAAATACGTCATTTATTGAAAATACATTTAATGAATTTTTAATAGTAATATATAAATGTATTAATTATTTCTTGATGCTTAACGTATATCACCAATCAATTCTACAGCGATATACATTTTTTTAATATTAAAAAAAGAAACATTAAATTTGGATTTTCAGTTTGATAACACTCAGTTTGTGAGAATGCATAAAACATTAATTTAGTTGAAATAGAGTATATGCTGCAGTATTATTTATCCACTGTTTGTTAAAGCCTACAAAAAAATAAAAACTTTATATAGAAACAATTGCAGCTTTTAAGGAAGGTAACTTTTCGTATCAGCCTTTTATTGAGTTTTTTACCTGACCAATTAAATTATTTATAACCACTCTGTATATGTATGTGACACACAGGGTGGGTGTAAATGACTGTTTTCTGGTTCAAGCGAGATAGGCATGAAACAAAAAGTGTGGGAAATTAACTTCCACTTATTGAAAATATATTTTCACAGAAAACGTTACTAACCGAAAAATTCCAATTTTGAATGACACTTCACGGAGAAAAGTTTGATTTAGGGTTGGTTTAATCTATATCAATTTGTTCCGGAACTTTTAATTGTGTGGATGCGTAATGCATAATCCACTTGAAATATTATTTTCCATGTTATATACGAAAACTTACCAATTATATAAAATTTAGGACATTAAACATAAAATATAGGACAAGCTGGTATGGTTATTTCTATGGCGGCATTTTAAATCCAATTTTTGAGTTGATTATTAGATTAATTATACTATATGATAGTATACTATCTACTACACTACAAAAAATTGTAATGTAAAATTAGAAAAAAAAAAGTTCTATTTCTATAATTTCATTATCAGCTACTTTGTATTAAAAAAGATAATATATTTCACTACAAATTTACAAAAATTATATCTGTGTTCGTTATTATATTCTATTTTTCTATACCAAAATAGTACAGTAAAGACTCTAAAATCGAATCACTTATATTTCCAGATTACATGAACATGATAATATTCCTTCTAATTATAAACATTATATTTTACATTTATGATCAAAGTCAGTATGTGTTTCCAACTCATACTGATTACTTTGTAAATTCTTGTGGTCACTCTGTAAATATTTTACTGCACAATTATTTAAAAGCGGACTGAAAGCAACAAAAAAAGAAACAACTGTATTTATTGTTTTGCTGGATGTATGTAAAAATTCTACAAGCTATAGTGTAAAAAGCTAGGCACAGGTTTATTAGGCAAGGGATAAACCACCCTTATACATATCAGTGCGAAATATTCTGTCAAGTCAGAAATTGTATAGAGCTGGAGTAAAAAAAAACAGATTATTTACAGCCACTCATTGCATATTTAATAGAAGAGCTTTTTGAAAATTCAAGTAAAATGCAAGTCATATTAAGAATCAGCCTGATTAATACCATCCCACAAAAATAAATTATATTATAAATAATACAGTTACCGTATTATACATATGAAAGGAAATAATTAAAGCTTACACAAACATTGCATGTTAGAAAATAGTAATATATTAATTTGTTTATGCCAGTCTTTAATCAACGTGATTGGTATAGAGAAAAAATAGTAATTGACATCACATTTTTTATATCTGCCTAAATATTGTCTTGTTTATTTACAAGGCATTTGTATTATACTAATCACAATTATTTAATCAGATAGTTTAACCAATCAATGCATTATCTGCAATAGGACACATATATTCGTATATATGACCTACTCATGTGATATGAAATTTATATGTCACAACCCCAGATGTATTTAACTTCAAAGTGTATAACATGGTGATACAGACAACAAAATAAATATAAAGATTCTTGTCGGCACAAGCCAAGACACGATGAGTAAGTATTTTAATAACAAATATTCTATCTTGGCGCATGTACATTCTGTATTTAAATAGAACCAACATGCAAATAATTTTTTTATTAAAATTTCCTCCTATACGAATATTAGCCGTTCTATTGAAGGACATTTGGAGGATAACATGAATTTTTGTTGATATTGACTTTACGTCTAGACGACCGAGAAATATATCAGAACAGAGATTTCTTGGATGATAAGCATAATGGCTGCATAAATCATTAAGATTTTCCTATAAAAGTTGAAGATTTTTTTTGTATTCATAAAAATAGTTTATATAAATAATATTTTATGCAAATATGGTTGGAAAATTGAAGAAAATTTTAGTTCTGATGGAAGTAAGTACTGTATTTGGAAAGGATTATGTTACATAGTACATCAAATGAAAACTGATGATACGGTATCAAAAAATGGGTATTGTATACCAGTAATAGGTATGTTTTAGTATTTAATATATCAAATGCTAAAAAATGTTAATCATAGGACAGTTGAATTATCTTTCAATGGTCTTGCAAACATATTTGTTAATGAAAGTCATACATCAGATCTCCACAACACCATTTGGAATTTTACTTCTTATATGAAACTACTCTTTGAAGGTTATGGTAAAGTATGCTCAATAGAAAGAAAGCTAGAAGTATATAAACGTCACTTCAATATCGTTCAGGAAATAAAACTTGTCCAATAAAAATAGTATAGAACAATCTAATAAAAAAATATCAAAGTACTCAGTACTGGCACAAATTTTCATGTTTGATAAGCAAAAAACGGCACAATTTTGGTTACATTATTGTATCTTGGTTGCAAATTATGTAAAATTAGAATGAGAGAAAAATAATGTTCTTTAAATAGTAACAAACTGTAGAACATGAATGTAATGCAAATGGTGGTTAATATGCAAGTATATGTGAAAGTTTCGTCTCCAATGGAACAGTTGTTAATAAGAAATATCTACTAAACCCTCTTTATAAACAATTATGGACATTCAGAAGAAATATAACTTCTATATGTTATGAAGTAAGAAATTCCGATTCATTTAAGGAAAATTCCTGAAAAACCCACAGAATAAATGCAGTGTAATATTCGAAATTAGTTTTAACTGTAGTGTATGCGCTTTCAAACATTATTTGATGGTTGTATTTTGTACATCTATGTCTACTATGTATTGTTGCTATTTCAACCACACTTTTTTCACAATAACACAACAATTTTTACATTATATAATAAAAAATATTATATTTAAACAATGCGGTACACTATTTATTTTCTGCTTAAACGAATTTTGTGTAGTCTCTTAAGAATTATGATGCTGCTATCATTTTATTTTTAATAAATATAAAGTCTTATATTATTTAACATGATATTAAAAATTATGTCTTATTGAAAGAATTTGTTCTTAAATTTATTTGTGTGAATGTCTTCATATTCGTTGCTGTTAAAGATTGTTTGATAATGGCATAATTATTCAATCACATATGTTTGTTTGGTAGAAAAATTTTATAATATTGGATTAAGGGATCTCCAGAATAAGATTTTCACCAAGAACTATTAATTAATAGTGTTTAGTTAATTGAATTGGTATATAAATTTTTTGGCAGAAAATATGTGAACATAAAAAAATAAAAAGGACTTATATGAGCAATATTTATGGTATATTATTAAAGCTCCATTTCTATTTACATTTTTTAACAAAAATAATTATATTTTGAAATGTGTAAAACATTGTCTCATAATGGTATGATATAACAATTTACTCCATTGTAATTAGAAGTTTTAAAATAATGTTATAAATGTAGATTGCCAAGGTAATGACAATCCTATAGTCAGTAGTGAAGACATTAACATTTCTTCAATTATGAGGTAAACTGTACCAAAAAATTATGGTTGGTTAAAATTAACTAAAAAGTAGCAACCCTACTAGTTTTTATAATTATTTGCATCACACGCCTACAAATATTTTCTGTATAAATTTGCCAAACCAAAAGTTAATTGCGAACACTTTCTGGAAGTATTACACAATTTTTCCATGAATGAACTTATTAATAAATAACAAAAATAATAAATAATAACATCGGGCCTATTATTACCTCATTAAGGCAACAATGCTTAATTCTTAATTTATTTATATAAAAAATCTTGATTTGCCATTTTTTATATACAGATTAACTATGAGTGGGGGTGTAGATTGAAAGTGAAAAGTACTGATAGTGACGCAATCATTACCGGCGTCATCTATACTCTCCCATGTCGCCTTCCCTGTTAAGACAAGTTTGTATTAGCAGTTTAGTCCTCTGTCCCAGCCCAGTTTGTTATTAACATTTACACATTGTCAGAGTTGTGCTTATTCGCGCTCATTTTCGTCAAAATCTACTCTATTATATTCAAATAAAAGAATTAAAGTTTAAAAGGGACAATCTTTGAACTTTCATGGCATTTTTCGCCGCAAGCAAGTAAAATAAAAATTATTCTGCAATGAAATATAGGGAGAAACAATTTATAATTGCAAATTGTGTTAACGCAGGATGTGGGCCGATTTTTAAGTCACCACAAACAAATTCACACAGTTCTGTGCAGAATTATTTTAATATCATTTTATTACCTACAATTTTTCATTTTTGAAAATGTAATTACTTTGGGAATAAATAATAATTTAACTTGCAATATGGGGTTGCAAACGAACGGCTTTAGATAAATGGTCTTGGGGCTTGTGACCAAAGGGCGATGATACACATAAAAATCGACGCATATCGGCATCACGAACCACCTTTCAAATGTTTTCCACCCACCTACCCAATTTCTCAAACATTTTTATTCTAATCCCACTTCACTCAAAGTCAATTCATATAGGGTTACAATATAAAAACAAATAAATAAAAAACACTCACTTCTGTAAACAAAATTACATATCTAGATAGAATTTCTTCAATTCCATAATCACTTATAAGCAAAAATCATTTAATTAGTCCACCAATAATAAGATACTGGTATCTTCAAAAATTCCACTGCTCTTGGTAATGAAAATAGGTTCAAGTAAAAAAAAAAACAATAAATAATTCCTTTCTACAACAATTTTGTATTTCCTTTCTTGAAAAACAACACAAAATAAGTAAATTACTTCAAGATATGCTCGCAAATTTTAACAGAACTGCAAAATTCATATGCTGGCTATGGCTAAAATGTCTTAAGTGTTTTGTTTTACCTGATTAGCTTGATCAGGAACTTATTGTATTCATCTAACCAATCACAAATCATACACTATTTTACTAAAAACATTTTAGGATATAACTAAGCGATAAATACAGGCTGATTTTAATTAGATACTTAAAAAATGTTCTCTAAAAATATTTTTTGTAAAGCATATTTTCCCACAGATTTTAAGAAAATATTGCATGATACCACACATGCAGAATAATTCATTTCCATAAGAACATTTCAGTCTACAGACAAAATGTCTGGTAAATTTCCCTCCAAACTCTGCTATCAAATAAAAAATGCAACTATAATAAATTTTATGTGATCATAACGAAAATAAAAAAAATAATTTGCAGGTTTCTAAATATACACACAAAATTCCAAGAATTTAAAATAATACACAAAACACAAATATAACAGTTTATATAATTTCTGTAGTCTAAAAATAATTAATTATAAAATGTCTCACATTATAAAATATACAGTTAAACTGAAGAAAGGAACTAACCAATTCAAGACCTCTCCTTCACACTCATCCAAGCAACATTAAATTCCATCAAGCTTGCAATAAAAAAATAATTAAAACTTTTAATTAAAAAGAAATTATTAGTGCTCCTAATATTCCAAATATAATTTATCACAGATAATCTTGTAAAATTTTATAATTTTAAATTTTCATAAAATCTACCTATTGTTTAGAACATAAAAAGATTAAAGATAAATCAGTTTTTAGTTGACTAAAAAGGCGCAGTACCATATTTCTACAATCACACTTAATTTTGATTTGGAAAATCACATCGCCTTTTGAAAGACCTTTAAGTACAAATAAATAATGATTATCAATTTAATCACAGTTATTTCTTGAAAATAATACTACAATAATTTTTCTGAACATGTTCTTGTTACTCCTACGAACCGATATGTATACTGCTCAAGCAGCAATTCTGTCATCAAGCTTATATAAATGCAACACGTAAAATTTTATTGTTATTTGTTTTTGTACTTTTTGTGCTTAATTAATAAATTAATTTTGTTACAAAGGGCAGTTAAATTACAGAAAAATATACATAATTTATATCTACCTTTTTTTATGATATAAAAAATAATTTGCTATAAATTACATAAAAAAATAATAATTACTTAAATAACATTAGCTGCAAGGTCTATCTAAGACACCATTATACTGTCTAAGACACCACTCATTTATTACAATAAATTATTAACGTGTACAAATATTTACAAATCTAATGAAATTTAACCCATGGCAGTGGTATATCAAGCAACATTAAATTGGCACTGATGTGCATAATTTATAATTATTATGGCATAATATCTCTTTCAAAGTATTCTCAAAAAAAATAAAAATAAATAATTCATCCATGTCGTCAATCAATAAAAATCTATTTATCACGACGAGCATCCAGGGTAAATATAAAACACCACTTACAAATTTCTTTTCTCAAATGTAAAAAAAACTTACAAAACGTCAATCTATATTTGACTGTTCACGCTTTATTTATGTGTTATTTGAAATGTTTCATGTGATCAGTCGGTAATTTCATATAACAGCTAAATGTAAATATAATTCCCTTTACAATGTCAATCTACTTAGATTGACATTGTCAAAACCAATTTAATGTCACTATAACTATTGCTATTAATTGTACACATCGAGAAAAATATTTATTAAAAAAAGGTCATGAATTTTTATTGCATATTAAAATATTTTAAACATTTTCTTTTTGTCATTTTTTTATTTGCACATTATGGTATGACTTTTACGAAAACATATTGTTAAATGTAGAGAAGAAAACATAATTCTATTTTGAAAGTTCATTTGAAAATAGAGCTTTCTGATATATTTCTGGAACTCCAGTTTTCTGGATCTAAAAATAGTAAGCAATTTACTGAAAATTATACAAGGTACCCTCAGAAAGTATTTGAGCAAAGGATGGATAAAAATTTTACAACATATAAAAAATATTTTAAAAGCATTTTTATCTTGAATTAAAAAACGTAAACAAAGAAATGATAATATTCAAATAAAGATCCTGAATATTGTTTTTCCAAAATTCTAGTAATTAACTAATGTCAAACTTAATAAAGATTTAGGTTAAGAAGTTTTAATAGAGCTTCGGAGACTTTTGATTTAACAAAAATGCAGTACACTGTCCCGAGTAATTCAAGAATTAACCAACAATTGCTCAAAATTTCATGCCATTTATGCATTTCAGATAATATATTCTTTACAACCAAATCGATGGTTGTAATATATATTATAACCATTGATTGTATAGATACTTTACAACCATTGGTTTGCTTGATCTCACCAACTGGTAGTGTCTTAGAGGTAAGTGGTTACTTTCCACCAGAGAAATTGTAATGGGACGATTAACTTGCCAATAAACTAGAAATATTTTTAATTGCTAATTTGCTCTTACGGTACTCAGCCATCAGTATTAGGGTTTAATAAAGGTTCATTGTGGATAACATCTTATATATTTTGTTAATGATAGGGATTTATATGCAGTTCACTCATAATATAGTAAAAAAATCTTCCAAGCGCAACATCTTTGTGGTTTAATAAGGTATCCATAATTTAAATATGTCCCATTATGTTATTAATTCCATAGTCCAAAGGTTTGGGTCATCCAAACAAGTTCTGGCATCTCTCAGTCCAGATTATGGTATATACATATTACTGTACTAAAAATAATTTTTTCTAGCTTTAAAATATGATATAAATTATTCCGTTTATTTTCTATTTGTAAATATAACTTTGCTCTAGGTTTATTACTTGGACGGTACAGAATAAATTTTAAAATTTAGTTTTTACTAATATTTATTTCTTAACTGGAAGTAAATTTTATCTGAGTTTTATTGATTTTCAGTTGGAATTGAGGGAATTTTGGTTTTTCAGGCTTCAAGTTTTATTCTTCTGTAATTTTAGTTACCATGTAAATTTAACATGGTCGGTTTTTTACAAAATAGTGATTTCATAGAATATAATAATAGTATAATTTCGCTCAATCCAGGATACCAAATTAACCTTTTTACATTTGCACGAAAAAAATCTATTATTTATAATAGATTTATATAATTATAATAAAATAAAGAATTTTTGATCATTAAAATCTAAAATGAATAGATAATTACTATAGTGTGATTCCATGAAATCAGACGATAGTTGAAAGATGACACCAAAATAATTTGACAGCCTAGTGATTTTTAATTACTAAAGATAAAGGCTGGTATAAATAACTTTCAGTGGTGGCTTGACAGGGTAGGTAGGTGAGGCATTGCCTCGCCGATATAGACAGAGACAGAAACCAGAGTAATAAATAAATTTTACTTGGTTTGTTTTAATATCCAGTTTTAATTATATATAATCGTAATTCTAATATCTGTAATTCCTATTATGTATTATCTTAATATTTTATTTATAAATTATCGAACTGATGTAATCTCGGAATTGATTTAATGTAAGAAGATCAGAGAACTGATATAATCTAATTTTAAAACCATGTGTATTTGCACTTTCGTAATACATCCATTTCCAATGATATGTAACAAGTGGTTACAAATTCTAACAAGGATGAACCAAAGGCAAGCCTCCTTGTGTTGGTTTAACAGACTGAAGGATTTAAAAATAAAGCTATCTAATCCTAACTCAGTTAAGAAATGAACTAAATCAATAGCCAAACGAACCAAATATCTTGAGGCAGCTTCATATTTGCCACAAACTAATTAGACGAGAAAATTTAAACGGCTTGTACTGTTACCTTACACAAGGAATAGTTCACGGAGGACATATATTTCGTGATTGTGATTGATAGTTACTGTTACTTTTTTTTTAAATTAAGTTAATGGCTGCGACAGCCAGCTGTCTATATTTTTGCAGTAAGTGGATTATATTTTAGCTAGTTTTTATATAAAAAAGTGCTGATAAATCCTTAATTAAATAAGAAACCGTAGTGATACTGTAGAGAGTTTAACAGAATTTCCATTTAATTGTCTTTCATATCATGATAAATTATATACTGAAGACTGATAATCTATATTTACTAAACGGCTGTTTTCGTGTGTCACGAAATTCTTTAGGTCGATGTACGAAATGCTTTTTGTTCGAATTTCGACAAAATCAATTTGATAAAACGACCCTCGCGAACAACGTGGTAACTTTTGTTTTGTTGTCCGAAGCCTCTAGAGGCATGCTCCCGAGGTGCTTTCGATATGAGCGAGGCGGCGGCGCAATATTGCGATTTGCTTACTCGTTATATATTAATGAAGAAGTTTTGGGTAGTGAAATATATTACTAAGTAAAGGGGCTCCCTTTCAATGTGTTTCACTAAAATGTTTGACCACTTTGGTCACCGTCTGCCGGTAATCGATTCGTACACCCCTTTTTTACAACTTTTAAAATAAAGAAAAACTTTAGCAATCAATGTCAGCCACATATGACTCTACAATCAATAACAAGGAGTCTGTCAAATCATAAATGCCATTTTCAATTGCCACCTGATCTCAAAAAACCCGCTGTACACAAGTGCATTAGAGGCATGCACAAGTAACTGCAAAACCCTCTGAATATAGAAATAAATATTTATTTAATGATTACGATGTTTATTTGAAATGTATAAACGTGTGCGTATGTGACCATGGTTGTATTATTTGGCATTGTGGTACCCAAATGATACACAACAGTTTGATCATTATTTAGGTATTAAAAATAAATAAACCACCTTGTTTCATGGAGCACTACATGCGATGCATTTACTTTATTTAATGAGTTATATTGTTACAGAGCAATGATATCTGTTATGCTATCTTTAAGATTACATACTTGCTCCTTCTGTAAGGTACAGCTTGTCACGAACAGGAAAAAGCCTCAAAACTGCGATATTGGACCGTTCACGAGGTGCACAGTAAATAAGAGTTTAATCTAGCCGCGCGTAAAGTGCATCATTTTCCCTCCGAATGCTGCCTCACTCTTTCTTCTATACATAGAGAATCTTACACTTTCTCCTATTATTGACAAGCTGTATTAGGCGATGTTCGATTACATTTCCAATTATTCATGCAGGCCTCTAATCCGCATATATGCTGTTACATCATTGAAAACTTCAATCTAAACTGTTTTTCCTCATTTCTGTTATCAACACTGAGAGATTTCTAATCGGAATCAAGCAAATCTTGGTTTTCAGACATTACGATTGTTTTCTGTAAAGCTATGACTTGAGTCACCATCTAAATTTAATTATACATGCCGGTAGCGCCTCCATGAAATGGTGATTTCATGGAAATAAATCAGAACTTACTTTATGAATTCTTAATGACACAAAAGCTGTTCATATTTGCGAGAAAAAAATCAGTGCCACAAATTTTATTTGAAAATGGACACATAATTGACAATCCGATGTTTTACTTAATTTTACTATATTAATACAGTTGTGTAAAGAAAATTCTAGACTAACTAGAAAGAATTTTCACCCATTTCTATTAAATAACACGAGTTTTATACATTTTTTCAATGTAGATTTTAAAAAATCATTTGAATTAATATTTTCTGGGTCCTGTAAAAAGTAGAATATTAATGATAATATTATACTTAATTTATCAGCATTTTAAGCCATGTTTAAAATTTACTCACGCATAGATTCTGTGATATACGTTGGAATTTGTTACGTAAAGTAATAAATAGATAGCCAAAAACTAGCTATAACGAACTTAAAATTCCTAAATAAATAGGAACGTTCTTTTTGAATGCAGCCAAGCTGCTCTGACCTTTGTACAATCCCGAAGGTTGTGTAAATTACTTTAAAAACAAAGTAACCAATCAAGTCCTGATGGTAGAAATATGGCACACAAAAACTATATCCCTGAAAACAAACAAACAAAAAATACAACTAGTTAATATTACCATTATAATTCTGCTCAAGTAAAACACAGTTGTCATCCATAAGCGTGGGATCATTTTCGACGATGGTAAAATCTTGACCTTCCATATTAAAATTCTTCTCGTGCTGCAATTGTTCGATATTATTGTCACCGTTTATATCAAAGTTCTGTATGAACTCCATGTTCTCCGGCATATTGTCCGTCCTGATGGGCTGCCCGTTAAGCAAACAGTCCCCGTTGATGTTGTACGTGAAGGCGTTCTCAGAGTTGAGGGGCGTGGAAGGGTACGACCGGGAGTTATTGTTACCGTAATTTGACTTGATTTGAGGTTTTATGTGTACAAACGACAGGGGAGTGCTGGGAACAGATCTAGAGGGGTTACATTTGTTGTCGAACGTCATATTCACGTCTATGCTCTGGGAGCGCATGCTCCTCGTGGCGGGAATCTCCGCCGTCGGCGTGTTACTGAACGGCACGTTGTTCTGGGGAAAACCATTAATCTCTAAGTTGTTGTTCATCAGTTGGAGCCCAAACTCGGGTAAGCACTGGTTGTTAGCTAATTCTATGTTAAATATATCGATGTTGTTGTTATCACAAGTTTGCTCGTCTAGAGAATGTAAAATTCGTTTAACGTTATCACTTTCAGATTCAGGTATCGGATCAACCTCAGAAAAATCACCCGAAGGAGCCGCCTGCTCGGGCATAAACCCGCCATCTAATGGGAAGTTCTTGACAGATATCATATGATGTAAGGGAACCGACTGCGATCTATACGAGTCTAAGTTAGACTGGATATTGGAAGCAAACAGCTGGCTAACCTCGTGTGAGGCATCAGTTTGCACCGGAATATTTTGGGAGTTGGCATACCCCGGATTATAGGAAACCTTACTGCTCGAGTTAAGCAACTTCTGCAAAACAGACTTATTGTTTAGCATGGGACTGACGGGAGCGGACATGGGCATATAATTCGTACCAGCAAATTGGCCCTCGCTCGGTATTTCCAAACTCAAATCTAACTCCTTCTTTATTTTCAATTTCCGGGTTTCACTTTTGACGACTCCAACAGCCTGATGCGCGGTAGTTTTGGTGCGCATTATCGGCGTGCTCCGGGGGCTAACAAAAGGGCTGGCATTAGTGCTGGAACATTTGGACTGGATCCCATTTGGGGATTGAGGGCCGGGTGATATGGGTGTGAAACTGAAATTTTTCCGCCTTGTATTTGGACTAGGCGGTACCGCCTCCTCAGGGGCGGGGGTCTCGAAACTAACTCTCCTTTTGACATTAGCGGATAGGCTCGGCAAGGCGCCCTGGTGCGAAATAGGCGTTATGTAGGTACTATTGGCCTGTATGGGAGTCGGGTTTACACTTGCATTAGGAAATGGCAGTCTATCTGACAATAATGTGTTGTCAAGAACATTTTGTATAGCGGACTTACTTTCTGCAATGCCGTTCTGCTCCAGCAGCTGCCTAAGGGTGGACAGTTTTGTCGTGTTTTCTGAGTCGGCTGTTTCACTTGTATTGTTGTTACTGAAGTATTTAGACAACTCTTCTTCATGTTGGCTGTTGTTTGTACCTAGAGATACATAAAATGTTAGAAATTAAATATAGGCTTTTTCTTCAAAACGAATGATATCCGACATTAAATGTATATTTCTGAAAAGTGAAATCCTCAGAAACGTTTCGTATATTTCAGAAAATTTCATTTTTAAATAAAAATTTTAATTTCTTAAAATGGGGCTCCTGATAGTACCTCTGATACTTAGGTTCAAAGATATAAATACAATTCTGGTTGCTATTACGATAAAAAAATTAAACAGAAGTTGAAATTTGAAAATCCTGTAAAAGTGTACAGTAGTTAAAGTTCATATATTTTCAACAATTTTCGAGATTGTATAAGAGCTAGACCAAATTTATAATTAATTCGGGGCTCGTTGTTCCTAAAAATAAGAACTCCACAGACAGCATACTTCTATCATTCATTGTTTTTAGGCCTTTGTAAATTTTTGGAAAAATCACTATGAACCTCTCTTTTCACATTAGATATTGAAAAATGGATTGAACATGCTACAGGTACATTTCCGAGACTCATTTGATGACACAAAAATGATTTTTCATTGTTTTTTTTTTTATTGATGTATGAGTACAACTAGTAATTATTTTATATGGCATTTCCAGCCAGGAGCTCCTTTTTTCAAAAACCAAAGGACACCAAAAGAATTCTTATATATGTATGTTACTTTGAACGGGCGAGATGCCGGAGGATTATAAGAGGAACATTATCGTTACTATACCGAAAAAGAGAGGAGCCGACAAATGCGAGAACTTTAGAACGATTAGCCTAACTTCCCATGCGTCAAAAATCTTAACTAGAATAGTGCAGAAGAGGATGGAAAATAGAGCGGAGGAAATACTAGGAGAAGACCAATTCGGGTTTAGGCGAAATAGGGGAACTCGCGAAGCTATTCTGGCGCTAAGAATAATGTTAGAGAAAACAATAGAAAAAGGAAAGAACGCTTATATAGGATTTGTAGATTTAGAAAAAGCTTTTGATAACGTAAGATGGGAAAAAATGTTCGAGATACTAAAGAGCGCGGGAATGAAGTATAGAGATAGGAGAGTAATACACAATCTGTACAAAGAGCAAACTGCTGTTATAGAAGTAGATGGGGAAAAAAGGGAAGTAGGTATTAGGAAAGGAGTAAGACAAGGATGTACGCTATCACCACTAATTTTTAATCTGTACATCGAAGAGGCGATTAATGTGGTAAAAGATAGAGTGGATTTCGGGATTAAAGTACAGGGACAGAAACTAAAAATGCTGAGATTCGCGGATAATATAGCAGTATTAGCATCTAGTAAGGAGGAATTAGAATCAGCATTGAACGAAATGGAGGCAGTGTTGACAGAGGAATACGGAATGAGGGTGAATAAAAACAAAACTAAAGTGCTAGTGTGCAGAGGGCGCGAGAGCAGAGCAAAAACGAAAGTACAAATTAATAATGAAAGATTGGAGGAAGTTAAAGACTTCACTTATTTAGGAAGTAAAATAAATTGGGATGGAAGAAGCGATAAAGACATAAAACAAAGAATAGCGCAGGGTCGAGTAGCTTTTAACAAAAAGAAAGCACTTTTATGCTCGGGGGTAATAAATTTAGAAACAAGGAAGAGATTTTTGAAAACATATGTATGGAGCACGGCACTATACGGCTGCGAAACCTGGACGGTAGGGGAAGCAAGTAGGAAGAAATTAGAAACTTTTGAGATGTGGTGTTACCGAAGAATGATGAAAGTACCATGGACTGATAAGGTTAGAAACGAAGAAGTATTGGAGAAAGTCGGCGAGAAAAGAAGTATGTGGAAAAACTTAAAGAAGAGAAGAGATAGAATGGTAGGCCACTTGCTGAGACATGGGGGAATAGTCCGCGATATTTTGGAGGCAGAAATAGGAGTGAAGAAAGGCAGAGGTAGGCCGAGATTAGACTACTGCTCGCAAATAGTAAGGGATGTAGGTTGTAGCACAATTAGCGAAATGCGTAGGTTAGCACAAGATAGGAGAAGCTGGAGGTTAGCATCCAATCAGTCTTAGGACTGATGACCTAACGATGATGATGATGATGATGATGTTACTTTGTATATTATTTCTATAAATATGTAAAAAAATTGAAATTTTAATTTTCAAACAGGATCTGAAAACAAAAGGGTTTTGATATTCTAGATTGTAATTGACAATTTCGTTTCAAATATTACCTTTATCATTTTCAAAACGAACCTATTTCAAGGATTTATAGGTATCATACATAATTATAATTGAAATTTATCATTAATAAGACAAAATACGAATCTAATCCACCCTGTATAGAAACTATAGCCTGGTGTAAAAATAATCAGTGATTCGTAAATAATATCAGGCCACCATCTCTTTTTAATGTTTGAAGTATGTATCTCTAATTGGAATTTGAATGCAGGAGCCGAGATTTTTATCCATCTAATACTTATAACTCTAGACGACTGTAGTAGTGATAATAATATAGCGATTGTTATTCCAAGAATGATAGTGATTAGTAACATTATAAGCTTTTAATACCTAATGTACAGTAAATTATAGAACTGTTATAAATAAAATAGTGTAAAAGTTTAAGAATTATTCGTTTTCTTTGCTCTCTAACCTGTCCCGATGATTCACTTCATAGTATGTTGGCACCATATTATTTCAATGTCTATTTCAAAAAGTTTTACTACAATGCTACTCCAATGAATATCACATACATAGAAATTGCATTATAGTGACAATAAATCATATTATTGCATATGAAATTTTTTTAAAGCATTTCATTACAAGAAATGAAATTAATCATACAAATAAGAAATATATTTAAACTATAACTTTTTTTTTAAATTGAGAACTAATATACTTAAATTTTGTATTATGATTTTTAATATTGCATAAAAATTTGTTTTATACAATGCATATACTCAAACTTTTAAATTACTAAAATAATTAAAAATATTTATAATTTATAGAGTTCATATATTCTAAAATCTATAGTTATGAATTTTTATTATGATGAAATCTGATATATAGTGATAGATTTAATTTTTATTTTTTTGGAGTTATTCTTTTCAATATTATTTTAAGTACACATAGAGAATAAGGCTAAAAAATTTAAAAGCTAAAACTTAGTTCGAGACCCATCTTAATAGAGAAGTTAATAGAAACGTAATGAAAAAACTCTCACCTAAGTATTCATCCATAGCATCCTTTTCTACATTACTCACACTATTAAGTCTTTCTCTAGTAAGCGGGAAATCGGGGACATCACAATCATCATCACTACTTTTGCATTCCTTAATCCTATCAATATTGTGTAAATCTTGAGATCTGTTTTCCTCAGCCGCTTGGCTTTGTGGCTGTGGGTTGTACGGCGCAATATCACAATGTTGCAGTCTGGGCTGGATCGATTTGTACTTTGCTGGCTTGGGTTGCTTCTTGGGGGGCGTGGTCGTTTGTACAGGGGGCGGTTGCAGTCTCGGTATGGCTACCTTGTTGGTCGAGGCCCCCACATTTGTTTCCTTTAATGCCAACAACAACACCGTCACAATCATTCTTTGGTTAATGGGCTCATTTATGCACGGTTGCTTTTATAAGATTATATATAATTAATTATAATAGAGATATTAAGAATATATTTTTAGTAATTTTTATATCTTCTGAATCGTAACACCTATTTTTGTGTTTTAATTGTAATAAATTACATTTTTTTTAAGTTGTAGATTATATTTTTCTTGTTAAATATTGCTCAGGGGCCTTAACAGAGCCACTTCTCATATTGTTTAATCTAATACTGGCTACTCATACTTTTCTTAATGTTTGGAAAGTAGCAAGGATCTGGTCTATATTAAAAAGTAGCAATCCATCTGACATAAAAAATTATCGCCCAATTACTATTCTATCAAATCTGCCAAAGGTTTTTGAAATGGACACCCACATTTATCTTGGTGTACAATCTGTTTTATCCACTCATCAACATGGGTTCATAGCAAAATGCACAACCGTCACAAATTTAGCAGAATTTACCCAGATAATTGCAAATCACATAGATAATAAAGGTTAAGTCGATGTGGTGTATACTGATCATTCCAAGGCCTTTGACAAAGTGAATCATAATATATTAATCTCAAAATTAGAATTATTTGGATTCAGTAGTAACCTTCTTCACTTAGTAAAATCAATTTATCTAAACGTATATTATTTGTTTCATACAATGGCTTTAAATCCGAGACGTTTTTAGCATTTTCTAGAGTACTTCAATGCTCAAATTTAGGACCATTATTCTTTATCTTATTTATTAACGATTTGTCTGAAATGCTTATATCACATCATCTTCTTTCTGCCGATGATTTAAAATTATTTTGAAATATAACCTTCTTAGAGGATCAATTGAAGTTGCAAAAAATGCATAGACCTTGTTGTGTAATGGTGTTCTAAGAATAAACTATCAATAAACATAGATAAATGTAAAGTTTGCTCCTATACTTTACACAAGCAAGCACTAGTATTTGAATATTCTCTTGGTGGTACAGTTTTAACATGTTCCGAAAATATTAAGGATCTTGGTGTATACTTCGATGATAAAGTATCGTTCTCTGGGCATATCAATCATGTGGCTTTTAACGCATATAAAACCCATGGTTTTGTGATTAGGAATACATCATTTAATAACACTGTTCATTTAAAGCTTGTTCAAAATTAGAATATTGTAACCTTATTTGGTATCCTCAATATCTAAATTGTATTAATCAACTTGAAAATGTTCAACGGCGTTTCTTGAAGTATCTATCATTTTGCGTCGACAATTATTATCCAGTAAGAGGTTACGATCATACTCTGCTTCTACAAAGATTT
Organism: Rosalia funebris; assembly: GCA_037954035.1. Lineage (NCBI taxonomy): Eukaryota > Metazoa > Arthropoda > Insecta > Coleoptera > Cerambycidae > Rosalia > Rosalia funebris. The sequence continues at coordinate 17,279,727 of JAZFAV010000016.1, read as the reverse complement.
AATATCCAGTCATTGAATACTAGAAGGGTGCTTACCAGTATCTCACTTTTATTTAAAATGTTCCACAATAGAATAGATGCACCCGCATTGCTAAGCATGTTCAATATACTATACCTAAACTAGACTCTTGAGAAGAAAGTGTTTTATTACTAGCCTACAAGCACTAATGTGCTGTTCAAGTCACCAGTGTTTGTTATATCTCAGAAGTTTAACTTAATATCTAGCACTTGTGATTTGAACAATTGTACTCATAATGAGTTACTGTCTGTAGGGAAACAACTTTTTACTGTCCTGTAAATTATATGCTACTGAAGTAATCGATTGTTTATTTGTATCAAAGTTATTTACAGGTTAACCCTTATTTATTTTTATTTTTTTTTAGTTATATACTGTACACACATGTATGTATTTATTTGTATTTATTGTCCTATAAACGGATTTATCTGTTGGGCAATAAAGGAATTATTATTATTATTATTATTAGAAACAAATATCTAGTTCTGCTTTTATAATCTTGAAACAAGATATTGCTTTAACATAATAAAATACTCTCTGGTGTTTTAAATGAGAAATGATTAATACTGCAAGCATACCGCCATGTAAAAATATACAATTATTATTTTATATTTCCATATTCAGAAACGACTTTCTTTTCATATTTTGTTAGATGTGAAATAAGAATACTGTATGATTATATCATAATGTGCATTTTTGCCGTGATGGTATGTGGAGTCCAGTGGAGTATCAGCTTCTATTAGCTTATAAGTGTAGTACAAGATATTTCTTAATGAAACACCTTGTATATCTTTATATGAATGACTTATGATGAGCTGATTTCAACGATAAACAACACACTTACAACACTTATGGATTAAGTGAATAAATGAGGAGTAAAATTTATGTAGATACAAAAGTATAGAAAGCACAAGATGCGAAAATTCTTAAATGTGATAATTAGAAAACTCATCTAATATAAATGTTTATGATGATTGGTTACAGGGATATGTGTAGAAGTTAAATGGAACTTGCTAATGATTTTAATTGGAAATATCCTGATTTGCCAATACCTTATAAGGCACTGTCTAAAATTCATTCACAGTTCACAGGAACATGTTAAACCGTTAAAAAAAGAGCCTCTCCATTTTGCAGAAGATGATGTGAAAATAGTAATACTTCTTTGTTAGTACTCTAACTTCAATACTTGAAGATTAATTAAGTTCACCCTAAATTACTCTACAAAATAACATCAATTTATTAGGCATAATATTTTAGAGTATTTTAGATCCAGTGTTCTGGTTAACAAACACTAATAATGAAGGGCTGTAATAATGATCATATATTAAGGGCTTTAATATACAAAATATGCTTTTTACCGTATTAACTAAATCTCTGGCTATATTTGATCTGGGTAGGCTTGATTATCATTGGCATAAAACTGACGTTTACAAAATGTTGAAGATGTATGCAAATCAACTGTAATTAAATGCATTAAAAATAGTAACAAAAGAGGTGGGTCATTAAAAATTATCTTTAAATAGTGATCTGTGAAAAATGATCAAAAAAATATTTCAATTAACCTGTAATATTTTAGTTTACAAAGTAAAAGTTAGTAGTAGTTAAAATATAGTATCAAATGCCTTTGAGAAACCTAGAAGTCCTAATGCTGTTAGATTTTTCCTATGGCTTCGGAATGTCACCATATATTTAGGAGAGAAGTGGCAGTACTCTAAATGCTTCTAAATTCTGATTGCTGAATGGGCAAAACAGATCCCATATGATACATTCCATTTAATCCAACAGATTCTATACAGTATTCCAGTTATGATTTAAATTTATCAAGCGAAAAATGTTTAAATACTTTTTAAATCTAAATATAATAATTTTTATCGATATTTTAAATGTCTAAATATAAGTGTGTAAAGTTTAAATTAATCAGAAATTTCATAAGAATACTTGATGCTATCTATCATAGATACAATATAAAATATAAAAATAAGAAAACCCACTCTTATGAAATCTGGTAAGTTCATGGGTTGAGATAACTCAAATAAGTCCATTATACTACACAGTTTATTTATAACAATTTATCAATTTTGGAAAAATCAAAATTAAAATAGTCCATTCGAATGACATGATCAACTACACGAAATATATCTGATATTATATTTTCAATAATACTTATAGACTTTAATATTAGATTTATGTTGTCTACAACCCACACTGAATGGCTTAGATTTAGTATTTGATTAGATTTGGTATTTAAATTTTGAAAATATGCCCTAAGAGAAGTGAGAATTGTATTTTAACAAGGATACACATAATATTAAATTCCTTATCCATCCATGCAATAATTGACACAGATTCAGACTAAAAAATTAGTAATGTAATTAATAAAGGCTGTTAACCTCATTCTTACCTGCCCACTGTTGCCCAGGACACCATCTGTCGTTGGCTTTTGGAAACTTTTGAAGTCAGGTAACGCTGATAGTTGAGTGAAATCTAGCGATTTATCACAGATAGGTTTGCCCTGAGTGGGACTCGTGCTGCTACTGCTTGCTGTGCTGCACTCGCTACTGGCTATGTTCGTCGACATTTGCACTGTTGGTGATGTTACGGGAATCGCGGGTGGCGCTGGTACACTTTGGGAGCGCGACTTTTTACCACTGGGTTTTTGTTCGGATTTTGGAGACTAAAATATGTACCAACACATAACGTGACCCGTTGAACGTTAGATTTGATGTACATAATATGTTTACTGACCTGCAGCTTCCTCTTTCGTTCCTTTCCTTCGTTCTTCTGCTGTATTTTTCTTTGAAGCTGAAGCTGCATTTCTCTGTGTTTATTGCCGCCCTTGCCACTGTTATCTTCAGCTAATAAGAAAAAAGGCAATAAATGTTAACGTAACAATTAAATAGATAGATACCAGCACTTTAATCTGACACATACCTTTTAATGACGATTCAGCTGCAGAAGTAATTTTTATAGCTGCTTCTGTTCCTGAGCCAATTGAATGATTTAGAATTAGGTAGTATGCTAGGGCTTGGAGGGAGGAAAACTGTGTACCTAACTGCCGTTCAGACCAATTCCTTACTATTAGCCAAGCAGCAGACATTAAACTGGACTGAGTAAATGGGGCTTCTGTAGACTGCAAAATACAAATACAGAATTAAATAGCTAATATTTTTTTCATTGTGATTATGCGCCATTTATTTTTATTTTTTAACATGAAAAACAATTTCTGGTAATTATAAAAATGTTTTCACAGCAAAAATGTGGTTGTAAATAAAGTAAAACTAATAAATTATCAATGTTTTCGCCACTGAGACAACTGTTTTGTTTAAAGTTATGTAATTAAAAAGAATTGTTAAACAGTTTCTGATAATTAACAGAAAAATGTTTCCATAGTACAAAATTATCTTCAAATTAGTCAAAATATTTAGAAAAACAATATTAAAAACTTGCAAACAGAGATTTTGATAATGGAACTGATAATAGTGATGATTGTGATATAATTTATGAATAGAGCACTATGATAACATCTTGTTTACTACATTATTTTTAATTTATTATTTATTTAATTATTGTAGAAGTAGAGAACAATTCACATAATATACATATAAAAAATAAATTAGTAATATAACTAAACCATATAAAGGTATCCTTGGCATGGCAGATCAATAAAGTTTCATTATTTTATCAGTGCTTTACAAAATTATTCTTATAAGAATGAAAGTTTGTTGTTAATAATGTTTTATCAAAAATAAAAAATAGTAATTCTCTTGAGTTGAAATTATTGCCCAAACTATTGGTAACAGGTTAGCATGTGGCTGTTTTATCACTAAAACAGCCACATTGTCATTTCTGAAATAAAGAAAGGAAATTATTGTACTTCAGATATTTAAATTAGTTGAAAATTTTAGTGTCTATAACTACCTATTTAATGATTTGCATAATATGTACATAATAGCTTAGAATTCAATTCAATAGGTTTGTGAAGTTTGTTGTTGTTTGTGGTGCAACACGAGGTGTTACCCTATAGTCAGTACTCACTGGCAATATTTTATCACAAATAAATATAACTAAACGTATTTGAGAAAATATTTTTCCAGAATTAAGCTGTATATTGGAACTTCAAGTTAGTTATGCTACAAGATAAAAAGGTTACAAGAAAGAGCAACACAATTTACAAGAAAAATAACTTCGATATGTATGTTTGGATTTTTATACTGTGTACAAGCTGTAATACTTATAATACGTATAATTCAATCTAGAAAATAACTTAAATATATATCTTAAAAATAATTTTTTTTATGAAATATAAAACTTATATTAAAACATTTAGTTATATGTTAAATGTTGTATAAGATAAATAAAATAAAAACTGTCTAAACTATTTTTGTAAGCAACTAAAACAATATAAAATATATTCGTGATCCTATATTCTATTTTACATTGTTTATAAATTTTGCAAAACAATTAAGAGTTAAATAATGGACTTTGTGGTCATAAAATCAATCGACGAAAAATATTGAATGAAAAGATTTTATTTTATCTATTTAGTCAGCTAAAAATGGAAAAAAATGCTAATTACTGAAATAATATCATTATTATTGGTATTTATTAATTCAGTAAGCATCATATATTGAATTTTCTTCTGTACAGTTACTTATGTAAGGAAACTAGAAAATAGTTTGTTTTTGAAATGTAGTAATATGATGCGTAATATTTTTGTGACACTACTCATGCTACAAAATCATTGACCAAAAGTAATAAATATAATAGGGCAGTACTAATGTTAGTCTTTTTGATATTGGATAAATCTAAATTGTTATTTTATTAAGTATTAGAGAATAAATGCATAAGGAAGCGACATAAACTTCGGTAGCTCATTTCACTTTACCATATGAGGTAGTCATACAATTTTCTAGTCAAAAAATTACCAGAAACAGTTTACTGTTTGTAGTTATGGACAAAAATCTTCATGTCAATAAATGTTGCATAGCGCATTCATCATAGACTTTTTTAACTTCTAAAAAAAAAAACTACTTTATACAGGATGTTTTTAAATGAAGTATCAAAAATGATTCTAGTGAATGGCGTGTCAAAAATAAGACGATTGAAGTAAAAATACCTTGTATGAAAGCTGCACCCTAAAAGTGAGGGCTGAAATTCCCATTTAATTTTTTTTTATATATATAAAATGGAGAATGCTGGAGATACAAAATAAGGCATGAGCCTCTAATCGGGCTCGCAATATAAAATTTAAATATCCATATTTTTCAATAGGATATTAATTTAATATCACTGTTCTAGTTGAACAATTAATGCTCAACAGCTAGGAAGAAATAAAAATTAACAAATCTACATATTGACCAACGTTACTACCATAACTTGAATTAAGAACATATAAGTAATATGTCACAATATTCATGGGATAGATAGATGTTATATGTAGATGTATGTGAGAGTGACGTATAAATGGACATTGAATTTTCATATTCTACAATTAATACTCTTAAACACACTTATAAAATATGACTGATAAAATTATAGGTTTAGCTACATATCTTATCTTTGTGTAAGGAGGTATTTTATTATTATTTTGATTAATCAATCAATGTACTATCAGTTTCTATACTTCAATTTTAATTTCACTTATTTAACATGATTAATCTAATATATTTCCAACAGATTCTTCTCTACTGCTTTTTATGTATTTATATATACAATTTTATTCTTACAAAGGAACATTATAATTACAATTACAAACCATTTACCAGTTTTTTTACTTTTGTATATACACAAATATATTATTCTATGTTTATAATTGTTTTACTTCTCTGTACAGACACCTCCTTATGTATTTATTTCCATTTATGTCCTGTATTTTCCTATTTATTATATATATATATATAAGTACATTATTTCTGTATGTATAAGCTTGTGTTACTGTGTCCATTATAAACATTTATTTAGATATAAATAAACATATAGATGATTAGATGATGATTATTCCCTGGTGTCCTATCTTTTACTTATAAACAATATTTACTACCCAGGTATCTACACCAAATTAGAAAATCAATAAAAAACAACTATTGACATAAGTAATAAATAAGAGAAAATTGAACTGAACAACAAAACATACGATACCAATAATAAATGTCAAATTATGTACATCTTGATTGTCATTCAGCAATTCTGTTAAATGAAAACTGATGAGACAAAACGTCTTTGTTTTTGTCGTATCTCTTACAACATAAAAAATATGCCATCAAAATATTTTAAGTATTAAATAAACGTGGTACTTACCGATGGCTTATCTGCTAAATCAGGTAGAATAGGCGGTTTCAATTTGACACACCATGTAAGACCAGAGTAACAGTATTTTGAGTTACCTCTAGTACCTAACCGTCTTGCCCTCACTTTCGGATAAACTTGTTTCATCACTTTACCAAAATCTGCTTGAGATAATGGCTTAATGCTATTTTTTTCACAATAATTGCTGAAATAAACAGTATATTCACACTAACTTGTAATATTTTAATTACACAACTAATCCCTACGATAACTGTTTCAATTAAGAATTGAGTCCCTATGCCAGTTGAATAAAGCAATACATAATTCTTATTCAATACCTCGCCCATATTTTGGCTTTTGAAAATTCAACCAATAGTACTACTGTAAAACATTTAATGGCTTCTTCTTATTGTAAAATTGAGGATACATTTAGTATGAAGTAAATATTATTGCAAAACAACTATATTTTGAACAATATATAAATTTATATTTTCAACTGATCATCGTCTATTTTGCTCCATTTTTATAAGATGTCGTAAGGAGGCTTATACTCCAACCATCTGTAAGTCCTTAAGGATTAAACAAATTAAGCCACAACAGCTATTCCCCCGGCTATATGCCGTAGACGGGCGCAGAATTACGTGGCGAAATTTGCCGTATTTTATTCTAACATAGAAATAAAATACTGTGATTTGGATTGCTTGAAAACCACAAGGAAGATGCAAAGATTTTTATATTTCGTCAATGTTAATGTTTCTTATGAGTTTATTATAAGGATTTATTATGTCAGGATGTAATGTTACTGTTCTATATAATCTATTTTATTTCTAAACAGAAATATTACTACAACTGGAAAACGAATATTAATCAAATCTGGATCTAAACACAATTTATCGCTTTGAAAAATGGCACTACTAATAAAATTCAATGCTTCAAAATGTTAAAAGTATATCATTGATTTCAAGGTGAACAGACAGGTATAAGAGAATAATTAATTTGTCTTGAAATATATGAAAAGATTAGGAAACGTTTGTAAATGTTCTCATACAGCTACTTGAGGTACTTAAATTAAAAACTTATATTTAAACTTAATTATTGATTTTTGATTTAAAATATTAGATAAGGACTTCAAACGCTAAAGAATTAGACAAAACATTGATACATATACATTTAATAATTATCTATATTACGTATAATACTTTCTAGATTTAAACAAATTTTTAATATTCATTTACTGAAAATGTTTTATTACATACAACAGGACTTTTTTAACATGAATTTTTATTTAATTACAGTTCTGGTATAGATTGGAGCATTATTACACTATATGTTATTAAAAAGATGTCTACTTTACTTTTGGATATACCTATGTATAATTATTCGATAAAAAAAATCAAAAATATTTCACGTCATTCAAAAAAGAAAAAGGGAACATTGTGATTCTGATCTTTATTCTCACTTTTTCATTAAGTCTGATCAATTTTATCTGCATTCTCCTACATTTACAAAGTACTGGTTCTTTGGAATCACATATTTAACTAATAATAGTAATTTGCTATGTGAGTGTTATGTGTACAATATTCTCTACTATATAACATATATTTTTTATTTATACTATTTGCATACTTTTGTCAAAAATTATTAAACATCATAAACATTTTAGGTTATTAAAAAATAGATAAAAATAATTACATAATAAATGTAAAACTATACATCAACACATTTTATTTGTAATAAAAAATATATAATTTAAATATCATAAATAAAAAAAAACTATTACTGAATTATATTATAGTTGTTAAAAATAAATCTAATATTTACTGTTACTAGAAGTATAATGTTTTTATGAGAATGACTATTATATGTGAGAGTAGATTTAATAACCATTAAGACCATATTTATATGAGTATTATTTATTAAACTCTATAACTGATAATGGTGATGAATTTAATTCAAGTCAGTCTATATATTGATTATTTTAAGTTCACTTACTAGTATTCATTGTAAACTTCCTGTTTAGGTAATGATATATCTGGATCTTCTTCCAAGTGTGTTTTAATCCATGATATCGTTCTATAAATTTCAGACCTGCTACCCAGTGGATTTAACGGCTGTCGAAATGGGTCAACTGCATTTGAAACCTCAGACGGTAATTTTAAAAATAATAAAAACTTCTCAATTTGTGATAAAGACTTAATCTGTTCCAAAATGATTCTTATTGTTTGTTTAGCTTTCTCACTAAAAAAAAGCAAAAATGGAAATCATTTTAGGCCTGTGTTAGTTTTCTCGGACCTAAAATTTATTACCACAAGGATAGTCTTATTTAATTACATTATAAACTCATTGTTTATTATTTATTTTAGCAGATGGTGTTTGGGAAATAAAGTTTTTAATAAAACTATAAATACTAACCTAATTATAATATTAGCTGGATTACTATCCAGATTAGGCTCTGTCCCCTTAAGGTGATTTTCAGGCTCATCTTTGCCGGCATTTTTTGAGGATTCGGTATCCCCAGCGATGTGTTCTGCGGTGCCATTGTTTAAATTACTCTCCGTCCTTTCTAAACTCGTCGGCACAGACTGTTGATATTTTGTGGCCCATTGTTCATTTTCCATTGTAAGCAGCGATTTTCGAAGATTTTTAATTGTTTTTAACAAACACCGCACTATATTTTATCACTTTACCAGCCAAAACGGGACGTCTAGACCGGAACATTTTATCGTCAACTGAAATCAGCTGGTCCCCAATGGACGACGGTCTTCCTTATTTTTTATTAATAAAATCGTCAAATGACGTAAGGTTATTTAACTACTTTAAGCGTCATATACGATCTGCCAACATTTACACTAAAATTCAGTATAATTTATTGGTTTCCAAGTTATACAATGACCGTCTGCCATTAAAAAAAAACTTTACAGAAAGGTATGATTATAAAGAAACTACAACATCATTAAGCTGATTAGTAACCGCAAATTTATTAGAATTGATTTTTTATAACAAGATGCCATCACTGAAATTTGATTCATTTTATCTAAGCAGTGTACGTGGGATTATATGAACTACAAACATATTGATCTACTGCAAGACTTATGATTTAAAAACTTAATTTGGTAACACTGCAAAAGTTAAGAATGATTAGGGGTTTTTAGGAATCAGAAACCTTCAAAAAGAAACCCAAAACATATGGTATTTTGTGGTATCTGCCCTTTTTATTCTAATCAATTTCCAATGTTTAACGATGCCTTCTTTACCAATGTTAGATTCCACCAGTTATTTAATGGAGAAATCTACACATTTAATAAAAGGGTTCTACTCACAATCAGTGTTTCACGATAATATTACGATAAATCTAATGTTATCATTTTTTCTGAGATTCTAAAATTAGAAAAAGAATCTAAAGATTATATATGTATAGTAAAGAACTTGTCATTAAAATATACGGAGCGTATTCATATAAGTTTTTTGTTCATTATGTATATAGATATAGAGACTGTAGTTTATAAACAAAAACTACTTTATTATAAAATTATTTTTACAAAGTTTCCATCGCCTGTTAGAAAAAAGATGGAACACAAATTTAAAAATTGTGTTGCCCTTTAGCTTAAATATAGTTAAAGATGAAGTAGACTACTAGATTAAATAAATATTATTAGATTATGGTACAGCAAACATGACTTATTGTAGGTCTATTCTCTTTGTCTACAGATTTATGGTTTATTTTATCGCTATTTGCCAAATAAAAAATCTCAAAACATACCGTGGCTTGCTTTTATAGCTAGGCTCAGGTAGACTGTTCCGTTTATCGGCAACATAAGAGTTTTTTATTTTGCAAACAGCGATGAAATTAATAGTACCTCGTTCACCTTCATTATCTACAACATAAAAGCGAATGTTTGTCTGTTTCTATGTTCCTAATAGGCTCCGGCACCGGTCAACTGATCGTTATCGTTATGAAATTTTGACCACAAACAACATTCGTCAAGTGAAGTATCAAAGGCGTAAAGCCACCCGGATCGGTTCGGCGTTTTACTTCATATTTGGGACGTAGTAACTCGCGCTGGGTACCAGCTATTATGTAATAATAGAGATGCAAATACTACATACAGAGAATTTCATATTTGAATACTACTAGTTAAATCGAATTTTTAGGTATACTTTCATTAAAGTACAAATGAAAAACATAGAGGATATTAGAATAGCCTATTAGTTTCTTATTTTAGGATAAATTTGAAAATGAAATTATCGAATTTTATGTCACAAATCATTTATTATACTTAAATCCTAAACAGAAAATCATGGTCACATGTAGTCGACTTTAATGCGTTTTTAATCATCTTGTTGAAACAATTGTTGAGAACATACACTGTGGTGTTAAAACTAAAACTATACTACATAAACTACACGAGCAGACCGTACCTTAAAAAACCCTATTCAATTATTTCAATGTACTCCCTGGTTTAAATATCTGTGGTTTGACAAAAAGGATTATTTGAGAATATTTTCTTATATATAAAAAGAATAATTTAATTAGGAAACAGTAAGTATGTAGATCTTAATTTTATTCGAAAGTAATTGTTCATTGTAATTGCATCACATTCCGACTTTGAATTGACTCTTAGACTAAAATTGTATGTTGAGTAGTGGTTAACCTAATTTTTTTTGCATGACTTGTACCTTTTTGTGTAGACATGCCTGCTGGAGGTGCTTTGTTTGGGAGCTCTGCCTCTGGACCTGGATCCACTGGGGGAAATAAACATTTAGTGGAAATGCGTGCAGGAAAGATGAATTTAAAGGGTAAATATAAATATTCATATATATTGGACATACATCTAATCGCAAAGTATGACAGATACATATGTATGGTTCAAAAATGTAATAATACGTTTTGCCACTATAGTATCTAAGGAGGCCAATATCCATTTGCTGTTTAAGTTTCTTTATATTTTGATATTTATTATTTTTTTTTTATTAGGTCGGATGGTCTATCCAGATAAACGTAAAGGACTTTTATATGTTTACCAAAGTGAGGATTCACTTATGCATTTTTGTTGGCAAGATCGTACTACAGGTAAATAATTTACGGAACTAATATATTGCTTTTTCTAAAGAAAATAATTTCAATATTATTTTCAGGTGTCGTGGAAGATGATTTAATAATTTTTCCTGATGATTGTGAATATGTTAAGATACCGCAGTGCACTACAGGCAGAGCTTACTTGTTAAAATTTAAATCTTCTAATAAAAAGTTTTTCTTCTGGCTTCAGGTAACTTATTTATACACGTATATGAAGATATAATCTTTTGATCAAAGAATAACTGTTTATTCAGTTTTATAAATTTAATTAACATGTTAATAGTGTCATTAGTTAAATATGTATGTATATGCTTAATACTTTCATGATTTTACATGTTTTAATATGAACTTAGGAAGCTCGTGCAGATAAAGATGAGGAAAACTGTAAAAGAATCAACGAGCTATTGAATAATCCATCAAGTGCGGTTCAGTCAACACCGAATCCTGATCAAGATCTACAATCGCTGTTAAATAACATGTCGCAGTCTCAGTTGATGCAACTATTTGGTGGTGCTGGCCAAATGGGTGGTTTATCTAGTCTACTTGGTACAATTAGGTATGGCATTATAGAAGACACAAATGTAACAAAAAAATCAGGAATATTCATAGAATACCTTCAGTTATTTTTAAATAAACAATTTTGAATGTTTAAGAGCTTTTCCCACTATTCTGGAATGAAACTAATATGGTTTTTTTTTTAGAGGCCCTAATAGTGGAAGTGCACGCACAAGCACAACTCCTGCCATAACTCATCGTACAGTTCCTAGCACTCCCACAACTACCACCTCCACTAATCAGTCGACTCCTTCTGCAGGCCTAACCACTCCCCAAACTGCTCCTATAACTACAGCTACTCCTGATGCTCCGAGCAGGCCTCGCACAACCACCCGTCCAGCAGATGTGACACCTCCAACTGGTAACACTAACCCCATTCAACTTTCAGACTTGCAGAATTTCCTGCAAGGTATTGCTCCTGTTGCGGCCGATTCTGGACAACAACAGTCAGGTATGTGTAAAATTATATTATTAGTAACTTTATATTAATTAAAATAGAGTTTCCATAAAAAGCCCATAATGTCGGCAAATATATTGATATATGCTAGTAGATGGTGATAAGTAGAGCTGCCCAGTTGTATGCTCCATTAATGTGGTGGTGTATATAAGCAAACATGTATAATTTAAAATTAATTTATATAATATGGAATACTTACTTTTATAGAATTTAAAATCTGAATTGGCTTGGCTAGGCATCCGCAACGTTCTGTAAAGTCGATTCATGGAGTCATATGATCAAATCAGGATTTTCCCTTATTATACTCTAATATTTTTCTTCAATGTTTCTCATAATTTTAAGTTGGTAGTAATTTTTGTATGTCCATCTACTATTGGTAATGGTTCACCTAAGGGTAATGAAGTATTTTGCAATTTGTTTATGAATTGGTATTGATAGTTCTGCGTTATTGCTGTGGATAGTTTCTAACTCTGCTTCCGCTTGAGCATCTTCAAATTTTATTACACTTTCTCTAATGGTAGCCGATTCTTTAGTGACTTTCTACTGTAAAACTAAGAAATTTGTTCTTTGAAAATTTTATATTAACTAAAGTAGTACCTCTGCTGGTATTTGAAGATAACAAAAGAAAACAAAAACGTTTTTATTTTGTTTTTGGACAAAAAGGTTGGAAATCTTTATGTTATCAAAATATTTCATTTACTTACAGAGAGTCAAAGAGTGTTTACAAGTTGAACAGTAAAGCATACCGATATTTTCTATAATGGCGAAAGGAGAAGCACTTTCTGTAGATATTCTCAATAGAATTATTAATTATTATAAAGAAGGGATTCGGCAAAATGAAATATCAAGAAGACTTAATGTATGAAAAAAGTGTGTCTCGAATTATAAGAAAATTTACAGTGTGTGGTAATGTGCTTCCAAGTAAAAGTCCAGGAAGGCCTGGAAAGATAACTGCATGCCTGGATAAAAAAATTATTCGTTTATTCCAAAATGATCCATTTCTGTATTCAGGCGTAGTAACAATAAGGCGTAGGTTAGTTAACAAGATCTTCTGAGCCATAAACTTTTAAAATAACCATTACTAAGTAAAAATAACGTTAAAGCAAGACTTGCATTTGCATTGGATCACGTCAATTGGACTACTAGGGATTGGAAAAAAAGTCATATTTATGATGAGTGATGAGTCTAAATTTAACTTGTTTGGCAGTGATGGAATCAAACATGTATGGCGTCCTAAGGGTCAGCGATTAAATAAAAAGTATTTTTGCCCAACCGTAAAACATGGCGGAGGATCTATTATGGTGTGGGGGTATTTTTCGTTTTATGGTATGGGTCCATTACATCGTATACATGGAACGATGGATCGTTTTATGTATAGAGACATTCTTAGAGATGTACTGGAGCCCTACACATTTGCAACCATGCCGATACATTTTATTTTCCAGCATGATAACAACCCAAAACACGCGTCGAAGCTTGTAAAAGAGTGGTTATCATGTGAAAAAATAAATGTTCTGAATCGGCCGTCACAAACTATCGATTTAAACCTTATACAAAATCTATGGGAGTTGATTAATACAAGAATCCAATGGGAAAATGTAAAAAATGCAATTTAACTTTTTGAAAAACTGACAGAAGCCTGGATTAGCACCGATAGAAATATTATTGAACATTTAATCGAATCTATGTTGAAGAGGTGTGCAGATGTAATTAGGGCAAAAGGATATCACACCAAATATTAAGAAAGTTAATTACCTAATCAATTTTTAGAAAAATCGTTTTTGTTTCAACCATTCTGTCCAACTTATTTTTTATTTTCTTGTCTCAAAAATGTAATATACTTTGAACCAAATTATAACTGTACTTATTTTTACCCAAAACGCCTTAGTTAAATATTAATAAATGTAAGTAATGCATATGTCACATGATTAATTAACTATTTTAAAATTCCAAAAGTTCCAACCGTTATGTCCAATACTGTATATATAGTGCCGTTATCATAGGTAGGGGTTCCAGAGAAAATCAACTATTTATAGGCATTATAAACAATCACATTTTATAAAAATAGACGCCTAATTAACAATGAAACTCAAGCCATCTTCAGATACCACAAATGTTTTGTAATTCTAAAAATATTAAAAGTTTAAATATCAAATTTTATTAAAGATTAAAAAATCTGAGATTTCTGTTTAGGTTGAGCTGGTTGACTTAAGACAGCAACAACAGAGGCTATGGCTATTCCTTTTGGCTATGACCGTGAGATATCAAGGTTTAAAATTTCTAAAAATAACTTGTTAGTAATCTCTGATATGAGTTTAGCAACGAGAATAGTTTTGAAATTTCTAGAATTTGAAAATCTCAAAAATTTTAAATGTTTCCGAGAATATTGAGTGTTAGTAAGTGCAATTATTTTAAATGTTAGAAAAAAAGGTCACAAAGAAAAATTCAATCAGCAGTAAAAGTACATTTGTAATAATAAGTATAATAAATCACAAGGTATAATCAAAAAGAAGATTAGAAAGGTACTTGTCAAGGCTGCAATTTGAACTATATGGAGCAAATTAAATTATCAACTTCAACAGTTTATGATATACGAGTATTTAGCTTACTTACAGAGAAATATGAATGAAACAAAAAATTGTATGTTGTGCTAACAATATACTTTTCTAATAAATCATAAAATGCTGTATTAACTTAAAGTTTGTTTTTTGTATATCAACTAAGGCATGGACCAGCACCTGCAAAAAAAACAACCCATTTAGGTGTTTATTAACGTAACAAGGTATCATATTTCATGCGATACTTTATTTATATTCAAACCACCCACATCCATAAATGTATTATGGACTTGGTTTGGATATAGATGTATATTAAAAAATGATTTAAATGAAATGCTGTGGTAGGATATTAACAAATAAGATGTATTAAAAATATGATGATTATTGAAACAATTTGGGTGTTCTGACCAGTTTGGTTAACCTTACAGATAGGGACAACAGGCACATAAAAACATACTGCCTCTCTTAAATCAAAAACGGGACCCATTTTACATTATTTGCTTTATACTCATATTATTACAGAAACAAATGGATATAATATCAACAACTTATTGAAATTAATTAAAAGTTTTGACATGACTTTCGTTTTACTGGTGAAGGCTATACCCCCTAGCTTTAACAACTTAAAAATTCCATATGTGAAGAATATTTTAATATTATCACCCTACTGCTACCATCTATCATTTATCAATCATTATTCAAATAGAAGTAAGCTATTGACTAAAACTTTGAAAAACACTGGTAGACTTTTAATATTTTTAATTTGCTGCTGTAACATGCTGGTTTTTTTATTCTTTGGATTAAAATACATATGTTATCTAGAAAAAATAATGAATGTTGTATTTATCTTCTTTGAAACAAACTAAAGATTTTTCTATAAAAGATTTTTTCTATAATAGATTTTCTATCTGTCCCACGGGAGTAAATTTGTTGTCTACATTTTTTTTTTTCTATTTTATATACACATGATATGAACCAAAATCTATTTTTGCTTACACAAAAACCTGATCCTAGTGAAAATATTTTAAATATGCATACAACTAAAAGAGTTTCTCTGGAATCCCTTCTGTAATTGATAATGTATACCATGTGTAAAAATTCTGATTGTTTTAAAATACTTGCAGTTGATTTATCTACTGCTTTAACTAGCGATGCTCTATCAGGTATACTGAGTAATCCAGAAACATTGCAACAATTGCAAGGCCATTTGCCAGCTGTAGATGGGAGTGCCCAGGAAACCTTGAAATCTACTTTGGCCTCTCCACAATTTCAACAGGTGATAGAAATATTTTAGAACTGGTATTAACTTTCCTTGTTGCAAAGAATTTTTATTGTTCATTAAAAACATTGCTGGTTATATAGATTATTATTGAGTTGGTACTAACCTGGGGGAATTTTTCAGCTAGAATTGTATCTATGTTGAAAAAAGTCTATAACAAACGTACAAAACATAAATTTAATTAAAATATTTTTAGGCAGTGTCTCAGTTTTCAAGTGCATTAGAATCAGGCCAGTTGGGTCCAGTAGTATCGCAATTAGCCGTTAATCCTGATGCCGTTGCTGCCGCAGCTCAGGGTAATATGCAGGACTTTGTCAAGGCTCTAGAGAAGGGCGAATCATCGGTGGGAGGCAGTTCAGAGAAGAAAGACAAGGATAACAAAGGTCCACAGAAGAATGATAAGAAAGATGATGACGAACAAATGCAACTTGATTAACATTTTATTTACATACAATTTGTCGAAATGTGTAATTCTTTTGTAATTTTAGATCCCTTTTGGAGTAATTAGACAATAAAATAGTAAATATATAAAACCAAGAAGCAAATTATAGTATCTTCTACCATTTTTAATTTTAGTACATTAGATTTTCTTGTTCTGCTTTGTAGCCCAGAAAAAATGTATCTTTGGGGAAAAACATTAGGTTTTTTGGATATACTTTAAAAACATTTATACAGGAAGGAAAACTTAATTTATTTTAGTGCTGGCTGTCATATAAGGCTCATGAATTGTCTTAAATAGATCCTGAATTCCACTGCCAATGAAAATATGTATATAAATATGGAAAAAAAATTAAAATTTTGTAATTAACAATGCTAAATATGATATAAAACTATTCAATGTCAAAAATGCTTCTGTTAAAAAAAGACATTTTTCTCTTGAACCAAATTATTCGAAACAAACATTTATAATGTAACGTAGTTGGATGCTACTAACAAATAAGTTGAAACAAAACCCAGAGGCTCTGAGTTACCATCGAACGAGAATGCAATGAGATACTCTACATTTCCCTGAAGTATAAGCAATTATAAACTAATTTTGGAGTTGGGATCAGCCATTTTCAGATGAAGAGTATAATTATCTTTAAAATTGATTCATTATTGCACATATTTTAAGGGGATATATAGAACGTGTCCTATTACATTTTTGACGGTACCCAAATGAAGCCAAAAGTACTGAAAAAAAAATTTGCAGTTTCAGCCTGGAAATCGATGTCTGAACAATCTACTGATTTTCGTTAGTTAAAAAAATTATTGTTGCATGCATGTAAGGAACTATACATTCAGGTTTTTATTTTGTGGGCAGTAGTTAATGCTTATTATTGTGGAAGATTTTTGAAAAATCACTATTATCTTGAATCTTGTTGTGTGTGTTGCATTGTGAATCTTAATGTTCTTGAAGGGGGTAAGAATGTCCAATAGACTAAGCTATGTACATTGAATAAGTTGCTGGGAGTGAATTCTCACTGTTTAATACCATGTGTGTTGATCATTGTTTACACTCCCAAGTTAACCACTTTGTAATTAAATAATTGACATTTATATAGGTGTATGATTCAATAGAAATTATTCTAATATAACATGGTTATGTGTAGCAGTCATAATACACAGGATCTTGTCTCAGTTGAGTTAGTATACCTGTCTTTTATTATATTGTATGCAAAACATGGAAATAATGAGGAAAGGTTTGGTAGGTACAATTTTATTTTTTTGCATAATGCTGTTTTATTAGTGATATTCCAATTTTCTGGGGACAAATAGAGTTGCAGGTTGTACAAGGGTGATACAAATTTCGTGTCTGTTACAAGTCCACACACAATATATGAGGTCTAAATGAGTCTCTCAATTAAAGGAATTTTTCATATTCGTTGTACAAAAACATCTCAAGAAAACACAATATTCTTTAAATCTAATATTTTTAGTCTCATATTTTAAGTGAATATTAACTATTGTCATGTTCGCAGCAATAATGAGAAGAATACAGGGTGTAAAAACTGTGGCTTATATTATTAATTTTTGCATTTAATATAATTCAAAACTGATTTGTTTCTATTATTTTCTTAGTTAATACAAAATGTTTTTGATAGAGATAGTTAAATTACAGCTACATGCAAAGAAAGGGTATAGGTAAGAGCAAAGTTATGGTAGTAAAAGAAAAAATTAAAAAATGAATTCATTATATTAAACTTAAAATAGTATTTATGGTATAAGGAAATAGAATGTTAACGTTATTATGATATGGAAGAAATTATTTTTTTAACTTTCTTTTCTTCTTTGATATTTCACTTGTATCTGTGGATTCCGTGTTAGATTCTTGAAATTTCTTAAGATCAGCACAGAAAAGTACCTGAAAATAAGTAATACATTTAGTGTACTATCATGCGTTTAAAATATAATGTTACATAGTGTATCTTTGTTAATTTATATGAACATTTCAACAAAATGTAGTTTTTACTAGGTTTGACGTTAACAAGGGACTTCAATAAGAACAGGATTTTTTATTTATATAATACATACGTAATATGGAAGAAAGTTTTATTATAATTTTATGTAGGTAAGTATTACATATAACGAATTATAATTTTTTGATGATTACCACATGTATGATAATCACTTATTTTATTAATGAGGTAAGCAATTCCAATATTTACAAGTATCTATTTTATTTACAAGTATCTGACACACAAAAGGGCATTATTAAGCTTTACTTACAGTGTGGGCCCAACCTGCCAAAGGTCCATACAATTCCCTAAAGTGATCCCCTATTTCGTTATAAATTTTTTCAGTCACCGTTTTGTTGTTTGGTAATTTTGGTAGGTAAAGCCTTTTGGCAATCTGATAGATGTGTGTGTCCACAGGAATTGATTGTAAGTGATTTAATGACATTAGGCAAATACAATCTGCTACCTAAAATGGAAAAAAAAAACATGGGCAGGGTATCAATTGTAAATATAAAAGATACTATATTCCACATATTTTAGATAGTTTTAATGCTATATATAAATATAGGTACCATTTGTCTAGGTACCATCACCAAATATAAGGAAGTATATTAGTTTAACAAATTTTTTTTAGTTGTTTACTATATTTTTATATTACTACAGTTGGTTACTATATTTTATTAGATTTGGTTCTGATTACAAATATTACATATATATTTGATATAATGGTATTATGGATATCCACAAATATATTTTTAATTTTTTACTTTAGGAGGAAAATTGGTGAGAGTATGACAGAGAAATAACAGTTTCCTATATTCTTGGAACCAAAAGTTCAAAAACGTTTTCTAGGTACTTTGTTTCTTTAAAAGACCCCTAAAAATTGGTTTTCTACAAAATGACTTAAAAAATAGTCTAACATTAATTATTGCAATATACTTGTGTGACTTCTTATAATGCAACGTCTCATTAATTAACCACTCAATTAACTAATAATATCTCATTTTTCTTGGTAGTAGTACCAGGTGTTCTGATGTGTTTAATGAAGAAATGTGTTACCAATTTTTATAGAAAATATATGTATCTATATTTAAAAAAAAAAATGATGTACCTTGTATAAGGAGCATGACAAAGATAAGAAGAACTTCCTTATATTAAGTCAAGTAAATTGATGGGAAGAGATAATTATTTATTGCTAAATACAATTCAATAGTACCTTGGCACCAATTCCCGTTAACAACATCAAAGTCTTTTTGGCATCCTTATATGTCATTTCGTTAAGTTTATGAATCCATTCATCACCACCATTGTTCATTATAAATTCTGCAGATTTACTAATATATTTCGCACGATAGCCGAATCCATTTGACTTCAACTTTTCCTCGACATCCGGTTGCGCTAAAGCATTTATTTTTGGAAAATTGTAGAATTTCTCACCATCTATTTCACAAATTTCTTCTCCATAGAATTTTGCTAGTTTTTCCACCATGCTACTTATTCTAAAATTAATTTTAATTTGCTATATTTCTAGGGCACACAAAGGTGCTATATTATTTATAAATCGTAGTGTCTGTAAAATGATGATGCAAATCATTAAAAATGTTTAAAATTGTGATATTGAAAAAAAATTATTCTACCTCTATAATAGACAGTTACCTCGTAATATGATTATTAGAAGAGCAAATAAAAGAAAATATATTTTCTATAATATCTTGTTTTAATATTCTAATTCCATAAAACTGTTTCGATGCTTCTTTGAAATACTGATCCCTCTTTGACCATTCTGTGTAATATTTTTCTAGATCTAAATCCAAATGAAAATATTTACGTAAAAGGTTGTTATAATAACTCTCATCTAATACTGTTTCTTTTGAATTATTTGTGTATACCTTGTACAGTATACAGTCATCATTTTGATGTAAAATCCAAACATTATCATAAAACACGCCTATCCACTGTTCTTTGTCATCATGCAAAGTTTTCTTCCACCTTTAAACAAACATAAATGAAATGCATGAAAGGTATATGTGAAAAATATACCTGAAACTTTGACCTCCGTTTAGGGTACCTAAAAGTTGAAGTTCGCTTCGTTTACACAATAATTTGAACCACTGTTTAGACATTTTTATATATTGAGTAATGTGATTAAATTATATAAATTTTACATTAACGTAAATTCATTTGCAGATTATAACCTTTTAAACAGTTTTAGTAGAGCACATGTAGTAAAAGAATTCTTGGCGGTAACAATCACTGGGTATGAAATTTCAATAATACAAAAGTTAGGTTAGATCAGTATGTCAGAAACTTGTATGTATTATTTGAACTACTGATTATATTTATTTTAGTAGAACTACCCCAGAACAAAATAGCACAACATATAATTGTCAAAAGCAATAATTAATTTAAATATAATTAGGATGTATATTTAAACTTAAATAGATTTATTACTTACTTATTGAAAAAGAAAATTATCAAGGATTTTAAAGATTAGGCCGATTTATTTGTTTCAAATATAATGGCAAAACACATTGTAATGTTTAATTAATTTCCTTATTATGTTATTATTATTATATATTACGTTATTATTATTTTACAATATTGACTGATTACAAGCGTCAGATTTGTAGCAAAATATATTAAAATCTATAGAATTATACTAGCTTGTGTCCATATTGCAAATAAAATGCATATTTCTAGATTAAATTACAAATTCGTCTTATTTTATATAAAAAAATGTTTCGAATAGAATGTATCAGATTGCTTACAGTATTTCTTTTTACTTGAAAAAAAAAAAAAGGAATTGGGATACGTAGGTACGTAGGCAGTTTTTTTGTATCTATTATAATTAATGAATTATACTATAATAATAAACAAATTCGTCCATCTCGTACACGTTATTATGTTCGGATCTCATTGTTCAAGCGGCAGTAATTTTAAATTTTGCAGTTAAGTTGACTTTGGTTTGATTAAAAATTAATGTTTATGCGAAAATGCCTAAATGTCGTTTAACCTTCTTTTACTAATTCTAACATATCTTGCTTCATATGTCGATAAAGGGAATTCACATCTTTAACTTAGAGTTAAAGTTTTGTATTAATAATTAAAGCTAGATGAATAGGTTACAGTTAGTTTAAAATTATAAGGCATGAATTGGATGTAGCGAATACGTTCTTCTAATTGCTTATGACTTTTATCGCATATAAAGATGTAATATCATTATTCAAGGTAGATGGTGACAGCAGATTCACTCTGTGATGCAACGCCTCTACCTCAGGCACTATACCAGTACAAATATTGATTTACATATTCTTGGAAATTGCTCCATTTATGCTAATTTGCTACGTCAATAACTCGAGGGATAACTATACAAAATTTGTTAAAAGCAATTATATAACAATATTATTTCTTAAACTAGGAACTACAATATTGCAGAAGCTACCCTACCCTATATATAGGTCTTGTAGCTATGATAGTAAATCCTATTTATTACCGGCGTATCCAACAATATATAGAATCAGCAGCATGCAGGTTTAAAAATGAGACAAATAAATCACAGTAGAACTTCTTTGAAGTACGTCATTATTTATATTATTATATTTTTCAACACGTTTTCTTTTTTCAATTCTACGTCTTGTGTGTACATTTTAAATGTAACTTGTATATAGTTTTTGTTTATGTTTATTTTTGCCTTCTTATATCTGCTTCGGTCACAAATTTATATTTTCAGTGCATCATATACGTATATATATATATATATATATATATATATATATATATATATATATATATATATATATATATATATATATATATATATATATATATATATATGTATATATGTTCTGTTGCTATGATTGAAAAAGTAAATCTCATTACTATATGATACATGTTTGATGCTTTTATCATCGGCGCATTCGCCAATTTATAGAATTAGCAGGTTCAAAACGAGATAATATAAATCAGATACAGTGTAACTTCTCTAACGAGAACTATTTCTATCTCATTAAACATCTTCCAATTCAAATTATAAATAACGAATTACAGGATGTGAGCACGGCTAATGCCCAGAAAAAAATTCGTGATATCGCAATTTTTGTTTACACATATGTAAGGCAATTTTAAAAATCTGGTGCAACAAATTTATTTTCCTTAAAGCACGTAATTATTTAATATAATTCTGGATGGTAATTCTCATTAATTTTTTAATTTACAGAATTTCAAACATCTCTCTGTTTATTATTGTGTGTAAACATTAAATGCAACTTGTATACAGTTTTTGTTAATATTGATTTTTGCTTTATTATATCTTCAGCAGTAACAAGTTTTAGGGTGCATTCTTGTACATTATATATGCATATACTCGTATACCAGTAAATGTTTAATATACATATGTACAGAAAACATTGTTCCTCAATATGATTTTCCATGTTTTATTTACTAAACGTTTACGTGAAAATTGTCGTTGTATTGACCTCACTGTCGATAATGTTAAAATATTTTATATAAATAATCAGAAGGACACTATCAAATAATAAATACTGTCAGCGTTAAAGTTTATATAGAATAAAAATTTCATTAAGGTTCAGCTGGAAACGTATACATTTTTATATCCTATCATGTTATTATTGTTATTTTATCATTGTATTGTTACTATTGAACTAACGCCGACAAAAAACTACAAGTTATTTTTATATGTTTAGAAATCCAACAATATTGTTCCAACAAATGGCGGAGGCGCCAATGTCAGCTCTAAATATATCGGTATAGTAATAGACTGTATTTAAATATTTCTCTACTACTCTTTACATCTTATACTATGTCCTTATTTTCTAACTTCTAATTGCAAGAAGATAACCATTATAACTGTTATATGTGATTTCTAAAATAACAATTTCAATTATATATCATTCCTTAGTGTGTTCATTTTAGTTTTGTTTTGTTATATCTTCTGCACTTACAAATTTCAGTGTGCATTCTTAGTACATAATACCTGTAAATGTTTAATATACATATGTACAGAAAACTTTGTTCCAAAATATGATTTTTCATTTTCATTTCATTATGAAATATTTAAGTGAAAATTATCGTTGTATTGGTCTTACTGTCGATGTTAAGATATTGTATATAAATAATCAGAAGGACACTGTAAAATAATAAATACTGTTAGCGCTAAAGTTTGTATATAATAAGAATTTCATTAAGGTTCAATTGAAAAGGTATATATTTCTATATCCTATCATGTTATTATTGTTATATTATCATTGTATTGTTGTTATTATTGAATTCATGCAGATAAAACAAAGTACAATTATTTTACATATTTAGAAACCGAACAATAGTATATAACAAATGGCGAAGGCGCCAATGCTAGTGTTAAACGTTTAAATATATCAGTAATTAATAGATTGTATTTAAGTATTTCTTTACTGCTCTTTACATCTTTTATCATATCCTTATTTTCTAATTTCTAATAATTGCAAGTAGATAGCCATGTACAATTGTCATATGCGATTTTAAAATGAATAATAATATTTCCAATTATATTTAATTATTTAGTGTGCTAATATTAGTTTTGGTTTTCTGAATTTTGTGGACCTTATAGATAGGTTTTACAGTCATTATTGCAAAAATAAACATCATTACTATACTATACATACTTTCTCCTGCTTTGTATTATCGACGAATTCGCGAATCTATAATTATTAGGTTCAAAACGATATACTCGTAATATCAATACATGCAGTGGAACTTTTTTAACCCGAATCCTTTCTATTTCATTAAATGTGTTCTACTTAAAAAATATAATTAATTCTATCGAATTACGAATAGCGGATTACAGGGAATGCGTATATGGCTAATGCCGTAATGCCCGCAAACAATTTCGTGATATAGAGATTTTCAAGTTATACATGAAACATAGAAGTTCAAGTTAAGAAAGGTGATTTCAACATGAAAACTTTTCTTGATGTTGAAATCAAAACAATAAAACACGGAAAGTTACGTGATCATGATATTTATACGCTACAGATGGGAAATATTTTGTTTAACTTCTGATATATTTCCGATGATAAACCAATTTATAATTAATTTCTAAAACACTCGCAAAACTGTATCGAAAGTACATGAACTGGTTATAATACCGTAATTTAATCCACATAAATAGTGGAGGACACGGTAGTAAAGAGTACAGTGATGCAATACAAAATAAATATGAAATTCAATATAACATTTATTGATATTCTCATTTAGTAAACAATGCTACTAAGTACTTAAATAAAACAGCGTACTTAGGAAAACTCAAATTAACATTTTCTTATTTGAACAGGTGTATTAAACGTTAAAAAAATAATTTTATTATTCTTCACACCGTTCTAATCTTAATATAAGAATTGAAGAAATACGATTTATTCTTATTTTGTTTATTACTATTACAAGTTACTATTAAAATAACTCTTGTGCTGTATCCAGTTCTGTGTCAATAAGCAAATTGACCTTTTCTTGGTCAATATATTAAACATTATTTTAAATTTTTGAAGTATGTTCCACGTATGAAAATTGTTATCATGAGCGCATTCGCCAATTCATAGAATTAGCAGGCTCAAAATGAGATAATATAAATCAGATACAGTGAAACCCCTCTAATAAGGACTATTTATATTCCATTAGAAATGTATACATTTATATATCCTATTATGTTATTATTGTTATTTTATCATTGTATTGTTATTATTGAATTAACGCCGACAACAAAAACTACATACATCGAACAATATTATAATAAATGGCGAATGCGCCAATGTTAGTTTAAACGTTTACATATATATATATATATATATATATATATATATATATATATATATATATATATATATATATATATATATATATATATATATATATATATATATATATATATATATATATCAGTATATTAATAACTGTATTTAAGTATTTCTTCACTCCTCTTTATACCTTTTACTACATCCTTATTTCCTAATTTTTAAGAATTGTAAGTAGACAGCCACGTGCAACTGTTATACGTGATTTTTGAATTCATTTCTATTGTATTTGATTTTTTAATCCAAGGTCTTATTTTCTAAATGTTGTTCACCTTATAGATAGGTTTTACAGTTATTATTACAAAAGTAAACATCATTATCGGGTTTGTATTATTTACGTATTCGCGAATCTAGAATTATTAGCTTCAGAACGATATAATATCAATACATGCAGTAGAACTTCTTAAGTCGAATCCTCTCTATCTCATTAAAAGTGTTCGACTTAAAGAAAATATCGTTTATGCTATAGAATTACGGATATCCCATTACAGGGAATTCATATATAGCTAATGCCCGGTAACACTTTCGCGATATAGAGATTTTTAAGTTATATAGAAGTTTCAGTTAAGGAGTCAAAAGTTTTTTTAATCATCAAAACAACAAAATTTGAAAAGGTTCGTGACTATGATTCTTATATATTATACAGAAAAATTGGAAAATATATAACTTATAGCTATTTCCGATAAATTTCTTGATAATGCATAACCAATTTGAAAAAAACATTAACAAATCTAGGTAAACTGTTTATAATACCGTATTTTAATTCAAATATTCAGCAGGGGGTATATTAATAAACAGTTTAATTGCAATGTTGCAACAGTGGATTACGGATTTGTATCGTGTACGGTTGTGGTAAACCTTTTCTTTTTTTGAACAGATGTATTAATTGCTAAAGAAACAACTTTCTCATTCTTCACCGTCTTTAATGCACAAATCGTAGAAATACGATTTATTGTTGTTTCGTTTATAACTGTTACATTCTTATTTATTTATAATGTTCTTATTAAAATAACTTTTGTGCTGTATTTGGTTATATGCCAATAAATAAACTGACCGTTTTTTGGTCAATGTATTAAACATTATTTTAAATTTTTAAAGTATATCGTAGCTATGAAAAATCTAGTCATTATAATTTTAATTCTCTCTAATCTATATGTACCCCTACATATAGGATTTGTTGTTATGACTGCAAATAATATAAACATAAACCTCATTATTAGATGATGTTCAGATTTTATCATTGGCGCATCCGCCAATTCACAGGATCATCAGATTCAAACGAGATAATAGAAATCAGATACAGTGGAACTCCTCTAATTAGAACCTTTTCTATCTGATTTTTATATCTAATGCGAACGTTTTCCAGTTACATAAATTCAAATTATGAATAGTGAATTGCCAGAATGCCAGAAAATAATTTGGCGATATCGTAATTTTTATTTATACATACTCGTATTTGAGGAAATTTGCAAAATCTTATGCAACAAATTTACCCTTCTTGAAGTATGTAATTAGTTAATATAATTTTAAACAATATTTCTCAACAAGTCTTCTTTTTTTAATTGATTTAATTTCAAAAATGTCGCTGCTTATTTTATATTTTACACATTGTTATGAACTTTAAATGCAACGTGTAAATATAGAGTTTCTGTTAATCTTAATCTTCCTTTATTATATCGTGTACGATTACAAGGTTATATTTTTATTATGTCATATATATAGTTACATACGATATATTATCTAAATATTTAATATATATACAGAAAACCTTGTTCTACAATATATTTCTCCATATCTTACTTATATCATAACGTTTGCGTGACAATTTTCTCTGTATTGATCTTACTGTCAATAACTTTAAAATGTTCTATATAAATATTCAGAGGAACACTAAAGACAGAGGGTTACCGAAAAGTTGACATTCGATTTAAATTGCATTATGTTACGTAGATATTTTTATATCTTATAATGTTATTGTCATCGTTCTGCCATTATATCGTTTTTATTATTAAATTCAGGTTTATAAAAAGAAGTACAGTTATTCTTAAATCTTTATAAACCCAATAATAATAAAAATACCCTTTTAAGAAATGGCAGAGGCGCCAGTGTAACTTTTTAAAGCATATAAATATCATTATAGTAATAGACTTTACTTAAGCATTCTTTTATAGTTTACTTCATCGCTATTTGCCAAATAAAAAATCCCAAAACATACCGTGGCTTGTTTTTGTGGCTAGGCTCAGGTAGACTGTTGCGTTTGTAGGTAAGATAAGAGAGTTTCTTATTTGGCAAATAGCGATGAAATGAATAGTACTGCTTCTTAAATTTTTTACTGCAAATTTACTTTCTAATCTCTAATCAGTATAAGTAGATAGGCATGTACAACTGTTATATGGGAATTTATAATTAATAACAATAATTTCAAGTATATTTGATTTATTAATTCAGTTTTGAATTGATGAATATTGTGCAGTGTAAATTTATTACAGAAATATATTTATTAAGAATAGTTACAAAATAAAATTACCACACTAGACATACTGTTTTGTTTTATATTATCGATGTATAATATCCCAATGTATAGAATTATGAGGTTCAAAACGAGATAATATCCATTATATGCAGTGGAACTTTTTTAACTCAAATCCTTTTTATCTCATCAAATGTCCTTAACTTTTAGTATTTTATTATTATTGAAGTGCTATCGTATCACTGTATTGTTGTTGTTATTAAATATACGCTGATAAAGAGAACTATAGTTATTTTTATGAAGCTTAAAACCATTTTAAGACATGGCGGAGGCGCCAATGTTATTTTAAAGCATTTAAATATATAGTAATAGATTTTCTTTTATAGATAATAATAAAGTATTTATTTGCTGCGCCTTACATCTTTTACTTTCTAATATTTAATTATCGTAAGTAGATAACTATATATAGCTGTTATAAGTTATGTTAAAATTTAAAACAATTTCAATTACATTTGATTTTTTAGTGTGGTAAACCGAATTTGATTTTCTGAAAGTTGTGTACCTTATAGATACGCTTTATAGTTGTTATTACAAAAATAAGCATCATTACCGTACTATACATATTTTGTTTACTTTGCAAGTTCATGCAGTGGAACTTCTTTAACTCGAATCCTTTCTATCCCATTAAAAGTGTTCCACTTAAATAAAATATCATTGTCGCTATCGAATTACGGACAGCAAATTATAGACAATTTCGCGATATAGAGATTTTCAAGTTATATAGAAGTTCAAGTTAATAAAGGTGATTGCAACATAACATTTTCTTGATGTTGAAATCAAAACAATAAAACACAAAAAGACTGACTTACTAAAAAGCTACACTAAAAAGCTGCAAAATGCTTTTGTTTATAGCTATTTCTAGTATATTTCTCGATGATGAGCAATAAATCTGTAATTAATTTAATACTTTGGCAAATCTTAATCGAAAATACATAAAATAATTATCGTATTATACATATGAAATCAATATAACATTTATGGATATTCTCATCTAGTAAACCGTGCTATTAACTACCTAAATAAAATAGCGGACTTAGGAAAATTTAAGTAAACGGTTTCTTTATTTTAACAGGTGTATTGAATGTTAAAAACATAACTTTCTCATTCTTCACCGTTCTAAACATAATATAGATATCGTAGAAGTACATACGTTATCAAATTTAGATAACGGTAACTTTGATGTATTGCGAAAGCTATGTTCCCTACACATAAATTTTGTTGCTATGATTGTAAACATAAATCTCATATTTTTGTTTAAAGTATTTTATCATTGGCGAATTCGCCAATTTATAGAATTATCAGGTTCAAATCGCAATTAAATAAATTGCATACATACAGTGGAAATTTCTCTAACTCGAATTATTTTCACCCCACCAAAAGTGTTTGAAACAAAATGGTATTATGAAAAGCGAACTACAGGGCGTGTGCATGGCTTATGCCATGCACACGCAATTATGCAATGAAAATTATTCCACAATATCGTAATATCAGTATTTTGGTCAGGTGAACACGCTTTGCAGAAGTAATTTACAATACCTTATACAATAAATTCACCTCTTCTGAAGTATTTTATCATTATTTTAATGCTTTTCTTCTGTATAAGTCTATATAAGTTTTTTCGAATTTACGAAATTCCAAAAAATTTCTGTTTACATTGTTTTCTGCACTCGGTGTCTAAACTTTAAATGCAAATTGTATACGGTTTTCTTAATATGTTTACCTTGTATCCTGCATGTCTACAAGGTTCTATTTTTAGAACATCATATATTAAACATTTACATCTGTAAATGTTTAATATATCTGTGTAGAAAACCTAGTTCGGCAATATTATTGTCGATATGTTACTCAAGAAATGTGTGTGTTACAATTCTCTTTCTATTGGCCTTACTTTGGATAATTTAATTGTTAAAGTAATGGCGAAGGCGCCAATGCCATTTGAAAACATTTAGCCGTATCGTCACGGTAATAAACATTATTTAGGCATTTCTTTGGATATTATTGTAAAAATAAACGATATCACCACATTATACATACAGTTTTATTATCGGCGCATTCGCCAGTTTGTAACACAATTAGGCACAAAATAAGAATTATAAATAAGAATTATAAATTATATGCAGAGCTTCCCTAATTGTTACCCTTTCTATCCTACCAAATGTGACCGAGTTAAATAAATTCGAATTATAACTAACTAATTACAGGGTGTGCGCATGGCTAATGCACAATAAAAAATCTCGCAATATAGAAAATTTCGTAGAATTAGTTTTTCTTATAAATATTTAAAGTAATATGCAAATGTGCAGCCTCGCTGAATTATGTCATTATTTAATATTCTTCAGGCTATGTCCTTCATTTTATCTTACTTTATATTGTCTCGTTATATGCATGTGAATATTAAATTATAAAAATTTTAGGTTTTGTATAATATTAGTCTTAAAATTCGGTAATAGTATAATTAATTTTTTCTTGTATTTTATACATAAGTTCTGTCGTCATTATTGCAATAATAAGAGCCTATTTTTACACTGTACATATTTTTGTTTGTTTTTATTATTGGCGTATTCGTTAATCCATAGAATTAATAGGTTGAATAATAAATTATGCATATACTATAATGGAACTTCCATAACTCGAAGTTTTTCTATTCCATCAAAAGTGTTAAACAAAATTCGAATATGAATAATAAATTGGAGGGTATTCATGTGACTAACGCTGGAAAACAATTTCGCGATAAAGAGAATTTCAAGCTGTTGTCCCAACTTTTTAAAATCGTAAGGCATATGACTACGAGTCCTATATATTGCAGTGAAATGTTCAATAATATTTTGCTTATCACTACTTTCGATTGATTTGCCGATTCCTACAATAATGAATAACCGATTTGTTTTCGAAAATATCGGTAAATCTATAGGTATCGGTAAATATATATCACAGTATAATATACAGAGTAACAAACTATTTACATCACCGTAATTTAGACAAAATAAATAGAGGAAAGTTTATTCGTAAAAATAGGCAATAATACAAACACTCAAATTTGTGTCAAAGATAAACGTGAAATTCATTCTCTTCTTGAGTATTCTCGTTGAGTAAATAAAGTTAATATAATTACTTAAGTAAAATGGTGTATGTACTTGGAAAAATTTATACACTCACAGACAAAAATATTGCATATTTTATTTTAAGTCACCGTTTTTATTCTATTTTTTTTCTTTAAAAATTTTTGTGTTTTTTATTACTAGATACCTTGCACCACTAGAATGTATTCGAATTTAAATTCGAACTCGAATTTAAAGTATACTGAAATTTATTTCGGATAAAATAATGTTTAGACATAGCCTTTATAGCTGAATAAACAATAATGTTACAAATTACAAACATATCATTGTGTGCCTTGGCGACTAACAACGACGGTTGTTTTTTTTTTGTCGTTATCAGCATAACATTTATTATGCTATATTTATTATTTCGGTAGTTTTGGTTAGTGAGATGTCACATGTTGTTTTAGCCAACGAGGGTTACAGACAAGAAGATGTTGCGAGGAGATTGCATATTTATCAACCCACTGCTTTTCGTATAGTAAGACGATACAACGAGACTAGAAAATACAAAAGACGGCCTGGTCAAGGACGTAAAAGATTTAAACACTAAGAGATTATCAATATTTGAGAATACTATTCTTGCGAAATCGCTCCGCATACAGCTCCGCATATGAAAAATGAATTACTAATTACAAGATAAGTCAATGTAAGTGTTAAAACAGTAATAGGGGCTTAAATAAGTCGGTTTAAACTCGAAATATCCTATTTGAGTTGGCTTCTCCCACGTCACAAAATCAGACGTTTACAATTTGAAAGAGCCAATTCTAATTGGAATGAACATCAATGGGGAAAAGTCTTCTTCACAGATGAAACAAGAATACAATTATGAAAGCTAGATGGACGAGGTCAAATATATAGAAAGTCTGGGTTTTACAGAATGTAATCATGCACAAAATTTTAACTCTGGTGGCGGCTCTATTATGCTTTGGGGAGACATTTGTTGGGAGAGCCGCATGGAGCCTGTTGAGGTAAATTTAATAAAGAATGTTGACTGGTACATAACCAACATCCTTAAAGAGCATGTTTTGCTTTATGCCGGCTTCATTGGGTACGACAACTTTGTGCTAATGTATGTAATGCCCGGGCTCACGCCGCTAGAACAATCATCCAGTACTTTGAGGATGTCGGGATTGAGGCACTAGAGTGGCCATTAATGAGTCTTGATACTAA
Source organism: Rosalia funebris (assembly GCA_037954035.1). NCBI lineage: Eukaryota > Metazoa > Arthropoda > Insecta > Coleoptera > Cerambycidae > Rosalia > Rosalia funebris. The sequence goes on along the minus strand of JAZFAV010000016.1, from coordinate 17,247,420 downwards.
TTCCATAGAACATCTATGGGACATTCTGAAGCGACATATTCGAATAAGAAATCCAGCTTCTAACTCAATTGCAGAATTAAGACTTGCTGTGATAACCAAATTCAGGATATTTTATTAGTTCCTTTACAAATCTGTTGTAAATTAATTAGTTTTAATACGTAATTTATTTGACTATAATACACGTAAAACACTCCAGTGCAGGGTATCTAGCAATAAAAAATACAGAAAGTTTTAAAGGGAAAATATAAAATTAAAAAAATGACTTAAAAAAATATGAAATATATTTGTATGCAGGTATATTTATGTGTATAAATGCATTATTTTTTTGGACATGTTATATTAATAATGATTAAAAAATAAGTTTTCCATTCTTCATCGTCCAAACTCTTATAAAATAATGGTAGAAATACGATTTATTAGTCTTACTTGATTTATCATACATATAATTCACCATAAAATTAATATAGCAACCTAATAATGATATGTTAATTATTTTGAATTAAGTTCAATATCAATATACAGGATTTTCCACAAAATTTGGGGAGATTATTTTATAATAGTTAATTGCTATACATGTTCTTGCATTATTTCTACAATAGTTCAGTAGGTAAAGTTTATTTAAAACAGTAAATAAAGATACATTACATATTTTATTCTAATATTTTATTAATATTCAGGTACTATCCAATAAATTCAATTAATACACTCTCGCAAATTTCATCTGCCTCTGTTGATTTCAGCTCATAATAGTAATCTCATGAATGAAATGAAAGAGATAGATCTAATTTAAAAAACAATAACTTACTGCATTATTTTGAATAACATTTTAAATTAAATATATTATTATAGAAATCAATTATAGCAATAGAATATTCATATAATGTTGTGTTCTTGGAACCAAACATACTTATTTAGTGTTAGTAGTTAATATCGTTGAACTACGTTATTATTTCAGCTAATGACTATAGCCAGCGATCAAATCGGTATTCAGTATAAATAATGTTTCAGTTGGAATTTTAGACACTTCTATACCCTATAATATTATAATTGAATGAAACTTTATAAAAAGAAGTTACAATTGAATTCAGTATAAAAAAACATTGGTTTTAATGGCGGAAGTAAAGTTTCGCATGCATTTCAAAAATAAAACCTATTACTATATTATAATATGTATTACTGCTGCCTTTGAATAGTGGCGCATTCGCCAATTTATAGAATTATTGGGTTCAACACGGAATAAACTAAATTGCATACAGTCAAACTTCTCTGACTCCAATCTTTTCTATCCCACCTAAAATGTTTGAACATAAATCGAATTAAGAATATCGAACTATTGGGCGTGTGCATATCTTGGAAACAATTTCATTATATCATATATGTATAAGGGCCACCTCTATTACCGGTGCATTCGCCAATTTACAGAATCATCAGGTTCAATAAGAAAGTAAATTGTTTACAGTGGAACATCTCCTCAGTGATATGATAATTAGGCTATATGCAGTTCTATATAAATAGATAGATTGACAGGTTTCTTCAGAGAATGTATGTCAAGTTTGCTTGATTAGATAGAAAATAATTGTTGAATGAAATGATGGACATTAAACGATGGATGGTTGGATGAATAGGATACTAGTGCTTCATGTATTAATTATGATATTATCATTTCGCTCTAAAATATACTTAAATAAGATATACTACATTATAAACCTATAATGTAGTATATCTTATTTAAGTAAGTTAATATTTCAACTAGCCGTGAAGATGTCAATATATAGGCCACAAATATTATTCGTATGTGTATGTAACTTTCATATTTATTTTAATTGTTCCTTTATTATATTCTCCTTAGGTTTTGTACAGCTATAAAGTCGATTCCAAGGTTGCTTTATTATATTCGTTTTCGATATTATGACACGCTTGCGTAATGCACACTATTTTAATTGTAATATACCAATGTGGAATTATTTTAGCAATAAAAAAGTTTGTATGCCAATTTTCCTTATACTGCTTTTACATAGGATGTTTTCAAAATGTTGTATATAAATAGAGAGGTATTATTAAATAATTACAATAGCCAGCGGTCAAATCGATATTCAGCATAAACAATATTTTAGCTGAAAATATCAACACTTCTATACCCTATCATATTATAATTGAATGCGACTTTATAAAAAGAAGTTACAATTGAATTAAGTATCAAAAACACATTGAATTTAATGGCGGAAGCAGAATTTCGCATCCATTTCAAAAATAAAATCTATTACTATATTATAGTTATTAGTGGTGCCTTTTATTACTGGCGCATTCGCCAATTTATAGAATTATTGGGTTCAACATGAGATAAACTAAATTGCATACAGTCAAAATTCTCTGACTCCAATCTTTTATATCCCACCAAAAGTGTTCGAATTAAGAATAACAAACTATTGAGCATGTGAATTGCTTGGAAACAATTTCGTTATACCATATATGTATAAGGGCTGCCTTATTACCGGTGCATTCCCCAATATTTATAATTATCAGGTTCAAAATAAGAAAGTAAATTGTTTACAGTGGAACTTCTCCTCAGTGATATAATTAGGCTGTGTGCAGTTAGTTCTATATAAACAGATCGACTAACAGTTTTTTCAGAGAACGTATGTATAATTTGTTTGATTAGATAGAAAATAATTGTTGAATGAAATGACGGTCATTATACAATGGATGGTTGGATTGAATGAATAGGATACTAGTGAATCAAGTGTTAACTATGATATTGGTTATAAAATTCGCTCTGAAATAAACTTAAATAAAATATACTACATTATAAACCAGTAGTTATAAAAAAATATAATTTGTTTTATTTCTAAATAAAATATAATTAACAGTACGTAACAGTTAACAGTAGCTAGAATTGGATATTATGCCCTTTCAAAAAAAAAAAAAAAAAAGAAGGAAAATATTAAAAACAGACATTTTCCACTTGTCTATGATGTCATCATCATTTTAATGTACATATGTGGATATTGTGTTCTATTGAGTTTAAACAATTAAACCCGTAAACATGTTTTTGCTATTTTTTCTTTCGATATTCATCACCATCACATATAACGATATATACGGTTACTTTTCCGCGGTAATTACTGACTTAAAAGGACGAGAAAATAGATAAATACTTGATTAAGGTCCCTTGTAAAAATATACCCAAAAATTATAATGTATCCTCCATTTATGTAAAAAATATAAACAGGATATTATCTGTTATTTCGATACTTCCTAGCAGGCTTTCTTTGAGTTTACAGAATTTCAAAATTCATTTAGTTCCTTGTTTATTTTATATTGTAGGCCATATATATTATTCGTATATGTAAGTTTCATATTTCTTCTAATTGTTCCTTTACTATATTTTTTTCAATGTTGTGCAACTAGAAGGTTGATTCCAAGGTTGCTGTATTATATTCTTTTTCGATTCTTTAGCACGCCAGCTTAATGCACATGCAATTGTAATATACCAATGTGGAATTATTTAAATAATAAAAAAGTTTGTATGCCAACTTTCCTTATACTGGTTTTACATAGAATGTTTCAACATGTTGTATATAAAGAAAGAGAGGTGCTATTAAATAATTACAATGGTTAGCGATCAAATCGATATTCAGTATAAATAATATTTCAGTTAAGAAGATCGACACATTTATACCCTATCATATAAAATTGAATGCGACTTTATAAAAAGAAGTTACAATTTAATTCAATATCAAAAAACATTTGTTTTAATGATGGAAGTGGAATTTTGCATCTATTCGAAAAATAAAACTTATTACTATATTATATGTATTAATGTCGCCTCCTGTTACTGGCGCATTCGCCAGTTTATAGAATTATTGGGCTCAATATGAGATGAAGTAAATTGCATACATACAGTCGAACTTCTTTGACTCGAATATTTTCTATCCCACCAGAAGTGTTTGAACAAAAATTGAATTAAGAATAGCGAACTATTGGGCGTGTGCATGGCTTGGAAACAATTTCGTTATATGTGTACAAGGGCTGCTCTTATTATCGGCACATTCGCCAATTTATAGAATTATCAGGTTCAATAAGAAAGAAAATTGTTTACAGTGGAACTTCTCCTCAGTGATATGATAATTAGCATGTTGCAGTTCTATATAAACATATAGATTGACAGTTTTTTAGAAAATGTCAATTTTGTTTGATTAGATAGAAAATAATTGTTAAATGATCATTTCATTTAACAACACATGGACATGGACATTAAACGATGGATGGTTGGATGAATAGGATACTAGTGCATCATGTATTAATTATAATATTGGTCATAAAATTCGCTCTAAAACATACTGAAGTAAAATATACTACATTATAAACCTACAGTTATATAAAAATATAATTTATATTTCATTTTTAAATAAAAGATAATTAACAATACTTAACCGTAGGCAGTCTTGGATACTGCTTTTAAAAAAAAGGATCATAATAATAACAGACATTGTCCACTTCTCTATCGAAAATATCAGTTAACAAAACTTTAAATGATACACATACCTCTCAGTAAGTAAGTTACTATTTCAGCTAGCTGCGAAGATGCTATCACAATTTCAACGTCCATATGTGGATGTTGTGTTCTATTGAGTTTATACATCGAAATATGTTTTTGCTATTCTTTCGAACTCATCACCATCACAAAGAACGGTATATGTAGTTACTTTCTCACGATAATGATTGTTTAGAAACAAAAAATACAGTAACAATAGATAAATACTTGATTAAAATCTCTTGTGCAAATATATCTAAAAATTACATTGACTCCCCCATTTATGTAAAAAATAATAACAAGATATTACCTGTCATTTCGATATTTCTTAACAGGCTTCCTTTGAGTTTACAGAATTTCAAAATTCATTTAGCTCCTTGTTTATTTTGTTTTCTCGACTTTGCACATAATCGGTATCTGCTACTTTCATATATTTTCTAATTGTTGATGTATTATATTCCTTTTCGATTTTATACGACTTCGATTCGAAGGTTACTTTATATATCGGTTTTAGATTTTCGATGTCAGTGTAATGCATACTACTGTAATTGTCTAACATACGTATGTCGAATACTTTGCTTAGGTTTGCTTTCTAGCGATAAAATTGATGTTCAGTATAAAAAAAATTCCAATTGGAAATATCGATATTTTTATTTCTAATCATATTATAATTGAATTCGGCTTTATAAAAATAAGTAAAATTAAAATCAATATCGATAACCATTTTTATAAAGGCGGAGATGGCGTTCTTTACTGCTTCAAAGTTGAATCGCATTGCAATACTATGTGTATGTTATATAAAAATACATTGTGTTATATTTAATATTTAGAATAATTTTTGCATTGCAACTTTTTATTCCCAGGTAACATATAATATTAGTATGTTATCTGAAGTCTAATTGTTACCTGATATAGCTATGTGCCTTATCATTAATTCAAACTGTAACTAAAATCACGTTTATGGTGTTTTGCTAAAATTTGATAATGTTATTTTTCTGAATTAATCTTTTGCATACTACATCTCAGCATAACAGAGGTTACAAAGTCACAGCGGAGCTATCAGACATATACTTTCATTAATTAAAAATCTTGATCTTGTTCGGTTAAAATAAAAAGTAAAATTGTTTTTAAAAAGTTAAGTTCATCATCATGAGGTCATCAGTCCTAAGACTGGTTGGACGCTAACCTCCAGCTTCTCCTATCTTGTGCTAACCTACGTATTTCGCTAATTGTGCTACAACCTACATTCCATACTATTTGCGAGCAGTAGTCTAATCTGGGCCTACCTCTGCCTTACTTCGCTCCTATTTCTGCCTCCAAAATATCGCAGACTATTCCCCCATGTCTCAGCAAGTGGCCTACCATTCTATCTCTTCTCTCCTTTATGTTTTTCCACATACTTCTTCTCTCGCCGACTTTCTCTAATACTTCTTCGTTTCTAACCCTATCAGTCCACGGTATTTACATCATTCTTCGGTAACACCACATCTCAAAAGTTTCTAATTTCTTCCTACTTGCTTCCCCTACCGTCCAGGTTTCGCAATCGTATAGTGCCGGGCTCCATACATACGTTTTCAAAAATCTCTTCCTTGTTTCTAAGTTTATTACCCCCGAGCATAAAAGTGCTTTATTTTTGTTAAAAGCTACTCGACCCTGCGCTATTCTTTGGTTTATATCTTTATCGCTTTTTCCATCCCAATTTATTTTACTTCCTAAATAAGTGAAGTCTTTAACTTCCTCCAATCTAAGTTAAGTTCACATAACGTAATTTAAGATTCCTGTTCAAAATGAGAAAGTAAATTGTACAGTGGAATGTATGCCTAACTAATACCTGGGAAGAATATCGCGATGTCGTATCAGTCTTTTGATACAAATACTTAAGGTAATTTGCAGAATATTGTTCAATAAATTCATACCCTCAAAGTATCCCGTCATTTAACAACATTGAGAATGGTTTATCTTCGATTTTTTTTCAATATATATAATTTTAAAAATATCTCTACTGTATATGGAAAATGTTATTTTACAATATATTAACTGGCTGCGTCATAACTTTTTTGTTCCCGTCTTATTACCGGTTTTTAAAATATATACAAATAGACAGAAGAACGGTAGTAAATAAGCTAATGTCAGGGATAAAGCTGATTCCTGTTCTCAAGAACATATTCCTGTTCCTGCGTAGAAATTTCATAGAAGTCCCAATGGAAAACATAACAATTTTTATATTCTATCATGTTATTTTTGGTTACAGGATGATAAAAATAATTATAATTACTTTTACACAATATAAATGTATCAGAAATTGTAAAGAAATGGCGGAGGTGCCAATGTTACATTAAAGCGTTTGGATAGATATATCGTAATAGTAATACACTTTATTTAAGCTCTCATTTACTGCTATATAATCATTAATTTATAATCTCTAATCATCGTAATCCAACCCGATAAAGCTGGTATAGTGATTTAAAAATTAATAACAATAAGTTCAATTGTTTTATTTTGTGTCATATCTGTTTTAGATTTGAATTTATGAATATGAATAGAATAACCTATATATAAGATTTACAGTTATTGTGGTTAAAATAAACACCATCACTACAACATTATAATTTATATAATGGTTCCTTACGTGTGCGTCACAGGTAACAGTCGTATGAATCAAGCAATTGACATTTTTGAACAGTCTCGCGCCGAAAACACATTCTAGGGTAACAGTTACTACAATACAAATCCGTAAACCTATGACAGAGTAATAAAAAGGTTCTCCACAAAAACATTCAGTCTAACTGATATTTCCATCACCTTCATGCTTTAAATAAAAATGCTTTAAATAAAACTAAAATGAAATAAATTTTACAGAAATAGTGAGACGCCAATGAATAAAATTATACAATAAAGCTAAGACGTGACTTCATAATTGCATTTTCTTCTGTAAATTATTAACTATCTATGCCGTACGTAGTTGATTGAAACATATGTCGCTAGATATACGTGCTGGTAATTGTGGCATTTTAGTAACAATTGCGAGTGGTGTAGCATGTCATCCGTGAGGCGTCACTAAACTGATATACGCGCAAGGATCCATTATACAAACCATATACATAATTTTGTTGCTTTTTATTATCGGCGTATCCACCAATTTGTAGAATTATCAAAGCCAAAACGAGATAAAATAAGTGGCATATAGTGGCATGGCATATATAACTTCTATCTGTATCTAAAACTCATTATATATCCTATCAAAAGTGGCAAAGAAAATTCTTATTACGGATAATGAATTAAAAGGCGTGTGTGCGGCTAATGCTTGGAAACCATATCGCGATATAGATACTGTTAAGTTAGATACTCGTAGAAGTTTGGATTAAGGAAGTTCATGTATACAGCAAAACTTATGAAGTTGACTAAACTTTATAAAATTTTATTAGCACTATTTATTAGCATTTATTAAAGTTTAATGTGTGTACTGCGTTCCATTAAGTTTATTATGTAAATATGTTTTTCCTATATTTTCTTTCTAACTCATTACATATAATGATATATATGGTTACCTTCCCATAGTAGTTAGCGATTAGAAAGTAAAAATACAGTCGCAGTAGATAAATACTTGAATAAAGTTTTTTATGACAATATACCTAAAAATTACAATTTATCCTTGGCTACTTAATTAAAAATTATTAATAGGATATTATTTGTCACTTCGATACATTTTAGCAGGTCTTTATTGGGTTTACATAATTTTGAAATTAATTTACTTCCTTGTTTATTATATTTTCTAGTCCTTATATTATTATATTATCTGTATATGATACTTTTATGTTTTTTCTAAATGTTACTTTATTACATTTATTTTCTATTTTTTTGATACGTCAGTGTACTGCACACTATTGTAATTGCTTAATTTACCTGTTAGTTGTATACTCTGATTACGTGGCATTTATTCCACACTTTAATCATAAAAAATTTATATGTCTATTTTCTATGTATTGGTTTTACATGTTTTCAAAATGTTGTATTTAAATAGAGAGGTGCAATCAGATAATAACTATTGTCACGATAAAACTGGTATTCAGTGTAAAGAAGTTCTATTTGGAAATATAGACACTTTTAAGTCTTATCATATTACAATTGAATTCAGCTTTATAAAAGGAAGTTACAATTAAAATAAATATCAAAAACCATTTCTTAAATGACTGAGGTAGCATTTCTTCACTGCCACTAAAACTGCCTCGAGTTTATGTTTTTCACCTATTTCAAAGTTAAAACGCATTACGATGTAACATGTATCTGCTACTTTTTATCATTGGCGCATTCGTCAGTTAATAGAAAATTATCAGATCCAAAACGAGGGAAAATCAATTGCATACAGTGCAACTTATTTAACTCAAACCTTTTGTATCTCACCAAAAGTGCCTGAAAAGAATCGAATTAAGAATAGCGAACTACAGGGCGTGCGCATAGCCAATGCCTGACAACAATTTCGCGATATCTTGTCAGTTTTTTGGTACAAATATTTATGGTAATTTATAAAATCTTTAATAAATCCACTCCCCTCGAAGCATGTCATCATTTAACATAATTGAGGATGGTATTTCTTTAATTTTCTTTAATATATACAATTTCCAAAATATCGCTATTGTATATGGAAAATGTTATTTTCGATATATTAATTATGAAACGGCTATTAAATTTTCTTTGTACTGGTCTTAGTCTTCAAAATATTATATATAAGTAGTCAGAGAGATGCTATCAAATAAGAATTATTGTCAGCTACAAAGCTGGTATTGCATTGAAATTTTATTAAGATCCAGTTGGAAATGTAGCCATTGTCTTTTACCTTACAATGTTATTACTGAATATAGATTAGCAAAAAGAACTACAGTTATATTTACATGTTAGAAATCTAGTACTAGGAATTTTAATAAATGGCGGAGGCGCCAACGTTATTTTAAAGTGTTTAGGTATATCATAATGTAATAGATTTTACTTACTGCTATGGTATTTTTAATTTCTAATTTATAATTACTATAAGTATATATGTCCAGGTAAAACTGATATATGATATGTAATTTTAAAATTAATAAAAACAACTTTAATTATTATTTATTTTGTAGGGAACAGTTTCAGTTTTGATTTTATGAATGATGAATATTGTATACATAAGTTTTACGGTATTTTTTCAAAAATAAATACTATTACTACAGAATGCATATTTTTATGATTTTCTGCTATATTTTGCCACAGTGAAAAGAAAGTGGTTAAAAAGTAAGAATATAGTAGCGGTAGATAAATACTTAAATAAAATTTATTACCATTCATTTTAAAAAGCGTTTAGGAAACCTAAAGTTAATATGAAATACATAATTAAATTTTATACTACTTTAAAACCACCAAAAGTTTTAGCCATGTGAATTTTTAGATTTGCTCTCTTTAGGAATCACATTAGGAAAACAATACAAATTACATTTTTCAAAATATTGTCAAATATGAGATATTTATACCTTCTACATCTATATAATTTATTTATATAGATGTAAAAGTCAACAAAAAAAGTACCAAGTGAAATATATATCTCTTTTTATATTATTATTTAAATTGTGTTATAACTGAGATGCTCTGTAAGCTAGAAAATATATTTTGCTTTAGAACTACTGGATCATATAAATGAAAACTTTGTTATGTAATGAAATCTCAAAGTTTGAAACTTATTAGTGTAGTAGTTATTTGCCAGTTAATTACGAAATATCTTGATTGACCATTTTGCTCAAATAGTTAAGCAAGAACTTTATTGCGATCTTACAATATTGGCCCCTTAACCGCCTCAGATATTCCGAAATGAAGGAAACTTATTCATTAAATGATTCTGGAATGCTATTAACTAAATTAAAACATAGTTTACTCATAAATTATTAGAATTTAGATGACGGCTGTATCAGTAGGCACATTAACACAATATTACTAAAGAAATTCAAGGGAAACAGTTTTTATTCAGTTTCTTTAATTTGATCCTTGTTTTAAATTCAGCAGATGGTATGAATTAAATTCCACGAATTTGCAATTCAACAGTGAAATCACCTAATTGTGGGAGATTTTATTCCTAAATCTTATTTTATTCCTTATTCACTGAAAAATATACGCCTAAAAGCTCTGTATAAATTATGGTTTTGTGGAAAGGAGGTTAGATTTTATTTAAATAAATAATTAAAAAGGTGAAGCTGTTCTTATAACATTTACAACGGCTAATAAATATGAAATAAGTTTTAAATACGCACATTCTCAAACAGCTACTAGACTGGCTCTATTTTGCTGATGATTGGCATTGAAGAAGTTGGCAGAAGTTCTTTGCACATTACATTTATAACTAGAACAACAGATATCGTAATTATATCGCAAAGAATTATATCGTAAGGTGAATATAAAGTATAAATTATCCTATGCAAAGTATTATGAGTAAATAAAGTTAGAAAAATAAGCAATTACGTTGTAAAGTGAGTTCACTCTGTATACAGTGTTTAATTAGTGATTATTAGATCAAAAGGAACAGTGTTTGGCCTCCATGGGTTGAATAATTTCTGGAATGTTCCACACATTCGGAACTCTTTTCATGTAATGTGGGACATTCTTTCCTTAGCAATGGTTATATTCGTATTCTACCAAAATCGAGTATAATATTTCCTACATATTCAAAAAACGGAGTGCTAAATCAAATGATTCTCAATCGGGTCCTAAGTAACTCTTCATCAGTAAAAATTAACACAAATGGTTCAAAATCATCAGATGGTACTTGAGCTTGCTATGTAGCAAATAACACCGTAAGCCTGTTTAAATTATCCGTAGATTGTGTAATTCACAGAGCAGAAGCCTATGCTATCTACCAAGTGCTAATTTGGGTTACAAAAAGTCCAGAAAGGCGAAGTATTTTAACCGATTAAAAATCAGTTCTTCCTGTAATACAAAACCCTAAGCAATGTTATATATATATAGTCAAAGCGAAATAATATATGAAATAAAGCAAAAGAAATTTTTAATTTACAAGGAAGTGAAAGGATACAGTAACAAAGGGTGAAAGGTCACAGTAACAAAGGGAGAAAGGGCCTGTGCCCTGTGTAACAAAGGGTGAAAGGACACAATACATAGCTGACCAACTTAAAAAACAGGCGGCAATTGGGATTGGCTACTCTACTCGTAAAAGTTGGAAAAGGTGTATGTTAAATACAAATAACCAGTATACACAATTGCAACTTTCATTACATTATTCATTATCAAATCTACCACATTTAAGCTGTAAAGGTAAATATTACTAGGATGAGGTAAATCATGGTCGAGTTCTATAAATCAAATTGGGATCGTGAACACTCCCAACTGTGCATGTGATAATGATCCTGTCATTGATTTTAATAATTTAATTTTTAGTTGTGGATACCATATCCGAGGAAGTACAGACTTTATGAAAGGAATAGCTGCTATAAATATCCTATCGCAACTAATATCCAGACACTACTTTCCTCAAATATCTTTCGGTCTTAAGTAGTTACGTCTTAAAGAATATAAAGTTAGATGTTAATAATACGTTAGGCGAGGCTAGAAGAGTAGTGTTACTCTCCATCCCATATTATTTTTCTACTTCGATAATAGTGGTTGGGGTTCTTAAGTTAAAGAAAAGTACAACTGTCTATGGCAAATGAGTTTCTTTTGTAGATTCTAAGACAAAGTGGAAAAAGAGAAATTAAATGTTAAACAGTATAACGTTAGTTACAACATCAATAAATGGTTGTCAATTTGGGAATACGATGGGCATTCAGATCATATAGAAGGGATTCTTAATGAGAATCCCTTCTATATGATCCCATTTTGTCCATCAGGTAACACAGTTTGTGATGATCTAAGTAGGTCTGAGGAATTAAGAAACATTGAAAAAGCTGTGGTACGGAAAGGATATGAACGGAAGTGTATACAAAACAAAGTGTATACTGAAAACAAAGAATAACAAACAGATCAGGCAGAAACAAAGGAACAGGCAGACTAAAGAAAATATTACTTGAGAAAAATAGAGATATATGTTTCCAAATAGTTAGTAAGAGACAACAGATAGTTCTTTATAACCCTTCTTGGATACATCCTTTCCAACCCTCCTTCTTTGGCTATTGTTCCAGAATTGTTAATGAAAGGTGTATAGGAGCTGAAGTGTTCTTGTAGAAAGACCTACATTGGTCACTCAGGGTTGAGTATCCAGTGCAGAATTATGAGAATTATGAAATATAGTTCTGTAGTGAATTCTCCTGTTCCTAATAATAATATACGAGGCTAGGTCACACAGATAAGGCGACAGTATCAGACCAATAAATAAGATAAACGGAACAGGATACCTGAGCCTAGCTATAAAAACAAGCCACGGCATGAGATAAGAGTCGTTTGAGATTTTTTATTTGGCAAGTAGCGATGAAATAAACTATACATAATAACCGAAACCGATATAGTTTTATCATGCACCGGTGGAGCAAAAAGTTATGGTCAAACAAAAAAGAAAAGCCACTATGTCTGCCAGAATATTGGTATTGTAATAAATAATAAGTGAATTCAACATTTTAATTTATAACATAATTTAATATTTTCATTATTATAATATTTATAATGTTTATCCATTACTACGTATTCTCACGAACGCCTCGAACGATTCCGAACGCCGGGAATATTCGAAACCTTGAGAGCGTGCAGTATTAACTTCCAGCGCGTTCTATACTAGAAGGTTCGCCAAAGTTCTTTGTATAGAAACGCCTGGAGAAACGTTCCACTGCCTATATAAGAATTGTCGTCCGGCCAGCAGTTAGTTGAATTTGGACCGCGATAGTGAGCGATATACAGTGCGAAAGTGGTATACAGTGCGAAAATTAGTTTATAAAGTTAAAGTAGAAAGAAAGTTAGTTAGTTAGTTTGACTTGTGAATAGTTGAATTGTAAATGAGTGTTCGAGAAATAAAGAACTTTCTAGTAAATTCGTTACATTGGTGACAGAAAGCAGAAATAGATAAAATTAAACAAGAAATGAAAGCAGGATAAGATCAAATGAGAGCAGTACAAGATGAAATGAAACAAGAAATGAAAGCAGAACAAGATCAAATGAAAGCGGGACAAGATGAAATGAAATAAGAAATGAAAGCAGGACAAGATGAAATGAAACAAGAAATGAAACAAGAAATGAAAGCAAACCAAGAGGAAATTAAAGACGCACTCAAAGCTGTACACAACGCCATGAGAATGTTTCGAGAGGAGATAAAAGAACAAGTCGCGATGGACCTCTAAGTCTTACGGGACGAAACAGAAAAGAAGCTAGAGCGGGTATGAAACAGGTGGAAACGGGACTAGCTAAACAGAAAGTTTTGGAACACATGGTTTAGTTGGAGAAGAAATCAAGGATCGACGCTTCGAGAAGGTCAGAGAACATTCTCGAACATTCGATAGCAGTCAAGAAAACCCACAAGTGTGACATATCACTCAACTCGTCTCGTCGTGAAGAGGTCGAATATCGACGTTTCAAGAAGGTCAGAGAACATTCTCGAACTTTCCATAGCAGTCAAGAAAACCACAAGTGTGACATATCACTGAACTCGTCTCGTCGTGAAGAGGCCGAATATCGACGTTTCTAGAAAATCAGAGAACATTCTCGAATTTTCGATAGCAAGCAAGAAAACCCCTAAGTGTGACGCATCACCGGAATTGTCTCGTGAAGAACAAGACGTCTACTGAGTTTTGGGAAATTTCTGAATATAAGTGAATTGAATGCCAGTAGAAACTAGAAGCCAAGCCGCGGCCATGGAGGAACAAATGAATAAGCTACTAGCAATGTTAGCTGCAATGAAAGCAGGACAAGATCAAATGAAAGCAGGACAAGATCAAATGAAAGCAGTACAAGATCAAATGAAACAAGAAATCGTTACAACTTGGTGGCTATGGATTACTTCAGCAAATGGTCGGAAGTTTACGCCATACCTAACCAGGAGGCAACCACTGTAGCTGAGCAACTTGTCGACAATTGGATCAACTGCTTTGGAGTTTCATTAGAACTACATTCCGACCAAGGCAGAAACTTTGAATCGGGTGTGTTCCAGGGAGTGTGTCACTTGCTCGGAATTCGAAAGACCAGAACAAAACCATTACATCCCCAATCGGACGGAATGCTCGAGAGATTCAATGGTATAATGGAGACCAATTTGAGAATGATGGTTAGCGAGCACCAAACCGACTGGGAGCAACACATACCGATGTTCCTGTTGGCCTATAGAACTGCTGTCCATGAAACTACTGGGCAAACACCAGCCCGCATTCTCTTTGGCAAGGAGTTAAGACTACCGATGGATTTAATGTTCGGAAGACTGACTGATCAAGCGATGATAACCGAAGATTACCTACAGTCCCTGGAGAAACATCTCCAGGAGGCTCATAAGGCCGTGCGAGAAAAAACCAGATTTGAAAGCGACCGAATGAAGACAAGGTATGACCGAAGGACGAATACTGAAGGTTTTCAAGAAGGCGACCTAGTCTGGTTATACAATACGTCTCGCAAAAAGGGCCGATGTCCGAAGTTGCAGAAATCCTAGGAGGGTCCTTACAAGATTGTGACCAGAATAAATGACCTCCGAATCGAGAAAGGACCACGTGGCAAAGTGAAAGTTGTTCACATCGACCGCTTGTTACCATTCCGAGGGCAATCTACTGATCGGGACGATCAGTACTAGGAGGGGGGCAGTGTCACGAACAGTACAGTATCTATTACTGCGTTTCTTTAATGTCCACTATATACATATATCTACTCCACAAATTAAATTCTCAAATAAAAATTCTTTCAAAAATATCCGATTCCGAAGATTCGCTTGTGACTATATAAATCCTTCAGTTAAAAAATTTTAATTCAAATTTAAATAAGAATAGTATTTATAATGTTATAAATATAATAATAAAATATGAGCATCTAGCGCCACTTAAACATATTTCAAGTTTAAAACCAACATTTGCATGTCTTGACATGCATGAATATTTAAACACTACTTTATATATGGACATATATCATCCTCCTGAGTATATCTGAAAAATTTTAAATTCAATACAAAATGATGGGAAAATTCGCTTATTGCCCCGGCATTACGTCGGCGGTCTCGGGAGGCTTGCGGTTGGCTACACGTTCCAAGAAGAGGAATGGACGTTTTAACGCCGAAAATGACCCCGGACGCGTTGAAGTGTCCTCTGAAATAGCCTGAATACCGAGTAAAGTACCGAAATAAAATAACAGAGAATGACTTTCTTTATAGCATGTTTCCTGTATAGGATTTTCGAGTGTTTGACTGTAAACTCGGTACTAAATTACATTCTTGAATAACTGCATGCCAATAGATGCACAATGTATTTTTGTACGACACGACTTTTGTTTAAGATTTTTAAATTAAAAATAGCAAACAGATGAGAAGGCTTGAATCAAGTAATGTTTGTAGAAGGTAAAATTGCTGCTGCGTGCTAGAGAGTTTGATTCATCAAGATTGTAATTGATTTGTTCGTCAATCGTTAGCCATATTAGATTTTTGTATCTAAATATTTGTTACTGCGTTACATACACATAATATTCTCCACTTCATCGAAAACATGGAAAAATAATATTCTTCATAAGAAAATAAAATAATTCTTTTAATTTTTATATTCAGTTTAGGGTAATCATAAGATTATTAACGATAAACAATTGGTTAAATCTTGATTAAAAAAACACAATCAAATAGTGTGAGTGCAATAAATGGGTTAAATACTATTCTTCATCTATTGATTTAAATTTTTTATTAATGTTAGCAAATTTTGAGCCTACATTTTGTCATGTGATAGTTGAAAATACAAAATTGTTCAATCTGTATCATTATCTACTATTCTCGATCCCTAAAAATGGATCGAATTTAAAAATAATATTATGCTCTATTAAAAATCTTTACATAACAAATTTGAATTTGTTGTTTATCATAGAGTTATAATAAGTTTTTAAAGAAAACAAACAACGACTTAAAAAGAAGAACGCAACTAAATATCAAGAAATAAAGGCTTTCTACGACAATTTAATAAATATTTGTTGTTCCGTTTAATGTAATTAAGAAATTATCGTTTTATATAATTTTTACGTCGGTGTCAAGTAAAACATAAAAAAATATATACCTTGCTACAATAATAACGAGTTTACATTTAAAATTGCCGAGGGCCGGCAATCGCATTACTGATATTGTATGGCACCGACTTCAAAATTATTATAAAACAATTAATAATGATTACATAATAAACAATAATGTTTTAATTATATTAAACAGAACAACAACAAGTATTAAGTTGTTGTTGTTATTTTTGCTTTTTAGTTAAGTTACCTTTTCTAAAGTCGGTTTTTTAAACTTATTATTTTACAAATTTAAGTGATGGGTAGACTTACTAAAAATGCATTGCGAGTGAGAAGACGGCGGCTACTTGAATAAGAAGTTCCGTTGTGAATCTCCGAAGTCCAAGGTCCAATACCAAATGAAATTAAAATGAGACCACCTTTGAGATATACTAAATCAACGCAAAAATAATAATTAAAATCGGTTCATAAGCATAAAAGTTATACCCGAGCATACTTTGCCATTTTTTGAAGTTTGTTAAAAAGTAGGTGAAATATACTAAATGGTTACTGCTGGTTATGAAAATGAGCATGCAATACCGCATAATAGTCCAACCTTGTAGTTTTATCATGCCATTGTATATACCATCTACGATACCAACCATAAAACTCATTATTCAGAAATAGAAAAAGATCAAATTTTACTGTACTGTCCTCCTTATTAAAACTCTTGTAGAATGAAATAAATGCTAGTGGAATTTCTCGGGTTATTTGATTTTAATGTTCCTGACGACAGGCTATCAGATTCCGGTAACAAGTTCCTTGAAAAATTAAAAAGATAATTCAGTTTTTCTTACGGCTCGTTCTTGTACACTTTACTATGATGCAATTGTTTTCAGAGAAAAATTATCAACCACACAATTTTCATATATATATATATATATATATATATATATATATATATATATATATATATATTTATTCATATATACAATAATCATTCACTATATACTAGGCGATTTTTTAAATGAATTCATCCTGAATAACTCTTCTTCTTCTTCTTCTTCTTCTTATTTTTAAGGATAAATTCCTGAAAGAAGTCACTTGTTGTATCATGGGGGATACATAGATATGGCAAATTAAGATGTAAATGATGTTCTTCACCTTCCCCTGAATCACTATAATTTATTATCGGGAACAAGAGTCGTGTGATACCTCGTATAGAAAGGATTTTAATTCTCTTTGTAAATAGACCAAAACACTAGGAGTTTAACGATTAATTTTGTCATTATAAATAACAGAAAATCAAGATACAATGAAATATATAACCAAATCATATTTTTTTAAAAAGGTTAGATAAACAAAAATATATTATTCCTTCATCTTGAATTTTCTTCTATCCCTTTTAATTTCCCAAGTAAATCCTTACCCTAACCATTACTACGAATACATCCATAGGAGAAGATGCTTGGTCACCCATTCACTTACTGCTTGTGAGAGCTAATGCTTGACTTTGCATTCTGTGTATTTTGTACATTAGCTGTGCGTCGGGTACTCAATCTATGGGACTGTCTTCTCAATATACACAGGTTAATATTAATGGTGCTTGTTAGCAATGAAGCAAACACATATTTAACAAAAAGGATATTTGTTCAATCTTAAACATAAAAGTCATACGGGTAATTAAGAGTAATGATATATTTTGTCCTTAGCAAAAACGATAAATTACTTCTGAATTTTGTTTATAAAGCTCCTTGCTTATAAGAGTTTTCTAAATTAAGATTTTCCGTGTTTGATTATAACTTCGAGCTGAGACTAACGAGCATAATGCCTTGGCAAGTTCTATTGTGCAGCGTGGCCCGCTACCGTTTGCACTTCATATAGTTTGGAACGTTTGAACTAATTGGGTAAGAGTTTAAAATTCCAGTTCACGAATAAGATGTAGTTCATCGTTATACTAGTTATTACGATAATTATAATACTTATAAAGACTGCTTCGTTGGTTTCACTATTAATTATTACTAAATTTTGGATAATTTAATGGCATGACGTAATGAACAGAGTCGTACTGAGAAGGATATACACATTTTTCTTCGTACATATTTCAGTTTGTTCTTCATAAATTTCATTATAAATTTATCTTGAACTATAATGAAATTTATGCAGTATTTTATCTTGCAAATATATTTGAAGAGGCTTGGGAGCAATGAGTGGGTGCAAAATATACATTAACTCCATGCCGTTTGAAGAAAATTTGGACCTTTGGAGGGTGTAACACTAATACTAATAAATATATATATTTTTTAATTTTCAACGTATATATTTGCAAGGTGTATGCGAAACACATTAACACCAGATGTTCGATAAATTAATAAAATTTGAGTCATATGTACTGGAGTTAACTGGCGTGCTCTATAGGGTGTCTCACAGAAGTATAAACTTTGAATTTCGCGCCATTTGTGTTCTGTCAAAGATAGGGCGTCAACATTTAACGACTGTCATCTACAAACCATGAGACGTCAACATGTCTAGGTATCTCATTTGGAACTATAGGACTTGTGAATTGTGAATAAAACTAATAATATTTGACAAACTGAGTTTTTTTATTCTTCAATATAAATGGAGACGATCATGCGACGTTCTCTGTGGACGCATTTCTTTTTCACATGAACAGCATGAAGATTTTTTAGCACCCCAAATTCGACAATTTTGTTTTCTGAGATATACGTCAAGACGAAGATATGCTTCATCGCTGAACAAAATTTTGTTTACCAAATTATAAATGACCTGTAACTTTTAACTGTTGTGTCAATTGAATTTTGTATGCTGACAGATGCAGATATTTCTTTAAAATCCGATGCGTGGTGGCTCTTGACAGACTGATTTGTTGTGCACGACGTCGAACTGATACGTGGATACTCCCGTATATTTTCTCTCACTATAGCAGTATTTTCATGTGACTGACCACGACGAGGACGTATTTGTGTTGCCTTATCAATGACAGAACCACTCTAAATTTCTTGATTAAGTTACGAATTGTTAACTCTGTAAGCGCTTTATTTTGTCCTAATTTTGTGCGATTTTTTCTTAATGCAACTATAAATGATCGCCCATTTTCGTAAAATAGTTGTGCATAAAGTATTCGTTGTTGGGCTGTTAACCGCGTCATGTGACATCGTATGGTTTGTAGATGATAGTTGACCTATCTTTGACAAAACATAAATGGCTGGTAATTTAAATTCTATAGATCCAACTGAGACACCTTATATTAGAAATAATCCATTTATGTAGCTATATATATATATATATATATATATATATATATATATATATATATATATATATATATATATATATATATATATATATATATAGCGCTTATACGAGGAGTATTCAAATATCAACGAAAATAATTTTTTTGACTTATTGAAGACTGAGTATATATACTTATATGTATACAGTACTTTCATAATATAATGAATAAATTTATTATATTACAAATCAATCATCATTATCATTATCTTACAAAGTCAAATTTTATTTCTAGTTACTCTTTTCCTTAAATATAATTAATACATATAGGATGGAAAAACTTAAAGAAAAGAAGAGATAGAATGGTAGGCCACTTGCTGAGACATGGGGGAATAGTCCGGGATATTTTGGAGGCAAAAATAGGAGTGAAGAAAGGCAGAGGTAGGCCGAGATTAGACTACTGCTCGCAAATAGTAAGGGATGTAGGTTGTAGCACAATTAGCGAAATGCGTAGGTTAGCACGAGATAGGAGAAGCTGGAGGTTAGCGTCCAACCAGTCTTAGGACTGATGACCTAATGATGATGAGGATGATTCGTTTAGAAAGCTGACGTCATCGATATATTTTTTCGATTTCATTCATTTTGATTTTGATTTCATCGATATGTAAAGTTGTTAGTGCAGAGATAAGGTCATCTCGAAGAAAATCCAAATATCTTGCGTCAGTTAGGTTCACGTTAAATAAATAGGGACCCAGAATTCTTCCGTCGACTATGTCGCCCCATTAATTTAAATTCTGTGGATTTTGAATGAAATACTCCATCATTCATCGGGGAATCTGTACGATTTCAAGTTTTCATCTCACAGCAATAAAAAACATTATTGATCGCTAAAGCTACTATTAATTTGAACATTCAATTTGGTTGATTTTTTTGATACTCGTTGCCATTAAATTTTGTATGTTAATATTACAAATTAATTTTTCTTAATTTTTGGATCTAATCTATTATTTGTATTCACTTTAATGCAATTATTGCCGTGGCGCGTGTAAAGAAATCTGTTCTTTCACATTCCGCAATAAAAAAGGGGGTTAACAAAATATACTTTTCAAATTCCGTAATAAAAAAGTCTAAACTATATCGCTGAGGTGGAAAAATTGAAAATCTCAGTCATTATTACATTTAACATGAATCACTCTCTCATCTCCTACATGAACCACTCTGTGTGTATTAATTATATTTTAAAAACTGCTGACATGCAGTAGTAGGTATAGGGGCGGTTGGGTCTGAGAAAATTTCTGGGGTTGTGGGAAAATTGAAACTTGCGTTTTTACCTAATTCACAGAAATTTGAGGTGCTGGTGTCTTTGTCGGCAAACATCAAAGGGTTGCCGCTCGCAGGTATTAATTGGACACCGACCTGTGTAATCGTCAACATACTCAAAATCCCATTTTCTTATGGAGGTCTATTGTGATCATTTTTGAACCGACCGACGCCGAGCGACCCTACGCCCCCATTACGACGACGCTCCAGCTGGCGGTTAGATGGCGTTGGTGGTAAATTCTAAGTATTGGCATTGTAGAGAATTTCTATACTATTTAAAAAAAGTCAGGTTATTTGTTGATTTGAACCCGCGACCTCTGGGTTCCCAGCCGTACGCTTTTAGCGATGACCTATTGAAATCTTAAAATTCATGTGTTTGATGTTGTATAGTACTTACTACTACTTAGAAACTTCTTTATTGACTATTCAGATACATCGTTTTATTTTATCCTTCATTATATATACAGTTACTTAAGATGCTGTCATATTTTACAGGTTGCCTAATCTACGGAACACATATCATATACATATTTTATATTTATAATATATGTATGTTGCCCCCCATCAGCATCCCGCAAGCATGTCAGCCCAATCATGCTAACATTAAAATCAAAATTTGACAGGTCCGACGGTATTTTCCAAAAGTTGTTCCTTGAATTTTTACCGAATTTATTCATTACCTTATGTCAGCACTGTATATACATATACCGTTCTTTCATTTTTTTACTAGACAGCAAGTCAATCGGTCGATTTCGTATAATGTGAAGGGAGGGGACGCGGACGGTTAGCGGCGCTACGACAGTTACGTTCTTACACGTGAGGGAGTGTACATCGTATTTGTAACGGGGAAAAACTTTTACGTGGGAAGTGATGTTGATGGGTTTACTGTTAAAAGATGATCAAGGTATTTAAAGAAAAAATATCTTGGCCATATTTAACAGCAAACTATGATCTTTTTTGCATTATTTTATAATTGGTTTTGCATTAAAAAAAGTGCCTTCTAATAAAACGTTAAAAAAATAAATAGATTCTCTCAAAATAATTAAAAATAAAATACAAACTTTTAAAACTTAAAAAACATCCCCTTGAATAAGAAAAAAAACTAAAGAAAATTTTCGAACATGCCTCCGTCTTGCGCCAAACAATAACCCAACCTGTCGTAAAATTCTGAACGAATAGCCCAATACCGTAGAATTGATGGATTGTACCTACCATGTAACGGAAACGTGGATTCATCGGTGAACACGATGTTATAAATAAAATTGTCATCCGCATTTGCACGTTCCATTACCGTGTTACAAAATTCCATTCTACGGTACTGGTCTTCTTCGAAAATTTCTTGATGGGCTTTGTATTTATAGGAATATTTGTTTTTCTTTAAAATTTTGTGAATTTTACCCACACTAAAGCCAGTCTCCTCGGAAATTTTTGGGATAGAAATATTTGAATCTTCTTCTACCATTGCACACACCATTAATTCCTGCATGTCAGCATCCTCGTTAATTCTAGGTGTCTTGTAGCATTTACAACCTAAAATGCATCCCGTTGACTTAAACTTTTCGACTACTGTCGATATTGTGTTCAAAGCAGGGATCGGACGATTTACATATTTGACTGAGAAAAGGCCCCTTATTGCACGTAATGAATGTCCTTGAAGAGACCATGATATCAAATCAATTTTTTCCTCAAGTAAGTACGTCATAATTACTAAGTTTTGAATTAAAAGAATCAATTTAAAATTACACGTATTACTACGAAGTTCACTCATCTAAATGCCAAACACGTATGCGACGGTAAATGTGAAATCTAAGTCGTCGATCATCACGGCGCCGGCGTACGGCCGGACTCCCCACCTGAGCGGTGGCTAATTTTCCGAGAAGGACCGAACGGTGGAACCTATGTACAGTTTTAAAATGAAAGCACGGTATGATAAGAACCGTGATGTGAATATAACACTCACACCACGATAAAAACTGTTTTCTAATTTAATTAAAATTTACAATTTCTAAGGTAGTGAGCATGTTTAATTTTTGTGTCTTATTTGCTTTGTTCGAGGATTGTACGCTACTGGTTGCTCGACGAAATGAATTAACCAATTCTGTAAAAACAATACTGGTAACACATTGTTCCTTAGCGGGCTCTATCGTTCTTACTTTGCACGAGGACTCATCAGCTCCGATGTTTTGGGTCGAAAGTAAATTTAAGGGTTAAAATTAGTTTGTAAGATTTGTATTTCATTTGTCAGTTTGTATTTCACTCAGGTCCTATTACTTTTCCGCACTCAACTACACCAGAGCGGAAAAGTAGTGTAATCGTGTAAAGAAACATGAAAAAAAAACTTCTCTAGCGTTTATCTTTCTGTTCTCGGCCTAAAAACCAAAAAGAAAAAATGGTTTTTACAAAATTTGTGTCTGTGTGTGTATCGTTGTTGTCGTCGTCGGCATTAAAATTTCTTGTTAGTACAATAACTCAACTAAATCGTGTCGGATCCATCGGGTTTCGACTGATTATGATCAAGGACGTCTCCCAGACGACACCTATTGATTTTGAGGTGGATAGAACACACTCTACCATGTTCATGGGTCATGAGAAAACACAATGGTGGACTATTTGAGAATTTTTTTTTGTTAACACGATATTGTGTCGGATCGATCGGGTTTCGACTGATTATGATTAGGGACGTTTACCAGACGACATCTATTGATTTTCAGGTGGATAGGACACACCCCACCCTGTCCATGGGTCATGATAAAACACGATGTAAATGTTTATGTTCATTCTGAGATTTTAAATATAAACATTTAACGCGTTGCTGATTTTGCATTGAACGAAAAAAACATATATTCGACCTGTATCATATACGAATGAATGAGAAAAAAAAAATTCGTTCTATCACAAACGTATTGATACGGCACTGAAGCAGTTGCCAGTAAAAAAAGTAAAACTGTCGCATAAAACACATAATCTGCATTTATGTGTTGGTTTATTTTTTCTGGGCCACTAAATTTCGAGATAGAGATGGTCTACGTGCGGAAAAGTCCGTTTTAAGGTTTTAAAACTGTTTATTTTTTGTTGTTATCATGCACATCGAAAAACAAGAATTCTAGGTGATAACGTTGTACAAATATCCGGCAATGCTAATAATGAGTTAATATTTTATACATCAATCTCTTTCAGCGCCTAAAAGCTCGAGCTTTCTAGATATCAAATATAATAATTCAGCATTTTCTTTGTACGCTCGACACTGAATGTAATCACGGGGATAATATTTCTTTTATATTCTGCACGGTGTAAGACAACAAGGATCGCGTGACTGTAGGTCTGATAGGTATACGAGTATTTGAGAAATGTTGAAAAATGATGTTGATGACATTCCTTATTTAATGTCCTGTAAATCTTTTATCATACGTTCTCGAAACATATATTTAAGGTTTCTATACTTTCAAGTATTATGTTTCATTTAATATTTATTGTACACTTATCGAGTTATCGATCCTGTGTATTTCTTTATGTAAAATTTAACTGGTTCCTATGGAATTTAAGAGAGAATATTTTGACAGAGTACGGAGATATCGTTCACAGAATTGAATATGATAATTAGAAAAGGGGATACATCTTAGGATAGATAATCAAAACTGTGTTAAAATACTAATTGTATTAGGTGGGTAAAGTTGAAAGTTCCTATAAGATTTATTGATAACTGTAAGAGAAACGAAAAAAAATATCATGAATGTTCTTTCTTTTTTTAAGTCATTGGGTTAAAATTAAAATTTTCCTCCGTTTTTCGATGTCATAATTTTGTTATAAATAAATCGAATTTTCCTCATTTTTGGAATGTTGTTCTTATGGTTTCTTTTAGAAAGCAACAAAAAAGTGTGTATTTCCAACGCCTTTTTAATTAGACTACTAGTTGCGCCCATAAAACTTTATATATTTTGAAAAATGACAAAGCTGCTTTTTTAAATGTAAATCACAGTTGATTATAGTTTGATTAAAAATACATGTTTTTTCTTCTCAACGATATACCTGGTGTCCAGAAAGTCTGAAAACGGTTAAATATCTCGAGAAATACACATTGGATCCAAAAAAGAAACAATACTGCCGTAATAATCTTAAAAGCGCTATCCAATGATACCAAATTCAACCCCCACCCTCCCCCTCCCCTTGGGATGGGGCGGGGGAAACATTAAAATCTTAAATGGGTACCTCTATTTTTTATTGCAGATTCGGATTATATAGCAAGACTTACGTCAAATTTGTCTGAAGCATTTTTTAGATTCGTGACAGATGGCCCTGTAATCGCAAATATATTTTCTTTCGTAATTTCTAAAAAATTCTAAGGAAGAATGAAAAATAATAAAGTACGAGTTCATTTACTAAAAAACAGTCATTCAATGGTGTTAAATTTAATACCCTCCCACCACCATGGAGGAGGGAAAGTGGAAGGCATTTTTCAAATGCTAAATGGAAACACTCATTTCTTATTAACACTGACTTAGTTTTCCACAAAACACCAAAACATTATACACTACAATCAATGCGCGTTTCGCCAATAAAGATGGCATCATCTGGAGATGATTAAAAATGTTGTACTAAGAGTTTTACTAAACGGTGCCACGAACAATGATAAGAGTTTGGAAGTTTGTGTAAGAGTTTTTGCAAACGTGCATAAGCAAATCAAGTGTGAATAACATATTGACATGAGATGAGAATCCTCATTGGATGAGGGATTCCCATACACAATATCCACAAAAACTGAATATTTGAGTTGGAATATTGTGCAACCGAATTGTTGGGCCGTTTTTCATCGATGGTAATTTGACAGGTCAAAAGTACGTCGATTTATTTGAACATCTCATTCAGTAGGGGACTTTGTCGTTATAGCCGTAGCGGTGAAAGGCAAGGGGATTCGCCTAAAATAAGCATCTTGATGGTGAGAGGCACATTACGAAAAAAAATATTCTTGCGATTACAGCGCCATCTGTCACGAATCGAAAAAACATTTCAGACAAACTTGACATACTTTTTACCGTAAAATACGATTCTGCAATAAAAAATAGGGATACCTATTTAAGATTTTAAAGTTGCCCCCCGCCCCACCTCAAGGAGTGGGGGTGAGGGGTTGCGTTTGGCATGATTGAATAGAGCTGTTAAAATTATTAAGGAGGCGTTTTCTACTTTTTGAATCCAATGTGTATTTTTCGAGATATTTGACCGTTTCCAGACTTCTTGGACACCCGGTATAATATGTTGGGTCATATTATTACTTTTAATAGGCGCCTTTATTTTTTTATATTTTAAAATGCAAATTGTGCACTTAGTTAACAGGAGGTGCAGCTATTTTGAGGTCATGAACATAATCAACTCCAAAAATTAATTGATTATTGCCTATATTTCAAGAAAAGGTATAGAAAGTATTTCATTATATTTTTTCCTGATGACATAACCTTTTAAACTACAACTTTTGCTGTGTGGACGGATATACCTTGAACTATCTGATTGCCTCCTCACAGCTCAAATTCATCTCCTTTAATATTTTATTTCTGGGGGCACACCTAAAGAATAATGAATAATAGAAATAATAATGAAAATAGTTGAAAATAGGATACCATGTACTTAGAAGAAATATTTAGTGCATTAGGAATACCTAATTCAATAGCGTTAAGAAAAACTTGTACAAAATTGGGGCAAAATGAAGGGACTACAGAGTTAACATTTCATAACTTAATTAAGAAATTTGAAGACGCATTCTGTTATTGATAAGGCACCAATACGCTCTCGTCGTGATCGGTCAGATGAAAATGTACTGGTATCCAAACATATAAATTCGACGTCGTGCACAACAATTGAATTTACCAAGAACCACCATTCATCGGACTTTAAAGAAAGATCTGCATCTGTTAGCATACAAAATCAGTTGATACAATAACTAAAAGTTGCAGATCATTTACAACGTCGTACATTTGTCAATTGGGCGATAGAAAAGAAAGAAGGTGATGTTGACTTTTGCAACAAAATTTTGTTTATCGATGAAGCATATTGTCATCTTGACGGATACGTTAACAAACAAAATTGTCGAATTTGGGGTGCTGACAATCCACATGCTGTTCACGGAAAAGAAATGCATTCACAGATATGTACGGTTTGGTATGTATTTTGGAGTGGTAGAGCAATTGGACTACACTTATTTGAAAATAAAATTGAAAAAGAAGTTTCAAATGAGACTCCCAGGCATGTTGACGTCGCATAGTCTGTAGATGACAGTCATTAAATATTGACGCCCTAGTTTTGACAAAACAGAAATGACGCGTAATTCAAATCCTATAGTTCTAACTGAGACACCCTATATATATAGAGGCGTATACGACTTTTAGTGCAGTATATCCTCGGCTAATTTACACCACTTATTATTATCGGATAGTCTGTAACGAATACTAAAAAACTTATTTTATAACCACTACTTTAACTAAAATGGGGAAACTTAATATTATTCCACAAAATATATAAATTACATTGGTAGACGTTTCTTATAAATCGCATTTCTTTCGAGCACCACAAACAGAAGAAGAGGCAGGAGGGAATATAATCAAGCTAACGAAGTTTAAAAATCTTAGCGTACAGCATATTAAAGACTGACTGGATTTTTCTTGCAAATTTCTTCGCGCCAATCAGGTGTACAACGTGTAATCCGCTTTCTGAACAGATGAATTGTGCTTTTAATCAAACCCACGATCAATACCAATTGCTTGGGTTCGTAAAGTCTCTCTTATAAAATGTCTAGTTCGGTGTTTTCGGTCGCGAAGAGAAAACACGAAAGTAATCTGTCAGAGGTGGTCGACAATGAAAAATAACTTCCTTAACCGCGATTGTATAACGCGTCGTTAAATGTATGTGTAACGTTTGATATATTAAATTTGTTCAGTATTCTTATACATATCCTTTGAAGAAAAGACAGAACTACGTTCTCAACGTGAAATGTCACAAGAACTCATAACAGCAATGGAATTATTATAATTTATCTATTCGAGCTGCTGTACTATTTAATCTTATATAATCTTGCGAGTAGACTATTTTTATACATTTTTTCAGAAAATATGCCATATTAAAATAAATTGTACTATTTGTATGCATTAGTACAAATGGTTTAAGGAGGTATAACATAGTCTAAAGTTTCAAGATTTTTGTTTTGATTTGTTAACCGACTTCAAAAAAAGGTGGAGGGTCTTAATTCGTCTGTATATATATATATATATATATATATATATATATATATATATATATATATATATATATATATATATATATATATATATATATATATATATATATATATATATATATTCATGTATTTTCGGATATAACTTTTATGCTTATGAACCGATTTTAATTATTCGCGTTTTGCTTTGGGTTTAGTATAGCTCCAAGGTGGTCCTATCTTAATTTCTTTGATATTGGATCTTGTATTTCGAAGATATACAACGGAAGTCGATGCCATACAATGTTAGTAATGCGAATGCCGGATCTAGGTAATTTTAAACGTAAACTCGTTGTTGCAGTAGCAAGGTATGTATTTTTTTATTTTTTACTTGGCACCGACTTCAAAATTATATAAAACAATTAATAATAAATACATAGTAAACAATAATTTCTTCATTACATTAAACAGAACAACAAATAAGTATTAAATTGTTGTAGAAAATATTTGTTTCTTGCTTTTTAATTCAGTTAATTTTTTTGAAGTCTTTTTTTGAAGTCTAGAGTGAACTTATGATATAAAAATTTAATTTTTTCTTCGCAATGAAGTCACTTAAGGACTTCGTTGAACTGATATTTTTTACGTTAGTAAAAAGTAACATCCATGCATATTTTATATTTGTTATTTATGTATTCACTAATAATGATACCAATATGTCAAAAGTAATATTTGTTAAAGGTTGTCGTGGGCTTTAAAATAAATATAGGAACTAGAATATCGTACGTTCATGTCGATTTTCTGTTTGTCACAATTTGTCAAATAGTTAACAAGTAGTAATCTTTCGTGTTAATGTAGCCCTAAAAAGTTTTAAAATTGTGGTATTCAAAAACAATTGTGGTACACTTTGTGCACCACAGAGCACAAAATGGTTGAAGTTTATTTTCGAATTGGTGCGCCATTTAGAAGAAATTGGGAATACAATTAGCATTTGTATTTGGAAAAATATTCGAGAGTTTCTAAACTTTATAGCGATCTTAGAGATATATGCGTGTGTGTAATGAAATAAAGAGCGACCAAGCTAGATTCTGAAAGAGGAGACAGCTTCAGGGCGAGTTACAGGAATTGACTGTCATGACAATTATTCAAAAGCTAATAGCCTGGTGCGGTTATTACTAGGCATCACACTTGCCATAAATCATTGACCTAACTTACAAAGGTTTTATCAATTGTCGGATGAACGTTACAACAGACAATATAATTCACTGCAACGGAATTGCCTAGAATGATCGCATTTTTGCAAATAATACGTCTAATATCACGGTTGACAATAAATGTGTGTGAAGATACATGTACCCATAACGTAATATAGTCTAGAAACAGTAGTAATAAACCATTGCATTACTTGGGTTGATGAACGATTGAAATTATTTTAGTTGCCATATTCGAGTATGTCATAGCTAAAGCGTCTATTCTGATGAGTCGTAACAGAGACGGACTAACAATCGATGCGCTGATGATGTCCATTTCTATAGTAACGACATTGTCACCGCATGTTACACAAAGGCTTGTTGCGGATTTGTTTTCATCTCATCGATATTCTTCACTGTTTCTGTGTTTTTGTTTGTCCGGAAATGTGCAAATTAACATGCCACAAGGTAAACAATCCAGACCAGAGTTACTGCAAACCTAGATTGATAGTGATTCGTAGTTGTTTGTGGACATGTATATTAGAGCAAATGATCTATTTTGTAATGTGAGTTATTGTGATTTTGTGTTATTGAGATGTGAATTATTAATTCGTCTAAAAAAAGGAATGTAACAAGACATGCAAAAAGCTATACTTCGTCTAGGAAGTCACCATAACAACTCTATATTTTTCTCTAAACTCACGGTAGCCCATTTGGTAACTGACATTTCGTTATATAAACTGAACTCCCACACTATGCCCGTTTCTAGAAAAATATATAGACCGAAAACTCCCTAACACAACTACACTAAGAAACAGGTACGTATACCAACCATATTGAAATACGTAGACGTATTGCAAAACCTTCGTAACTAAGTTGGAGAAAATTATAGATGAAGCAACTGACACAAGCGGACGTTCAGTGGAGAATTTTTTAATTGGTGTGTTAAAGCATAACAATGCTAGTGGAAGTCATTTAATAGCTTTTAAGATATCAGACAGAATCAACCACAAAAAAATTGTAGATTATGTGACTTAATGCTTTTCCTATGATGACAGGTCAAGGCAATTCTCTAATTCTAAATTATAATTTTCTAATTCTAAAGTATTAGTAATGCTAACGGCCGTACCGGTGTTTCTGCTTATTCGAGAATTCATTATTGTATTTTCTGTGAATTCTTGCTGTATAATAATACTGACCTGAATTTAACTCTGTTTCAGATCGGCGGAATAGATGCTTTAGTCATGACCTCCTACGATACAAATTAGTTAATATCTGCATTATAGTATATAGTATATTATTAGCAGGTAAGTATATTTTTGGTAAGAATATATTAACACAAATTTGGTCAAAAAATATAATTTTGCTAAGACATATTTGCAATGTTAAAGCACAATTTATTTATTCCAGTAGCATAATTTACTTAAATTGCATCGAAACATTATCCCTTGCAGTATTTTTACTAGTTTCTTATGACTTATTAGGGTCCTATTCGATTATTTAAAAGTAGTAGTAAAAATGAACCATTAATATAGTCCCTACGAAAAGTTTATGCTTTTGTCATTATAGTTCAGGGTCTGTAAGGCTCCGCAGCAATTGTGAGTTCTCTGTACTCGTAGCTATACACTACCGCTTCATTCCTAACCAGACCCAACAATACTATGCAACATCCCACCTCTCTAATACTGAAATTTATTCTACAGTATTTACTTTTAGTATTAGCAGGTACTGATAAATATATTTTAAATCATTGTGAGGTAATGCAACTATAGCCAAGCAAATAGGTGCATTTGATGTGATTATTTAATGCCACGTGTAGTGATTGCAAAGTTATTTGTTAATGACACAGTAAACCACTTAACTTTGTTACTATCACAGACACTAAAATCTGTGATAGTAACAAAGTTAAGTATTTTACTGTATCATCATGATCAACCATCACAAAGTAACGGCTAACTTCATTCATTTGTTAACGTTAATCAGCTCAATTTTGTTATGCTTTAAAGGAAGATATTAACGTTATAATAAAAACGTTACCCGCTAAATGTAGTAATAAAATCTAGTTATTTTTAAAATGTGGACATATTGGTAACAAATATATCGACTTGTGGCAATAAATGAAATGTCAGAAAGTCCTTTTTTAAATCGTCTTAGCAAAATAAATTTTACTGTGGCTCTCGAACAAACACAACTAAATAATAAATTATATATCTGTCCTCGATTTAATTGTTATAAAATTTACAAACTTATTCACCAAATATCAACTTTGTTATTGAATTAGTAATTTGAGTGAATTAAAGAGGTAATTTGAGATCAAGGAAAGTTAGAAGCAGATACTTTTTGAGAGATATCTGTAAGCGATGACGATAATTATTGTTGTTGTGAACATAATCCCTGGAAATGTATGGCTGAACTTGAGTTCACAACGAAGTTGGAGTCCTGTATAAGAAATTGTACTTAGAGTTCTCTAATTAGTTTACGGCTCTCTGGGGCGGCAATGTATATATACAAAAAGCTTATGAATTTGCCATGCTCCCGTGTAAAATAGAGGCTTCAACAAAATGTTAGGCGTATGCATTATGTGAAATAGGTACATTGTGATATTAAAAGATTTTATAATTAGAACGCATTGTTCAATGTCAATTAAAAATTCATGGCCTTGCAGAAAAATTATTATTTAACACGAAAATCCAATTGTATTTGCAACATTCTAGGGCCAGGTTCCCTTTCATCGCTTTAACACTCAATATCAGATATTATGTACCTAATTTTTACATATTTTACATATCGATTGGGCTAAATTGGCAGTTTATTTTTATTTAGTAGCATCGATTACTGTGATCACTATTCGCCTTCACCTTATAGACTATATGTCATCTTACAGCGATTTGTTTTTCGTATTGAAACAATAAGTAAAACAAGCGGATGGCAAAGAGATACATCATAACAAATATCAATTCAATAAAAATAAATATAGTGTATATAATAAAAACAATAATAACTCATATAGTAAACTGCATATGAGTATATGAAGTCTGCTATATATAACAAAAAAAAAAAAAAAAGAAAAAATAGTAACAATAAATGAAAACAACTAACAGTAATAATACTATTAGGATATAAATACAACCATCTTTAAAGACAAAATAAAAAAAATATAAAGAATAACCAAGAGCAACTAACAGTAACAATAAAATCGAGTAAGAACGGAGTAAGAAACCTAAAGGACGAAGCCAGGGATCGAAAAAAGTGGCATTACATATGTAGAAAAATAAAAAATTGTAGAGGATTGATCATCCCCAAGAAATTAGATCTATAAAGATTTTATAAACGGTGCTACCACACCAGCTGATGTTTATGTAAATGCAAATTTATTAATTAATACATACTATATGAGTAGAATACTCCTACAAATAATTTTGTTACTTTTCTGCACTGCACTATACGCGAAAAAGTAATGTAATCGTGTAAAGGAAAAGTGAAAATTTTTCATGTGTGTGTGTGTCGTTGTCGGCGGCATTTATTTTTGTTAGCACGATAACTCAACTAAATCGTGTCGCATCGATCGAGTTTTGACTGATTCTGGTTGGAGATGTCCCCTAGACGACACCTATTAATTTTGAGGTGGATAGAACACACTCCACCATGTACATAGGTCATGAGAAAGTACAATGGTGGACTATTTGATAATTTTTTTTTGTTAGCACAATCACTCAATTAAATCATGTCGTATCGATCGAGATTCGACTGATTTTTAGTAGGAATGTCTACCAGATGACATCTATTGCCTTTAAGGTGGATAGGACACACCCCACCCTGTCCATGGGTCATGAGAAAACACGATGGTGGACTATTAAAAAATAGTAAAACTGTCACATAAACACATATTCTGCATTTATGTGTTGGTTTATTTGTTCTCGGCCACTCAATTTCGAGATAGAGATGTTCTACATGCGGAAAAGTCCATTTTAAAGTTTTAAAACTGTTTATTTTTCTTTTTCTTTTTCGGACTTCTTGTTATTAGTCGGAATACTTGCAAACGTAAAGCCAACGATGTAAGTGTACATTACATGATAATTCAAAAAAATAGTATGCGGCTAGCTAATTCAGAATAACTAATAACTCGGAACAATAGGTCCGAGTAATTAATTATTCTAAATATAATGCAAAGTTTTACTACCAGAGGGTAACATTCAAACTACAGAAATAAGGAGTTTATACTCCAACTCATCTGAAAGTACCTTATATAATAAGGACTAAACAAATTAGGTCAAAAACAGCTATTCTCCTGGCTATATGCCAAACGTCGAGCGCTGAATTACATGACAAAGTTTGTCATATTTTTGTCTAACAGAGTTAGCACTAAAAATACAGTGATTGTTCCAAAAACCACTACGAAAGATAGTCTGTGATTCGGATTGCTCAAAAATCACCAGGAAAATGCAAAGTGTCACCTATCTCAGGATATCGTTAACTGCAGACCGGTTTCGACCTTTCTATTTTGGGTCTCGTCAGTGCAGTGTAAACGAGTATACCTTCAACAGATAAAGCTCACATCTAGTAGACGTTGCTATTTTGGAACAATCACTGTATTTTTAGTGCTAACTCTGTTAGACAAAAGTACGACAAATTTTGTCATGTAATTCAGCGTTCGGCGTTTGGCATATAGCCAGGAGAATAGCTGTTTTTGACCTAATTTGTTTAGTCCTTATTATATAAGGCATTTGCAGATGGGTTGGAGTATAAACTCATTATTTCTGTAATTATTCTAAAGGTTGTATAACCTCTATAAAGGTTGTATAACCTATTCTAAAAGTTGTATATGTATTGTTGTCTTAAAATAAATTATTCTATTATAAACGTTTTCTAAACGTTTCCTATAAATATAGAGGAGACAACGAATGTAGTATGCAAGTAAAAGACAGTTTATATTAATTTAATTCATAACCACAGTAAGAAGACAACTTTTTTACCTTGCTCTAAAAATACGTCTTTAATGAAAGAGCCGCAATGACTGTGAGATCGTCAATCACAGGAAAATATACGACCCCAACATAATTTGCATAAACATCGTACTAAAAAAAAAAGAAACAGTAATTCCTTATAGAAACATTAGGTAACAAACATTACCAACCCTATCGATTAAGTCGCATTAATAAAGCATGAGTGTTTATCATGAAAATGACACGGTATTTGAGTGTGAAATATGATAAAATCGTTAGAATATCCATAATAGCGGAAACATACAGACGTCCATTTTCGATAGAATTATTTATAGACGCCGACAATGGATTATAATTACTATAAATACCTATTGTTGATTGGAATTCTTTATTATATGCCTAATTATCATTATTAAATTTTTTTCTTGTTTTTCAAGTAGACTGCGCCTCAAAATAGAACATGTTGTCCACGTTTCCTTATTCACTATAACAGGTTGTCTATTTAGAGCTGGTTTCTACCATCAACTTATAAGTCGGGAATCGAGAAAGGAACCACTAAACCGCAAAGCGGTTATCAAGTAGTTCCCGAATAGTAAGGCTATTACACACTCGCTATAGGAATTTTATTCAACAACTTATAAAGAAATAAACAACCAAAGATACATAAATAAATGACTAGTCGATATAATTACAAATTAAATAAAATAGTAAAGTAATAAGTGAAGAAGAGAAGTCGAGTACCAAATAGAAGTAAAATTTAGTTTGTTACTTTTCCGCACTCCACTATAAGCGGAAAAGTAATGTAATCGTGTAAAGAAAATGTGAAAAAACAAAATTTTTTTTGGGGTTTATTTTTCGTTTTTCGGCATAAAAACAAAAAAAATTGGTTTTTAAATTTTTTTTTCCTGTGTGTATGTCGTCATTGTCGTCGGCATTTATTCTTGTTAGACCACATCTTCTTGACACACCACCCCCTCCCTTGGGTCTATTTGAGAAATTTGTTTTGTTAATACGATAACTCAACTAAATCGTGTCGGATCGATCGGGTTTTGACTGACTCGGACCGGGGACGTCTCCCAGATGACATCTATTGATTTTGAAGTGAATAGAAAACATTCTACCATGTTCATGGGTCATGAGAAAGCACAATGGTGAACTATTTGAGAAATTTGTTTGTTAGCACGATCACTCAATTAAATCGTGTCGGATCGATCGGGTTTCGACTGATTCTGATTAGGGACACCTACCAGACGACGTGTAGCACGAGGCACGAGGATGAACTATTTGAAAAAAAGTCAAACTGTCGCATAAAACAGATATTCTGCATTTATGTGTTGGTTTATTTTTTCTCGGCCACTCAATTTCTAGATAGAGATGTTCTACGTGCGAAAAAGTCCGTTTTAAGGTTTTAAAATTATTTATTTTTTAAAATGTTATAATTATAATTAAACATCTTCATTCAAATTCAAATAATTATAGTAATAATTATTTAGTTTTGATTGAAGTATTAATTAGACTCTTTATTGTCTATAATAACATTGTTAATACTCCTATAACTTTACTTTTTTACTACTTAAATAGTTTTTTTTCTAATACAAGTCACAGGTATGAAAGATATAATATAATGTAAACTCATTAAAAATATATTATATCATTAATATCGTAGGTGTCATAGGTACTTGTATTAAGCGGAAATTATAAAATTATAAAATAGCTAAATAGTTTTCTAGTTATTTATACACTCTATGCACTTTATTAAAATATTTTGTATAAGCACATAATTAACATAGAACCAAAAGCAGAACAATTACGATACCTCTGGGAACATATTTTATGATAGTCTCTTCAGTAAAATCTCTAAAATTCTCTGCAAAATCCGGAAGCATAAACGTAAAGCCAAATGAATGGGGAAATTTCTCACGATTTTATAAATATTTTAAATACACCAGTAACGCGATATAGCAGATTAGACCTATCCGACGAAGGTAGAACATTAATTTGACGGGGTCGGTAGACTAGCCTCTGAAAATAAACACTTAAAATATTTACAACACGGGTAATATGTTTACGATGTAAGCATCATTAGTACTTTCGAAACATGTGCAACTCGATGAAGATAAAATAAAATTGAATATGAGTCGAAACGTGTTAACGAAGGGCATTCTTGTTAATTTAAGAAAGCCAGTGTCGTAGCATTTTATAAAACAATGTACTGTTGTAATGTAATGTTGGTATGGTCTGTTATATTTAGACTAACACATAAACATATACAGCATACTTCGTATTATGTACATACATATCAGTATTGTGTGTGAAATAGAGGTATAATTAAAAATTTACGAAGAGACTATACAAAATTAAAATATTCGCTGGTTAGATTTTCACTTTTTATTTGTTAAACAACAATTGTTTCGCCAACACAGTGGCTTCTTCAGATGTTGAGTATATAGACACAATTTTACGTTGTGGAACTGTATTTATATAACTAGGGTAATCTTAGGTTTATTACTATGGGAATTCCTACTATTAAGCTATTAAGTTATAACATTTCAACCGATGATATCTGTAAATTTTAAACAAGATTTTTGGATAGCATGTAGTACAAAAATAAGTTTAATAACGGAGATGAGTTTGTTTCTATTTGATCATTTAATATGATATCAGATTTATTTGCTTTGTTAATTTATAAAGATTCTAATAAATTTAATTTTAAGCCTTTCTTTTCTACATGTACAATTCTAAGTTCTTCGTTAAAGGTATGGTCTGCTTCAGTTAGATATGTTGCATCGGTTGAATCCCTTTTTTTTTTTTATTAAAACTCCCTTTTGTGTTCTGCTATTCGCGTGTTCTGAAGTTTCTTCCTGTTTGTCCTACACTTTAACACGTATATATGTAAATTTTCGGCTTCGTATAAACCCATAAAAGTAATTTTAAAGGCCAAGTCAGGGGATCTTGGAGGTCATTTAATTGTGCGTCTTCTACTTATAATACGATCAGTTAATATGGTCGCTAAAAACGCTTGTCCTCCTCTCGCATTATTGATAGGATAACCGTCTTGGTAATTTCCACGAGACCAAGTGGTTCAAGAATTTATTCTTCTTGTGTCAAATAATACCGTAAATAGTCAAAGAAGTATTTTCTATGTTTGCCAGCATTACTGGCCTCACATTTCCTAGGGCAGCTACAATTTTAGCATGTAATTCATTAAGG
Organism: Rosalia funebris; assembly: GCA_037954035.1. Taxonomy (NCBI): domain Eukaryota; kingdom Metazoa; phylum Arthropoda; class Insecta; order Coleoptera; family Cerambycidae; genus Rosalia; species Rosalia funebris. The sequence continues at coordinate 17,209,668 of JAZFAV010000016.1, read as the reverse complement.
TTAAAGACCAAGTCAGGGGATCCTGGAGGCCATTTAATTGTGCATCTTCCACTTATAATGCGATCAGGGAATGTGTTCTCAAACAAAGCTTGTACTCCTCTCGCATTATGTATACGGCAATCGTTCTTGATGGTACCAAATTTGATGATTTTCTAACAAATTTAAATATATGTTTTTTAATGTCCAGCCCATAATTTAATTTTTTAGGACACTGGGTCTGGAAGGATAAACTTAAATGCTTATTTTTTCTTAACCAGTACCGAGTTGTGGATGGATTGTGGTAACCATGCAACGGAAATTAATTTTCTATGAATAAGATATGCGTTATGAAATTATTTTCGTTGGCATTTCAAAATGGCATGAAAATTATCGTAGTTTCTACAAGACGTGATATATCCTGAGAATTCAAACTGTGAATGATGTTTATAACTGCCTGAATCGTCGGAATGAGTCTATATTCAAATGCAAATGTATATCACGCGATAATTTTCCAAAAAGCATTATTTCAATACTTTTTAATAGTAGTACTATGGAACGTAGTTCAATATTAACTTACTTCGCTAACACAAAGGAACAAATAATGATTATAACATTTGCACGACAAAAAATAACTTTTATGTCATACAAATAATAGAACTAAGTTACAAACCCTCCTATAACCTCATAGCCATTTATGCAGTTACCATATGCATTCCTGCTCTTCTGCTGTCCAAAAATTAACCTCCCGGTAGCATCTTAGTCAAAGCTGTTAGTGACAGTAACGTAGATAAAAGCTGTTTCTTTCTAGAACACAAGTTTTTCATTTTTCCTATTTTCTACCACATTTAAGTAGTCCCTTCAATATTTGTACTTATCATGTCTGTATATGTTTATATACGCAAGAAGATTTCATATACTATGTATCGTATATTAAATTAAATAAAGCTTATTCTAAATCAGATTACGAATTCGTAATCTGATTTATGAACACGGTATTTTCATCATTCTTCGGTAACACCACATCTCAAGAGCTTCTAATTTCTTCCTACTTGCTTCCCCTACCGTCTAGGTTTCCCAGCCGTATAGTGCCGTGCTCCATACATACGTTTTCAAAAATGTCTTCCTTGTTTCAAAGTTTATTACCCCCGAGCATAAAAGTTCTTTCTGTAGTGACGCATTAAAATTGGCGCATTAGCAGGGATAATGAGTGTGCCTCGATAGCTCAGCGGTCAGAGCAACTAGCCGGAAACTGGGAGAGCCGGGTTCGATTCCCGGTCGAGGCAAAATGCACTTTTATCCTTGCTATCGCCAAAGTGGTGACCCCGACGTGATGTGATTCATTCCAGTATATGCAACCTCCCTTACATCTCAAATTCGCGGATTCGATTCCCGTCCTATCCATCGCCCTACAGTCCGGGGGTTACCGAATAACGGTTCGTAAGAATGGCGAACGCGGTCACATTCCGTTAAATTGTATCGAGACAAATCATGTCACTAGGGAGGGAGTACTGTAGCGACGCATTAAAATTGGCGCATTAGCAGGGATAATGAGTGTGCCTCGATAGCTCAGCGGTCAGAGCAACTGGCCGGAAACTGGGAGAGCCGGGTTCGATTCCCGGTCGAGGCAAAATGCACTTTTATCCTTGCTATCGCCAAATTTCTTTTTGTTAAAAGCTACTCAATCCTGTGCTATTCCTTGTTTTGTATCTTTATCGCTTCTTCCATCCCAATTTATTTTACTTCCTAAATAAGTGAAGTCTTTAACTTTCTCCAACCTTTCATTATTAATTTGTACTTTCGTCTTTGCTTTGCTCTCGCGCCCTCTGCACACTAACACTTTAGTTTTGTTTTTATTCACCCTAATCCCATATTTCTCTGTCAACACTGCCTCCATTTCGTTCAACGCTGATTCTAATTCCCCCTTACTAGATGTTAATACTGCTATATCATATGCGAATCTCAGCATCTTTAATTTCTGTCCCTGTATTTTAATCCCGAAATCCACTCTATCTTCTACCACATTAATCGCCTCTTCGATGTACAGATTAAAAATTAGTGGTGATAGCGTACATCCTTGTCTCACTCCTTTCCTAATACCTATTTCCCTTTTTTCCCCTTCTACTTCTATAACAGCAGTATGCTCTTTGTATAGATTGTGTACTACTCTCCTATCTTTATACTTCATTCCCGAGCTCTTTAGTATCTCGAACATTTTTTCCCATCTTACATTATCAAAAGCTTTTTTTAAATCTACAAATCCTATATAAGCGTTCTTTCCTTTTTCTACTGTTTTCTCTAACATTACTCTGCGCCAGAATATTATTAATTATATTATACTATTTCGCTTAAACCCGAATTGGTCTCCTCCTAGTATTTCTTCCGCTTTATTTTCCATCCTCTTCTGCACTATTCTGGTTAAGATTTTTGACGCGTGGGAAGTTGGGCTAATCGTTCTAAAGTTCTCGCATTTGTCGTTTCCTCTCTTTTTCGGTATAGTAACGATAATGTTCCTCTAATAATCCTCCGGCATCTCACCCGCTTCGTAAATGTATTTTACCAGTTCAAACATCCTATTTACTACTTTCTGTCCCGCACATTTCAAAATTTCCGCCTGTATCTTATCTACACCCGGCGCTTTATTGTTCTTTAGCCCCCTTAGTGCTATTTCAAATTCCTCTTTCAATAGAAAAATTATTATACTTTCTATAAGATGGCATAAGTGTCAAAGATCTAAACAACTTGTGTACAATGTTTATAACTGTTTGAATTGCTTGAATGGGCATACCTTTAAATGTAAATGTAAATGATGCGACAATTTCTGAAGAAGTATTATTTCCACAATATCATTTAATAGTAGCATTTAATACTATGGAATGCAGTTGAATACTATTTTATCTCGCTAACAAAAAGGCACATACAATGATGAAAAATAATTTTTAGTGTCATACAAATACACAACTAAGCATCTTAAGTTACGACCACTCCTATAACCTCGTAGCTATTCCCGGTAGCATCTGGCCGAAGCCGTTAGTGATAACAACGTAGATAAAAGCTGCTCTTTTCTAGAACAGGAGTGTTTCCATCTTTCTTATTTTCTACCACACTTAAGTAGACCGTTGAAGGTTTGTACTTATCATGTCTGTATATGTTTATATATGCAAGAAGATGTATTAGATGTATTTATCACACCAACTGGGTTGGTGTGATAACTAAAAGTTAAAATAACTAGGAGCTTGAAAATTTTAATCATCCTGGCTGTAACTAAATTAGTTCCAACCTAAAATCGATTTTCGTGTTATTTAACTACACTAATTCAGTTCAGTGAGATAACGCGATAAATCATAATTTCTAATAATTTAAGAGAAAGTAAATAATCAAGTGCCGTAATTCGATTTGAAAGTTATTTTCAATTTACATTAGGTGTCTCTACTCTAAGAGTTTGGGTGTACGCCGCTGGCAACGAATGCCAAATAATGTTCGCCGTGGTGACAATCTAACAAAGTGTATACCTTCTTTATAAATTTCTGAACCGCTCCCTCACACTTGAGCGTGTTTACGTATCCGAATCGAGGTTTGAGGATATATTTCGTTACTTTAATTTCTAAATTACTTGGACGTGTCAAACAGACGTTATAAATAGATTTCGTATTTGTTAATTAAGAGGGTGTCAAAGGAAATCATATTATTTGCGTCTGCCCGTTTTAATTTTGTTTGTTAATTTTGAGTCTGACACTTTCTAAGTCAACGAAATATACAGTTGTTTATACTGTTTCAGACGATGCGGCTTAGCGATGTGCTAGATCTTAGATGTTAGTTTCAAGCTAGATTCAAGAAAAGTTATTGGAGAAGTTGGGAAACAGCATGGTTTCTTAGCTCATGTGGATAGTATGTTATAGTGAAGATATAATTAAATGGGCATTAACAAAATAATAGTAATTGTAATGTAACAGTAAATTAATAAATCGGAAGTAAAATCAGGTCTAGTCTTTGAAATGGCAAAACGGTTTTATTCGCAAATGAATTAAGAACAGGATCTATCTGACTTAATTAACGTATAAGGACGGAACTATAGGATGTGATTTGCGAATAAATATATAATGTTAATAACATGTGCAATCACACGAGCTGTACATTTGGAATTAGTTCCTGACATATCAACAGAAAGTTGCTTGAGAGCCTTACGAAGATTCATGTCAAGAAGAGGTGTTCCTAGTGTAATTTATTCTGACAACGCCAAGACGTTTAAGAGAGCAGCCTTGGAGTTAGAGGAACTTAACAAAATTTTAAGAAATACGGATGTCCAAACCTTTTCCTCAAGAAATCGGATAAGGTGGAAATTTATTGTAGAAAGAGCCGCATGGTGGGGCGGATTTTGGGAGCGTTTGGTAAAGACGGTGAAAGATTCACTGAAGATGAGCATTGGGAAGGCCACTCTTAATTTTGACGAACTACAAACCGTTCTTAGTGAAGTAGAGTCAATGGTAAATGCGAGACCCTTGACATATATTGATGGTGATCCTAACACCCCCATATTGACACCTGATAAATTCTTAATCGGAGATGCAAACTCAGACGTGACGGAGGATATTCCGCTAGCAGCGATCAAACGAAACGATCTCCTACAAAAATGGACGTTCAGACAGTCCACTTTAAATAAATTTTGGCGAAGATGGACATCTGACTATTTACAACAATTAAGGACAGCGCATCACTTAGACCCCAAGAACTCAACACCTTTTAAAGAAGGTAATATTGTGTTACTTCACGATCAAAGCGTTCCTCGAATTTTTTGGAAGATGGTTCGCATTACGAATACACATTGCGGTCGCGACGGAAAAGTGCGGGCATGTACTGTAAGACTCCCTAACGGCAAATTATTAAAAAGACCAATTAATTTGTTATATCCACTAGAGTTAGACAGCGAGGAGAAAGTGCTTTGCACTTCGGGGCCCGAGGATGTGGAAAATAAAACGGGTACGGCACTGCCTTCTTTCGCGAGCCCTTCCCGAATCTAAAAATAGAGTGCACGTGTACCAGTGCGGGATTTTGCGCGTGTGTCGCGAATCGACATCGACTCATATCGAAAGAAGTGAACAGAAGGTCTTAAGTAGGGTAGCCATATTGATGAGTGTGTATTGGTACAACAAATTATATAGTTTACTTTGCTTACTGCTAATATATATTTGTTAAACGGCTAGTGTTTTCTTTTTAGCGAACCCCGTCCAGGGAATAATTACCACATATCTTTGGTGCCGAAACCCGGGATTTGCGAATAAAACTAATATTTAACAAATTGAGGTTTTTAATTCTTTAACATAATATTGAGACGATACGGCTACAAATGAAGAAGAATATCGTTCTTTAAATCGATCCGTGGTGGCTTTTGACATATTTAATTATTGTGCATGACGTCGAATTGATATATTTGGATACTTCCGTACACTTCCTCCCACTGCAGCAATATTTTAATCTGACCGACCACGACGGGACGTATTAGTGTTGCCTTATCAATAACAAAACCCGTCTCTTCAAATTTCTTAATTAAGTTACGAACTTCAGTCAACTCTGCAGGCGGCTCATTTTGTCCTAATTTTGTGCTAATTTTTCTTAATGCAACTGTAAATGATATATAGCTTGCAGAGGATAGTCATTAAATATTGACACCCTATCTTTGACAGAACACAAATAGCACGCAATTCAAATCCTATAGTTTCAACTGAGATACACTATATATAAATAGATGAAGTCCGTCGTCTATTACAGACCAGTATGAAGTTGTGATTTTCTAAATTAGCTGCCTCTTTACTCGAGTTAGATTGTATTTATCTGAAATTGCTTAATGATCAGTCATAGAGGTCCATTGCATTCATTCATATTTCTTGTTTTCCATTGCTCCCCTGCAAATAGCGAACCTAATCAATTCACTACTACACGCTACAGATAATCCAAAAAATGAGCATGTCAAACAAAAGTTCAAGAGTGTGTTAAAGAAAGACACCGACTTTAACATATTAAGACAAGTTTGCGATGATACTGCTAATAGTGTAGTGCATCTACAGATCCATTAAGTGAGTGTAAAGAGTATTTTACGTATGCTTGTATTACATCAGTAGATGTCGAACGATCATTATCCAAATATAAGAACATATTTCACCAAAGCAATCATCATTATCCGAGACAAATATGAAAACGTACAAAGTATTTACGGATCGTCTCCAGTTCGTGATGATGATGATCATGCTCGTTCATCACGTTAGTTAAGAAGGTAAGTACAACAGTGTTATATTTACTTGTAACAGTTTAGTGCGTTTGTTACTAATTACTTTGTATTATTATTTTATTATCCGTGTTACGATGCGTACGTCTATGGAACGTAGCACATTTCCCACAGCTTTAATAATAAATTAAGAGATTATGTGTGTACCGATAGGGTACATTACATCAATAAAGAAACAAAAAAAAAAAATAAACAGTTTTAAAACCTTAAAACAGACATTTTCGCACGTAAAACATCTCTATCTCGAAATTGAGTGGTCGAGAAAAAATTAACCAACACATAAATGGAGAATATGTATTTTATGCGACAGTTTTACTTTTTTCAAATAGTTCACCATCGTGCATTACCCATGGACAGGGTGAGGTGTGTCCTATCTACCTCAAAATCAATAGATGTCGTCTCGTAGACGTCCCTAATCAGAATCAGTCGAAAACCGATCGATCCAACACAAATTAATTGATTGATCGTGATAACAATTTTTTTTCAAATAGTCCACTATTGTGCTTTCTCATGACCCATGAACATGGTAGAGTGTGTTCTATCCACCTCAAAGTCAATAGGTGTCGTCTGGGAGACGTCCCCGATCAGAATCAGTCAAAACCCGATCGATCCGACACGATTTAATTGAGTGATCATGCTAACAAAAAAATTGTCAAATAGTCCAGCATTGTGCTTTCTCATGACCCATGAACATTGTAGAGTATGTTCTATCTATCTCAAAATCTATAGGTGTCGTCTAGGAGACGTCCTCAATCAGAATCAGTCAAAACCCTATCGATCCGACACGATTTAATTGAGTGATCGTGCTAACAAAAAAAAATTGTCAAATCGTCCACCATTGTACTTTCTCATGACCCATCTACATAGTAGAGTATGTTCTATCCACCTCAAAATCAATAGGTGTCGTCTGGGAGATATCCCCGATCAGAATCAGTTGAGTTATCGTGCGAACAAGAAATTTTAATTCCAACGACAACGACAACGACAACGACAACGACAACGACAACGACATACACAGAAAATTTTTATAATTTTCTGTGTATAAATAAGCGCTAGAAATTTTTTTTTCAATTTTTATTTACAGGATTACATTACTTTTCCGCTCTGGTATAGTTGAGCGCGAAAAAATAAAAACAAGAGGGATATGAGTAAAATATTAATATGTTCTTTACAACCCTAACTGCATATACTTCGAAATGTACTCCACTTGTATGTCTTAATAGACAGAGACTGTGATCCCACAAAAAATGACAAATTAATAGTTAAAATGAAGAAGACATTTTTAAAAACGCAGGTTCGAAGAAAATTATTTCAAGACGAATTACCGAATACAACATTATGAAATATATCTAATGGATACTAAACACAAACTGAGCATTGTCCTTAAAGGACACTGAAAATATGTTCTGTTTACACCAATATTCATTGGCAGATGTAATGGTTTTGATGGGCTTCCAGCAAGTCGAGCGAGATTATCGCTCTTTACTCGCCTATCGCCTATCGGTGGGCCGAGCTTTGCTTCCCCCTTTCGCGGATCTCTACGTGAGAGGCAAGTGCCGCCCGCAAACAAATCCCGCGCTACTGGCAGCGATTCGCTCCCCTCGGTGTTCTGTTCAAAATTCTTATAAAATATTTATATGAAGTTTTCCAAAAATTTCCAAAGGCTATATCACTGGCAATAATGCTACAAATATTTACGTGAGATTCTGAAATATAAAGAGATTGAATATGTGATCAGATATAACCCAGTCCTTTTTGGGGATCAGGTACGTATATCCAATTAAATTCGTAATATAATATGTAGGAGTATTAGATATTCTTCGTTCCGATATAATAATTTATATTTCGTAATTATACTTTCATACATTTCGGAAAGACATACGACCAAGTTACATTGGATTAAAGTTAAATTCCAATATATTTTGTAATCTTTCTATGCGTAACATTATTTTAAAGGTACGAGAAATAATTGTACAACGTGGGATGTTTTAGTTATTCTCGTATTAGGTTTTCATCTTTTTTTTTATTAAGGTGCATCCAAACATACAACAACGAAACGTAACGCAACGCAGGCCCCTGACATATTTAAAGGATATACAGCGTAACATCGTAACGTGGTCACGCAACATTAGGGCGTTCCGTAGCTTGTCGATTTTCAGCGTCACATCAAAATATTATACCGAGGTGGGGTTACACATCTCCGCTCCATGTCTGGACGGGACTACAGGACTACGATGGATGGAACGGCGTTGTATTACGAACCGATGTTACGCGTCGATATCTTGTTGCGGATGAAAAGTATGTGTCCTGTTGCGATATTGTGTCACGATAGTAAGTTACGCATCTGAGTTACGTTACGCTTCGTTGTTGCATATTTGGACGTACATTTGGAATTTGAGAGATCAATAATATAGATATCTATACAGTGCCACTATCTATAAGGCCACTTAACTGTGCCAGTCACCTCACTAGCAATCACTTCCTTCTCCTTCAGTTTCGGAACTGCTTTAGGCTGTTCTAGCACTTGTTGTTGCTTCGCTTCAGTCATGATGGTCGGACTAGTGGAATATGTTATGCTACTCACCTAGATATTACTTCTTTCCTGTTGAATTCAGTTGTTGAAAGATTTAAGAATTTTTTTTTAGCACGATCACTTAATTAAATCGTGCCGGATCCATCGGGTTTCGAATGATTCTGATTAGGGACGTCTACCAGATTACATCTATTGATTTTGAGGTGGATAGGATACACTCCACCCTCTCCATGGGTCATGAGAGAGAATGATGGTGGATTATTTGAAAAAAGCAAAACTGTCATATAGAACACATATTCTACATTTATGTGATAGTTTATTTTTTCTCGGCCACTCAATTCCGAGATAGAGATGATCTACGCGCGGAAAAGTCCGTTTTAAGGTTTTAAAACTGTTTATGTAATCATTTGTTTCAACAAAAATGTTTCGAATATAAGGTTCTTTAGAATTTGATGTTATATATGTTGGTGACTTAATACATTTTATTTGGTTTGGTGACTTAATACATTAGTTTGCTGATATGACACTCAATTTTGATTTTTTAAATGATAACCTATATCTTTTTTTATTATATTCTGAAACATTACATTGTTCTCTAATTACTTTCCTATAATATACAAATAAAATATTGATTTACATACAGAAATGCTTTATATTATTATCCACTTAATTAACAACTAATGTTACTTAAGTCATTTGAGCCTGCTCTGTATGCTTGACATTTTCATGAGGTTACACCCCACGAAAAAGTGACAGGGATAAATTCAGGTGATCGAGTCAACCACCCTTTCATTGGCACCACTGTTCCTGTGGTAATGCTGTTTAGAAATATAGCACTTAAAATTATTTTTGTCTGCAATAAAACTCTAATGTAGTGCGAGTGTAATACAGCTCAAAATTTAGTTAACAAAATATATGTTTTGTTGGAATATCGCTCATAATTTATTTCTAAATAAATTTTTCGAATAAAAAGATGATGAATAAAATATAATATGTATCAACTTTCTGCCTTTTCAGGAGGATGGAAAGAAAAAAATTACGTTTTCATGACGTTTAAGTTTTCACAGAATTCAAACTTTAACACAATTTCATCATACAACAAATTAAATTTAGTTGAGATAATATACTAAAAATGGTTTATTTGATAAAAGAAAACACTGAATTTATGTTTTAATTGTGGTTGGGAAGGATAAAATTTTTTATGAGACATTTCAGGTTAAATAAAAATCTTCATGTTATGTTATCTATGTTGTTTAGCCCAGTGCTATACTGTTAGCCCTATGTGTAGAGGATGCACTCCACATAGAGGGCGAGACTGCGAAATATATCACAAAGAACTACCCCGTAATCTCAATAAAATGAGAAACAATAGTGGGGAATTATTGGCTGGAAATAGTCGATCTTTGCCGACTATCACCAAATGCATTTTATCAACTCATTCACGCAGTGGGATGGTTGCAGGAGTGAGGTCGGTATTTGGCGACAAAATTGCGGATTTTGATGCACAATAGGTCTGTCTACCCTCTCTGTTATATCATTGGGTCAGGTATAAAAAGTCGTTGTAAAAATTGTAGGCATAGAAGAATAACTTTAGTACTAACTAAGAATATTTAAGTTACAGAACTATATTCAAAAGAAGGTAAAAGTGACAAATCAGGCTACTGCTATGCGTATTAAAAATTTAGGTTCATCTAGCGTTTATAATTCGAATTATTCAACCGTCCTGGAGATCCGGGTTAGATTAATTGAAATAATAGAGAGGAACCGCAATGGTAATCTATTGACAATTCTGCATACTTGTCTAGATTTGACTTCATAGAACTTCATAAAAAGTTGTTCAAAAGAAAAAAGTCCGATGTTCATAGCTGAAATTATACCGCAATGCTGTATAATATTTTAAATACATTTGTATGGATAAATAAATAAGTAAATAGTAACTATTATAATACTAAATTTAAGTTCTTTTTACAGGTACCTAAGATGTGCTAAATTTAGTTATGTATAGTAATAAGATATCTATGACACTTCTGCTTTGCGACAGTAAAGGAAAGAATAAAACACGTAAGACACTATATATGTATTTTTGGCATAGGATGGGATAATTTTGTAAGACAACATGTATGTCTAATGGTAGTTAATAAGTTGTATTTATTTAGAATTAACTAGTTTTATTAATATTTACAGGTATTAATAAAATAAAATGAAGTTAATAAAATATACACACATATTGTAGGCAATGAGTTTCAATTTTATATTACCCAAAGTATGGTGACTCCATTCCGTGACCCCATTTTTTCGATCAGGGAAGTAGAAAAGTGTTGAATATCAGATAAATTTAATTGTTTTATTATAAAGAATTAGAAATTAATATTTAATCTACGTTTTTAATTAAATATGTTATAACAATTTTCATCAATTTGCTTTAGTACAATATATTCTAATCACGAATTTTCAAACATATGTTTTCTACGTAATTTATCTCACACTGTGTTACAATCTTGTATATGAAACATTTAAAGTAAAATATCCCGCCTGTTCTATATGCTTTAACGGAATCTCGGGGATATTTATTTTGGTTCTGGTTCAAAATCCTAAATGAAACATTCCTCGATGGCGTAACGGATCAATCGACGCAATATTTGTATTTGTATATTATGTGTAAATTTAAATTAGTGTTTATTTAGGGTGTATTGGATATAAAATTGAAAATAAATAATTAACATTTATATTTTCCGTAAATATACTGCGATTACATTTAAATGTTTTTATGAGCTAAGCAAATAAATTTTTTACCTTTCCCTAATAGCTCTTTAATTTAGTTGTAGATAATTGTGTTAGCATGTACACGTGTTCTATCAATTAATAGAGTTTCGACTTGTCTTACAGGGTTAGGGGAGTCGTTTTTTTTTTAGAAAAATGCTACGAGGGCGTTGAAAATTGTAACTATGTAGATTAAATTTATTTAACAATTTTGAAGACAATTTTTTATTAGGAGATGCCTCAGAGGGCATATAAGCTTGCAAGGTGAATGCTGTGATTACCTGAATTAGTTTCAACATTTATAGGTATGAAATATTTAGAAAGGAAAATAGTTCTCATTGATAAAATAGATTCAGAGCTAAAATGGGTTCAGAACTAATAATAAATCATAACAGATCAAGCATATGTTTCATCATGCTGTTTTCCTCACATAGTCTATCACAAAATTCATGCCACAGTGAGTAAATATCTGCCACACACGAGGAAAACACCTTTCTAATTCAAAGTTCCTCCTCAAGAATTATTTCCTCCAATATAATCAAGCATATAACTGATATATTTGTTAACACATAAAGTATACTGTAAATACTTAAATAAACAGTTGCACACAAACTATTCGTTGTTGAACTGTTAATAGTATATTGACGTCGTATAACTTAGATGATAGTCGTTAAACATTGACGCCGTATCTTCTACAGAACAGAATTGGCACGCAACTCAAATCCTATATTGCCAAATGAGACACCCTATATAAGGTGACTTTTTGGGTTATTTATATCACTCAGATTTTACAGAGATACTGTCTAAAAAGTTTTATGGTTCACCAATAATAAATTTAATTGTTATTTAATTAATTATTTTTTCGAAAATAAAAAGGCAGATGTTAAAATAAAAACGTTTGAGAAGATATTTGAAGCAGCTTCCAAACGAGCTGTTACTTGCACAAAATAAAATAATTTGCCATTTGAAAATTATTTTCAAAATGGCTTCCCAAAGGCATATTTGATGATTACATCACCACTTATTGAATAAAACATTATTTTTACATTTTAATGTATGTATGCTTATTCTAATTCATTTAGGTCTCTGAGTTCTAGAGTTAAAGGAGGGTAGGATGTATATAAGCATTTTTTTAAATATTTTAAATCTTTAAGGTACTGAATTTGCCCTTTATGCATATCGTGTTAAAATTAAGACGATTTTGATTTTAAAAAATCAGCGAACAGGCTTGAATGCACTATCAGTCGAGAATAGGGTGGCAGTCGACGGTGTGATAGGTCCTGGTCCGATACCATAGCCCGACGCTACCGGCCGGCGCTTAGTCCGTGCCGTGCCGCCTTGACGCTCACCCGTTGAAACCTGTGCGGCAGTGTTCTAACTAGAAACTTACACTGTAATGATTTCCGCGAATTCGGTAACTCAGAATAGTGTATATTTCTTTTAAAAACTATTATTTCTTTTCCGAATTAGAGTGTTGTAAGTATTTGATTAATTCTTAATTCTTTATATCATAAATACAAAAAACGTGAATAAATATTAATTATTATGATAAGAGGTGAGTCCCAAACACGTTAATTTTAAACTTTTCTAGCTATAAATTGTGTATGTATATTATCAAACAATTTAAAAAAATATATGTGGGATTGATGGGAACTGAAATTTAAAAAGGACATGTTGGTATGCATAAAGGATATAAAAAGCGGTTTTAATTGAAAGCATTACATTATAAGAACATCACTATAATGTTTTTTAAATAAGTAATATGAAATATGTGTAGTATCTATAAAAGGAATACACCTTTATTTTCACACTGAGTTAAAAAATTAGCGTTTAGTTAAGTTTCATAATGTAATCCAGTTTCAGCAATTCTTAGATGATCTAATACACTTCCATGTGTTTTAATTAATCAAGAGTCAATGTGAATTATTCTAATTAATGACAACTAGAGTATGAACTGCAGTTTTTTAAAGCTTAATTTAGATTAAAATAACTAGAAAAGTTACTAGCTAGATACCAAATTTAGAATATATTATATTTTGTCTCTATATGAATCCTATTGCAGAGAAATAATCATCCATAAATATTCAGGATTCTTTTTCCTGTTGATTTTACTTACATTTTTGAATATATTTGAAAAATTATGTATGTAATTGAAAAAGTATATATATGAGTGTATATTATTGTGCTCGTTTGAGAAAGAAATGTTTGAAAATTATTTATGGTCATAAATCCAGTAACGATACATTTTGAAGTTGTCAGTTGACTAAGGAATGTTTGTTATGTTTTTTAATTATTTAACAAAAATTGGTTTAAAGAATTATCGTATCAAATGTCTTTCTTGTTAAAATTCTTCCTCTGTGAGTTATTTTTCTGAAATATGCAATAGCCTTTTGATTCTAATCCTTATACGTGTATATTCAATAGAATACGCAATTTTTGAATATTTCGTACAATATACGAGGTTGGTAAATTTATCAGAATAATCAATTTCCTGTTAATTATATGTTATTTCGTTATTTTATGAATTTTAAATTAAATATTATGCTATACTAAAACACTGCAAGATAAAAGTGTTTATTTTTTGTCAGTTATCAAAACATTACTATAGAGTGAATACTGTTAAATAATTAAATATTATTTTTTGCATATGCGCCTTATGTGTAAAAAATATTATTATATTTAATTATAGTTTCCCTATATGAAGTGGAAGTAGAACTTTTGAATAATCTTGGATGTTTATTTTAGAAACAGATTGAGATCTTTTGAGAAGAGTTTTACTGAAGTGTCGTGATTTGAAAACGTCTAAAATTTTGTCTAAAATCCTGTCAATATAAGTCGGTAATAAGTGAGCATAAAATACTCTTCTACTGCAACTATTTTTCTTACTCTGTTACTATGTTATAATAAAATAATTTTCCGCCTTGTCACTGAGAATAAAATCATCGAAATATTATATAAATAATAAATTTATATAAAATAAAACTACTACTGTAATAAATGACGATCCTGAAAGAACTATGCAATTTTGGCATTAGGTACGTGATGAATATTAAAAAGGAAATTAAAAATCTTCTAATGCAAATGAGAAATACAAGACGGTTTGATTTAAAAGTAGCATTTTAAGATTTTCAAATGATAACATGAAATGTTTCTAGTACCCATAAGATAAATGAATTTTGACTATTAGTGTTGGTATAAAATTTTAAATTTTGTTGACACATAATATTTTGATATTTCTGAATGACCTAATATACAAAGGATGATAATTGATAAGTTGAGGTTTCAATGACTATGTTGCAAAGACTAATTTAAATTAAAACAACTAAGAGTTACTATTAAGATAATATACTTAGAATAGACTAATTTTTCTATTCCATGTAACACCTGCTGTCCAAAGAGAATTCAACAATATTAATTTTGCTTTGATAGTTTAGTTTTATAAAGCCTGTTTAATATCTAGACACTTCTTCTTCTTTGGGTGCTTATCCGTTCCGGATGTTAGCGATCTAAAGTCTAAACACTTATATAAGGCTTATGCGATAAAGAATATAGTAAGATGTTCACGTGATAGAAATGCCTGCAAATTGATTAATTATGGATGGCTGTTATCATTTTTAATAGAGTGCAGTTACGATACTCCTTTAGTTGAATTGTCAGTTGGCGAAGACATATTTGTAAGCGAATTATTTACTCAAATTGATTTAAGAATGATATATTATTATTATTATTATTATTAAACCTTCTCCTTTATGAGATGTTCTTTAAATGTGCAATAACTATTTAGATATGATATTATTTCATATGTTGGTTATACCAGTAGTAGTGCTAATACACAGGTTTTCGATGTTTTGTACATTTTACAGGGGTGGGTAAATATCCAATGGATATTTGTGGGGTGTCGAAATCTCCAATCCTTGACAAATGACGATATTAAATTACATGAATTAATGGTGATTATTAAATTTTAAATTAAATTAAATAATAGACCATTCAATTAAAACATGTGCGTGTATGTACTTTGCCTGTTAAGTACACTTAAATTTACTATCATCTTTAATGTGGGTAGTGGTGCCAGTTTTTATATTAGAGCATATATAGTGCCCTACTATTTAGAAATCCTTAAACATGAATCAGCAAGAGTTGCAATATTTAGTTAGTGACAATGATCAAAGCCATTATATAAAAATTGGTTCGATATTCAGCAAGAGGGCATTCGATATTAACAACGATCTAATTCGATATTAGATCGAACTAGTCAAAGGATTAGACAGACCTGCGTATTTCCTAAGACCAATGTAGGCTATGGTGAAAAAAAATATGAAGATAGGTTGGAACTACTATTGGTTTCAAAGACAATGGCGTTTCTATTTTAGCAAAAAGAAAATTAAGTATCTGAATTAGACCATCTCTTGATGTACCTTACTTACTTGAATTGTTTTTATCTATATTTTCGTAATAAACTAGTAAAATTTAATATCACGACTTAAGTTCTTTAAATGTAAACAAAACATATCCTTTTGTTTTTGTATTCAGTGATGCTTGGCATAAATCTCGCGCTTGAGACGCTTGGTATATTTGGTGAGACACACACGAAAACGGCTGTTTTCGTGTGTGTCTCACGAAATTTTTAGGTCTATGTACGAAATGCTTTTTGTTCGAATTTCGGCATTTTGACAAAATCAATATAGTAAATCGACCCTTGTGAACAACGTGGTAATTTTTGTTTTTTGATCCGAAGCCTCTAGAGGCATGCATCGGAGGTGCCTTCGATATGAGCGAGGAGGCGGCGCAATATTATTGCGATGTGCTTACTCGTATTGTATTGAAGTTTTATGAACATATGTTTTATAGTTTCTTGAAAATTTAGTATCATTGTAAAAAAATACATTATGTCGGCATCGTCAGTATATTGCTAGATTGTTGCAAATTAATTATTCTAAAAGTAAGCAAAATGCCTTCAAAATTTAACGAACTACTAAATGTACCTTCCCTTATATATGTAAATTTTTTGAGAAAGCACTCGTAGTTTTTCTGTTTAAAAAATATATTGCAAAGTAATAATTTCATTAGTAATAATAATACAATTAAGAAAATGACATAAGGCAATAAAATCACCACAAATAGCCATGCTGTGGAGAAATCTAATGTTTTAAATTCAAAGTTTTCAATTAAAAAGTTAACGAATTATCTCCTAAAATACATTGATAAACAAGGATAAATGCAGTACCCTGTGAGTAGGTACAGGACGTTAGAGGAGGACTATTGTATACTATAGTGAGTCAACGTATATAAGTAAAATTCACAATGCGACGTTGTCGATGTGTAGAAAATAGCCGACAATTGAGGAATTCTTCAGTACCTTAATTTTTAATATCTATTTTTGTAGTAGGCAGTAATTTAACAATTATGATTTCTAATTGGCAATACATGATATGTTTATTTGAAAATAGATAACCATAATGGAAATTAGTAGCAACAATGTTTATTATAATGATAATAAACAGAACAGATAAGAATACCTATACTACTATAAAAGATGTGACAAAATATCACGTAAGATACCTATAACATTTGTATTCTCTATAATTTATATACGTATACGACATAAAAGTATATTGTATAACTACCAAAGCTTAGGTAACTTAAAAAAGTACTTAAAAGTACTATAAATTACATTGCCATCAATGTGACCTATTACCCTCTTCATCAGATAACGAAATATCAGAGCTGTATTCATCTTGTTCAATGTTAATTTGGAAATAATAATGTCAGCTTAATTTCAATAATCTTAGTCAATTATTGAAAATCAATTATTCAATCTGGTAACTTAACTTAAAAGCTTCTTGGACATCCAGTCAATAACTTGTTTCCTCCACATGGTAGTTGGGTTTCTAAAATTTGGATGATATAACTTAGTACGAAGCTTTCTAATCTATTACAATTCATAAAAATTATGAATTTTCAGATATAATAATGCAAAACCCGATAGTTTTAAAAATCTAGCTGTTCATATAGAACGTTAACATATGTTCACGCCATCAGCTCAGTTCTTTTTCGCAGTTGTTAGTGTTTTTTTCAATTTGACTTCAAAGTACATCGTCAATACATTTGAAACATATAGTAGTGTATATTGAGGTGGTCCACATAATACGGTGTACATAACGAAAGCATCGCTAATGAACGATGTGTTTTAACATAGACTGTTAAGGTTATTAGCTGCATTAATAATATAGATATGTACTAAGCGTTCATAGTTTGTTTATCAATCGTATGATTTTCAAATAATTAATTAAACAAGCAGATGCGTTATTTGTGTTGATTAAATATTCAGCTATAGTTCCTGGTATATTATATTATCTAAGACCATTTTCAGCACATTCCAGAATAATGTTTTATAGTAAGTAAATCTAACGCGACATCGACGATATCTAAGTTATCTGGTGTCCAATGATATGCAGCTGGATGTAAGATTGGTATCTCCTGTTCATAACCTAGTAAGAACAATTCTGTTTCTTCGATTTATGTCTCTTGATAGTTTTGATGGTTCGATTAAGTCTCTTATTTTTTGGATTACTGTGTTGACTTCTATTACACTCAATCAGTTACAGATTTTTGATTTTACTTTTTTAAATACTGTGTTAAATCTTCATGAAACTCACTGTCTGCTGCATTCTTTGCTGCTATGTTCACTAGTTTAGTTTGAGCTATATCTACGTGTACAAATAAAGATAATTACCTAGCTTATTTTTGTTATGATGGTGGATTACAACTTGGATAACTTGTGTCAACGGACCGGTAGTGAAATATTTCATGGCCTCTATTGCTCTGAGCCAGTCTGAGCATATGAAAAATATATACGAGTATTGAAATTAGGCATATTGTTCAGCTTGCCAAGTGGTATATAGTAGTGCTGCAAACTGTTGCTAAGGGATGAAGGCTTCAAGAGTTGATTTCTTCTAGTGACATGAACACACTTCAGTAACATCGTTACTGGTCTTAGAACCAACTGTCTAGATTACTTGCAAATTTGGATCCTCACTAATTGTTTTATAGAATGTTGTCAAGTATAATGTTATTCTGTTCTGCATTTTTCAAATGCGCGATTGGCTGATGTGAATTTTAACGAGAGATTTTTAACACCCACTGAATAAATATCGGGACAGGTGTCCTCTAGATTACCGAGAAACTCCTTAATTATACCTCTCACTGGTCTCGCTATAGCAGGTCTCGTTTTGAATATATTCTGATCAGATTCATTAAGAATAATTTTGTGATTTGTATGTTCCGGTTGGGCCCCAGATATGTGCCTCATAGAATATGTGTTTGGTAAAGAAGTTGTTCACGATATTTAAGCCAAATACTACTCACCCTCCCAGAGAGACGAACTCCGACTATGGCTAGCTATCGGAGGGCAACTGCCACAAATTTCTCCAAAAAGGTATGGAATATAATCGTATGTTAATCGTTGCGTTGTATTCTAAATGTTGTATTAAAATTAGGTGTATGGCTGGTATCTGTATGAGGCTGAAGTGGTATTTTTTGGATGATGTGGTGTAGTATATTAGATTATTTCAAATCCAAGAATATTTTTCACATACATAAACATCTTGATTTCCTAATAAATGATTACATAGGATTTCTTTCCCAATAAGTCCTATCTAACATGACAGAATTGATAAGGGTTTGCTAATCCAAACCCACATACAGATATGCAACGTTATTATTTGTTTAAGAAATAACAAGTGTTCTGGAAGGTATTCCTCATTTTGAGTGAATAAAATTCGGTTATTAAACAAGACATTTATATTCACTATTTAAATTTACAATGTAGGGAAAATTATGTATGAAAATAGCATCTTCAAGGTGCCTTCCTACACGCCCTTGAATTTCCTCAATGCGGGACCTAAAATTTGCGACAACTTGCCGACATAATGCTGGTTCAATTCTCTAAATTTTCTCGTGTTTTCTGGATTTTAACTGAAGCAAAGTGCTAAGAATATTAGTGTACACCTTAGATTTTAAATAATCCCATAAGAAGAAATCCATCGAAGTAAATCGAGATTCCTGGGCGGCTAATTAATATTCCCCCGATTAGAGACAACTTTTTCAAGGAATATCTCTAATGGAATTGATAAATTTGTAATATGGGATGTAGCCGACACCTTGCTGAAACTATGTGTTCTTATTATACTTTATGTTTAACAAACTCGTCATGTTTGTCATGTTCAACGAACAAATGAGGAAAATATTTCAGAACACCTTGTACTTATTCAAGACACCTTTGTTTTGCCATATTCAAAGTCGCTATAATTTATCATAAATCATTATCAATAAATAATATTGCAGAGTAGGCTATCTAGGAACATATTAATTTGAGTTTGAGTTATTGGACCACTGTTTGACGCCAAGCTATTGTAAATATGTTAAGAATAATTGTAACAGCGTTCATATAAACTTTCTCTTACAATGACATTCACCATGATCTCTTAGAACATGTTCCTCGCCTCTGATCCGTCTCGTATAATCGAATTACAGGGCGGAATATCCCGTACATGTTATTGTTTCAGATGTTCATATAAAACTGACAAATTTAATTAAATATGAAATCTACCCGGCCGCTGTATTTTTCGTTATCTCTGTAGGCGTATTGTATATGTAGCATGACTGCTCCCAGAGTTCGTTGAAAGGGTGAATATTTCCTTTGCCCCTGAAATAAAGGTGCTTAAAAATACGAAACCCAATAGAGCGGAAATTAAACATGATCTGTTCTCATGTACGATGCGTTATGAGAACCTTTTTTAATTTTACCGTATATAGATAGTAGACTTATAAATACTTTGTGTAAAATTAAAAAGGAACATTAGCTGGTATTTCATAACATGGGCCTATATTTTTATTCGATTCAGAACAAAGTGGTAAAGAGAAAAATAAATTTATTTTGACAATGTCTTCTAGAATTTTTGGAAACATTGATTAAAGTTAATATCAGCATACCATCAAACTTTTTTGGCACTGTAAAAAGATGTGTCAAAAAGTTAAATGTCTTTACATATCCGAATTTTATGTTGTGTCTACATTTCCGTATTCGCTTTAGCGTACTTTCGATTGATTCCAATAACATGACACGTACTTTACAAGAAAAGTTAATGCGAATCCAATTATTAGCCAAATTGGAAGGACTTCACATGCAGCTGAAATAATTTTCAATGAGGTATATCACGATGACCCTATCTCTAGAGAATACTTAGACTACGACAGATACTGCAAAAGTTTCAGGACGAATAAAAACCTGGACGCCCAGGTATATTTCAGAAAGCCAACATGAAAATATTGTGGTTGAAACAGTTGTGAATATCACACAATCTACATCTTAAACTGCAGTGCAGTATCTGCAAAAGTAGTTCAAAGGGTTTTAAACAAAAAAAAATCACGCTTAGAAATGAATGATTCACCAGCTCATAGAAGACGAGTTCATATATTCGACATGGAGTTCGACATGAAGTATTCACCTATTTCCTGCTTTATATCCTTTATTATGTTACATTATACTTTATTTAATTTCTTAGCTATGCACTGGGTAGTATTTGCTGTTGTGTCCACTTAGTAATATCATATCTTAAACCGTCTTCCCTTTGTATGGTACGTTATGACAAAGCATGAAGTTTTATGTGTGTATTTCATAACACTATTTTTAGTACTTGGTACCAATGTATGGTTTGCATAATGATTCTTTGTGTGTGCGTTACAAGTAATAATCGTATGAATCAATCAACTGACATTTTTGAACAGTGCCGTATCGAAAACACATTTTAGGTTAATAGTTAGTACAATACAAATCCGTCAATCTATGACAAAGTAATGAAAAGGTTCTCCACAAAAACATTCAATGGAAGTGATATTTCCATCAAAATAAATAAAATAAATTCAACAAAAATCAAAATATGTAAATGAAACAAAAATGAAATAAATTTTACTGAAATATTGAGACGCCAATGAATAAAATTATACAATAAAGCTAAGACGTGACTTCAATAATTGCAGTTTGTTCTGCAAATTATTAACTGTCTATGCCGTACGTAGTTGATTGAAATATATATTGCTAGACATACGTGCTGGTAATTGTGGCATATTAGTAACAATTGCGAGTGGTGTAGCATGTGATCCGTGATCCGTGCGTCGTCACCAAATTGATACACGCGCAAGAATCCATTATACAAATTGTAGTTCCTTGAATAATAAAATGACGGGGCTCCTTTAAAAAACACATATAGAAATCGGCTTAATTCCCCTAAACCGCAGGCTACGGAGGGGAAGGTTGATCACAGAGATGAGGATCAGCTCTCCGATGTCAGTGAAATGTGCTCGAAGTCAAAGTTCCCTCGTTGGACATTGTAAGATTAGGTAATGCTAATTAATAATGGTAATTAGGTACATGTAACAGTATTAGCATATGTACATGTAAAAGTATTAAACAGCTGCCTCAATAATCTGGAGTGCTTGGGAGTTCCACTTATAGAATTTTTAATCCTTTTAAATCTCTATAAAAATAGCCTTTTACGAGTACATAGCTAAATGAAGATGACAAAGATCATCGTCCGTAGTTTTATAAGCTAATGTTTGACTATATTTAGGTAATAAAATCTGTACACAATAAAATTCAGATGAGAGTATATTTTCTTTGACGAGAGCCGTCAACAGACACATCTGCAAGTATTGGTCTGTTGAAAACTTGTATCTTTATAGGAAACATCATACGAAAAGGCGAGAAAAAATTAATGTATTGGAGGGTATTCTGGGAGTATAAATTTCATGATCATGCAAGTATTAGAATGCGATGAAAGTCTGCATGAAGACGAATTGTTCTTTTAATAGGAGCTTCTTCACAATATGATATGTGAGTAAGGGAATTCTTGGAATAGAGATTTTCTGAGCGATGGATCGGAAGAAGTCCGATAGTTCGAACAACGATTCATGTTTCCATGCAGTGCTACTGCATGGAAATCAATGGTGTTCATTTTTATCATTTAATTTAACTTATTTTTTGATTAACTACTGCTTGTTTAACTAAAATGTTGTTTGTTTCTATGTTTATTTCCTATGATTTTAATTTTTATATTTCTATTTGTGATCTGTCTTTAAACTTCTTGCAAGTTTAGTTTTTATTTGCCTTCTGGCTTATCAAGTTTTCAGATTATGGATTGGCTAACAAACGAAACCATGACGTCATTAAGGTCTAGGAGACCTTCTAGATGATGTATCACTCGACTTATTTGAATATTTTAATTTATTCCCGGGAGGGTGTGGGACAGCAATGGCTCTTATGTCAAAATATGTCCCCTTGACAAACAAAACTTGTTTTTCGACATTGTCCTACAAAAAATATTTCATCAGTTATTCCTCCGAAGCCACAGTTAATTTTTGTTGTTGTTTTAGTGACTGAATGTTCGGTGTATTTACATATTTAATTATTTACAAATATTTGTAATAAGTGAAGTTGCTTAAGCTGTCATCACTTACTCTCTATTGCATATACATATCAATAAGACCTTCTTCTATTTTTACACATTGTTATACGATGCGTGTGACAAATAATACCAGTATTAATGTTTAACTTCGGCCAATTTGTGTTCTTTATAACATACCGTTGCTTTTTTCAAAATATTAGGAATAACGCGATTAATTTTTTAAACTACACAATATGTCACTACACTACATTATATCCCTTCACGTTATTGGCAAGATCATAGGCTTCACCTTTAGTTTTTAGGTCGAATATTCAGTCACATGCTCGCAATAACCATGTAACGAGAAGGTCAAAATTATTGATTAAATTATCGTCAACCGGTTATCGTACATTTTTTTATTTCCACAGAAAGCTGTCGACTCCTTCCAAAGTACTTTAAAGAGAAGTTTTTATCCAATTTTCTCTAATGATACTTTGCAAGCATGAGGGGTT
This sequence comes from Rosalia funebris, assembly GCA_037954035.1. NCBI lineage: Eukaryota > Metazoa > Arthropoda > Insecta > Coleoptera > Cerambycidae > Rosalia > Rosalia funebris. Next base: position 17,186,163 of record JAZFAV010000016.1, on the reverse strand, counting down.
TCGGAGGCTCAATGAGCCCGCCAGATTTGTTTCAACCGGGCGACGCGACGTCCTTCCTGGCTGCGAAGTATTGTTTAGGGATCTTCGTATACGATTAAATAATGTGACAACGGTATAATTTGGAAACGACAGACACTTGTGGATACGGTTAATTGCGATAATAGGAGGTGCATATAAATCAAGGCAAATACGCTTTTATTTTATCGAAGAATTATCATGGTATTAAAATTATTAAAAAAATATTCCATTGCTGTTTCGTCTAGCATCAGTTTAATAACATTTGAATAATTGTAATAAAAATTGCAATAACCTGGATTTTCTATACCGTTATTTAACGTTGGCCTATTAAAATATATCATTGACGCCACTCCTATACAGGGTGGGGCAGAGCAACTTGCTCATTTAGGAATTCAAGTTCCATTTTATTAGATTTAGTTAGAAATTTAAGTTCTTATTCAGTTCTTCATGAAGGATTTACCTTACAGAATGAGCAGACAATCCAACAGCAGCTGCATGTTTGCGGACAGAGCGCTGAGGGGATCGCAAATCAGAAAGCCCTACCATGTCAATGTTTTGGAGCGACTTTGCTGTTCGTGGAAGCCCAGGTTTATTTTTATTCAGATCACCAGCTTCCCTGAAGTTGTTTACCCATGAAAAAATCAACTGCCGGCTAGGAACACGACTAAGGGGCGCAATATTGAAAGGGATACGGAATGCCCGTTACATGGTGATGATTGAGCGATTGTTAGAAAAGTATGCTTCGACAGCGAACGCGCTCTACCTTGTCCACTCCATGATGCTAACTACCAAGTGGAGCTACAATTTTACGCTCCGCCCGCTCGAATGTGCCTACCCTCACCCTCCTAAGAGGAAACAGGGCTTCAGGGCGCCAAATTCAAATAAGTAAATTGCTCTGCCTCACCTTGTAATTAAGTAGGGATGCTTTAGCTATATAATATATAGACCGGGGAAGTGCAAATATTTAATGGACTACTTGTTTGTTTTAGAAAAGAAGAGACATGGAAACACTCGTATTATAGAATGAAACAGCTTTTATCTACGTTGTTGTATCTGAAGGGGAAAGGGGGAGGGTTGATATGGTAACTGAGAAAGTGGCTAACAATGATAAAATTTGGTTAAATGATGAACCGGTACAACAATAAACAAATATTTGTAACTCCGTGGAAATAAATATACCTTCCAGCAGCCAAATACCTACTGAAGTTGATTCAGTCAGGAGGGATTCATTATTCAAAAAGTAACGGGACAACGTTACTGGTTCTATTTTCATTGATAGTAATTTTACAGCAGAAGAAATATTTAAAATTGTTAGAAAATCATCTAATGCCGGTTTTTCGAATTTTAGACATTTATCTGGGCAAGATTTGGTATCAGCCAGATGGTTGTCATGTTCATAATGCGAGATGGGTTACAGAGCTTTTAGAGAACACATACCCCTTACATTATAGATAGAAGAGGCCTTATTAAATGGCCATCGAGATCCGCCGACTTAGCTTTAAATGATTTCTTCTTTATGGGGATATATAAAAAATAAAGTTTACTGGCACGAACATCAAAGAGCTCGTAACGTTGATGAATTGCGTGCTAAAACTCTTCCTACTTTAGAAGAAGCCAGAGATATTCGCAAATGTTAGAAAATAATTCTATGATCTTTAGGATATTGTCTAGCGTAACAAGAATATTTTTGAGTAACTAAAATTTTACGTCTCTTATAAAATAAAATTTTAAAAGTTAATTTTTTAAAATTACTGTTTATTTACATTTTTTGCTTATTAGAACAATTTGTTTCATTTATTTACCTTATTTGATTATCCATAGAATATTTTAATAATATTTTAATAACTTATTTGATAAATACTAATCCAATTTCAGGTGAAAGGGTAAAACATACTGACATAAAACGTAGCTTCTTTAGTTATTTCAGCATTTTTTAAAGAATGAATCACATAATTTATGTGAAGTAAATTTTAATGACACATAGTACTAGTATATACTACGGGAAGGTTTCTACATAATTCTTAACGCGTTTTAAATATTTTGGGGGAAATTACTGATAATAAGGCTATTTCGTAGGAGGGCTACTCTAAACAAAGTAACGAGAATGGAAAAGTATAAACGAATCCATTTGTACAATATCGTGGGCGTGTTCCCTAAATAAATGAAATAAACATATCTATCAATCTGAAACATGAATTTATACAGTGATGCTTTTCTAGATTAGAGATGTATTTATGTTAGTGATACTTTATTATACTAATTCACAACGTACGTGGCTTTTAGATATATGATTAGTATCTTCACAGAAAAAAAATACGATAAATGTGGCTTCGTGGCCATACGGTCGACTCGATCGCGTACATTGGTTTACTATTGCTCTCCTCTTGTGTCATACAGAAGTAGTTCATTAAATATTTGTACTTGTCAGATCTGCATATTAGATAAGGGATACAGTTATACCCCTTATACGGTTTTGCATCCTATCCCAGAGATGGCACGCATATTACATAAACTTCTTCGTTTTTGCTTGGATTTTGTGAGTTCACTAATATACTGAGGATATAGGCGATTTCGTTGGTAATTTGCCCAAGGGGAATTGTTTGATATATAATATCAATGACATGTGTACTAAGTCAGTCAAGATAACCGCCCGCCCTATTGCAGATTTTTTAACTTCCAGATTTATCCAAATTAGACTTATATTTTCTTTAAACCATTAATTGCACCAGAACTCTAAAGCACCAATAATCAAATAACAAGCTAGTTTCTTAGACATACTATTCCAGTTGTTTAGAAGTAACTAGTCCAAGCCTACTATATTACCCCTTTAACCTATTTTGTGAGAGAGCTTAAGAAAATTATCGACATAATTTATAACTATATATTTATTACAAATCCAGTAATGGTCTTTGAACATAATATATACAGGGTGTCTCAGTTGAAACTATAGGATTTGAATTACGCGCCATTTGTGTTATGTCAAAGATAGGGCGTCAATATTTAACAACTGTTATCTACAAACCATGCGACGTCAACTTGCCATGATTAACAGTTCAAACAACAAATAGTTTGCGTACAACTGTTTTATGAAAGTGAGCTATCATTGACAGTACAGAAAAATTCACACAAAATTAGGACAAAATGAAGCACCTACAAAGTTAACAGCTCATAAGTTAATCAAGAAATTTGAAGAGACGGGTTCTGTTATTGATAAAGGAACACCAATACGTCCTCGTCGTGGTCGTTCAGACAAAAAAATAGCTACAGTGAGAGAAAGTGTACGGAAGTATCCGAACATATGAATTCGACGTCGTGCACAACAATTGAATCCGTCAAGAGCTACTACGCATAGGATTTTAAGGGAAGATCTGCATCAGACAACATATAAAATTTAGTTGACACAAAAATTAAAAGTTACAGTTACAACGTTGTATATTGATTTTAGAGAATAATGAAGGTGATGCTGATTTTTGCAACAGAATTTCGTTCGGCGATGAAGCACATTTTCATCTTGACGGATAGGTTAGCAAACAAAATTGTCGAATTTGGGGTGCTGAAAATCCACATGTTGTTCACGAAAAAGAGATGCACGGTTTGGTATTTTGTACATTTTGGAGTAGTGGAGTAATTGGACCATACTGCGTTAAAAATGAAGTTGGTAATGCTATTACAGTAAATGGGGAACGCTATCATGACATTTTAAATAATATAGTTTTCCACAAAATTGATGATTTGGATTTAAACGACATGTGGTTTCAACAAAGCAGTACAACGGTTCATACAACACGTGCAACCGTAACTCTGTTGCATACCAAATTTAAGTTACGAACTATTAACTCTCTAGGTGCTTCATTTTGTTCTAACTTTGTGCGACTTCTTCTTAATGCAACTGCAAATTATCGCTCACTTTCATAAACCAGTTGTACACAATTTGTAAGACAATCGTAAATTCGTGTTCCAACGAGTTGAGGAGTATATTTATAAACTTCAGTCGTAAATATCCTGTTAACACAGCAATATATCGAGGCAACTTTAGGCGAATCAAACCAAATTTACTTGACGCTGTATTTTTTGCATCACTTAGTATATATAGAGCATAGCTCTATATCCAATATAAGATAAAAACTAATATTTCGTTTAACATTATTGGAAAATTGAACAACGTCCCTTGTCAGCCGTATCTTATGATTTAAGTTCAGCTATATTATAGTTCGCGAGTAACTCAGCTCTTGAGTAAATATCGAAATTGGACACTTCGAAACTGCACTACACATTCAGTTAATGGCCCCCATTTGTTGCTGCGCCAGTTTCTCGAAAATTAAATTAAATTTGAAGCTCCTCTTCACTTCAAGATGCTCGGAACTAAGCGTTATATAGATTATAATACAATTCTCTTAATTTCACAAAGAGACGTCGACAGCCCATTATTTAACTGGCTGTCCGGACGATAAAATACGATATGCGGGAATTGTGACGAAAAGGAAGTACGGTGCTTTTTTCTATTAAAATGTCTAACTCAAGAATCGAGGCAAAGCGAAAGATAAGAGGAATTTTCAGGCATGACATTCGAATATATAGCGGATGGGATAGGTAATCTAATAAGCAGCGGCTAACACATAATGTAACATACTAAAAAAAAGAAAAGAAAGAATACGTTTTCTTTGCGTAAGGAGGCAAAAATTGGGAAAAGAGAGAAGTAAAAGAAATGTTGGCGTCGCGAACATGTATGTAATACTAATAATAAAAAAGCTTTTATTCTCATAGTAATTAGCAAAAGGAGTATCTTATCTTATGGGTAAAATAAACTGTCAGTATTGCCATTGACTTCCAACTTAACCCTAGAATAAAAAGTATACTAAAAATATAGTTACAGAGTTATAATACCAGAACTAAAACATACATGTAACAGTGGCAGCTATTCAGGTGAAGTAGGTGAAGTGTCTCTTCACCAAAGAAATTGAGTCTTCTCCCTCCACCTAGGTGAAGAGTTTCCCGAGATTTTATACGGTATCTGTACAGTGGACTTGCATCTAGTTAATGTACTGAACCGCGGTCTGTTCTTGAATTTGAGCGATTTATTGAGTTTGCGTTTTGTTTTCATCATTTTTAGACTCACTTTTTTGATTTTAATGTATTGACTGACCAACTGAGTGATCGTATAATTAGTGATTTTTGAACTTTGTTAGTGACAATATTAAATGGAACAATAATTTACATTATTTATAATGAATCTAGTTAACGATATTGTTTGTAACTTGTTGGAAACACCGTTCTTTTACTGAAAAGACGAAGATAATAGAGACGTTCTACTGGAAGGAAGACCTACAACTGTTTTATCAATATTCGCCAAAAAAGATATTAAGAAATCTGGTAAATCTTATAACGTAAATTTCAAATCTGCTTGGTTCACAAATTATAAATTGTTATGTAGCAGCCCAATGTTAAAAAACTATATTGCTGGCCCTGTTTACTATTTTCTCATAAACAACTGGTTTGGAACAGGAACGGATTTGTAGATATTTTAAATATTACGAAGGTATTATATAAACATACCGATTCTGCCCAGATATTCTATACAAAAAGAATATTTAGATATTAATTTTTGCGTGCATCAAATAAAGCAGACACGTGAAACATTGAACAGAAAGAGAAATGATGACTTTTTCAAGACAATTTTTAATAAAGTAAGTAAAATGATGGAATTAGAAATTAAATAGCGACAATACGCTGGTCTCTCTAACGAAGCCATTAGTACAAGATATAAAGTATTTTCTTAAGAAATACTAGACCATATTTTAATGGAAATAGACGTCAGGTTTCAGGATTGCGAAAAGTTGAAATTTGTTTGTCTCGCTGATACTGCAAAATTTGAACAATATGACTCGTGTCTACCTTCTAATGCTTTTGAAAATTTGGAACAATTTATGGAAATATATTTACCAAACATCAGCGCCTTAAAAATGCACTCTGCCTCTTATATAGTGATGAAAGTTATAGAACTACACCGCTGCATGAACTGCTCAAGAAACTGAATGTATACAAAGACATTTTTATAGAAGCTTATAAACTATTTTGTATAATTTTATCTATTCCACCAACAAGTGCGTCAGTGGAAAGAGGCTTTTCGTATTTTAAACGTATAAAGACCTATTCAAGAAATAACATTTCCCAACAAGAAACCTTTAGCAACTGTTTCTATCGAGAAAGAATTGTTGCTAGAACTAAAAAAGGACGAGCCAATTTATGAAGATATAATAGTAATATATAAATCGGAAATCGAGAAAGGAACCACCAAGCCGCCAAGCGGCTATCAAAGTAGTTCCCGAATAGCAAAGCTATTACATAATCGCTCTAGGAAACAACTACTCCTCGGGCTAAAGCCCCGTCAGGCATTGTATTATTCCCAGAGGCGATCCTCGATCCCTTTCTCGTGTTTATGCACGATCAGATAAGGTTTCAAAAATAAAACCCGCCACAGGTAAGATTCGACATTTGTCCCGGATCGGAACCGAACGACATACAGCTGTTTCGAACTTGTTAGTTCTCATCAGTGCCGTACACGGTACGCCGATTCAGGACAAATGCCGAATGAACTTTATGGCGTATACATCTTCATCGATACGATCTCTGTCAGTAACATATAAATCGGAAATCGAGAAAGGAACCACCAAGCCGCCAAGCGGCTATCAAAGTAGTTCCCGAATAGCAAAGCTATAACATAATCGCTTTTATTTTTTGAAAGATATAATAGATAACTACGCCTCACTAAAAGATCGAAGAATTGATTTGGTGCACAAAAATTAGATAGTCATAAGCTTGGCTATAAGTAAGTCTTAAGAAAAATTAATCTACTTTTTTCTAACTGTTTACACATCCTAACTCTTCACCTATTTTCTAATTCGCGAGCCCCCACTGACATGTAATCTATTATATGTATGTAATAGAAAAAACAACAACATATGTAATTCTGGTAACACAAAAGGCCTACTACCCAAGCAAGTATTAGATGAGTGTTAATATGTACCAAATTAAATATTTAAAATATTGAAATAAATAATATTATTGAGTACTGTTCGTCAAGAATAAGATAGTGTTCGATTTTCTATGTATGCGTAGAAGAAAGAGTGAGGCGGCATTCAGAGGGGAAAAATGCACTTTACGCGCGGCCAGATCTAACTTTGTGTACATTCACATTGCATAGACATCACTCTGCAAAGGTCCCATTGCGACTGAATAAAGACCAGGTTATTTAGTGCGCACCTCGTGGACGGTTCGATATTGCAGTTTTGAGATTTGTTCCTATTCTCGACGAGCTGTATTTAGAATGCAAAGTGAGAAAAGAAAAGACCGGTTTTACAAAAGGTGTAGCTTAAAAAGTACTAATAGTATAACTCTTAAATTCAGATGGTAAAGCATTATATCCTTTGGTAACATTATACAAACCTGACAAACATAAATTTTGAATTGTCTACTTATGCATATGTGGTAGCAAAAGGAGAGAAATGGAAAAACTCATGTTCTATAGAGAAACATGTCTTATTTATGTTGTTTTTGCAAACTTTTCCTTATATGCTGCCGGGGACATACTTAAAAAAATAGAGGAGCTGGGATGCATTTGGTAACCGCGGGAGTGGTTATTAGGTAATGGTATAATGGAGAAGGCCAACGAAAATAATACTATTATAAGGAATATTTCATTCATAGACAAAAGTATATTTTCATTGCATAGTCACCATAACCTATCCCTGACTGGATACCAGTCAAGGGAAAATAGGCATTTAAGTTTGCCGTTACAGATTCCAGTATTCTCAGAAAGTCAATGTGTAGGCTGGAACTCTACGCTCCTATTTTTATTAATGGCAACCTTGCAGCAGATGTATATTAAAATTTGTTAAAAACATATAATAACAGCTCTAATAATTTTAGACATTTACTTCGGAGAGAGGTTTGGTATGATGGTTGTCTTTGTTCCTAATCCGAGAGGAATACAAGGGGTATAAGGTGGGCTGGGAGAAATAATCGATTAATCGAAAATAATCGATTAATCGGTTAATTGATTATCAATTGCTTATAGATTAATCGATGTAATCCATCAATCTATTATGAATTTAGATTCGATTAATAGATCCTCTATTGATTACTAATTAATCTACAAATAGTTTACAGAAGTTTTACGGTTAAACATCTTTTATCATCATTTATTAATCATAGCATTAGCTTTTATTCCGCTGTTTCGTAAAATTTTGCTACAGTGCCAGTTGCAGCTTCGGCAGCCGGCACTAAAATAATCTAAAATAAAAACAAAAAAATCTGTGACATCATGATTTTGTGAATACCCTGTACTTCAAATGTCAAATTTTTTCACGGTATTGTCATTTTTCTGACAAGTGAAATTTGTTATGATAAAATCAAAAATAAAAAAGGTTTTCTTTTTGCAAAGTCAATTCAGTGATCGGTGACATAAGGCATAAGGTATATAGTATATACTATATAGTATATACTATATACTATATATAGTATATACTATATAGTATATACTATACGAATTATTGCTTATCAGAATAAAAATTAAAAAATTAATATCTACATTATGTACAGCTACGTATCTAGGGCCAGGAGGAATAATCGATTAATCGAAAAATAATCGAGTAATCGATCATTTGATTACATTTTCCTAAATAATCGATTAATTGATTAATTGATTATCGATAATCGATTATCCGATTAATAGATTATCCGATTAATCGATTATTCGATTAATCGATTATGAATTAGTCAAGTATTAATTAATTGAGTATCAATTAATCGATTATCAATTAATCGATAATTGATGAATCGGAAATAATCGATTATTTTTTATAATCTACGATCGACTGTTATATTTCATAATTGGTTCAGCTCTAGTATAAGATTTACAAGGGGTACGTTTTTAGACACATTGCAATACATTTTCTAACAGAGAATTTCGAGTTATAAGTGAAAGAAGCACAATTAAATGGCTTTCAATATCCCCCACTTATCCCCAAATGATTTAATTTTTTATGGAGATATATGAAAACGATTTTAATTTGTGAGCTTCAAAGAGCTCATACCCTTGATGAATTATATACGAAAATTGTAGCTGCACTAGAACGCCTGACGCCAAAGAAGCTCGCTAGCAAACGTTATAAAACAATTCTTTGATCATTTAGGGTATTGTTTGGCGTAACAAAAAGCGCAAATTATTAGCCTCTTACTGTTTAATCTTTTTTTATTGGAACGTTTTGTTTTACTTATTTATGTTATTTAAAGTACTTATCCATATAATACTTACATCAGTTATTTAATAAATATTAGTTTAATTTCACGCTAAAGGTTATCAAACACCGATGTAAAACATGGCTGTCCTTAATTATTTAAGCATTTCTAAAAAATGAACCAAATAACGCATTCCAATGAAATTTTAATAACACGTAATATGAATACCTTCTTTACGCCATATAGTCTAAGACCTGGCAGCTGATTTCTGAAAGTATCTATTTTTTTTCTTAATGAAACTTAATTCAAATGAGTGATTAATGACAATATAATACGTTGCTGCTGGGTTGCTAATCAAAAATTAGCCGCGATTGCCTTTAATTATTAATTATATTCTAATTAATTTATTTTAATGAATTCCAACTATATATATATATATATATATATATATATATATATATATATATATATATATATATATATATATATATATATATATATATATATATATATATATATATATGTAGTGACGCATTAAATTGGCGCATTAGCAAGGATAATGAGTGTGCCTCAATAGCTCAGCGGTCAGAGCAACTAACCGGAAATTGGGAGAGCCGGGTTCGATTCCCCGTCGAGGCAAAATGCACTTTTATCCGTGCTAACGCCAAAGTGGTGATCCCGACGTGATGTGATTCATTCCAGTATATGCAACCTCCCTTACATCTCAAATTCGCGGATTCGATTCCCGTCCTATCCATCGCCCTATAGTCCCGGGGGTTACCGAACAACGGTTCGTAAGAATGGCGAACGCGGTCACATTCCGTTAAATTGTATCGAGAGAAAACCATGTCTCTAGGGAGGGAGTACTGTAGTGACGCATTAAATTGGCGCATTAGCAAGGATAATCAGTGTGCCTCGATAGCTCAGCGGTCAGAGCACTCAACCGGAAATTGGGAAAGACGGGTTCGATTCCCGGTCGAGGCAAAATGCACTTTTATCCGTGCTAACACCAAATATATATATTTAAGTGAATTAAATGTTATTTAAAAGAAAATGATGTGTATAATTAAAAAAAAAATGGTTGGCAGCTCTCAGTCAGGTGTAATATAATACATGATTGCTTGTAAAACAATGGCCGCAAGTAGTGGTTGCCATGACACAACAATTGAAAAAGACAATCTATAAATATTGGTCAATCAGTATTTGGCCAGTCAATTCGTATATTCTATCAAATAATAATAAAGTAGAGAGTAATTAATTCAAATCATGGCAACCACTACTTGCGGCCATTTTTTACGGGCAACTATGTATTGTCGTATACAGCAAAAGTTAAACTTCAATTTAGTATAATATGTTATTGAAAAACATAATGAGTGTTTTAGCTACCCAGCATCAATGTAATACATTGTGATTAATCATTCATCTGAATTAAGATTTATTAAAAAAACATACCTGCAGAAATCAGCTACCGGATCTTGTACTAATAAGTATTTAAACCTTACTGATATTTTCTAGGAGGGGTTACGCATATAAGTACGTACATAAGAAGTCTATTCGAGTTTAGTATTTGTTAGGTCTGTATGCATGGCATAGGTATAATGTAGAACTTTCAAAATACGTATTAGACACCTTAACTTAGAGCCACCTCTCTATGAACCTATTACAGCCAATCAATGTCACGATTCAAGTGAGTAAATTATGAGCGATATACGGATAATGGCCGATCAATTCAATGTATGATACATGCAGTTGATAGTTTAGGAATATACAAGGAAAATCCTTGGATATTCGACTTCTTTGTGATTATTCAAAGTGATAAAAATTATAATTGTACACAAAACTACAAACACTTGTTTCATGTGTGGGCAGACGTAGCTCTACATACGCCTAGTGAAAACCATGATAGTATTTGTATATATTAGTTTTAAGTTTTGTAAATAGTAGAAACTAGAAACCCTTGTATATTATGCTAGTACTCGGAACTGGGACACATCTGTTTCTTAGGTTGTAGGGCAATAATAATAATTGCCGATTAGGGCAATGGTTTGTGTCAGGTGGGGCTTCTGGTAGTAACAGCATCAGGCTAATGGTTTTTGCGATAAGTTCTCAAATCAGTCAATTCTCGCATCTTGCCTCGGGACATCGGCTCCTATTCCGGTAGTAGCTTCCTCGCTATTTATTTATCCTCAAATAGACATAGCTATAGCAACAACATAACCACTAGTATCATTTCACAAAATGCACCCCGAGGACCTTCATACATGAATTTGTTCTATTGTTTTTTCTTAACTAAACCTTAAATATGCGCGCTAAGCAAATTTATCTCGAAATCTGTATACTTTTGTTATCGATATCCCTGTTACGTTAATTGTTCAGAATTTATATATGGTTCTGATAAATTCGGACAATGCCTCACTCTGGCAAATACTAAAAATTGGAAGGAATTTAAAATATATATTGGATCAGAGTCAAACAGAGAAATATAATTACTCATACAGATAATTATCTTGCCATGTCAATAGGTATACATAAAAAACGAGACAAAAAATATCATGTATTTTGTGTCGCTATAATTAAAGACCAATAGACTCGTATCGTCGTATTTTTGTTTTTAAAAATAAGAATGGCATATTAATGGTAGGGAATGATTATTTATCATCAAAGTAAACGCTAAGATCCTTAATATTTTCAGAAAGTGATATAATCACGATCAAGTATCAAGAAAATTTCCAAATAAAATTCTTTAAACAAGTTATAACATGTATTACTATTAAGATATTTTTGTATATGTACTATAACATATTTTTTAACGAATTAGTTGTGTAAATAACCCTCTAAAAGAGGAAGTGGAAACGATAACTGAGGACTTTATAACTGAAAGTTGAATATATTAAAATTTCCCTTTGAGGGGTTTCTGATTAACCCGGACACACTGTGTAAAGAATTGAGACGTTTTAAAGGCAAATTTAGTTACCTAACTGTTACGACAAATAACAATATTGTATTTCAGTTATAACGAATCATATGGCAATTTACTTGCCCTTCACCGTCTCACCATTAACAAAATTCCATTCCAATAAAATTACCTAGCAAAGCCGCAGTTTTCAAACTTTCGGTGTTGCATAATCATTATCGGCATTACTTTGAATACTACGCATATCAATTTTAACAAATTTCCATAGTCCCTCCCCTCAGGTGTCACATGAAATCGCTTTTTTTATGATCGCGAAACAAGACAATGATGAATTGTGTGGGCAGAATCTTTTTTTGGAATGATCGATTGTAATTAAATTTACCGGGTGCGCCGTTTTTCCCTTAGCGTCTGTCGCCTCGGCGAATTGCAAAATTGTCTGCCAGCGCTTTACCAAATTAATATCTAGGGATAGATTTATATCGTGTGGCGTTTATCCTTTTCATCTCGCCCTGGTAATATGACGAAAACATGAGAACTAATCCATAAAATTATATACGTAAGTGCCAGATTGCTATATTGATACAACAGGAATTGATATGTGTATATATATATATATATATATATATATATATATATATATATATATATATATATATATATGTATATATATATATTTAAAAAAAAACTCTCTAGCGTCCTATTATCCAGTATTTATCATTCCAGATCTAGAAATGCTGAATTATTCTCTCATGCGATGATGAGCGTCGAAAAAACTGTTACGAAACTTATAAATAACTACAAATAGTGCTCTTACCACCGAATGACAGCATGCGACTTTTCTTCATAATTTGTGCACCTCTGAAATATGTCAGTCCCACTCATTTCCACTTTTAATGTGAACATCAGTGTGAAGAGTGATTGATCATCTTAATGAACATTTTAAAACATGAAATCAGCTAGAGTCTGGGGGATAATAACATGAATTTCTAAAATGTATTTGTTCATCCCCTATACGAAAATGGTTAGTAAAACGCCAGATATTATTCGATTTGAAAATAAATAATAGAATATATAGCTAAGGAGTTGTTCTCAAATAAAATCACGGTTCTGTAGCACAAAATTACATACTAGAGGATTTATGACGCCTGATATTGTCATGAAGAAGAAAAGAGTTGCTGATATTTTTCTGGGTTTTCGAATTCTGCACCACGTACGTAAGATAGTCCTCTGTAACTTTTTCATCATACTGTTATCAGTATGGAAAAAAATTCACTTCTCTTCTCGATTACATTGTAAGTAGTGTGTTCAGTTTTAGTAGAAACATTCTATTGCAGCTACAATCTAGTCCTTAGAAATTTTTTCCTACAGTAATTTATTTGTTATGTTTTGCCACATCGTTGTTGACAAGAACATTCAATTACGTAGCAGTGCCAACGCATAGCGCATGCAGTAATAAAGCCATATATGAGAAGAAATACTGTACAGCGGTTTTGATAGATGTGATTCTAGCGTTTGATAAAGTTTGACACGACGGCCTGCTATACATATATGGTAAAATCAAGCACTTCCAATACAGTATTGCAATGTTTAAGACTGTACTTATCAGATAGACAATTCAGAACAAGAGTGAATTGAAAAACTTCGGATTTTAGCATCATCAAATACAGTGTTTCCCAGGGAACCGTTTTGGGACCCACCTTGTATCTAATCTACAAGACGCCACAACATTCTTCTTTATAGATAAAAACCCACAACTGCCTCCTCAAACCTGCAAGACCAACTTGTTAAACTAGCAGAGTGGCTTAAGGAATGGAAACACAAAATTAATTAACCCAAATCACGACACATAAAATTTACCATAAGAAAAGAACAAAGCCAACCAGTATTTATGGATAATGTAGAAATCGCAACACAACATGCGTGAAATATTTAGGTGTTCACTTCGACAGCAAGCAAAGTCCTTTGGAAAGATTAAATCCAAAAAAAAGCAAAAAAGATAAATCAGACTGGCCTAAAATTGAAGGAACTATATTGGTTACTGGAATGGTACGTGATAAACCAAATAATACACAACGACCTTCGCATACCAACAATCCAAGAAGAAATACGCCAAAGAAGCAATAAGTACCTAAATAAGGAGACTAGAAACACATACCAACCCCTTATTATAACCACTTGTGCAGGAAAACAACAGCAGAAGACTCAAAAGATGCTGGCCATCAGACCTGAAATGAGATTCTAGAAGTTTTTCTCATTGGAGGAGTCTGATATGAGAACAAGAACAACCTTCAAGTTCCCTAAACAACAGAATAGCCTATAAATTTTATTACTTGATTACCTTTTAGATAAATAAAAAAAATGTGGACGTGAAATAACTTGATCTTAACTGGTGATTGTCTTGACACAAGGGATACTTTTCACCTAATTCACTATTCCTAAGGTGTATGCAGACCTATATAGTAATATTACTGACTCTCTGTGAATATCGGATGAATTTTTACCACACATCAACTGCGTAGAATCATCTTATTTAAGACTACGGTGTACATTTATTTCAGCGAGCGACGTAGGGCTAATAAAGCAGCGCTTCACTTCGAATTTACAATATAGATATGGTGCCACAATGGTATTTGTAATGTGGTGTAGGGCGGTGAACAGAATTTAGTATATTTGGATTTGAGGCGCGTAGTTCAAGTTGAATATAATATGTTATGCTCATCATATTAGCCTGAAAAGGTGTGTAATAACAAAGCTGGCAGTTCGTAACTATTTAAATGAGTTTGATTGTATGATGCAAATGATTGTTTTATTGTATGATTGTATGGCATTGCTTCTATACTTTCATTGTTTACCTATTTGGATTTAGTATTTGTATCATCAATTATGTCATATGTATGAATTTTCAATTATCAACTTATCAATCATTATATTTTGAATACTTCCAAGGATCATATGATTCAATGTCTGTTTGAAAAGAACTCTCTCTGAAGTAACTGACAATAAGGTTTTCAGGTGTTTGAGCTCAAACTTGCAGCTTTTCATAATTTAAGAAAAGTATTTACTTAAAGAGGAGACGCATATTTGTGTGATTTAAATTGTAAAATTTAATGGCGACTAATGTTTACAATGGTTGTTAGGACTACGAATTTTAAAGCCCTTTAAAATCTATTCGAGGGGAATTTCCAACTGTAGCAACAGTTGTGGAAATGCAAATACGGAATTCCAGCGGCCCTCGACTGAAAGGAGTGTATATAGCTAGTAGTTATCTTGAATATGTACCAATGAAAATGCAACAAATCAGATAAAATAACTAACAGACTGCACAATGAGCGTAAGGCTAGCCATCCAAATGAAAAGCATATTTGCTCTTATCAAATTCTACAGTTTTACTGAAACGGTACTATTATAATTACCCACAGAAAGTTGTTAAACACACAGAACGGGTTTTTCATTACAATCTGTTTTTTTAATGCTTTCTGGAAATTGTAAAATCTATCGCATCAATATGTTGTCAGTGAATATTGATTATGTATATGTTAGCCTTTTTCTCAGTTTATAACTAAGAAGAATATGAAATTAGGACAGATGTGAAAGTTTTGTACCATCACCGTCCCTACGTTTACTGTCCCAATGCATTCGATGGCATAATTTTGCACTTGTTTTTTTGAGGTATCAGGACAATTTTAATAATGCCTGAAACTTCTTAAAGCACATTAAATATTTTGGAAGGAAGTTACTGATAGAAAAGCTATTTCGTAGTCCTCTAAATAAAGTAATAACAATGGAAGGGCATAAACCAGGAGTCGGCAACCTGCGGCTCTTTCGATGTTAAAATGCGGCTCTCCAGTTCCATGCGCAAATATTAATAATTATATTGTTTTATTTTCAAAACTCGTAAAAAAATATTATTCTGCACCAAAAAAAATATACTGCAAAGGGGATAAAACCAGATTTGCCATTATCTGCTAAAACAATTTAAGAAAGAACTTCTAAAATGTCTTCAAATGTAACACATATGCAAGTGGAAGACATTCAACTGGCTTCTGCATTATCACTTGCTATGGATGAGTCTTGCCACATAAGAGACACGGCACAAGTTACCCTTTTCGTCAGGTATATGTCGTCCCAAGGTTCAAAAGAAGAACTACTAGGATTGCTGCCGCTCTCAGGGCAAACTCGTGGAGAAGATATAGCAAATACTGTGAAAAAATGCCTGGAAGGCTATGAAATCGATATAAATAAAATCGTTTCCATATCAACTGATGGAGCCAGAAGTATGACAGAAATACATAAAGGGGTGACAACGATTCTTCGGCAAAAAATAAACCACGAAATTTTAACGTTTCACTGCATAATTCATCAAGAGGCGCTTTGTGCTCAAACATTTCCGGCCGAAATAGTTGAGGTCATGAATTTGGTAATTACGATCATTAACAGCATTTTGGCAAAAGCACTACCATCGCCAGTTTAAGGAATTTCTTGAAGAAATAGAAAGCCAGTATTCTGACCCACTTCTGCACAATAAAGTGCGATGGCTTTCCAGGGTTAACGTATTGAAACGTTTTGCTTTTTGCTTGAGTGAAATACAAATATTCTTCAATGAAAAAGGCATTGTCCATCCCGAATTGAAAAAAGACAAATGGCTGCAAAAATTGAATTTCATGGTGGATATCACAAAGAAACTAAATGAGCTAAATGTAAAACTGTAAGGAAAGGGAAATCCAGCCTATGCCTTGCTTGAAGAAGTGGTTTGTTTCGAAAGTAAGTTACTCCTTTTTATCGAATAAATGGAGAGCGGTAAATTACTTCATTTCGAATATTTGAAACAATATCGCGATGAAACCAATGCAACTATTGACACGAATTACTTCTGCATGGCTATAAACAAAATAAAGGATGGATTCGCAGAGAGATTTAAGCAATTCAACACAAACGCAAGTACTCTGGCGTTCATAGTAAATCCTCTCAACACAAATACAAAAGAGCTCAACATTGAGCCATTTGGAATCGATGCTGGTTCGCTTCAAATGCAATTGCTGGATTTGAAAACCAAACACTTGTGGATTGGCAAGTTCACAAAACTCAAGAGCAAGTTAGAAGAGTTGGAGGTCCAGAAAAGCATGCACGTCACGCTGCACAAGTGGACAGCTCTAAAAGAAATGCCGCGAGTTGAGGCACTCATATTTGACGCATGGAATAGTCCTCCAGAATGCTACAGTGAGATGAAGAAGTTGGAATTTGGAGTGCTGATGATCTTCGGGTCAACATATTCATGCGAGCAAGCATTCTCTTCCATGAATATAATAAAGAGTAAAGTAAGAAGCCAATTAATAAATAAAAATCTAGAGGCGTGCTTGAAACTGAAAA
Source organism: Rosalia funebris (assembly GCA_037954035.1). Classification (NCBI taxonomy): domain Eukaryota; kingdom Metazoa; phylum Arthropoda; class Insecta; order Coleoptera; family Cerambycidae; genus Rosalia; species Rosalia funebris. The sequence goes on along the minus strand of JAZFAV010000016.1, from coordinate 17,168,627 downwards.
CAACAAGTTATGAGCCAGATTTAACCAAAAATTTAAAAGGCATGCAAGGCCAATGCTCCCATTGATGTAACTATTGTAACTATCTATTATTCAATAATTATAGTTATATTATTTAATTACTAATTATATTATTCTAAAATACTTTAATATGTTTTGTGTGAAACTTATATAAATAAATATTATTTCATATTTAAAGCTATTTATTTTAAATCAAAAATCAAATTTATATACCTAACCTTAATCAAATACCATAATATTGAAACAAAAATGTTAGTGGCTCTTTATAAACTGGGAAATTTTGTAAATTGTAACTTTTGGCTCTTCCGTCCCAAAAGGTTGCCGACCCCTGGCACAAACGATTAAATTACGGTGGCCGTGAAGTAAAATAAACATACCTACTAATGTATATTTATCTAGTTATGTTTTTCTACATTAGAAATTTATCCATAATGTATGCCGGTTTCAGATACATGATCCGTATACTCATAGAGTTGTAAAAATACAAACCTTTGCATTGTGTTGATATGATAGGTTCGTATCGCATACATGGATTTACTGTTTCTCTTCTCTTCTGCATATCTAGTCTATTCAAGATTTGTACTTGTGTATCAAAAATGGAAAAAAAGTGTTAATTTACGTTTATGTTTCTAATCATGCATAGAAAAGTATTTGTATAATATTTAAATTATTCCACAATATCCAACGAATAAAGAGAGTTATATAAAATTGAGAATCGCTCGAATGCAGCTCTCAAATAACAAGAACTCTATTTATATATTAGATTTGCTTGATCTCTTACGAATTCTTAAAAACTGGTGATATTATACAAATTTGAACTATACTACACCAACCTCATGTTGTTCCACTTCTTATTATAAAGACGATATTTTAAGTAATATAGTGTGTCTCAGTTGGAACTATATGATTTGAATTATTCACCATTTGTATCCTGTCGACATCAGAAATATAGGGCATCAACATTTAGTGACTGTCATGTACAAGCCACACGTCAATATACCGCAATTAATAGTTAAACAGCGAATAGTTTGTGTTTTTTTATGAAAGTGAGCAACTGTTTTATGAGAGTGAGCGATCATTTACAATTGCATTAAGAAAAATTAGGATAAAATGAAGCGTCTGCAGAGTTAAAACAGTTTGTAACTTAATCAAGAAAATTAAAGAGACGCGTTCAGTTATTGATAAGGCAACATCAATAGGTCCTCGTCGCGTCGTGGTCGGTTAGATGAAAATATTGCTGCAGTGAGAGAAAGTGTACGGATATATCCAAACACATAAATTCGACGACATGCGCAACAAGTGAATCTGTCAAGAGCCACCGCGGCTGCATCCATCAATTGGCCTGCAAGATCATGTGATTTAACATCACTCGACTTTCTTCTATAGGGTTATACCAAGGGAAAGATGTACGCCACCGAACCAGCAACAATCAAGGACCTCAAAGTAAATATTCACCTGTTCACATGTTACTCGGGAAATGGAGCCAATTTCATGTGCCCATATTATGGACAATATTGTCATAGTCAAGTATTATAGATAGCTTGTCAAGTATTATATATTTTGTTCAAGTTATTCATAGTTTGCGGCACATTGACGTCACTGAGGCGCGTTGATATCCCGCAGTTTGTAGATCTTCTTCTTCTTCTTCCTTTTGATAGGACTATGTCCTGTTTTTTCCAACTTTTTATTCGATGTCCTGTGACGATGAAGTCCAGGAATCGGCCCATCTTTTTGGTGGTCTTCCTAAGGGTCTGGTCGTGTTTGGTTTTTCCTTGTATACGGCCTTGGCGAGTCTATCGTCTCCCATCCTGTCGACATGCTCTCTCCACTCTCTTCTTCTTCCTCGTGACCATCTAACAACATCTGGCATCCTATCGCATCGCTCCCGATGTAGTTTGTAGATGATATTGGTTAAATATTGACGCCCCATATTTGACAGAACATAAATTGCGCGTAAATAAAATCCTATAGTTCCAACCGAGACACCCTACCTTTGTTATATTATATAAATACGATATTCGATCGACCTACTTATATATTTTTATACATACGGGTACATACAAGCAGTTATTTCGTATTTTCGTCATTCGAAACATAATAATTATAAATTAGATGGCTGAAACTAAATTGCATGCTACTTCTATTTAATACTACACCTAAAATTACCTCAAAAGGCTTGAATTCCTTGAAATTCCCACCTAAATTCTAGTAATCATATGCATATGTAATAGTTAAACTCTGAAAAAGTTTATTCTTGCATATGTTTAGAAAATTTAATTTGTCTAACGTAACAATCAATTACATACATAAATAATTACCTGCTGCCGTTGGAAAAAATATCGCATGCAATATGAAAAATATGTTACATGTGAAAATGTACTTCTTTTTTACCGAAGTCCTCACGATATCGTGAAAAACTAACTGACACGTCGCTTATCACGAACTATTAGAACAGAAGCGCTGCTTTATTACCGGCTGTTCATATAAATCGTATCAGTAATAGTAGTATGACTTATGACATGGCTCTCTATTCTAGTTTCCATTTTAATGGAAACCTAACATTTAGCTATTACAATAATGGTCCTTCATGAAGGACCCGTGTGAAACAAACTGAAATTAGACTTCTATAAGTGAGCTCCTTGTTAAGCTGATTGAGTTAACATTAAGGGTATTTTATAAATGTAATGAATGTATGAAATATTTTATAAATGTGTTGATTATGAATTATACGAATGACAAACGAAATACCTCAGAATCAATTTCTTTTGCGTTTTCTTTTTGTTTATTTTTCTGGTTTTAAATTTAATTAGTCTTGCTCTACATTACAAAAGAACATCAGTAATCTAAAATTTCAGTAATTTGAGGTATTTGGCGATTAGTAAGTGTAGCTGATTGAAAATATATGTCTTTATTCTTATTTTATATATGGGGTGGAAACGATTTATAGAGTAAAGTGATTTTTGTCGTTACTTTAGAGATTTCTGGGTAAACTTGAATATGTCGATTTATAATCTACAAGTTATGTCTTTTTAAATTTTAAATAAAATGTTAAATATACAGGGTGGTTTATTAATGGTATTGATATGCCTGCTGTATATCTACCATAATGTATACCATAGACAAATAAAATAACGTAGCTCAAGTCTTATATATCTTATTCACTACTCATACTATACACGTACGCTTATCTATTAATAACATTAACAGATATATATTAAACCCACCAGAATTGTGTCTTAATTTAAATAGAACACACGAAAATAAAATAATTATCATCCATGTATAAAATAAACGATTCATAAAATTGTATAATAATATATAGTAATTGTATAACAAAATTTATTAAAATGTATTTATAATAATAATATAATAATTGCATAATAAACTTTATTAATAATTGTAGTTGTTTCACTGATGGTGGCAATTGATAACCTGAAACGGTGACTGTATCTTAATGTGACTTTACTTAACTAAACGTATTGATATAATAAAAATGTATCTTATAAAAAAATCATATAGAGGTGGTTATTAGTTACGTTTCTGGTATGTGAAGATACTTTATGTATAATTTTCTGGACCAACTTTAATAAACATAGTTATGTGCAGAGCTGCAGGGGGAAGTAACCGTCATTTTTGTGCGTACACGTAGGGATGGTAAGTAGGTAAGTCAGCATCTCCGATTCTTACTCGCTGGGGGACATGGTTCTAGGCAGTATTTTTTTATTTTAAGCATTTCAACAAAATAAAGTCTATAATGTTACAATTTGATCCTAAAAAGGCAGCTACTATCACGGAAGCGGCTGTAGTTATATGGCTGTAATTAATATTTATGTCGAGTTAGTTATTTTGTATTCTAGATGCTGATTGATTTGGAGTGATTTATCTGAGTAATTGTAAATATATTGATCGATTGATTTGTAGATGATGCATTAGCACTACATACATTTTGTGTCTTATATTATAAAAAAAACTACAAGGTGTTTATAAATACATCTGTGTATTTTTTGATTTGACGGCCCCTCTGCAGAGAAAGTGCTGTACAGGTTTTTCAGGAAAATAGTAAAAGCTATCATTACCGTTTTGAATGTAAATTAAGTAAGATTTTACTCTGGCAACTCAATGAAGGTATGACAATACTTTTTACAATGATAATGTTTTGATTGTCAATAATTCCTGTCCAATTTCCATATTCATTTATCCCAGATTATTTGAAAATACGCCATACCTGGTTTGTTCTGGGGTAATGATATATGTCGGAGCTGGTCTAGATTGTCAGTTCGGAGTGATCCGAGTGTGGGTTCGGTTCCCACGTTAGTCGTGTGTATGTATGTGCATGTTTTTGTGATTATCCGGGGATTAGGTGGAACAATAGCTTGAAGGAAAACTCTGCCTCCGTAGAAAATAAAGGCGAATTAAGAAATAATGAAAAAATAGTAGTATACTAGTTTTTATAGTTTAATAAAATACAAACATTAACCATTGAAAAGCCTGATAATGATTCTGGGGAGGGGCGGGAACTTTCGATGTAGCGACAAACAACAGGAGACCAGTTTTCCATGAACCACGAAATATTACACGTTTCGCCAACCGAGTTGGTATCATCGGGAGATGATTAAACCTTTAACTGAAATAGTTTTAGTAATCTCTCTATGATGCTAAGTTGGTTGATAAAGCGCGCGTTGAGAAACATGTAATTTTTGGTGCTCATGGAAAACCAGTTTACTATTTCTGATAATGATTAATGACAATAAGCAAACAACATACATTACGGAACTTATTTCCTTTGGGGTACTTGAAAAGTAAAGTTTACTTTACAAATTAGATAGATCTGAATGAACTATTGGCTCGCTCAAGTTCTGAAACTGTAATTTTTTGACATGACTACTTGGATTTCAGTTCTAATCCGAATTGACATGTATGTTTATAGATATGCCCATATATCTAGATATATCCATCTTCGGAGGGTAAATAATTCTATAATTACCTTACAGAAGGCTTTAAAGTTACCTGGATTGATTCGGAGTAACGATGTTAATGATTTGCAGCTGGCCTAGCTTGCCTGTATGGAGTAATCTGGCGTGGGTTCGATTCCCACATCAGTCGCTGAGTGTATTTGTGTATGCCTGTGTGGATCTATCGGAGTTATGTAGAAAAATAGTGCTAAGCTAGATCCCGCTTCCGTTGAAATAAAGGCGCACAAATAGTAAATAAAAACTGAAGGCACAAATACGGTACTCCCAAAGAGCAACCAACAAATCTGAATGTTCCAAATAATGTGCGCATGGAAAAATTATTTAGAATTATCTTTAAGATCGTATGGTCGCAATCTCGAGCATTTGATTCAATATTTGTTTTGTTCATTGTTTCTAATTATTACTGTAAAACGGGGTTACTTTGAACTGACGGACGGGGTAACTTTATGAAATCAGGTTTTTTTAATCTAAATCGTTTTGGCGGGCTTAGTTTTGATATCAGCGACCTCCCACTAGTTTCATTATTTCAAGGGTTACTAGTAGAGTGTAATGCAATCACTGTATATTTTCCAAGTGGCTAACTTGAAAAACCTTGCGCCACTTTTCTGTATATGTGATAAAATCTGTCTTTAAAACTTCTTCTAAACCTCCTCTGGCAGGAAAATACTTTCAGAGTCATCGTTTCACGTAAGTTATTTCCTAATCATAAAACTATCTAGGAACATTTTCCGTTTTTCACCATTCCTGTAAGTCAATTTTCCTATTCTCTACAAATTAGCAAGTGAATTAGCAGCTGATGGGGTAACTTTGACACAGAATTGTGTACATGTAGATTGACGGAGTAACTTGTGGAGCTTTGTGGATCACCTGAACAATGTTCATTGTGAATCTGTAGCACAAAAATAACGCAAAGAAACTGATGATACCGCCTCGAAAAGGGATCACGACTGATGATCTACTTTCTACAGTCATTTAGTTTACTGAAAAGAGTAAAACTTGGAATTATCAGAAAGTGAATAATATGAAGCCAAGAAAAAATAAAATCAGCTAGGTGTGCCTCTTATGACTCTCAATCCTTAAAAAACTCAAGCTTAAATAGTGACGACGTGTCATATGCTGAAACTGAGTCTGTCAAATTTTGAATCATCAGATAATGAGGACCATCAGCTCACAATGGACCAAGTCTGCCAACCAGGTCTAAAAAGTCAAGGACTCTATGAACCGCAATCACAGAAACTGAAGAAAATCTTACTACCTACATTAGAAGAAAAAGCTGATTTGGGGGGAAGATAAAAAAAATTCAGGAGCCAATTTTGAGAAAAATTCGATATAGCTGGACTTTTTCTTTAATTTTACATTTAGGCTGGTATTTTAACGGGGTAATATTGATATAAGCACCTAAATAAGTGTTTTTGATGGGGAAAATACCTTTGTTCAAAGTTACTTCAGATTAAGGGGTAACATTAATACAAAAATAAAAACCCTCTGCTTCCTATTGAGGTTAACGAAATCGTTTATATTCCAATTTACTTGAGCTTAGGTGTAGAGCTTTCGTTTAATCCGAGATTTTTTAAAATATCTCTAAACTTAAGAAGGATACAGTCGAAAATATGAAAAACCTGTACCAAAAGTAACCCTGGTTTACGGTACTGCATTAGCGTTGTCTTTCTTGGGTTGAGTGCATTTTCAATTACATGAAGGTATTTATGAATAATGTTTTGTGTTTCTCATATTTTGTTGTTTTTCATTCATTTTGATTTGATTTGTAGTATTTTTCGTGTAGTTATAGAATTTTCATAATACATATTTATAATTTCTTTACCCTTTATTTCCAAAGTAAATGTAAAGTTTGGTATATTTTCGTAATAATAAAAACCTCGCTACAATATTCTTCCGGAAAAATAAATTGTTGCTAATAAAAAAATTGTAGTGACGCATTAAACTGGCGCATTAGCAAGGATAATGAGTGTGCTTCGATAGCTCAGCGGTCAGAGAAATCAACCGGAAATTGGGAGAGCCGGGTTCGATTCCCGGTCGAGGCAAAAATGCACATTTATCCTTGCTATCGCCAAAGTGGTCACCTCAACGTGATGTGATTCATTCCAGTATATGCAACCTCCCTTACATCTTAAATTCGCGGATTCGATTCCCGTCCTATCTATCGCCCTACAGTCCGGGGGTTACCGAACAACGGTTCGTAAGAATGGCGAACGCGGTCACATTCCGTTAAATTGTATCGAGACAAACCATGTCTCTAGGGAGGGAATACTGTAGTGACGCATTAAACTGGCGCATTAGCAAGGATAATGAGTGTGCTTCGATAGCTCAGCGGTCAGAGCAACCAACCGGAAATTGGGAGAGCCGGGTTCGATTCCCGGTCGAGGCAAAAATGCACATTTATCCTTGCTATCGCCAAAGTAGTGACCTCAACGTGATGTGATTCATTCCAGTATATGCAACCTCCCTTACATCTCAAAGTCGCGGATTCGATTCCCATCCTATCCATCGCCCTACAGTTCGGGGGTTACCGAACAACGGTTCGTAAGAATGGCGAACGCGGTCACATTCCGTTAAATTGTATCGGGACAAACCATGTCTCTAGGGAGGGAGTACTGTAGTGACGCATTAAACTGGCGCATTAGCAAGGATAATGAGTGTGCTTCGATAGCTCAGCGGTCAGAGCAACCAACCGGAAATTGGGAGAGCCGGGTTCGATTCCCGGTCGAGGCAAAAATGCACATTTATCCTTGCTATCGCCAAAGTGGTCACCTCAACGTGATGTGATTCATTCCAGTATATGCAACCTCCCTTACATCTCAAAATCGCGGATTCGATTCCCGTCCTATCCATCGCCCTACAGTCCGGGGGTTACCGAACAACGGTTCGTAAGAATGGCGAACGCGGTCACATTCCGTTAAATTGTATCGGGACAAACCATGTCTCTAGGGAGGGAGTACTGTAGTGACGCATTAAACTGGCGCATTAGCAAGGATAATGAGTGTGCTTCGATAGCTCAGCGGTCAGAGCAACCAACCGGAAATTGGGAGAGCCGGGTTCGATTCCCGGTCGAGGCAAAAATGCACATTTATCCTTGCTATCGCCAAAGTGGTCACCTCAACGTGATGTGATTCATTCCAGTATATGCAACCTCCCTTACATCTCAAATTCGCGGATTCGATTCTCGTCCTATCCATCGCCCTACAGTCCGGGGGTTACCGAACAACGGTTCGTAAGAATGGCGAACGCGGTCACATTCCGTTAAATTGTATCGGGACAAACCATGTCTCTAGGGATGGAGTACTGTAGTGACGCATTAAACTGGCGCATTAGCAAGGATAATGAGTGTGCTTCGATAGCTCAGCGGTCAGAGCAACGAACCGGAAATTGGGAGAGCCGGGTTCGATTCCCGGTCGAGGCAAAATGCACTTTTATCCTTGCTATCGCCAAAAAATTATCGATAATGTTATATCTGGAATTTGAAAGCGCTATCTAAGTTGTATGCACATTAAAATGTGCACAGGAAAAAATAAAATCGATTTATTCGAGGATAATTTTCAAAATTGCACACTATTCAAAATACTGATTATATATAGGAAATTATTTATTTTAACGTATTGTATATTATTTTCTGTATCTAATGTTCTTTTAATCAATATCCTATCACATCAGAGGTATGAACTTCATTTTTTTGTATGTATGTATTATATTTGTATGGTTAAATATAGCTAAAGGAAATTGTCCACGCTTGAGAATCAGTTCATTTCTCTTAACAATTCAGGTTCTAAATACGTATCTACAAGTTTCTGATCGGCTATAGAACAACCACTTAGGGGGAGGAATATCAAATACGAGGACCAAAATAACTTATCAAAAGATATACAGGCCGAAAGCGAACATACATTTCGTGGAAGACCCCTGCAATTATTGCAGGAATGAATAATTTATCGCCCACGGAAACTCAGCGTACATTTGGTAGTTATGTTATTATACAGATATATGTAAACCGTTTTTCTTTAGTACTAACGACGAGTAAGTTTTACACTACGTTAACCCGAAACATAATATTATAAACATATCCCATAAGAATCTAAATTTTATTACATGTTTACGTTTATAAATTCACACGAACTCACGGCTCTTATGAACCATATGAACTTGAACTACATGGAAAAATCAATACATTACATAACTGGTGTGAAATACATAAACCATTTGACTAGGTAGTCTATACGAACGAACGTACGTTGAACTGATGCTTGTCTTAACAAAAATAAACTACAAGTTCTCGATTTGTAATTAACATTATATAAATGTTTATATCATTATTTAATATATCTATAGAATTTTTTTGTATCACTAGAGGCACAAATAATAAACTGTATTATGAAATACTCAGTGAATGATATAATAAGCTCCTGGACAAAATTAATGCATCAGTGAAACTTAACTTTAGTACTTTTATTCTTTTAAGACTAAGATTTAAATCATAGTACCTATCTACGTGTTATTATAATGAAATTATTTCAGCTATTGTTTAATAAATTAGATTGGTATTATCGGGAAAAAACATGAATAAATAACAGAAAGGAACGATAATGTCAAATGCAATGGAAACTGTGTTAAAGAAAACTGTAGAAAGAAAATGGAGGACGTGAAATTAAGTAGTAACAATTTGAATTCAGTAGTGTGTAGATCTCTAGTTCCTCTAGCTCTTATCGCTGCTTCCATTCATCTGGGCATGTATATTGATCAAGTGTCAAGTGGTGAATTGGTTCCTGAGGAATATTCTTCCATTCGGCAACAACGACTTGTTCGTGTACCCAAAGACTTATACTGGCAGGTATGTGGCGGCTAACTGATCGTCTTAGTGCATCTGTAGATGCTATGTGGGGTTTATATCTGGAATTCTTGGTGGCCAGTCCATATTTGGAACATTCACAAATCCAAGGTAGTCCAGTACCTTTCTAGCAACGTGGGGTCGAGTGCTATTCTGTATAAAACTGAAGTTGTCCTCGACAAACACATCACATGTTTTTATAAGATGTTATAAGATGTTCTCTACGTAGAAATGTGAATTAATGGAACTGTCTCGTATCGGAATCAAAAATTCGTGTGAACACTGAAACAAATTTCTCCACACCATTATTGATTCACCAAAACATGGGATCTTCGGAGAGCTATTATAGGAAGCATCCCCTGGACTCGTAGATGTCCATCTGGTGAATTAAGACTTATTTTTCATTCATCTGGAGACAAAACTCACTTTCACTCGTCAATGGTACAACTTAAGTGTTCTTTTGCAAAAACGCAGGCTAGTACTATTCATTTCATCGCTATTTGCCAAATAAAAAACTCTCTTATCTTGCAGATAAACGGAACAGTCTACCTTAGACTAGCCATAAAAACAAGCCACGGTATGAGATAAGAGCCGTTTGGGATTTCTTAATTGGCAAATAGAGATGAAATATTGAACTATAAGTCTATGTTCTCTAGTAAGCAGTGGTGTAATAGCTGGTCTTCTACTATCTAATCCTCTTTCATCAAGCCTTCTTCTGACCGTTCGTTCACAAATTGCTACATTTAGAGCTGTTGCTAGACTTCTGTTTAGATCTAAACTGGTAGAATGCCTGTTTCTTAAGACGAATTGCATAAGATATTGCTCATCTCTTGCATCTCTAAATTTCTTACCACCTTATCCTGGGGTTCTACAGTAACTCCCAAGTTTATTGAAATATTTAATTGTTCACATCCTTTCACCACACATAAAAATATTGCTTCAACCTTTAAAAACTACCCCTATATGTTGAATATTTTCAAAAATTTACATTTTTTTAATGTACCCTTGCTAAATTAACATTCATCAATACACCTGTTTACCCCACCCAGCACCTCTATTTGCTCCCACCTCCCGTTAGCTACATGGGGTATTATTAATTTGCGCAAAGTCTCGTTTGTGAAAAACTGTTCCTATAGCAACCTACAACACGTCCATGAAATAGAAAACGCGAAAATCCACAAGGGGATGTTTCAACCCTTAAATACTACCCCTATATTTTGAATATTTTCAAAAATTTACATTTTTTTTATGTATATTTGCAAAATTAACATTCCTCAATACACCTGTTTACCCCACTCAGCACCCCTATTCGCTCCCACCTCCCATTAGCTAGATGGGTTATTATTAATTTGCGCAAAGTTTCGTTTGTGAAAAACTGTTCCTATAGCAACCTACAACACGTTCGTGAAAAAAAAAAAACTGCGAAAATCCAGAAGGGGGTGTTCTATAGAATTATCGTAATTTTTTATCAGTAGTGACAGAGAACATCCTAAGCCCTACATGAAAAGTTATACAATTGTAGCGACGCGTTAAACTGGCGCATTAGCAAGGATAATGAGTGTGACTCGATAGCTCAGCGGTCAGAGCAACCAACCGGCAACTGGGAGATCCGGGTTCGATTCCCGGTCAAGGCATATGTACTTTTATCCTTGCTGCCGCCAAACAATTATAAGAAGCAATGAGAAGTTTTATCGATGTGATATTTTTGTTCAGGAGTGTATTTTTGTTTCAGGATATGTGAGTTTTTCAGGAATATGTAACGTGTTCCGTTTAAAAAAGCAATACGCTTGTAATATATTTCTTTTTTATTAACAAAAATATTTCATTGTCGTTAAAAAACTATTTGGCTCCTTCAAATACTACTACAATATTGATACCAAAATAATATCAGAAAATAAAAATAAAGTAGTTATTTACATATCCATATTGACATATCCTTATACCCATATAATTTACCATATCCATGAGTCAATATTAGTACACATATTTTCAGAATGATAGTAATTACATTTTTATACAGTGTGTCTCATTTAAAAGGTATTCCTGGTGCTTGCGTAGAATGTTCCTTATGAAAATAAGGCTCTTCCTTAGACCGATACTGCAGTTGTGTCTGTTGACAGTTTCAGTATTGGAAAACTGTGAGTGAAAATACCAGTTATTCTGAAGACTTTAACGGTACTATTGAGTATGTGCAAGATGGTCAGGAAGTGGGGGCGGCTGATATGCAGCGCGAGTAGTGGCAAAATTCAGAAACATTTGTAGGTAAATTTACACTGATTATACTGGGTTATACACGTGGTTGTACAGAAAAATTATTAAAAACCGATAAATAACGTCGTCAAAACAGAGCTTTAAGGTAGTGTATTGTGTGGTTGGTTGTAAAAACAATTATGGTAATTCTCCAAAATGTCGTTTTTACGTTATTTCTTCTATGCCACATAAGAAACGTCAGCGAGAAAAGTGGATAACTGCGGTCAATAGGAAAAAGTAACCTATAAATCTTGCAGTTACCGAGTACCTCATTTACACAAAGTGTATTAATAATTTTTATTTATTCAGCGTTGATGGAAATCTTTGACAACCAAACAAATAGTAGAAAATGCAGTGCCCATTTTGTTGGCAATAAACAATCGGACCATCCCTTAAGTCCAAGACACCGTGGAAGCGATGAATGAAATCATACTAGTTAATTCAACTGGAATTTCAGCTTCGGTCACTGTTAAGATAATGTATCATCGCATAAATATGTTTACATTCGTGGCCTTGTTTAGACACACAAGTACAATTCGCTTGTACAACGTTTCGATAATTAGTTATCTATATAAAATGAAATAAAAAAAAAAACGTGTGCGTCACGGGACGCCCGACAGAAGTGATAACTTAAACTAATCTAAGTTGAACTATTTGATATTTAAATTGAGAAAAGCTTAGGTTATTACTTAAATTTTATGTATATTAATATGATAATGTAAGGAAAGGTTACTTATTAATTAAATCTTTTATTGATTATAAAATATATTTTATTCTTAGTTACAATTCTTGAATATGTACATTAGAATTTTGTGTATGTACATTATTAGTACCATCATTTAATCCTATAAAAGTAACAATTGGCTTATGGTAGCTATAATAAGCAACGAAATTTTTACATTGTATGGCATCTAAAAATCTTGCAAAGACTGCATCAAGTACAGTTCCATGACTTCTATGAAGAAGTTATAGCTTCTTCTGGCTTATTAATCATATTTAATTGTAATTTTGATTGTAGGAACGATACTAAATTTTTAGCTCGATCAGCAGCAAAATTAACATTAAAATCTCCGGTTAAAATTAACGGAATTTTTTAATAATTTTTTTTAATTATGTTTATCAGAACGTGTATAATTATTTTTTTACTATGATATGCTGTAAAATTACTAAATTTACTAATTACTAAATTATAGAGGCGGCCCCGCATCAGCAGCGACGCACACATGCACATGCATGTAGATGTAGATGCGAAAGCACGCAGAGAGGAGGTGATAGAGCTCGAGATCGTGTGAGAGAGGGGGAAGCGTCTGTCCGAAATACTGCTAGCGCTGTGGGTTAGAGTGAAAGACGAGGAGCCTGCTTACCGCTGCCGTATGCGTTAGAGAAAGGGAAGCCAGACAGACTGGCGCTGTAACGCGTTACGTAACGAAGCGGTTTACCCTCCCATAAGAAGTTATCACTTCAAATCAGTGACATGCTAATTGATAGCCGTATAAAATGACTATAAAATATATTTCGTACTTACAAGAAGGTCAACTTGATAGGGTGGAGAAGTTACAGACGTTTGTCGGATGACATAGCCTCTAATCATACCCAGGTCCAGCTCAGGTGATTGTCGTTCTTCTACTATCACGACATGAGAGCTTACAAGGCAATTTCTTTCTGTATTCCTTGAGGACTAAAATCTATTGTGTGACTAACGGCTCCGAATCTTGATCTTAATGTTCTCTCCAATTTTCCTATTTTCTTATGTAAATCTATGACTATGATAATCTGTAGTGATGACTACTTTGTATTCCTTAACTTTGATTTATTTATTTATTGCACTTACGTTTTCCTCACAGCTGCACTATTAATTACATTTTTAGATTTTGCACGACTGATTTTGCATTTACAGCAATGGTAAACAACATAAAAGTACCCTTCGTTTGGTTCTGCATTCTCCGCTAGTGGCGCTAAAAACTAGCTCGCACATACTCAATAAACGGAACCCTTGGCCACTCTAGATTTTTTAGAGATCTGACTAATGAGTTGGATCAATTTCTAGAAGTTCAAGGACACCGATGATAAGCTCCATTAGTTATACTATGTATAGTGTTATAATATTTTCAACTGAACCAGTCCTATAAAGTTTTTCCAAGAGCTCCATCATACACTTGAGTTGAATGTTAATTAAAAATGTGAGTCGGTGCTCTAGTAAGATTATGATTGCGATAGTACAATTTTAGCAGTTCTCTTCCTTCTTCGAGAGAATAAACTATTATTGGGCGAATTATTTGAGACGCTTTTGATCATAAGAAATACTACAACTGAGTTAACCGTCAGTATAGGAACAAAATACACTAAGTTACTTTTTTGATACAATCTTCACATTTTTTAAGCCAAAACTAAATTTTGAATTATGCTTTTGCATAATTTTCTTTACTTTCTCCTATCCTCAAAGATGAACAAATTAATTTCTGTTTTATTAGTTCCATAGGAGCCTTTTAAATATGCTTGGAAGGCTTATCATGGAACATATGCATTTCTGAAACAGATTTTAATAACCATCTCTATTCTGGATTGGCTGACAAGTAAATATGAAGCATCGTCGTTATCGGGGATTATATATCTATTCTTGTGGACACATGTGACTTCACATACGCTTATCGACAGCCGTGATGATATTTGTTTATATTAGTATTAAGTTGTGGAAATATTAGAAAGTAGAAACCCTTCTATATCAGCTCGTTCTCGGGACCAGGGCACATCTGTTTCTTAGGGATGAAAGTACTACGACCCCAGGGCTATCTAACAACATCAGGCTATCGGCTTTCGCGATAAGTTTAAATCGGTCAATTTTCTCAACTCACCCCCACACATTCTCTCTTCGTTCGGTACTAGCTTGCTCGTTATTTAATTCATTCTAAATAAACGTAGCCATAGCAACATTACCACTAGTATCATTTCAGCACAACACAAGCACCTCGAATACGGCCATATACTTTTTAACTAATACTGTACATACTACTGTAGCGATCTTAAAGGTGTGTGGTGAAATAATGCTTGCCATGGTTACATTTTTATACTTTTACGCACTCAACTATACCAGAGTGGAAAAGTAATGTAATCGTGTAAAGAGAGATGGAAAAAAAATACAAGCTTTTATTTTTCATTTTTCGGCCTAAAAATAAAAAAAAAATATTTTTAAAAAATTTATGTCTGTGTGTGTGTCGTTGTCGTCGGCATTAAAATTTCTTGTTAGCACGATCACTCAATTAAATCGTGTCGGACCGATCGGGTTTCGACGGATTCTGATTAGGGACGTCTCTCAGACGACATCTACTGATTGTGAGGTGGATAGGATACACCCCATCCTGTCCATGGGTCATGAGAAAGCACGATGTAAATGTCTTTGTTCATTCTGAGATTTTAAACATAAACGTTTAATGCGTTGTTGATTTTGCATTGAACGAAAAAAACATATATTCGGCCTGTATCATATATGAATGAATGAGAAAAAAATAATTTAATTTAGTTACAAACGTATTGATGCGGCACTGAAGCAGTCGCCAACGAAAAAAGTAAAACTGTGGCATAAAACACATATTTTGCATCTACATATGTGTTGATTTATTTTTTCTCGGCCACTCAAGTTCAAGATAGAGATGTTCTATGTGTGGAAAAGTCCGTTTTAAGGTTCTAAAGCCGTTTATTTCATTTTGTAATGAAATAGCGAGCAGACTAGGTTCTGAAAGAAATGTATTTTCTTATAACTTCTTATATTTTATTTTCTAAACACATTTCAATATGTTAATATTTTTTATTAAAAATGTTACTTTAAGGGATATTTTCAATTCTAGAATTATTATTAGTATAGCAAAAACATCACTCTCATCTACATATGTTACAAAGAAATCTTATTGTACTGGCAATGTGATGGCCCCCCTCGGACTTTGATAAAATTTTGTATATGAATAGAGCATAAAAATAAGAGATAACGATTTTCTTACAGCTGCCAATATACGATCTGAGGGGGCGGAAACAGCGCCCAAAGTCACCACTCACAACATATATTAGGCCATATCTTAATAACGATATGAGATACTAACATGGAACAAAAACCATATTTCACTTAAAATGAACTTTCAATAAATGTACAGAGATGGCGTCCCTGGTGAGTGGGAGGTTTTCTAATCATTTTTCACCCCTAGGCTACTATTTCCGCTTTCTGGAAATGGTTATTATTTTACATATACTACATGGACAAACAGAAATTATTTTGGATTGTTGTTCCCGTTCAATTACAATAGAGAGGAAATAATTTTTCAAAAATCAGTCTTTCCGGTGAAATGTGATAGTTATAAATGCCACTACTTGTTTTGTTTAAATTGCTTCAGTACAGTATATGGTATATATTTAAAGATATATGCAGAGTCATCTCTACTTTGATGGGGGTATGAAGATTAGGAGTAGTTGCTAGTAGGAATAATTTCTGTGAGTGTTAGTCATAATTGCTCAATTCACGTTTACTTATAACCCTAATTTACAATCTAAGTACAATTAATGCATACTTATTTTCTGTGCCAATATACCAACATGTACGAACAACTGCGCAGAAAATCATATTATGAATATGATGTATGGTGCTTCAAATGTTGCTTGGTATTTTTTAACTCTTTGTATGAACATATTTGATAAAGTATTTAGTATTTATCGCGCCTTGTTCCCCTGCTGGGTAACTATTGTTCCCACCATATAGTTGTCAAAGTAACGTTGTGGTAATTGTTTTGTGCAGTCTTTAATGCCAATAATTCTTTCTTGCCAGTATCCAAAAATTCAACAGCATTTCCTTACTAGTTATTGTATATGTCAGTGGGCTTGGAAGGTTTCTGTTCTTGTTCAAAGCCACACATTTTTTCTTCAGTGCAATAATCTCTCTCACTTTCTTCATCAATATCTATAAGCTGTGCCTCGATAAAGTCAAAAGTCGACTCGAAATCAAGGCTCTTCTCAATCAACCTCTCAAGCTATCGAACTTCATACGTTGAATTATCAAATCGATTCACCATCATATCGAACACGCCCCATGGAAGTTGTGGGTGTATTATGATAACTTATCAAGCCAATCAACGTAGTTAAGACCTTCAGTGCATTAATCGCGAAAGCCACCATTTTACAGTTATACCCGTAATGGTATTTAAATTTATAATGTTTATTGTAAAAAAATACGACGACGTAACGAACAACAGCAAGTTAACAATATACAAGCATAGATTACATTGCATAGGCATGAGATAATCTCAAAAATATAAGTATTTATAAGTCATACACTATGTGAACCAAATATTTCAATAATAAACAATAACTGTTGACATCTATGAAACAGGGACAAGACAACCAAGCTTAGGACAACTTTCTCATGAAATAAAAAATGGTATCTATATATTCATGGGTTTGTATTAGTAAATATACATCGTAAATATTTATATTTATTCAATAGCTTGACAGTACATTAATCAATCTCATCAGCATAGATTTAGAAAAATAATAAACAGTTTGTCATGGGCATGTGGACCATTGTTTTGAACAATATTTCATAGGAAAAAGTTCTGTACATATATAGCTCTACATAAATATATGTTTTAGGTAAATTGTCGTCAATGATCAAACAAACAAAAATAGTTACAATGATGAAATAGTCCTTTTTACTAGTTTATGAACACAAACATCTCAAACAATAAACCCAAATGGCAATTTAAGTAAATAACAGCCACTATAACGCATTTACCATCATTTATAACTATGTATCATTTCTTTATATGCAACATTTCTATAATATTTGAGGATTAAGAAATATTAATATGGTAATATAATACGAAGATTATTAAAAATATATTATATGTAATATCTAAAAAATAATAATTGTAGATCTTCACCCTTACGACAAATTTCTAATAATGTTAAGTGTTGTCTCTTATAAAAGAAGAATGCTATAACAAAATATAATTGAAAAAATAGTTATTTTATACAATGACAAAGCATCCAATTGTGTCAGAAATATGTCATATTGTAGAGCATTCTATTTTAACTATAACTTCCACAACGTAATTGGTATACTGGTTATTGCTATATAATAGCTTGATTGATAGTTGTTTACGAAGGTGAAGTTTATTTTTAACATCTAATAAGTTAATAGTCGACAAGAATCAATTAAGAATAAATAAAAATAGATATCGTAAGAAAAGTTGTTCTGAATTCCTAGTAATTTGAATATTTCTAATTTTTGAAGAATATAACATCATTGATTTAGACTGTTTAGTCTGTAGTACATAATTTAGGGAATAGTGTGTACTAATTTTGAAAATTCTGAAGAATTTTGTAAAATCCTGACATAAACGTCTTCCGACTCAACTTTTTTCTACGCGTCAACTTTATTCACAGTATAATGATTAATTTATTTTTATTAACAATAAAATATTTAGCCTCAATGGTGAGAACATATTCAGAAAAGAGCAATGCCATAGTATCTAACATCGATAATCTGATTTTATGAAAAAGAATCTAGAAAAATAACCATCTGGAGAAGTAAGAGACATATCTAAAATGGGCAATAACTTAATTCATTTAATTTGATGTACGGTACGTTATATGTGAATGATATGTTAAGATGTTGTATATGAAAAACTTCTAATAATGTTAAAAGTTTATTTAAATTGCGATTAAAGAGCGATGTGTAAGAGAAATTTGTTGTTTGCATATTATCCATTCCGATTAGAATTATTTAGTTCCTTCAGATACTGTAAATTATTTGGCACATTACAATAAACTTTTGACTTTAAGTAAATCCACAAGAACAAATCCAAGAGGATCAAATCAGGTGAACGTGGTGGTTATTTAGTTATTTCTTTAGATGTTTCATTTTAAAATAATTTCGTTAATTTTTGTCTGTGAGTAAAAAACGTTACATTGATCTATATTATTTGGTCATAATAACCTGAGTTTATTTTTGTGTTTAACTATGAAAATAAAATTAGAACGAAACTAATGTTTGATAAAAGGCAAACAGGAAACCTGTAATGGGAAATTTATTTTGATAAAAAAATGCATCATGATGACATCACAACTCATGCTCAAAACTAAAGAAAAAAAAACTAAAAATTATATCAATGCCTTGTTCAAAATAATATTGATTTTTTTTAGCTTCAAAACTCAAAAAAAATTATGAATATTGTGTTAAACTATCATCTCAATGTGTATCTTCTTAGTTCTTGTTTTACTTTCTTCAGTTTATCTCTCACTAAAAATACGAGTAAGTCTCAAGTTTGTAAGGACCTCTATCACATAGTTTATTTGAGCTAATTCGTTAGCTCCAAATATTAAAGATATCATTTATACTTACAAAATTTCATTTGATCTTGATCGGTTCAAATATTTTAATAACACGTTTCTTATAGTCATATTGAGATATCCACGAAATTTAAGCAAACAACTGAAAAGTAAACACCGCCTGTAATAATTGTTTATTGAATATCTGTTCCCGAAGCGCAACCCTCAGCCCTTACTCTTTGAAATAATTCTTTCAACACTCGGTGGTGTTGTTTCGACACGCCTTATAAGCCATACTGAGAGATATATCCTTTGTTTATAATTAGAAGAGAGTATCATTCAACATCTTTATAAGTTAGTTCAAGAAAAAAAATAAAATATACAGTTTTAAAACCTTAAAATGGATTTTTCCGCACGTAGAACATCTCTATCTCGATATTGAGTGGCTAAGAAAAAATAAACCAACACATAAGTGCAGAATATGTATTTTATGCGACAGTTTTACTTTTTTCAAATAGTCCACCATCGTGCATTCTCATGACCCATGGACAGGGTGGGGTGTGTCCCATCTACCTCAAAATCAATAGATGTCGTCTGGTAGACGTCCCTAATCAGAATCAGTCGAAACCCGATCGATCCGACACGATTTAATTGAGTGTTAAAAAAATTCTCAAATAGTCCACAATCGTAATTTCTCATGACCCATGTACATGGTAGAGTATGTTCTATCCACCTCAAAATCAATAGGTGTCGTCTGGGAGACGTCCCCAATAAGAATCAGTCAAAACCCGATCGATCCGACACGATTTAGTTGAGTTATTGTGCTAACAAGAATAAATGCCGACGACAACGACACACACACAACAAAAAATTGTTAAAAAACATTTTTTTTGGTTTTTAGGCCGAAAAACGAAAAATAAACGCAAAAAAAAATTCTGTTTTTTCACTATTTCTTTACACGATTTCATTACTTTTCCGCTTATAGTGGAGTGCGGAAAAGTAATATATGTATAAAAGTGGCCGACATTCTATTCATTAAAATATTGTTTCTTTACTCATAGTTAATTAGTAATTTGACATATGTACATAGAATTATTCGGGAATTGGAAGCATTACGAAGTTAAAAGGCGACCCTCAAATGAACTCGATTCGCTTTATTAACAAATTTATAATAACTAAATAAATATTTAAAAGCAAAAACTAACTTCAGCAATCAAGTTCTATTATAACTATTTTGTTTACTACTATATTTATCATCATCATCATCATTAGGTCATCAGTCCTAAGACTGGTTGGACGCTAACCTCCAGCTTCTCCTATCCTGTGCTAACCTACGCATTTCGCTAATTGTGCTACAACCTACATCCCTTACTATTTGCGAGCAGTAGTCTAATCTAGGCCTACCTCTGCCTTTATTCACTCCTATTTCTGCCTCCAAAATATCGCGGACTATTCCCCCATGTCTCAGCAAGTGGTCTACCATTCTATCTCTTCTCTTCTTTAAGTTTTTCCACATACTTCTTTTCTCGCCGACTTTCTCCAATACTTCTTGGTTTCTAACCCTATCAGTCCATGGTATTTTTATCATTCTTCGGTAACACCACATCTCAAAAGCTTCTAATTTATTCCAACTTGCTTCCCCTACCGTCCAGGTTTCGCAGCCGTATAGTGCCGTGCTCCATACATATGTTTTCAAAAATCTCTTCCTTGCTTCTAAGTTTATTACCCCCGAGCATAAAAGTGCTTTCTTTTTGTTAAAAGCTACTCGACCCTGCGCTATTCTTTGTTTTATATCTTTGTCGCTTCTTCCATCCCAATTTATTTTACTTCCTAAATAAGTGAAGTCTTTAACTTCCTCCAATCTTTTATTATTAATTTGTACTTTCGTTTTTGCTCTGCTCTCGCGCCCTCTGCACACTAACACTTTAGTTTTGTTTTTATTCACCCTCATTCCGTATTCCTCTGTCAACACTGCCTCCATTTCGTTCAATGCTGATTCTAATTCCTCCTTACTAGATGCTAATACTGCTATATCATCCGCGAATCTAAGCATTTTTAGTTTCTGTCCCTGTACTTTAATCCCGAAATCCACTCTATCTTTTACCACATTAATCGCCTCTTCGATGTACAGATTAAAAATTAGTGGTGATAGCGTACATCCTTGTCTTACTCCTTTCCTAATACCTACTTCCCTTTTTTCCCCTTCTACTTCTATAACAGCAGTTTGCTCTGTGTATAGATTGTGTACTATTCTCCTATCTCTATACTTCATTCCCGCGCTCTTTAGTATCTCGAACATTTTTTCCCATCTTACGTTATCAAAAGCTTTTTCTAAATCTACAAATCCTATATAAGCGTTCTTTCCTTTTTCTATTGTTTTCTCTAACGTTACTCTTAGCGCCAGAATAGCTTCGCGCGTTCCCCTATTTCGCCTAAACCCGAATTGGTCTTCTCCTAGTATTTCCTCCGCTCTATTTTCCATCCTCTTCTGAACTATTCTAGTTAAGATTTTTGACGCATGGGAAGTTAGGCTAATCGTTCTAAAGTTCTCGCATTTGTCGGCTCCTCTCTTTTTCGGTATAGTAACGATAATGTTCCTCTTATAATCCTCCGGCATCTCCCCCATATTTATCATAGCGAATGAAAACAACTCTGACAAGTTTAATAGTTAATTACTATCTTGAAAAAATATGCGCCTTTATTCACTAATAAAGGTTATGGCATGGCGGTCTTCGGGGTGCTGTGTGTGGTAAAATGATACTAATGGGTGGAGCCACGTGTCCCACAAGGCGATTTATTCACTGATAATTAATAAATGTAAAACATAGAAGCCTAATATCCATTAAATGATGTTGTTAACATATATTACTATATATTAGTATAATAAATTAATTGTTTCG
Source organism: Rosalia funebris (assembly GCA_037954035.1). Taxonomy (NCBI): domain Eukaryota; kingdom Metazoa; phylum Arthropoda; class Insecta; order Coleoptera; family Cerambycidae; genus Rosalia; species Rosalia funebris. The sequence continues at coordinate 17,146,341 of JAZFAV010000016.1, read as the reverse complement.
AAAATTGACGGATTGCAATGATGGAACATACATTTCCTAGTCAGTTCTTAACTTAAATACATAATATCACATGTGTACAGTACTTTAAAATATTTTATTGGAGAAGTGTATTATTATTTTGAAAAAATATCTTGCCAAAAATACTAGACAAAGACGATAAAATTAGGTAAGAACTTATTAGATAGAGTTATTGAGAGCAATTGGGTCGAATACTATTTTTTGTTGCCTTTAACAATGTATTATATGTTAATTCTCTCCTACAGTAATAGTTATGATGAATGCATATAGCCAGTATTAATTTTTCATAAACAACTAATAAATAAATGTAATAAAAATATCATGTGCGGCAAATCAGAATACCACTATTCTTAAGTACATTTAATGATCCAAGCACGAATCTGAAGTTAAATTTATCCCATCACGTTAAGACTCTTTCCTAATCTCATAAAATATAGCTCATGAAATAGGTGACAAGAACCAAAACAACAATCAAAAGCTGTTGGGAATTTCTGGGAACTTGGCCGTTATGTATTTATGAGGTTACAGATAACGAATTTGAAGTTCAACTACAGAACTAAAAATTCAAAATGGCAGATGATCCAATATTGCAGACAAATTAGAAAAATGTCTAAAAGACGTTATCTCAGTGTTTTAATGTCAGTGATAAGTGAGTCTGAAATTCAACATTCAAATTTCAAATGGCTGATACAATACGACTGATAAAGTTTCTCAGCATTAATATTTTCAAAGAATGTAAGGGTCACTGAAATTAGGCAGCATATCAAACTGGGCTAGGTCTAACTTAAGTTAATAGAAATTTTGCAGTTCCTATACCTGTTTACCAAAGAGAAATTTTATGAATTATACCTCTTTATGAAATATACCTCTTTAGAGAAATTTTATGAATTCTTGAAACAAATACAAATAGTAACAAGTTTAAACAGTAGACACAAAAATTTGTACTCTCTCTGCCCCAAATTAGTTGTCACATTTGGTGTCTAAATTTTGTCCCAAATTAGTTGTCACATTTCAAAAAAATTACAAATAAAAAGAATTAGGCACAAGAAGCGGGTAAATAGAAACTGGAATTGTTATTCTTTAACTAATTTCACAAAAATATTGATTTCGTAGTCATAATTATGGATAATAATGCTTATACTCCTGTATGAAGGTAATTCTAAGCTGCTAGAAACCAAGTAATATTAAGACAATCTTTGGCTGTTAAAATAGCTTCAGAGTTACATTTGATGCTATGTGGAAGGCGGTTTTCATGTCTTAATTTTTCTTTATTCATATGTACAATCTTGTATGCATTGCTCCAAGAACACATCATTATTTTTTCCATTAATGTTTACAAAGTTAAAAAAATTGTGCCTAATTTCTCTCTCTCAAATTTATCGAAAGCAGTTTCCACAGCACCTATTAACTTATATGCGTCTTTGGTGGTTATCTGATTTTGTAACGTTTCAAAAAATCCTAAATCAAGCACATTCAGGTCGGGTCTATTTGGAGGCTGATATTTCAGTTTTAGATGCCACCCATCTTTAATTGTTTCTGCTTGTACATCAGGTTCTTCAACGTATCAATAAGTGTATGCCTCGCATTGTCTTGTAGGATGTAGATCGGACCATTATTTTCAGACCGGGGAAACTTTGCACGAATGCAGGCATTACTGCAGGAATGCAGATTCTACAACTTTAGTAACAAGGGTGCCCTTTTATCGATTTTTTTTTAATTTCTTTTGGCCGGTTCTGCATATACAAAAGGTCACACCCAATTTTCCATCAAAATATCCTTTCTTATGAGGATCCCACCGGGGTCTTACAATAGCCGTCACTCACATTACTTTTGTTATGAATCGTTTACTTTTACACTCTCGGTGATGGTCTTCTTCATCGACGGCAATATAATAAGAACACCATGTTTTCGTAATATAGAACCATTTTTCGACAATATGAACGTGATCGGAAAATATGCCGTCTGGTTCCAAATGTTGAAGACAAAAGCGAAGTCTTTCAAGCTTATTTTCAGCAGTTAAGTAAACTTCTCAGGATACTTCTTTTATGCAAAAATTTTTAATTTTGCTAAATTTTCTGAATAATTTTTCTTTTTTCTTCCAAATTTGCCTGTTTTTAATGAATCGACGTTATAGTATATACTTCCAGAAAGTTTGGAGTTTTTTGCCTATTTCCATAGATGAGAAATTATACGTCTATGGCGCACGAATTGCTCTGAAGCAGCAACCATAGCATGTTTGAGTTTTTCATTTTCACAACGTTGCGTTGCAGCAAAAATTGAAGAACTGCATTTCGGGTAATGTTGTCCTATTCCCTTTTTTAATTAATCTTCTTGACGAATCACTAATTTTTAGCACTTTTCACAACGAATTAAAGTGACAGCGGGTGCATTTTCAAAACTTTATTATTCGCTAATCTGTGACCAGCCTACTTGTAATTACAATCTTCAAACAAGTTTTATGAATGATGTGATTTTAAACTTTTATTTTGAGTATTTAATTTTTTAGTATATTACTTCCTGGATTAAATAGTATTTGACAATAATCAACAGAAAAATGGTTAAATGTGACAACTAATTTGGGACAGAGGGAGTTTTATTTACTAAGTTCCTATTTCATATTTCGAGAAGAAGTTAGATTTGAAGTTAGTCAGTTGAGGTATGGTCTCGACTAGTAGCTTACCGCTTATTATATTCATTCTTCACACAGTGTTAGTGCAAAGAACAGTCAAAATATGTTCAATTAAAATTAATATTGTGGCTTCTGGATAAAGCCATGAGATAGACTTTTTATAAAGTAATTTTTGGATTTCCATTTCTGCAAAATAATTTTTTTATATAAAGTGAATTACGGATAACCCTATAGATAAATAAAAGACGTATTCTGTATATAGCTATGAAGTAATTTTTAAAGTACTATTATTACAGCATTACCAAATATTTAAAATTCTTTCGAATAATAATGTTTAACTTATTTAATTATAAGAAAATGAGAAAATCTACTGCTCATATTGCACTCATTCTACAATTAACTTGTTCTTCTGGAACTGCAGATCTATACAAAATCTTAATTCAAAAATAAGTAACAAGTATATTATTTGCTTATGCTCAAAATGATGCATTGCTATAGCTTGATCGTATCTCGATTTATATTAGGGATTACGGACAATCTTTTGGAGTTATGTAGTAGAATTGGGCGATTTTGGGGAATTTCATATATAATTCTAGTATCTAGAACTTACAAGCTTGGGAGTTTTCCTTCGTTGTCATGAAGAAAAAATCCTATGTCTACATATACTTGATAAATAGGCCTTTTCATGGTAATCACGCGCATGCTTCGCCGCCATCTTTGTGCCGCGAAATGTGAAAGTTTCTATCACTTTTGGTGAAAATGGCTGTGCCGGCAGATTTTTTTCGCATAAATCTTGATGAAAATGAAATATGTCATCTGTCAAGCACATGTTTTGCTTGTTATGACGTATAAATTAGGTTTTTAAACATTAAAATGTTAAATAATAAGAATCCTAATAACAATAGCAATTCTGTTAACAATAAAAATGTTATTACAATGTTATATTTTTTACAGAATAAATTACTTGATTAAGAATAACAAACCTGATCCAAAATTTCAACGTTGCTGTCTGTGTTCATGATTTATATTTGTTGTTTCTTAATAACAGAATCGGTATTTCCGTTTTCTAGTGTTTTGTACTTCTCGAACAAGCTGGTTCTTTTTTGTTACTTTTTGTAAAATATAAACATATTTTTTATAATCATAACTTTCAGAGTTATGTTAAGCGTAATTTCCAAAATACCTGTCGAATTTTCGTTTTGCTCTGATCAGAGGGAATGTCGTTGACATTATTTGAGTCACTTTCACCTTCCAAATAAAGGGAACAAATATATGTATCTTTCGTTATGTTGTCAATCGCAGAAAATCTCCCATCACCTCGTCGACACGCTCGCACCCACAAATCACATTTCCCGTATTGTTCACAACATCTTACGTGCTTAATTCTCGAACACGTTATACGTTGTTTTCTGTACTCCAGACACGGCTTAGGAAATTGCAAAAAGTAATATAAACAATCATTTTTATAAGATTTCGAGCACTGTCACTATTACACACCCCAATACAACAGCGTTTTAAACTGCCTTTCAACATGGCGAATTGATTTTAAAATTTTGTACAATTATTCTGATCAAAAACTATTAAACTGTTGGAAATTTGGGCAATTTTCTGTAATATTTAATAGAAAATTATTAAATTCTTGTGCAGACTAATGCTATTTTATGAAAAGTGATCGAGACAGTATGGCGTCTGATGACGTCACGCGGTACATACGCACAAAAATCTCTCCATGAAAAAGCCTGTAGAAAATAAATTTGGTCAGATAGCCAGTGGTATTGCTGATTATTTTTAATGTTATTAATGTTGTTATTTTCTGAATTTATTGCACTTCCTCATTTTACTAGAAATAGAAATAGAAATATATAAATCCTGCCGAGTTCTTATACATTTTTTATACACTGTCTTTCTAAAACCATTTTTATGAAACTTTCAATAGAGTTGTACGTGGGATAATACGGCTACTGGAGAACAACTAATAAAAAAATTCCGCAACATGGATAGGCCTTCCTTGCGCGAACTGCCACTAAGAAGCAGGGGAATGAAAATTTTATTATTAGTGAGACAATAATAAAATTTCCATGTAGCGGAATTTTATTTATAGACATTTAAGTACTTTTAAAGTCCAATTTACGATACATGGATATAAAGGATATTATATCTTATTGTTCGAGATAGGATATTCAATAAGCATTTAAGTGTATCTACCGTTAAAACTGAACATAGACACTTTAAAAGCAGGATAGTAAATGTATATAAAATAAGCGGGAATATTTTCTAGTTTTCTAATGACCATCATTTTCTTATGAATATTAATGATATATCTCCTTCTACTTAATACATATGTTTAGATAAAATTATATTTACAAGTATTTTACAAAATTAATTTTAATATGACGACACTTATACCACTTGTACGATTAATTTGTATGTCGACACTTATATCTTAGATCAGTATCGAAACAGATGAGCTGTTCAGTTAGGTGAATGAGTACTTATCTAATGTTTTCTTAAAACTAAAGAAAACATAACATTTTTAGGAATTTTTAAACTAGTTCTGTACAGTAACATATAAGTCGGAAATCGAGAAAGGAACCACTAAGCCGCCAAGCGGCTATCAAAGTAGTTCCCGAATAGCAAAGCTATTACATAATCGCTCTAGGAAACAACTACTCCTCGGGCTAAAGCCCCGCCAGGCATTGAATTATACCTAGAAGCGATCCTCGACCCCTTTCTTGTGTTTCTGCACGATCAGATAAGGTTTCAAAAAATAAAACCCGCCACAGGCAGGATTCGACATTTGTCCCGGATAGGAACCGAACGACATACAGCTGTTTCGAACTTATTAGTTCTTATCAGTGCCGTACACGGTACGCCGATTCAGGACAAATGTCGAATGAACTTTATGGCGTATACATCTTTATCGATACGATCTCTGTCAGTAACATATACGTCGGAAATCGAGAAAGGAACCACCAAGCCGTCAAGTGGCTATCAAAGTAGTTCCCGAATAGCAAAGCTATTACATAATCGCTCTAGGAAACAACTACTCCTCCTCGGGACTTTCTCGATTTCCGACTTATATGTTACTGACAGGGATCGTATCGATAAAGACGTATACGCCATAAAGTTCATTCGGCATTTGTCCTGAATCGGCGTACCGTGTACGGCACTGATGAGAACTAACAAGTTCGAAACAGCTGTATGTCTTTCGGTTCCGATCCGGGACAAATGTCGAATCCTACCTGTGGCGGGTTTTATTTTTTGAAACCTAGTTCTGTACACGCGAAAAGATAGATGTACATCCGCAGAAAGTCACTATTGTGCAAGATTAACTACTTGGCTTTGAGAAGAGTCATAATTACTGCTATTGTTTCAATAATTATAACTGTGTTTGTTAAATGAAGCCAGACATCTTGAAAATTTAATGTAAATAAATATTGATGCTGTTATTTTTGTCGCATATAAATATATTGTTTAAAGACAATGTTCACTGTAGCTTGTGTTATTACCAGACATATCATCCCTTGGATAGGATTTAAAAATGTAGATCTATTGTCTATTATATATTATGTGATTAAGAAACCCGATTACAATAGTGGCGGATTGACAACATTGACAGGCTTAGCAATATTTACAGGCTTCTTCTTATTAAAACCCCCTCCATAGCGTCTCTTCAAGCAGATCTACATATTTGTATAAATATTGTTACCATTAAGTTCTCTATTCTAAATAATCTCTTTATTAGTAGAGCAAAGTTTATTGAAATTCCTTAGAAAGCTATCGACGATATTCTGTTGCATAAATTCTCCAACACTTGTCGGAATGTAGGTGGTTGCAGGTAAGTGGTTGGGCAGATTGCATTCTTTGAATATGTGTTAATAAAAGTATAATTCTTGTATGTTTTTCCAAATTCTCATAACAAGAGTTAGTTAGATAAGGAATTTTATATTTTAAAAGATTCAATTAGGTAACATAAACGGTGTCTGAAGAGACACAAATTCGTCAGATTAAATCATGTTGGATATGAAGTTAATTGAAATAGAGGAACGGCTACGTTGTAATAATTAATACTGTATTGTTTAAGTAAATACCTGCCGATTGGCCCATGGAGAATTTTTGCGCGTTTCTCTCTGTATAATCAATAGGTACGCAGCAATCATAATCTGATTATGTAAACGATGCGACATGTGGTGGAATACGAGGGAAGATATTAATGATACAATTATTAATTTCTATTTTATTTAACCATTGAATCTATAATTGTCATGTTATATTACTCGTATTTTGTTCATACAATATGGAAATATGCCTATATTCGACACCTGTACAGACGGTTAACCGAAAATCAATATTACTGGTTGAACTACGGAGGGTTCAAGGTATTAACCAATCCCGGTCTGGTTCAACTAAACTACCCACATGGGATGTTGAGCCACCGAACAGAAATTACAACTAGAAGGTTCACTTCAAGCTCCGCTCGCTAAGTTTTCCTCCTTACCCCGTCACGGCGTTCAGCGAATATAAGCTAACTAGCAGGCGGCGCATGTATAGGATCATACGATGTATCTTCCATATACTAAAGAAGGCCGTAGATAAAAGTGCCGCCGTAGAATGAACCTTCTAGTTGTAATTTCTGTTCGGTTGTTGAGCCCTCGAAGAAAGTTACAATTTGTGTCAGTTCTATTTCGATCTTCTTTCAGTAAGTATTTTGAATATGGTAATTATTTATTTAAATTTTGTTGTTAGTGAGGGTTACTTCTGTATATCAGTATGAAACTGATAAACTATTTTAATGTCTGAATCATAGTTCTAATTTAACTCAGTAATTTAACTATTTTCGTTTTTTTATTTCAATTTCCTTTTATGTTTGTTAACTTTATTTGTTATTAAATTAAACGTTTTCCCTTGTTTATTAAATCATTTTTACTCTCGTTGATTTGTGTCAATTTTAATATAAGTATTTCTGAGGTGGCTCGAACAGAAAGAGTAATTAAAGTAAGGTGAAACCAAGGGAGTGTTTGCTCAGATATAGAATCAGAATAATGAACACAGATGACGAGAGGTAGGTGTAGGGTAGAAAACAATTTTCTTTTCTTAGTTTTAATTAATAGCATTTCACGATAGAATTCACTCAGTACTATGTTATAAGATAAAATTGTATCCTTTCCTCCTTTTCACATAAGGTTTTGGTAAGACTAATAAGATTAGAGGTCAAGCCGCAACCAGTCATGATACACCTGATGAATATGTATTAGTAACAGAAATAGGTCGATGTTAAATAAGGGCACATGAAAAAATATTTTTCATGAAAATAGAACTAGTCTATTAATAATCACTTTGTTAAAAATAAATTGCAGTTCTCGTGTTACATGTTAAAAAAACCTTATCCGATTTCTTAAAAAATACAGTCACCAATAACTTAAAAAAATTTAACCACTAACTTTTATAATATAGTTGATAAATTTTAATTCAATTGTTTAAAGTAAAAGAGAGTAAACATAAAAGATGAGTTATTAATAAAACTGAATAGACATAAAATATATTTTTAGATTGACTTTATTTGAGTACTTAAGTTTATATTTACATGCTATTATATCTCTGTGTTTAAATCGTTGTTACCAATTACATGACTTGAAAATGTAACCAGGCTCAACAAAACATGTGAACAATATCTGAAACATTTTAGGGAGCGATATATTTAATAAATTTGGATCGTATGAAAGAAAACAAGGGTATAACATTTGTGCATCGATGCATTGCATAAATTGTGTCGTTAAAATTAGTTTTGTAGTTATATATAACCATTTGGAAAAAAGTATTTAGTAATACATCGTACACGCTGTATAAAAAAATTAATGGCACTTCAGTTATAATAGAGCAGCGACAATAAACCCTGAATGTTTGGTTATTATACGTGTACAACAAAAGAAATAAATTGACCGCATGCGGCAACATAATTTTTAATAAACCACAATTTCACATTACACTGTCAGAAAGAATAAAATATTTTATTCACTGTTTAGAGAGACATTCCACGATAAACTAAAGGACAGTTGGCAATCTATAAACATCAAAAAAGTTGAAAAATGAACTTTATAAATGGAGAAAATAAAACGCCTGTATTTGACCCTAATTTGTTATAAGTTAGCCAGAGATTGGTGTAGATCTCACTGCGAGGATGCTATATAATTCAAGTAATTTAAGCGTGTGAGATTCTATATCATAAAATAATACCAAAAAGTTGAGAAATGATAATTATTTAATGAGAAAATAGCAAAAATTACGTATTTACTTGATCCTAATTTTTTGTAAGTTAATCAGGCACTGGTATTAAATAAGTGGTATACAAAAATTGACATTTAAAAATAAAAATCTACTTTCATTTCAGGAGTTTCTTTAACTTTTATGTATGACTTTTTGTCATAATCCATGCTTCTGACGCGTAAGAGAGTACTGGTTTAATAAGTGTTTTATATATCAATATCTTGGCTTTTTTGCTTACTATGCATGATGTTAGGATCTTTTTTTAGCCCAAAGTAGGCTCAACTAGGTAAACTCTTCTCCTGATTTCTGCACTGATGCTGTTATTATCGTTTATTTGGGAGCCAAGATATATAAACTCTCTTACGCCTTCAAAAGTATATGTTCCTATTACTAGGTCTTCGGGTGGCGCTAATTGCGTGCTATTGGTTACTTTCATGTATTTTGTTTTAGCTACGTTAACTTGTAGCCCCATTCTCTTCGCTGCTGCATCTACTGCTCTGAAAGCCTGTACTAAGTCTCTTTTTGTCCTGGATACTATATCAATCTCGTCCGCGTACGCTAGGATTTGTACTCTCCTATTAATTATGGTTCCTCTAGTCGCTATACCTGATTCTCTTATGGCTTTTTTCTAGTGCGATATTAAACAGCAGACACGATAGACTATCCCCTTGGCGTAGGCCTGTATGTGTCTGAAAGGGTCTTGACATGTTGCTTTGTATCATTACTCTGCATTCAACTTTAGAAAGGGTTGCCTTCACTAACTTAATCAGGTGTGTTGGGATATTAAATTCCATCATAGCGTTATAAAGTGAGCGTCTGTCTATGCTGTCGTAGGCACCTTTGAAGTCTATGGATAAGTGGTGGGTATCAATCCCATATTCGTGAGTCTTCTCTAGGGCCTGCCTAAGAGTGAATACCTGGTCGATTGTTGACTTATCTCTACCAAAACCACTTTACCACTTTAGTGTCATGTATATGCCTTGGGTTAAAGTCCCAATGGGAGTAGTTTGACTATATCCAATAATCAACATTTATTTGTCATAAACGTAATAGTGAGTAAATAGTTCTCTTAGTGTAGATTCATTTAGCAAATTTGGCATGGAACTAGTGTGCGAAATCAAATAGATTACTAATATTTTGTAAATCCTAATGTATATAAAGAATATCGATTTAATTTATTTCCACATCTGAAAAAAAATCTGCAAAAATCTAGAACAATGAGCTTTTAAAGTTTTAATTTATCTATTTTATATTTTACATTGTATGTTATATGTTTTCTACGTTCTATAAACATTTTATGTAATATCTATGCCATAATATGTTTAAAAAATTGCTCAGTCACCTTTCAGTTACAATTAAAAGGACGTTATTCTTTATATATACACATATTACTTCAGACGAAAGTTTTATATTTAATTTAGCTGAATTGTCCCGGAATTTAAAGATAGAGAATCACGAAAGTACAAAATCCTATTATTGCATTAAGTTTATAACCACCTATTACTTTTAGTTCACATTCAAAAGATTGTAAAAATTAAAAGCTAAAAGCTATTTACTGTTATTACAATCGTAAAGATGTACATATTATTCTTTTTATGAGCGACGTATCAATAATTTGTTAATACTTTTAACGTTTAAGGCTGATAGTTTGGAATATAGTTTAGTACCTTACTTATAACCAATGTATTCCAACACAAGTTAAAAATAATTCAATAACAGAGTTACATATAATAATAATAATACTAACATGACTATAGAATCATGACTATAACTATGACTAGTGAAGATATGAAAATATTTTCAATAGAGGCAGACCATGAAAATATTTTAATAACTAGAACGTGACTATAAAATCTAAATGTCATGCATTTAAAAATTGATGTGTTGCAGATTAATTAAGATATAAATGAGTTAAATATTAACATCATAACTATAATACAACAAACACTACAGCAAACAATATGCAATGTATAAATGGAGCTTCTTATACCCATGTTAGAAGTTAAATTTGTTGTAAATATAAGATAAAAAGAAAATAGAAAAGAAAGAGAAAAAACATAAAAACAGAAACAGAAATTTAGTTAGTAACAAATGTCAATAGACTGATGTCTCACTCGATTAAAGGTCTAATTAAATATATCAACGTTATTAAAATATTAATGATATTTTTTTACATTAAATAAATGGGGCAGTCCATAGCATGATTGGAGTTACGTAGCCCTAAGTAAAACAAATTGCAACTGTCGGTGACTGATTTACATTAAGAGCAAGATTGTCAGTAAGAAAAATAGAATAAGTTTTATTATTACATATTTTGTGAAGAGCCAGGATATACGCCATAATTCTGTATACCTACGGCAAGTTCTTAAGCGGTTCTTATACGGCAAGATAACTTCAAAATTATGCAATGCATTATGACATAGGAAGATACATAATGAAGATTTCTATTAAATTCATAATTAAGAACGTTAACAAAAATGATAATTTTTTTTTTAATAAGTTTTCTGTATATTTAATATAAAGAAAATTCAAATTAGTGAAGCATATTTAAGATGATGCGAATCAAGGAATTATATATTATGATTGTTGATTTGGAATTAGTAAAAGGTTTGCCAAGTTTATTTTTCACATGTTTTAACAATATATTGAAGCAGTTTTCGACAGAAATATTATTTAATACATGGTTAATTTCCGAATGTGGTTTATTGTTCGCTAACATTTGCAAAAGATCTCAATTCTTAACTACAAAAGCGACTGGTGACTTAAATTCAGAAATAACTATTATATTAAGAGAAAACATTCCAGACCTATACCGCCCACTGTTCATACATTTTTTTCTAAAATTCAAGATCTGTTTTAATTATCTGATTTTTTTGTCTTTTTCTTCATCTTCTAACACAATTTATTTCTCACATTACACTCGAACGGAATATCACCAACCCCCTCCACATAAAATATTTCCTGACGGGGCAGAAACGATTCGTGTTGTTTGCATAACTAAGTGAAAACCATTAAAATGGAAGTGGAAACGCGGAATGGTAATATAAAATCGTTTTTTATATTTACACGACTTTTTATGCATTGCATGCATAGCAGACAACACGACTCCATTACCATATCTAACGATTGATTCTGACAATAATCATATTATTTGCTCTTCTGGTTAAACTGATTATTAACAGCTCGATAAGTCTATATTTACTTGTATTATTTAAGCCCCTATTTATTACTCATAAGGGCAATCAATAGAATTAGAGAATACATTGTTTCTTAATATTGTCTATAATTAGGTCGTAAGTATATTACAAGGTATTTTGTTTAATATTCTTGGTTTTCACAACATTACCACACATCAATAGTAAATAGATATTTATGATATCCACCATGATTAATATAAATCAATTCAAAATTGGTATAATACTAGAATGAGTATTAGTAAATTCGAGGGTCCGTTTGAACAATTCAAAAAATCGTGGACTTGTAATTTGAGAATCGCTCAAGTTACAAAAAGTTTTGTTCTTTGATCAGGAATACATAGGGTATTCTATTTGAAATAATACCACTTTTACGAATTTGAATATAGCCATATTCAAATTCGTAATATAGACAAGAAATCGTGAACATTTGGAATATGATATTTGAGATATTATATCGCCTGTTGAATATCATAGTGGTGTAGTTCCGAAATTCATCATCAGGAGAAAAGAGAGTTTCAATGTTGTACAACAACTAGTGTAATAATTTTTTTTTTGATCACATCTATTTTCGAATCTTATCTACAAAAATTATTTAGGGGTCATTTGGTGGTTTTAAAATTCGGTTTTTTGGAGTTTCACTAACACAATGTCACACATGACTGAATAGATTTACTTTAAAAAGATCAAAGGCAATTATCTCCTATACCAAACTTTAAAATTTTAAAATAAAAAAAAATCATTAAACAGTGACATTTTATATTTATTTCTTTTTATTTATTCTTATTTAAAAATAAAATTTTCAATTTGTTTTATATATTTTTTTATATTTTTGGTGGAAATGATTATATTTGAAGTAGCTTAATTTTTATAATATTTCTTGTTTTTTTTTAATTTGGATGAACTTAACCTTCTGTGCTCACGATTTATTTCGTATTCAACAAAAAGCATGCTGGAATGTCATACCAACTACATTTAAATGATATTAAGCGTATTCATTCCGTAACAGCCTGCAATTTTGGTGTTTAAAATTCAACATTCAATAGAAATTCAACATTTTAAATATTGGTCTCGTCTCCATGGTATTAGTAAATGCACTTTGATTGTGTAATGTATTATTATTTAATTGTAAGAGTTGTACTTTAAACCATAATTATACAATAAATCAAATTATTGTTATTGTTAATATATGAGCAGAAGCTTAACAATTTGTTATGCTTAGATTTTAGATGTGTTATATATGTACACATGTAACAGCCTCCAACTATCATATATAACAACGTAAATACATATAAACAAATAATTATTACAGAAATTGAAAGTGAAGAACTAATTTGAACACTTCTAAAATTATCTAGTCTAATCTTCCATGAAATTAAAGGGGGTATCAGGAAACCACCACACTATTAGGCAAGGGATTACCAAACACCAAATAGATGGCAACCATATTTTTAATTTGTTGGACAGGAAATATTGTCTAGTTCTACATTTTTTTTCAGTTAAAATTAATGTCCTTGAAAACGGTAATTTGTATTTAATGTGAAGTAAATATCATCATGATAGATTGTTGTTTGATTTTTCGATGATCATAATTGCAGTTGTGCTAAGCAACCTTTATACGAAAGTCTTTACCTTTAGAGGTAATTTTGTATTACGTCTCTGAGCTCCTTTAAGTTTGTTCATATATTGTTTGAAATTTGAGACCAGACAGTCACAGCAAATTCAAGATACGGTTCGATATAAGCATAATAAATACTCATAAATATGCCACCCGGGAGATTTGGAAAAGTTTTACGAACTATGTAGATGAATTGATTACATATATTGACAACTTTCATTATACGGGTATCCCAAGTGAAAGCATTGATTACTATAATGCAAAGATCGCTTTGTTGTGGCACTACCTTCATATGGTACAATTCCCGTTAATGTGAAACGTTAATCTTAGATTCTATCTGGAGATATGTAGAACACGGCACTGGTTATCACTTAACGGTAACACCCAAAAAGAAGACCAATCGACATCGCTACTGAAGTCGACTAGCGTATTTAGTGAGGTTTATTTCCATGAAACAAAGGGGATCTGATATAATGTTCATTAAATTTTTAAAGAAACACTGAGAGCAGCAATATTAGTCGAGGCAAGTGTTAAACATGCAAAGGGCCATCGAGATATAATGTAATAACGTACATTGAATACAGTTCCTTAAGTGTATGGAATAATAAATACATTTTTGAGTTAATTATGCTTTTGGTCAACAAGAAAAGGAGTCACTTGAAATATATGGGCTTGGTTAAAGTGATTAGGAAGATAATCTTTGATATATGGTATGAAGAACTATATTATTTTGTCATAACATTTGTGATAACATTTCGCCAAAAATAATATATGTAGTTCATCATATCAAATATCAAATACTGTCTTCTTAATCACATTACCAAGCCAATATGTTCCAAATGATTCCATTTATTATTGACCAAATGCATAATAAACTCGATTTATTATTGGATGCACCTGAGGATATATATTCAATGTAATTAAAGTTCAATCAATGATATTAAAGTTTCAGTACCTCGACAAGGTACTGAAACTTTAATATCTCAACTAATTCCGGTCTGGTTCAAATAAACCACCCCTATGAAATGTAGAGTCCTCGAAGAAAGTTGCAATTTTTGTTAGTTCTACTTCGGTTTTGTTTTAGTAAATATTTTGATAATTGTAATTAATTTTCTAAATTCTGTTGCTAGTTTCGGGTTACCTCTGTAGATCAGTACGAAGCTTTACCATATTTTATTGTATCCATTCCCAAATATTTATCAATAGTTTAACATATTTTCATTTTTCTCATTTCCATTTCTTTTTTATACTTCATCTTTATTTCTGAATTGATTGGGTCATTACTTGATGAAAATTCATATTTATACAAAATTAAAACTTTTGTTGGTTAGACTTTCACTTTTTATTTGTTAAACATACAATTGTTTCGCCAACACAGTGGCTTCACCAGATGTTGAATACATACACTATGTACTCAACATCTGATGAAGCTACTATGTTGGCGAAACAATTGTTATGTTTAACAAATAAAAAGTGAAAATCTAACCAGCAAAGGTTTTAATTTTGTATCATGTTATTGAATTAAATGCTTCCCATGTTTATTAAATCGTGTTTTCTCTCGGTAGTATTAATTATAATATAAGCATTTCTGATGCTACTCAGACACTTAAAGAGACATATTATAATTAACATAAATAGCAATTAAGGTAAGGTAATCCCATTTGAGTATTTGTTCTGATATGGAATAAGAACAATCATCACAGGTGAAGAGAGGCAGGTGTAGGGTAAGACACAATTTTCTTTTTTTAGTTTCAAGTAAAAGTATCTCATAATAGAATCCACGTATTCAATATTTTATAAGATAAATTTATATAAGACCCCCCTCTGATAAACTGTTACCTTTCGGTAAGATAAATTAGAAGTCCAGCCGCAACCAACTTTTGGTACAATGGGTTCCCTTACATATATACACTATGGACTGGCGACGAGCAATATAAGAGGGACGGCATCCAAGTTAAAAGTCTCCATGTCTCAAGCCCTATCATCAGACACTTTATTGAAGGCACGGGAGAAGTCGAGATATATTATGTCCATTCGTTATCGGGGTCTAAACCTGTCCACGCATTGATTGCTTAAAAAAGATTTGAAAGCACTGAGCGATGGGGTTGAAAACCATGTTGGTGGGGTGGAATAATTTAATTTTACAATAGGAATGGAACTAGTTCTCCACAGATTAGCCATTATAATACCTCTTGGGGAACAGAGGTTATTGGTTGATAGTTGACGCTGTATAATTTGTCTCTCTCTTTATAAACAGATGTATACTAGCGATGTTAGAATTTAAGGGAATTTTGCCACCATTAAGTGACTTTAATCATAACAATAATTTCATTGTTAATAACATTTTGTATATAGTTACTCCCAAAAGTATTTGGACACATGTGATTGGTGTTACTTAGTAACACCAATCGAATATAATACCAAACCGTAGTAAATAATACATAATATGTCAGTGACACCCTGTATTTTCAAATAGATATGAAATAAAATTAAAACCATTTAATAACAAATGATAGTTAAGTAAAAGAAATGTTTCATTTATAAAATACACACACAAAAGTATTCGTATGCAGTTTACAATTAGATGGAATACGAGTATACTAAAAATGTAGGAATTTAATATTTTGTGGAATACTCCTTGTTATCCAATGCAGCTCGCAACCGTTGTAGCATAGAATTAACCAACTTCTTTCTCACCCTTGGTTCTGTTTTGTTCAATTCTTCCCGCACGCATTTGGGAAGAATTGAACAAATCTGTTAAATCCGCAATTAGCTGTTGACGATTTGAAGCGCTATGTTTTTTTATTCTAGACTTCAATTCCACCCATAAATGTTCTATGAAATTCAAACTCGATGATTGTGGAGGTGTGTTGAGGCGTTTAGGCGTGTTGTATAGCAACTATTGTCTTACGATGTAAGCCGTATGTTTTGGGTCACAGTCTTGTTGAAAAATGAAACTGTCATTAAGGCCCAATTTTGTCTCACTTTCCTGTAAATTATTTTTCAAATTATCTAAATACATATATTTGTTGTCTATTACATGTAAAGAACCAACCCTATCTGTCGCCATTTAAGGTTATACACAGCTTTCTCCATGCAATTTGCTCACCATTTGAACCTAAAACATTAATTTTGGTCTCATCTGGGAAAATCGGTTCCAAAATCCATTAGGAGCATTTATATGTTTTTGGCAAAGTCTGTCCTTTCTTTTCTGCTCACTTCACTGATATACGGCTTTCTACGTGCAAATCGGCCATGTAAATTTCTGTTAGGAAGCACTCGTCGCACTGTTGCACAAATTATTGAATTGTTTAACGTGGTTTGAAACAATTTGTGGTGCTGTTATACATGTTTTTTTTTAATTATTCTCATAATGATATTGGACAATAATCGTGGCTTACCTGATCGAGGTTTATTTTCGATAATATTGTCATCTTTGTATTTTTTTATTATACATCCTACTCTCGATTGAGTTTCACCAAGAACATCAGATAAAACATAGTGCTTCAAATCTTCAACAGCTGATAAACTGCGCGCGGGAAGAACGGAGCAAAATTAAACCAAACGTGGCAAAAAATTTGGTTAATTCTATGCTAATATACGTTCTAAAACGACTATTGCGAGCTATATAAGGCAACAAGGGATATCCCACAACATATTAAATTCCTACATTTTTAGTATTTATTTCATCTAAACTGCATCTGTCCGAATACTTTTGTGTATGTATCTTATACATGAAGTATTTATTTTGTTTAATATTATTTTTTACTTTTCCGCACTCCACTATAAGCGGAAAAGTAATGTAATCGTGTAAAGAAAAAGTGAAAAATTTTTTTTTGGGTTTATTTTTCGGTTTTCGGCGTAAAAACAAAAAAAATATGGTTTTTAAAATTTATCTGCTGTGTATGTGTCGTCGTTGTGCCTGCATTTATTCTTGTTAGCACGATAACTCAACTAAATCGTGTCGGATCGATCGGGTTTTGACTGATTCTGATCGGGAACATCGCCCAGATGACACCTATTGATTTTGAGGTGGATAGCACACACCACCCCCTCCCTTGGGTCTATTTGAGAAATGTTTTTTGTTAGCACGATAACTCAACTAAATTGCGTCGGATCGATCGAATCTTGACTAATTCTGATCGAGGACGTCTCCCAGACGACACCTATTGATCTTGAGGTGGATAGGACACACCCCACCCTGTCCATGGGTCATGAGAAAGCACGGTGGTGGACTATTTTAGAAATTTGCTTTGTTAATACGATAACTCAACTAAATCCTGTCGAATCGATCGGGTTTTGACTGATTCTGATCGGAAATGTTTCCCAGATGACACTTAT
Organism: Rosalia funebris; assembly: GCA_037954035.1. Taxonomy (NCBI): domain Eukaryota; kingdom Metazoa; phylum Arthropoda; class Insecta; order Coleoptera; family Cerambycidae; genus Rosalia; species Rosalia funebris. Next base: position 17,128,277 of record JAZFAV010000016.1, on the reverse strand, counting down.
TGATTTGGAGGTGGATAGGACACATCCCACCCTGTCCATGTGTCATGAGAAAACACGACGGTGGACCATTTGAGAAATTTTTTTTGTTAACACGATAATTCAACTAAGTCATGTCGGATCGATCGGGTATTGACTGATTCGGATCGGGGACGTCTCCCAGACGACACCTATTGACTTTGAGGTGGGTAGAACACACTCTACCATGTTCATGGGTCATGAGAAATCACAATGGTGGACTATTTGAAAAATTTGTTTGTTAGCACGATCACTCAATTAAATCGTATCGGATCGATCGGGTTTCGACTGATTCTGATTAGGAACGTCTACCAGACGACGTCTATTGATTTTGAGGTGAATAGGATACACCCCACCCTGTTCATGGGTCATGAGAAGGTACGAGGGTGAACTATTTGAAACAATTAAAGCTGTCGCATAAAGCACATATCCTGCATTTATGTGTTGGTTTATTTTTTCTCGGTCACACAAATTCGAGATAGAGATGTTCTACGTGCGGTAAATTCCGTTTTAAGGTTTTAAAACTGTTTATTATTAAATAGTTTTCGTTTTATTACATATCTATCTGATAATATAGGGTGTCACTGATATATCGTGTATTATTTGAATGCATTATTTGCTTTGCTTAATTATAATTGTTACTAAGTAACACTAAGCAAATGTGTCCGAATACTTTTGGGAGTAACTGTATATAAGTTCTGGACGAAAATTCTAAAAACACTGGAATAAAAACGTTCTTTTCGTTTTTAATCCGAGCATCTGTAGACAAAATTATATTACATGTAGATTAGAGCTTATTATAGCATTCATGTGGTTATTACCACCTCGTCATAATAAATAATATTCTTCAGTAATGAATATAACAAAACTACAATTTCACTAATAAAGTAAAAATATATGTACTTATTACACAGTCATGTTCTATAAATTCTTGTATATTTGATAATAGTTGCATAATTGCAGTATGCAATACAGAAGCGCACCAAGTATTATCCTCATTAAAATCCGGAGATCCAATGCAAAAGGTATCATATTACATCAATTTAAATTTTATTTAACACGAAGATACTTTAAAAGTTGACGTCACTCTATAAAGAAAATTAATACTGCAGAGGTTTATGTTACCTAATACTTTGCTAAAAAAAGGCGTTGGCTATCATGTTACCAAGAGCTTACCAAAGTGCTTCCATTACAATTTTACTGCATTGGGTTTTTATTTCATTTTAAATATTTACAAGGAAAATGTTCGGGCTAGGGACGCATTGAAAATAAACCTTTTTGATATTTCACGATGTACAAACTTTGAAAGTATACCGTTTTTTGTTTATTTTCCATTGGGGCTTTCTATTAAAAGACTGGTCGAAATTGCAATGCAATTTGTTTGCTATCATGCAACATCAACGTAACCTAATGTACGCATATAGAATACATACATTTTGTATGAGAGAGTGATTGAGAGTACAGATATAATTGATAGCATAGCCACAGTATTGTAAAAATAGATTAGTTAAAAACAGTAAAAATTAAACATTAAAAATGTAGACGTAAGAAAAATTCGATATAGGGACTGATCTGGATATTTGAGAAATTGTTCTAAATCTAAATATTAATTTTTTGTATTCTAAAAATCTTTTAATTTTCAAGCTATCATCACTTTGTATGAAACATAGGATATATCCAGGGCAGAGTTCTGCTGTTTGTCAAAGAACTTTATTTTGCACCTATCCAAATCGGATAATAAATGTAAATTAAGTTAGATCCCGAGTTTCCTTTCTATTGCAATATTAAATTCAAATATTAAACCAAATAAAGTAAATTAGACTTAAATTCACATAATGAAATCCTAAATGAAATTAACAAGAGCAGATGATAAAATATGAAAATTAAAACAAGTTATACCAAACTTTATATAAGGAATCTGGGGAATAAGAATTAAAAACACAAAGTTCCTACCACTAGACAAAATTAGAAGATCACGCCAAATCTTCGGACTTGTATGTCCACTCTCCTGGGGAGAGTCAAACAGGGGTAGAAGGGGTTTGTTGGTATCATGTTCTGCAGGTGTGATATCAGTTGCAAACTCTGACGATGGAATGTTCTCGAGACACAATGTTTTCCGTCACTTACACACAAAGAGAGAGAGAGAGAGAGAGAGAGAGAGAGCGTACAAAGGGAGGGGTACGGGGTGTTATATAATGGTCTGCTCATATTTGAGTAAAGATACATTGAAACCGAATTTTATTACCATTACTTGATATATGCGTGTATAAGAAAATTGTATTTTTAACACGAAATCATCTACCGAACTAAATATATGTACTTTGAAAACATCCTGTGTATGCTATGGCACAAAATTTTGTTAAGAAAATTTAGGTTATATTCACGATTTATTGAAACTTTAGAAATTAAATTCATTCTTCGCACTAAATGTGATGCATAAGGATGGTATTGACGATTCTTTAGAATTCCTTGAATTGTAGTTCTGCTAACTTCTATTTCTAGTACCTGAAGTCTAGTAAAAACATAATTATTCAGTTGTACGTAAGCCAAGAAATTGACTACGTTGTCTTCTATTTGAATAAGATTTGTTCGAGGTGATTACAGTCTCGCAGTTGGAAAAGAACTAGTTCATAATGTCCTGTTTGGTGTTGTACGTGACGTTCTAGATATCGTTCTATGCACACATTTGAACCTCTCTACTATTTTTATTATGACATTCCCCATAAGTAAGGAGCATATATTATACATATTCATCATATATGAAAAGGAAGGATATTATTTTGTAAGGTTCCTCACTGGACATCAGCACTACTAATATGACACATAAATAATTAGTTTCAAAATCAGTTTTTACTTCTTTTTTATTTGTTGTTTTCATATAAAACTGACGTGCATAAAAATACGATATTTTTTTAAATTGTAAGTTACTTTGTATTGAACTGTCAATATTTTTGCGATTTTACAATAAACATGGTATCACACTCACACATAGTATCACAGAATTTTTCTTATAACAAAGATATGGAAAGTGTAATAATATACAGGGTGTTAAAATTTCTAAAGTTGATGGCACGTGATCGAAAATTAAATATTTAAAAGAACATTTAATTACAGAAAAGCATGCATCATTATCTGTAGTATAATCCTTACAAATTTTATTTTTATAGTGCTAAGAATTTTCGAGATTCCGCCTGTCTACCGTGGGTTATCATCCTCTACACTGAATTAGACTTTTTTTAATTTACATTGAGAATGGTGTGTTCTACTTAATTTGTATGTATCTTACCTGTTTTATATCACCGTCTATCACATTTAATATTATATCATTGTATATGAGATTAGTATAGCATGTAGTCAAATTTTGCAGTCAGCCGCCTGCACTGCAAAGTGACTGCAAAATTTCATTTATACCATCCATCCCCATCAAACAGGCCGGATTTAGAAAAGGATATGGGACAACCGATAATATCCACACCATACGTATCTACTAGCATTTATCGACTTCCATAAGGTATTTGATTCCATCGAAATAGGGCCTCTTCTTAACTCCCTCGATAACGCAAGAATTGATTCTCGCTATACAAAATTAATCAAAAACATTTATAACAATGCAACTATGCATATTAAAGTAGACGAAACAACCAAAACAAATAAAATCAAGTTAGAGAGGAGTATCAGACAGGGTGACAGTATTTTCCGAAATTATTTACGTTAGCGTTGGAAGACGTCTTCAAGAACCTAAAATGGGAAAATAAAGGCATAAATATTGACGGATCGCGCCTGAATCATTTAAGGTTTGCTAATCACATAATTCTAATAGCCAACAATATCCAGGAGCTTGAAGAAATGATTAAACAACTAAACTACGAGTCCGACAAAATTGGATTAAAAATCAATCAGTCCAATACAAAGATAATAACCAATGATGATACAAATATAACGCTGGAAGGACAACCTATTGAAAAGACGAATGAGTATATATACTTAGGACACTCCATTAAACTAGGAAAAGAAAATCAACATGCTGAAATCTGCAGAAGAATTGGACTGTCCTGGGCAGCCTTTGGAAAGCTACAATATATATTCAAAAACCACGAAGTTCCAGTCAACCTTAAGAAAATAGTATACAACATATGTATACTTCCAGTCGCCACTTATGGATTGGAAGCAATATCTACGACAATAGTCTACGCTAACAAACTAAGAACATCACAGAGAGCAATGGAAAGAGCCATGATCGGAATTTCCTTACGAGACAAAATTAGAAATATGGAAATCGCGGAAATCAGGAAACGGACCCAAATAAAAGACATCGTAGAAGAAATAGTAATAATGAAATGGCGATGGGCAGGACATATAGCTAGACAAGATGACACCAGGTGGTCACGTAAAGTCACAGAATGGCGCCCAAGAGAAACGAGTAGGAGTATAGGGTGACTCCAGAGACAATGGGTGGATGATATAAGGGCGATAGCAGGAAGGAAATGGATACAATGTGCACAAAGCAGGGAGGAATGGAGAGAATTGGGAGAGACCTTCGTCCAGGAGTGGATGGATATGGGTTGAGCAAGAGAAGTAGCATGTAGGCTAGAACTTCAACATATATATTTTAATGGAATAAAGTCGTTATTATTATTTTTATTCTTATGTATGTTTTTACTTTTATATTCTTAGCGACTATTATAGCGAGAATAGCGACTATTAGCACAATCGCAATAAACACCAGTACAAAATTAGTATCCCACAACTTGAGAACAAATTTGGAGGAATATACGAACAAAACAAATGACAAAATACACCTGAATGTGAGCTTAAAAAATCCCAATGAGACTGAAGAATCAAGAAAAAACCTTATTGAAACATTATTAAAGAACTTGCAAAGGAAGCTACCTGGAACAAGGATTCACAACCACAGTACATCAATATTCCGTTAGAAATAAAGAAACCCATTGCGGAACAAAGGACAGCCAGGGCAAAGTGGCACAGAACTCAATATCCAAGAGATAAAGCAATTTATACCTAATAGATCAACCAACAAACTTAAAACTAAACTTAAAGAAATGCATGACAATCGCTGCTCAGATTACATTAAGAACCTCAGCCGCATTGACAATTTGATTTGAAAACCAATAAAAACTGCGAGAAAACCAGCGACAGATAATTCACCCATACGCATAGAAACACCAAATATAGGACCATGGACAAGAAATAACAGGAAAAAGGCAGACCTATTTGCACAACAGTTAGTTGAAGTATTCAATCCCTTAAACAACTATTCTACACTTCAGATCTCTCAACATCTGACTTCATTATCACCGGCTCATTTGCAGATGACACAATATCCTTGTCTATAGACGAAGACCCAATAACTGCCTCCGTGAACCTCCAGGACCAACTTTTTCAGCTATAAGAATGGCTTAAAAAATTGAAAACTAAAATTAACGAAACCAAATCACAACTCAACATTTACCTTAAGAAAAAACAAAGTCCACCAGTATTTATGAGTAATATAGAAATACAAAAATCAACATACGCGAAACGTTTAGATGTTCACCTCGACAGGAAAGTCATTTAGAAAGATCACATCCAAAAATAGAGAAAACAGACTGAACTAAAAATGAAGGACCTATACTGGTTACTAGGAATTATGTGCCAAGGTACGTGACAAACCAAACGATACACAACAATCTTCGTATACTAACAGTCCAAGAATATATACATCAAAGAAGCAATAAGCACCATGGAAGACCAGAGATACATATCAACCCCCTACTAGAACTACTTGTGTAGGAACAGAACAGCAGAAGGTTGAAAAGATGCTGGTTATCAGACCTAAAATAGGATTCTAGAGATGTTTCTCATTGGAGGAGCCTCATTATATCAAAATAATAGAAACAACCTTTAAGTTATTAACCCTATACAACAGAATATCCAATAGATTGTATTATCTGATTGCTGTTTCAGGGGGCTACATCCACCCAACATTGTGATTTTTTTTTTGTACATTATTATAGTATAAAAGCTTAAGAAAATATTATGAATGTTTCAAGTCGATATCTTTAAAATTTACAGAGATACAAAGCTTTCAGTCACGCGGTTCAGGGCGGCTAATGCTGCTACCTGCGCCCCTCAATGCGCGCCCTCGTCGGGTTCGGAGCAATGATTGACTTAACTCATCAGCGACAAACTTGAGGAATCGTTGTTTCATGCATTTCTTTCCTATCATATTGTAATAATGTATACACACAAAGTTTCTTGCGCTAAGATAAATGAAGCACGAGAATTTATCATCCTAAAAAAAGGCAACGTCCTTTGAATCCGAAACGGTGACTGTCATATCTCGAGAACTGAGTTATTTTTACCGAATTTTCGTACTTCAGTTCCATGTGCCGTCTTTTTAAGAACAATTTTAAGAAACGGTGATCGTCAATATGTTTCGTATGCACTTCATGATAGCTTACTATCTTTGATTTCAGATAATCAGTTTTAGCAGGAGAAGGGTCACCGCAAACCGGGTCGCAAAATAGACGCTCCACTTCCGACGGGCATATATTTTCCGGTTTTAAATATTCTTAAATTACGTTCACCTCACCATGTTTACAATAAATTTATCTTCAATTAAATTAATATCTATTTATCATTAATACTTCCGAAGAAAATTAATCCGGAGATTAGAGAGGACAATTTTTCATGTTTCTAGGTGGATGTTTCTTAATAAGCAAATATTTAAATATATTATGAGATTTAAAATATGTGGTTTATTTACGAATGAATCTCATTAGTATGACATAACATGATCGATATTGATATAATAGATCAAATAGATTAAAAAGGTATCTTGGATAAGTACAATGAAGACCTTTAACATAATAGATTTTTGTTATGCTCTTAACTTCAAATTACCAATAAAGAATGACTAACTCTTTACAGGAGAAAATTCGCTATATATGGTAGTCTTTGACAAGGCATATATTTGATGTCAGATAACAGTAAGTTTATTAAAAATAAATAAATATTGACCTCGCTATATTTGTAGTGAATTTCTCGTCCCATGTTGTGAATATTTGACAAATATAATGTGTAAGGGTACACCAAGTTGAAATGTTTATACCAATTAGTGATTGTGTATAAAAATATGTTTTACTTTCGTTTACAGGACCCCCTTAAAAGTTGGATAACAACTTTTGGGCTAACCTTCTTTATTCTCCCTGGCGTGAAACATGAAGGCGAAACACCGTTCAGGCGAGCGTTTTAATAAGGTATATCACCCGACATGGCCCCACAGAGTTATTCGTGTAGCAATTAAGTGGAGATATCTCAACAAATAAAATCGATGAAGCTAAAATTACGAGCTTCATCGACTCCCCGTTTCGCAAATAATAAACTTGTGATTGTCGAATTCCGTGAGGGAGTATACCGGTATTATGTTCTGAATTATCTATATCCGTATATCCGTACTATTATTGGCTCGCAAGCTTGGAGGAAATAAAACGATAACAACGAAATAAATAGATCGAAACCTTCCGAATTCGAATCGAACAACGAAATTCATATCTCTGTACGGAATACAAGATTGTGGTTCAACTCCTAGTATTACATAGCGAGTTATTGCATGTTAACACGAGCACGTAGGTCTTTTTGTTATTTCGGGAATTCGATACGTTTGATTATAGAAACTGAAAAAGTAATGGATAAAGAATTCTGGAGTTGCATGTGGGTTTCGTGACAATCTATTTTTATATTTTCCGAACTGTATGTTTAAGTTTACCGAAAAATAAAAGTATTAAAATGAAAGTTCAAAGTTTACTACTCAAATAAAAATAAAATACAACTTGGTGTAAATAGTGCATCTTAAAAGTTGAGGGAAAACTTTAGGGGCATCTCTAAAATGTAAGGACAAATCGTTCGTTAAATAAAAGGAAATATAAGAGTTCTATTTGATGAACAATTTTACGTTACTTACTTCTTATACATTGATAAACACTATAAAATTTGAAAAGATAAACAGTTTTAAAACCTTAAAACGGATTATTCTGCACGTAGAAAATCTCTATCTCGAAATTGAATGGCCGAGAAAAAATAAACCAACACATAAATGCAGAATATGTGTTTTATGAGACAGTTTTACTTTTTTCAAATAGTCCACCATCGTGCTCTCTAATGACCCATGAATAGGATGGGGTGTGTCCTATTCACCTCAAAATCAATAGATTCGTCTGGTAGACGTCCCAAATCGGAATCAGTCGAATCCCGATAAATCCGACATGATTTAATTGAGTGATCGTGCTAACAAAAAAATTCTCAAATAGTCCACCATTGTGCTTTCCCATGACCCATGGACAGGGTGGGGTGTGTTCTATCCACCTCAAAATCAATAGGTGTCATCTGGCAGACGTCCCCGATCAGAATCAGTCAAAATCCGCTCGATCCGACATGATTTAGTTGAGTTATCGTGTTAACAAAGAAAATTTCTCAAATAGTCCACCGTCGTGCTTTCTCATGATCCATGGACAGGGTGGGGTGTGTCCTATCTACCTCAAAATCAATAGATGTCGTTTGGGAGACATCCCCGATCAGAATCAGTCAAAACCCGTTCGATCCGACACGATTTACTTGAGTTATCGTGCTAACAAAGAAAATTTCTCAAATAGACTCATGGACAGGGTGGGGTGTGTCCTATCCACCTCAAAATCAATAGGTGTCATCTGGGAGGCGTCTCCGATCAGAATCAGTCAACACCCGATCGATCAGACATGATTTAGTTGAGTTATCGTGTTAGCAAGGAAAATTCTCAAATAATCCACTGTCGCGCTTTCTCATGGTCCATGGACAGGGTGGGGTGTGTCCTATTCGCCTCAAAATTAATAGGTGTTTGGGAGACGTCCCCGATCAGAATCAGTCAAAACCAAATCGATCCGACACGATTTACTTGAGTTATAGTGCTAACAAGAAATTTTAATGCCGACGATAGTGACAACGACACACACACAGACAAAATTTTTTGAAAACCTTTTTTTTTGGTTTTCAGGCCGAAAAGCGAAAAATAAACGAAAAAATAATTTTTTTTCCATTTTTCTTTTCATGATTACATTACTTTTCCGCTAGTATATTTGAGTGCGGAGAAGTAATTGTTTTATTTTTCGACGATGCAAGTGAAGCTTTTATTTATATCACATTGATTTATCTCACTGGAGTAATCAGAGAAAAAAGTATATACGAGTAGATGTAATTTTCCTAGATCGAATCGTGTATAGACTTGAAAATGGGAATATATGGAAGTGGAGGTTTATTGATTAATACCGACCCTTAAGTGATCTCAATAATTGATCTATTTCAATAATTGGAAACACTAACCACGTCAGTTCAATGGATTTAAATTGCAAATGTTATTAGGTTCTATTCCATATTTTATTCGATTTCACCCTACACTCCCATTTTCAAAATAAATCAGTGTTTTCAACTCTAAATATCAATTGATTCTTAGTTATATATCAAGTTAATAAAGAAATCCGCATTTTGTATTTATGGTGTAAGTGACAATATCAGTTAGTACTTTACGATGAAATGCACAAGGTAATATTAATGCATATTTTATATTTGTTATGTCTCATTTACTGTTTGTTTATTATTTAATAACAATTTAATGTAATTATATATAAATTATATATAATTTTATAACAATTATATATAAATTTTACTAAGACTATTACCAAAGATTAATGTTCAATGTGAATTAAATCCGAATAAGGAGAATTATTTTCTAACACTAAAATGACACTAATCTGTTAATATGGAAATTATGATATTTATTTGGATTTAAAAGCATCGAAACTATTAGCTGCCGTTATATTGCTTACATTAACGTTTAACAGCTAAAGAACACGAGAAATCTTTAAACTGAGCAGCAAGAAGATTGATCGCCTAAATTACAATTAATCCGTCCGTTCAGAAAATTTAAAAAGACGAAACTTTACGAAGTAACATGCGTTGTCACTGTGTTCGACAGCATTTGCTCATTTACGACTACGTTCCTCGATCAACTTCAACATCCGAAAGTTTAGCACATTCCGACAATAACAGAAAAGCTCTGCAAGTTCTGTAGCGACGCCCTTCAGCAAATTGTGCCATCCAAACTTTTAATAACGTGCGTTTTGGTTTCATTTCATTTAATTCAAACAAATCTGCAGTGTTTATTTAAGTTGGTATCAAATAAGTTCTTAAATTAGTAAGTGTGAGTTTGATGTTGCAACTAGTCCATTAATGGAAACAGGGACGTAGTTAAGAGTTAATTTTTTATATATAAATATCTGTTATGCTGATTATCTTTTATTGATGGAACAATAATCTTGTATCATTCAATAGCAAGTAATAACATTAATCAAAATTTCTCATGTAATATATCCTCAATGTATACGACTTGCGATAATGTAAACTATACGCCTTGTATTTACTTGGCATTCTTTTCAATAAGCAATCTTGAAAAAAGAACATCTTGAAAAAAATATACATGAAAATTATGTAACTTAACAACAAAATGTCCATTATAACGCCAGCCATATTATGAATTTGAATATTATGGATTTTAAATTAATATGTATTAATATTATAATAATAAAAATAATCAATCAATATATAATGATAATTTAGTCAACATTTTTTTTAATCGATAGGTGTAATTCAAAAGCATTATAATAATATTTATGTAAATACTTTTTAATAATATTTGGTAATGCAATATTGCCAACAATTACTATTCAGAATAAAATGTACGTGAATTGAAACTAGTGGTACCTAGTATGTGTTCTATAGAATATGATTTTTGTTATATATGTGAAGTTTAATGAGTCATAAGAAAGTGTCTCAATCTTGCAGTCCACTGCAACAAACTGATTTTTCAAAATACTATGTTACACAGAATTTTTGTAGATTTTAGTTATGTTTTGTATTTATGAGAAATACATAAACTATGAAATTTCTTAAATACTTAAATAGTTCACCCTATATATTATCACATATTTACGTCCGCCATGTATTTCTAAGTAAAAATATATGTATAACACATAAATTTGTAATGAAATCAACGAAGATAATGACATTTAAATTTATTTTATAATAAAATCAAACTAAGAATACTGCAAAAGATTTAACAGTTATTGATTGTTATATTAAATTTAATAGTAGTATTGTTGGCAATAAACAAATAATATTCCTAGTAGTATACTATAGCAGTGTATTAGTTGTATAATTGTTAAAATATTTAGTCATTAAAGGAAGACTGATGAGATATTTATGAATCTGTTATTGAGTTCTGAACAAATATATCCATAACTGAAGGGGAATATGAGAGAAAGTACTGAACATGCTGCTATTTGTTTCTATGTATATATTCACAAAATCTATTTAGAAAAAACATAAGCATAAACGACTCAAAATTATATATCTCTTAATAGCTGTATAAGGAAAATATTTTAAAATAAAACAAAATTTTGTGAAATCATCTTATGACATAGAGAGGGTCCTAACTATTTATAAAATTTTGTCGAATTAGGCTACATTTTTCACTACTGAAATTTCTAATCGCAAGAATATATGATCTATTTAAAAAAACATACAGTATTTAAATGTGAAAAACAGAATGTATGGAATTATGAGATATAAAATTATTGAGCTATAATACTTATAATATTAAAGTCAATTGAATATGCTAAATATAAGTATTGGAGCTGTAATTGATGAGTTTGTAATAAGTCAGAGATTTATTTTTACGATATGGTCCTCCACCTCATAATACTCATGTGGTGGTTACATTTTTATTACCAGAGGTCTTGAAATGCTTAATATAAATATAAGTGGCATTTTGAATAATCCGTTTGTTGCAGTGGATTACAAGATCGAGCTTAATCTCCACATTTATTTCTTATGGCTTATTCAAGTTCACATATCCAGTATGAAAATATACTTCTTTTCATACTGGGACTACCCCTAATAACTTGGCAGTCTTCAGGTTTTATGGAAAACGCTTGAACACGTCGATTTAGTTTTCCAGTTTTCCACATTCGTGTTCAAACTAATAAACACAAGTTTTATTATCAATCAAACTAACAACGCGTAGTATTAAATAAAACAAAACAAGAACACAACAAAGAATAATCAAATAAATAATAAACTAAGAATGATGTGTTGAGGATAAAACACATAAAACTTATTTCAGTAAATGCTGAAAGTGATGACCGTTGACAACTTGACAGTGCCCACGTCTAGAAACAAATTTTTCTTGAACATTTCGTATCATTTCCGGTGAACTTGTTCGTATTTCCGTTCTTATGTGGCACTTTAGATCATCAATATCTCTTGGACTATTTAAAAAACTTTGGATTTCAAATAACCCAACAAAAAGAAGTCCAAAGGGGTCATATCAGGTAATTGGATTGTCACTTGTCAATACTGACGTTAATTTTTGTTTGTGTTTGGTTTGTCTAAGCTTACTATGACCAAAACTGCTATTGCAAAGACATTGAGATATATAATTTTTTTCCACCATGGATTTAAAAACAAGCTCAGGTCAAGAAACTTAATGTAAGGGCAGGTATTGAATGATAAAGTCCTAGGACTGTCTTAGTGTGATTATGTTTGCTTTTTTCTTTGACGAAACAAGAAAAAGTTATTCTTTTACTGGGAATTAATTTAAGATAATTTTCAAAATTGAACGATCGCCATATTGAAACAGCACGATAGAATCACAAAAAAATCTAAGAATATACTAAGTGAAATAAGAGCTTTCAACTGATGTATCACACGTCATATATTGTCATTTAAGAAAAATGTCGATGACGTCAAATTTTTGATAGATGTCAATTAAAAACAAATGAATTCTAACAGAATGTGGAAACTGGAAAACTAAATCGACATGTTCAAGCGTTTTCCATAAAATCTGAAGACTACTAAATTATTAGGGGTAGTCCATACTTTTTTCCACACTGTAGAATAAATTATTCGCATATTCTATCGAACAGATACTACCAATACCTTCAATATATTCACATTTTTTTTTCTGAATAGTAATTGTTGGCAAGATGCATTAGCAAATATTATCAAGAAGTATCTATATAAATATTATTATAACGCTTTTGAATTACACCGATCGATTAAAAAACTGTTGACTAAATTATCATTATATATAGTAAATTTTAATTTAATATACATAATATCCATCACGGGTGGCGTTATAATGGACCCTTTGTTGTTAAATTACATAATTTACATGTATATTTTTTTGCGAGATGCTCTCTCTTCAAGATTGTTTATTGAAAACAATTCCAAGTAAATACGAGACATAGAGTTTACGTAAAATTTGTTTTATAACATGGATAGTTAAAATATTTGTTAATATATAGGGTGGTATTCTAAATTCACACAAGGGGAGTTATATTTACAGGATGGTCTTTCTAAACTTAAACTGTAAGTGATTTACTTTTAAATGATTAAAATGCCTATTTCTTTATAATAGATGTTTTCGATTAAGACGACATATCAGTATGCAGGTATGGTATTTTAAAATGTATATTATATTAGATTGAAATTAATATTAGTACTTTATGGATCAATAATATTTTGAACAAATGGAATAAAATATAGAAAATATAGAAACGACACCATGATGTGATAAAGTGGGATAATATTTCTTATGTATACTTCTAAATAATATACCAAAAATTAATATTCAGAAAAAAATTTACGTGAATTGTTGAATTGTCTACTTGCTATATGAGACATACTCATACAGCGTATCCTTATGATAGTATGAATATACCATGTAATATATAGATATATAATAATAAATGCAATTGGCAATATATACCACATATTCCATCTGTAATTGGATTCCAAAATTTTACATTTACATAATCTGAAAACAATTCACTTAATCTCTACATTGTGAATATACATAATTACTTTTTACTTTCACTTGATTTATTTAACTTTAAACAATAGTTATGTTATATTCACAATATACCTTAATTGTTTTGATAAATTATTCCTTATTACGTACATATATCCAGCTATTAAAACTATTTATTACAAATTGTTATATAGGATATTCATATTTGCGAGATGTATATATCTTCTACGTATATAAGATATATTAATCATGCTTTGTATAATGATTCTTTGCGTGTGCGTTTCAGGTAATAATCGTATGAATCAATCAACTGACATTTTTGAACAGTGTCTTGCCGAAAACACATCTTAAGATAACAGTTAGTATAATACAAAATTTTCAACGTATGACAGAGTAATGAAAAGATTCTCCACAAAAACATTCAATGGAAGTGATATTTCCATCAAAATAAATGAAATAAATTCAACAAAAATCGAAATAAATTTTACAGAAATATTGAGGCGCCAATGAATCAAATTATACAATAAAGCTAAGACGTAAACTTCATAATTGCATTTTGTTCGGCAAATTATTAACTGTCTATGCCACACGTAGTATATTGAAACATGTCATTACACATACGTGCTGGTAATAATTGTGGCATATTAGTAACAATTGCGAGTGTTGTAGCATGTGATCCGTGCGTCGTCACTAAATTGATACACGCGCAAAGATTCATTATACACATTGTATATTAATAAACAATAATTTATATATCTCCTATTATTCGGATTTAAGACGGACAGTTACGTTATTGTTTATTATAGTATTTATTAAATAATTACTGATTACCTTCATAAAACTTCATAGATCAGAATAAATAAATTAAAGTATTTGTATGTATTAACATAATTACTGTTGAGGTGTCGCAAATTAAGGTATTCTCTGGTAAATTTCTAAAGAATCTCCATTGCATTATAACAAAATGCCACACACATGGAATTTTACTTTATTATGCATCGCATATTACACACATAAGGATATCATCTCTGTTCTCTTGTGGATTGTATATTTATATTTATATACGACATTATTATACTACACACTATTTCCCCATCTCTATTATCATTGATGTTTTAATATTACCTGATATTAAAGTTAAATATTCAGGAATATTAGTTATACTGCTATTGACGTTAGACTATTGTATATTGCCAGGGTTGCCAGTCGGTTCGAGAGTGATGAAATATGTTTTCTACTGTACTTGATAGACTTTTCACTATTTAATAAATATCTAAGAAATACTCTACCGTTAAAATAGGGTATCATTAATACCATTGTTGTTAATAAAGATTTAAGATTATCGTTTTAGAGACTACAAAGTGCTATTACTCAACCCGATAGATCCTCTATTGCTATTACCTTTTATTTATTGTCTATTTCGGGCGATCAAAAATCAATAACGTCCCTAACAAGAATAGTACGTTTGATCTTATTCTAATATACCTGTGTCCATGAAAGTTTATTATAACGTTAGTTCGTTCATATATACGATCTTTATAGCATTTAAGTAATTTATAGTAACAACAAAGTCTGTTGTAGTATATCAGATTAAAATACAACTACATAGATTGGTCATATTAATTCATATAATTCATATGTACATAAATAAATACCATAGGACAATAAGCATAGTCAATTGACTCCAGAGGGATATCTGGATCGGCATAGTGGAGTAAAATTATTAACATCTAAATATAGTTTATAATTAATTTTGAATATTTTAATAAAAAAATGTATTCACATTATTGTTTTCAATATTTAATGTTGTTTTCACTTATGAATTAATCAAATACGTTTACTTTCTGTCGATTATAAGGTATAAGAATTGAAATAAATCGATTTTTATATCAAAAAATCGGTTTTTATATTCTTTCAATATGACGTACCTCTTTGATCAATTTAAGGATTTGAGAGGTTACTCTACGTCGAAAAAGGCATAAAAAATAAGTTTTAAAATTGTTTAGAAGGTTATCATAAAGAAAAAAATAATTTCGGAAAAATTGCCTGTTTCTAATGATTGTTATAAAGATTATGAACTGTTATTCTTTGCGAGTATAGCTTATCTATACTTCTATAATATATCCAAATTTAATTCAAGCCGATTAAGCCATTTTTGAGAAAAAATTATTTTCACATTTTTAGTTTCTTTCGATTTATTCAAAAATAATAATAGATAGAGATCTGACACTTGTAGAAACAACGTTTCTACAAGTGTGTTTCTACGTTTCTCATTAGTGTCGATATATTGTCAGAGGACGTACGAGATATCCCTTTGGGGCCAATCCACTATGCTTATCGTCCTATGGCCTCTTATTTCTCTTGTATTTTCCATATTAAACCATATATTTTTAAACAGACTTATCGTTGAGGCGTTAAATAATTTTTTAATATTATACAGGAAACTGCGAAAACTGTTCTTGTGGAGAATAACATCTTAAATTTGTGGCTATTAAAGAGAAACTGTATTTTGTTTTGATATTCATACCCTGCAGCTACTAATTTAATTGACAAAAATTACATCGATTACTGCAGTTATAGTAGTTTTTCTACGTATTTCTCTATTATATATTCTATTACCATTACATATTATAGAAAAAAATCTTACCTTGTACGGAAAGTGGTGTCCAGCTCGTTCGGAACCTACCTGCAAAGAAACATATATTTTTACTTAATTAAAAATTATGTACTTGTATGAAATTAATTCATAGACAATATACTACCAATATAATTTGTTGGTTTAATTGCTGTTTCTCTTTATTAATATACTGGTATTATGTCTAACTAAATCAAAGTATTCTTATTATTTATAATAAATTTAATCATGACTTTTTATTAACAAGGAATGTTATTAATTATTAACAACATTAGTTAGTGAAAGAATTATGTTTAGTCTTGATGAAATATTATAGGCAATATATGTATCAATGTATGTATTATCCCCAATTTGAAAAAGAATAAAAGAATAAGAAGAAAGTCCCGTTGGATTGCTAATTTTTTCTTAAAAACTATTTTGCATTTTAATTAAAACCAAAGTATTTAAATATTTAACATACCTATTTAACTCCTTCCCTAATGCCAGTCGTCTATACCAGTTTCCATCACACACAAATCACAAAATATGTCCAGAAGTTTGTTTATGAACACCCACTGTATATTTACACTGCATGTCTATTTATTTAAAGTATATTATCTATTTAATTAAATTATAACTGCAATCGGATTGAACTAAGAGATTCACCACTGCACATCACTTTGATATTTCAACGACTGTTCAATAAAACCACCGGCAAACTTTAACTTTCAATTCTTTTTGCACATATAAAGTAGTATGAGATAATATCTTTTTTATATATTGAAAAAGGTATATGAAAAACGGGTAGCGGAAGATCTTAATAAACTGTTATCGGTAGCCGTGAGGCTCAGAATATACAGGGGAACACGTAGTTTACCTTTAACGAATTAAGCTAAATTAATTTGAAGTTTTATTAAAACGCAATACACATATCATGAATAAAAATGGACAACAACTGATACTCTAGCGGAGAAAGTAATTAAAATTTATATTCATCGCATTTTATTGCCGTAACTAAGCACTTTTAGAAACCATTGGATTTTGGGTTCGGGAAATTATAAAATTAAAAGTCAATAGTGAGAATTATTGATTTGTTATTGATGATAAATGTTAAATATTGCAGACAAATTTTCCAAAATAATTATTCTTTTCACCCGTCGTACCACCGTTAATATTATATTCAAACATTCACATAGAAAACCATTTTTTAAGAATCCTTTACGATGATAAGGAACTTATTAGACCCTTCCATGGTTTAGATATTTATATTCTATCTTCATGCATATAATAATTATTTATAAAATAACCAACTAGGATCAAATATCTTAGTGAAACGTTTACGTATTTTATATAACAGGTCGAAGTTTTATGAAGATGATTAGTAAATATTTTTCATAAATACTATAATAAGCAATAAAGCCACTGTTCGTCGTCTTAACTTCGAATAATTGGAAATATACGGATCATTGTTTATTCATATAAGTAAGCTTACCCATAAATACATCTCACATATACGTATATTGTCTACATCATTTAACGATTTTCAGACTTAGTGAGTAAAAAAATAATGTAAAGAATAGTGACGAATAATGCATTAGAAGAATGTAAAAGTCAAGAGGGTTATACTAATCCGAACATAAATGGTCCTACTCATTTTAACTTTATCTATTTATTTATTTATTTCACCAGAGTACAAAGTTTGTAAAAATTACAAGATTATATAATTTGGAAACTAACATCTTAAAGAGGTAATCAGAGTTACCTGTATATACATAGGTCCAGTATACTTAGAACTAAAACTTACAAAACTAATAACACATCATTAACAACATATGTATAACCAAACATTATTACATCTGTGGTTGGGCCTTTTAACAGTAACTTTCATATAATCTGTAGTTGGTCCCTTAACCATTTAATATTCTTTTTGAAATCACTTTATTTAGTTTTAGAGTTTTCAATTCATTTGGCAGCGAATTGAAAGTTTTCATTGCTACCAGTTCACTATTCTTAAAACTAATATTTCTATTTATTCTAGGCAGATTTAATACTTTATTCGTTGTAATATATTTTGAGTCAATATACTTATTTTGCAAATCCTTATAGAAATGTAGTAAGCGTTCAATTTTAAAAGAGTTTTTAATTTTCAGAGGTCTAACCAATCCCATATCATTTTTAATAGGAGTATTATTTTTAATAATCTATGTTGTAGAGATTCTAATAGATTCTTTATGATGGTATATATATATATATATATATATATATATATATATATATATATATATATATATATATATATATATATATATATATATATATATATGAAATACAAAAGAAGTTATTTACACAGACTTACTTCCTCTAAATAATGATGCTGCAGAAGGGACGGTTACACATAGAGGCGAGAATAAAGATACTCGTGCTTAGGATACGATAGGAAACGGTCTTGTTTGGCACGAACACCAACATATAATATCGATATCAAGGTTATTTCCAGTTGGATGTTGAGACAAATGATAAACATATTCCTCTATAAGAGAATACTTACAATTTGTATAATGGATCTTTGCGCGTGTATCAATTTAGTGATGACGTACGGATCACATGCTACACCATTCGCAATTGTTACTAATATGCCACAATTACCAGCACGTATGTCTAGCGACATGTTTCAATCAACTAAGTTTTAGGCATAGACAGTTAATAATTTGCCGAACAAAATGCAATTATGAAGTTACGTCTTAGCTTTATTGTATAATTTGATTCATTGGCGTCTCAATATTTCTGTAAAATTTATTTAGTTTTTGTTAAATTTATTTCATTTATCTTCATGGGAATATCACTCCCATTGAATGTTTTTGTGGCGAACTTCTTTACTACTCTGTGATAGGTTAACGGATTTGTATTGTACTAACTGTTATCCCAAAATGTGTTTTCGGCACAACACTGTTCAAAAATGTCAGTTGATTAATTTATAAGATTATTACCTGTGATGCACACGCAAAGAATCATTATTCAAACCATATCTAGGCATCCATCCAATTTCTAATCATTAGAGCATGTGATTGATTTCCATTACCTCTGTGTCGGATACTGAATCGAATGTTTACCATATTCTCTAAGTAATATTACAATCAGTGCAGATACAGTGTTTAGTATCAACTATAACGTTATTGTGAAGGCAGGAGGTGCAAAAAAGTTTCCTCGTATTGATATCAATCCGGTTAAGACAAAGCTGAAAATTTCAGCGGCCATCTCGATGAGAACAAACTCATCTAAGATACGGGAGAGAGCCTAACTCTCCCAATAGGGACTTAAATCGAATCATATAATGATACTGGCAGTTCTGGTCCTGGTTTCCAGATCCCGAACTATGCTACGAATGATATCATTACAGACATATCTTGTAGGAGAATGCACTATGTCACCTATCAAATCTTCAGACGTCAGATCAAGGATGCTGATTGTGAGTTGAATGCCTACTACACCTGAACTAAATACTATATTTAAAGACTAAAGTACTAATTTGGGTAATTAAAATATAGTGTGACATATATAGGCTAAGGCCTATATATGCCTACAACTTAAAAACACTTTTGTGTTTAAACACTTTTATGTTGTTATTATTCTACAGCCAAACGAATGCTACATCCAATGTAAACACGCAAACTGTTATTTTAATTACTCATTGCTAGTTTAATTAGAAAAATACTTTTTTATACTATATTTTCTATATTCTATAGCATTTCAGGATAAACCTTGAGGCTGATCCCCTATAACTTTATATGTATACACGGCTACTCACTGTGTTTAATCCATATGTTGGCTTCCACAATATTAACTTGTTGAATAGCTATTTTACCGCAAATATTGGCGATCTTTACATTTTCATGCATAATTTATCCAGAGGCATTATTATTATTATTATGTTATGTGGGTTTGGGCCTCATCAGCCACTGATCGCATGGGTAATCCCTTGGCGATTCCCTCTTATACGTCATTATCCAAAAATGCTATCCCATAGAAGGAGCATTTTAGGCACGTCTCCTGTCCTAAGCCTTGCCTCCTCTTGGATAATAGGGGTCCCTAATATAAGGTACCTCTTTTCCTCCAGTGCAAGACAGGTGTAAAGGAGATGAATCGAGGTTTCCTCATCTTCTTTACAGTATCTGCAGGCCGGGCTGTCATTCAGCCTCAGCTTGTGACATACCTTCTCCTGGGTCTGGTTTTGATCAGCTCCCAGGACTCCGCATGTAATTGCAATTAGCTCGGCCTGGAGTGTGGTAGTGTATTTGTCTAGGGGGAAGGTTTTACCTGTCCAATCGCGTCGCCTATACATCCCCACGCCCGTTCTGTTCACACTCTTGGCTCCATCCGTGTACCAGATGTCCCATTGGGCGGTAATTTAGATCGACCCTCCATCCAGTCGGTCTTACTAGTGAGGGTGATTTTACATTTTTTATCAAACAGGAAGTGAACACCCGTACTGTCAGGGGGCATCCATAGGAGTCCTTCCCCAGCTAGCTCTCTTGAGAATCTATTTAGGTCCCTTACCTTCCTATTACATTTTTATCCACCCTGTGCATTGCCTGTGCGGCTTCTGCTTTCAGGGTGACATCAAGAGGTGGTATCTTCGTCAGTATCCCCATCGCCTCGATCGGTGTTGATCTTGGGGCTCCGCTTATACTTCTTAGAATCAATCCTCTTAGCTTGTTAAGTCGGTTAGCTTCCGACTTTAAACAGACTCTCTCCCATCAGACCAGATCCAGGGGCATAATTTAAACGGAATTATTGCCGTCTAATTGATTCTCAGTTGAGAATACATTTTACAAGTTTTATGCAAGTATACCGAACTATATCTAATACTATGAGAATATTAGACTCGCTTTTGCATACATGTAGAAAATTGGTAGAAATATGCAGGTAAATGGAGTTTGTCAATTTGTTACAAAATGCATAATAAGAACTAAGAGTCGACATACTGCAGAATTACTGTCTAGCGCGGAGTTTGAATCCCAACTCTGGCAGTGGCAAAGGGGGAAAGGCTTGTCTGGGTTTTCGTTTAAATTTGTAATTCCTTCCAGAACAGCATCGGCTTTGGATGTCGTACTTATCTAATTTATTTGATGTGTTTCATATTTTATAATATGGACGAATGAGGGCACGCTTAAGTATTATTTGTATATATTTTTAATATAAAATAAATATCCTATTCTATCGAACCTATATTACAAACAGTATTAATTCACATACATTATTATTTATGAATATTAATTGTTAGTAATATTGTATTAGCAAATTTCATCAAATCACATAATTTTATCGTTTCCATTTTTACTATATTTCTATTATATTTTCTTCAAAATATTATTGATCCATGAAATACTAATATTAATTTCAATTTACTACCATATACAATTTAAAATACCATACCTATATCAAAATCACTCATCCAAATATAAAATATACCTATTATAAAAAAAGGTATCTAATAATTTAAATTAAATCAATTACAGCTTAAGTTTAGAAAACTACTCTATAAGTATGACGCCCCCAAGCCCGTTGGAAGTTTAAAAATTCCATCCTGTATATTAACAGATATTTTAACTACTATCTTTTTTATAAAACTAAAATAGGTAAACACAACGTCTCGTATCTACTTGGTATTATTATTCAATTGACAATTTTTAAAAAAGAAAATCTCGAATAGAATATACATGGAAATTAATTTAGCGACAAAAGGTCCATTCTAAGGCCATCCATGACAAGTATTATGAATTCTAAATTAAAATGTACTAATATTATAGAAATAAAAGTAGCCATCAATATATAATGATATGTTGGTCAACATTCTCTTAATCGACCGGTATAATTCTACGGAGAAATATGTATATTTCCACTGCAACAAAGGAATCTGAAGGAGGTGCCCCAAGAAATGAGTGGTAGAGGGAGGCCGAGCTTCCCCCACTTACCTTTAAAGCTCAATTTTAAGAAAAAAATCGTCGAAATTAAATCATCATAATCGTTACATAAAATATGATCAAAAATTAAATTTGTACGTCAGTCAATATCGTTTTAAAAAATACAATTCAAGTGCTTCAGAGTTTGGCAAAGAATAATTTAAAAACAAAACTATGAATATTGTTGGAAACTTTATCACCATGTTGTATAAATTGATATGAAAATTGTAATCGATATAAAAAAAAAACGTAATCGTCATCAATTGCCAGTAGTTTCGTCCTATACTGTCGAAATCACAAGAAAATCAGGTAATGATCCATATTTGAATTAATTATGAGGATTTTAATAATTAATGAATGTTATACATATCTATGATAAATTGATATAAAGAAATAGGACATTGTAATCACCATTAGCTGTTAGTAGTTTCGTTCCACATCGTCGATGATATCACAGAGGAATCAGGTAATAATCGATATTTAATATATTCAATGAATGTTATACATGATTGTGTCTCTTACATGGCACAGAAGTTCTTTTATGTATAATTTTTCTTTTAAAATAAATAGAGCATTTTAACTTGTAAATGAATATATGTTTATTTCATAAACTACAAGAAAAGGGATTCTGAATACAATCGTTATTAGAAGAAATGTATGCACGAAGGCAAATGAAATAAAGTCAGCTTTTATTACCAATATTTTCCAGCGCTTTACAATATAAACATATAAAAATTCCAAACACAACCTTTTGCCATCAATGGCATCAATAATGTTCAGGTCTAAACGAAATTTAATAACATTACTGTACAATAAATTTTACTGTCTACCGATAAATGTATTTCAACAAATATTTATTTAATGGTATTATACGTTAATGTGTTGCAATTTATAAATATTTCGTTTCGATATGTTGTATGTATGTAATTTAGAAAGCAATTGGAAAAAAATGCTGAGATGATGAATACAACAAAATTTTGGTTATATTTATATTTTTTCTTTCATGTTCAAAATATTTAATAAATTTAGATCAGATTTAAAATAAAAAGCAATTTATCGACGATCGGAATAACAATGCATCATTTGGGTTTAAAAATAAATTTGTCAGAATATTTGTGGAATGGTAACTTGATCATATCTGTTACAATTAAAAAAACATGGTCAGCTACCATAGCTACTAGAGTACATGAGGCAGTATCCCACATGTAAAAGCTTGAAAACGTTTCTACAGTATGCTCATGAAATTGGCGATTAATTTTTCATATTTACTCGTTCTTCAGTAGGATATAAATGTAACTGTTTATTATCATAACAAACTCTTGAATTGTTCTTTGTTGACTGTATCTTTCGATCTTTTATTCCATGCAACTGCATGGAATAAAATATCCCATCTAATTTAGGAAAGTGAAGAAAACAATTCCAATAATAAGCAGCTTCTTCTTCCTCCTATAATAGGTCTATGATCTGTTCCTTCTTCGACTTAGCCCTCATCTTGGATTTAAATTGGATAAGTCCATATCTGAGGCTTTTTATCGGTGCTTTAAGCTGGTTACATGTTTTACAGAGAGTAGGCTGCTAACCTGGTCCTCTAACCCTCCTCTTTCTTCCGGGATTGGGAGCGGCAACAGTTCTATTGGGCAACTCAGTCCACCCAGCAGCACTGCAGGCAGAGTTTAAATAAGTAATATTCCTCTTAATAATTTATCTGAGTGTTCTAATACTAAGTGTAACGAATTAACTAGAAAGTTCTTTATTTCGAACACTCATTTATAAATTAACTATTTACAAGTCCAACTAACTAACCATCTTTCTTTCTACTTTAACTTGATAAACTAACTTTCGCACTGTATTACACAATGTCACTTTCTTCGCACCGTATCACTCACTATGGCGGTCCAGATTCAACTAATTCCTCGTTGGACGACACAATTCTTATATAGGCAGTAGGATGTCTCTCCAGGCGTTTCTCGATAAAGAACTTTGGCGAACCGTCTAGTATAAAAAGCACTGGAAGTAAGTCAACTCCACACGCTCTTGATGGTTTCGAATATTCCCGGCGTTCGGGATCGCTCGAGGCGTTCGTGATAATAGTAAACAATAATTTTTAGTATTGATTAAGACAAATAAACAAAATGACTTTATCATCACATTGTTGCACATTATCTCGTATTTAGTATCATAATGGTAGTAAATGATGGACGTAATTCTTCACGTATAAATTTTACTTAATCTAGAGAATATGGTGGGAATTCATTTAAGTATTCAGCACAAAGCTGAAAGTTCAAACAAGTTCTGTCGCATGTAAAAAGTAAATGAACGACCTAACGCATTACACTATAATAGTATTTGTAATATCATTCATACTGTGCTCCAGTATGAAGAATATATAGAATTCGCCTTTCTTCTCCTAAAGCCTCAAGCTGTCGTGAAAAGGTTATACATATATACGAGGACAAACTCATTCATGGCCAAAGATAAACTCCCCAGTCACCTCTGTAGGAAAATACGACATATTGCTATCTATTGTTCATGATGTAGTTGATGATGTTAGTTCTCTGTCAAACACCGAATTGAATGACCACTGCATTATGAAACTACGTTCAGTATTATATGCTGGGGTTCGAGTTCCAAAGGAGATAGTTTGGACTTATCTCTCAGCATGAGAGATGAGATATTATTATTTATATGTGTAACTTCTCATGAGTCGCATGAGGCTTTAAGGAAAGCTTCTAAAGTTGAGTTCTGCATGCCTAGTCTTTTGATGAACTTTTTAAATCTATTACTAAAAATAAAATAAGTGTAGTACAAATAAATTTTAACAGTATAATAATAATAAGTATACACTTACAATTAATGCAGTTTTAAAATTAAGAACTAAGAATAATATAATGATAATAAATATGTAAAAAATATTGTATTGTAAAAAGTATTGTAACCGTGAAAATAATATATAAATAAATGTATACCGCATCTCCACTGATAAATTTTACGGCAATGTTTCGATATATGTTTTGTCATTGAAGTGGAAATAAATTTTAAGTGTATCTCCTCATTGTACTCTTCAGTAAGTAAACTTCCGCAGATATATAAGGAGTACAAAGTATATCCGAAAACGTTTATTGTTTCAAAGCCTTTAATTTAGGAATATCTAATACCCGAGATAAAAATATTTGTATACTTAAGTTGATACAAAGTAGTTGTAAGACCAGCACAAAACAGTATGTTTCATATCAATTTTTATATCATCAGGGGTTTCTATGCCAGTAATGTAAAGCACTTGCAAAGTGACATATAGGTTATATTTATAACAATTGTTGTGTAACAAATAACAGTGACATTTATAACAACAGTTATAAATGTGTTCCAGTACATGAAAATGAACTCTGAAATCATTGATTAATCACAGGAGTATATATCACACCTATCAATAGACCATAGCAATATTTAATGATTATTCTATGAGACTTTAAACAACCATAACAAAGAGTCTTTAAGCCCAGTAGACGTTCTGAAATCGAATAGACTGTCGATGAATTCCGATAGACTGTCAGTCAAACTGAAATTCTTGTTATGCTTTGAGAGTATTTTCATTTTAATAATATTTTTCACTATGGCTTAAAATAATAGCATAAGTAAGAGAAAAACAATTAATTACAACATTTTCTTGGATAGTATGCTAGTCTCCTAGCGAAGTTGCTTCCAATGTAGAATAATAACTTATTCTAACACTATGGAATAACTTTTACAGTAGACATTCATGATATAAAATTGACTGTTGACCGTTTTCGTTAATTCAAAACTTTCTTCTCATATCCATGGAATCCATCAACTACTAATGATCCAGATAGATATTCATAATTATTTCAGTCAATTCAAAGCAAATTTGTAACGTAAATAATATTTTCATTGTAGAGACAGAATATCTAAACAACTGTATGGAATGTAGTTAAACGTAAACTAAAACAATCCTCTAAATAATTACCGCCCTATTACCTTACTATCAACTATATTGAAAATTATAGATGAGGTAATTAATATTGATTTTATAAAATACCTAGAACTTATTTTTAGGCGTAATCTACCACTTTCTTCAGAAGCTTACGCCTATATCTCATCATGTAGAATCAAGAAATAATATAATGAGACGATTATATGTCATTTCCCTGAGATAGAGGCAATCTTGAATTATTTTTTTTAATTAATTATGCTTTTGATTAATACAGGGCGTAATTATCTTCGATCAAAAGCATTATTAATTAATTATTGAGTGTGTCATATTCATGATGGTGCATGTGGTAAACAATCCACAATTAATCCATAACAGTGGATTTGCAAATTTTAAAAGTATAAAAAATATTTATAAAACATTGGGTAGCAGAGTTCAAATGAGGCCGTACGAGCTCGGAAGACGAACATCGACGTGGTCGATCAAGTGAGGTGAGCACGCCAGACATAGTGAAGAAAACACACAAAATGGTATTGGATAACCGTCGACTGAAAGTGATCGAGCTAGCAGACATGGTAGGCATTTCAGAAAGTGCTACACATCGCATATTGACTCAAAATTGGAATACGAAAAAGTTGTGTGCAGAATGGGTGCTGCGATTACTCACAATGGAATAAAAATAACGTTGTGAGGATGTTTCAGTCGAGTGTTTGGCTAAGTTTCACAAGATTAAAGCCGAGTTCTTGAGTCAACTCATAACCATGGATGAAATATGGGTCCTTCACTTCACACATGAGATGAAGAAATAGTCAAAACAACGGATCGAAAGGGAAGAAACGGCTCTAAAGAATCTAAAGAAGGTGAAGACAATTCCACCTGCAGGCAAGGTCATGGTGTCAGTTTTTTGGGATAATTGTCATTAATTATCTTCAGAATGGAAAAAAAAATCAACGGCGAGTATTATGCGAACTTATAGCAGCATTAAAGGATGAAATCAAGAAAAAATAGCTGCATTTGGCGAAAAAGAAAGTTTTGTTTCATCAAGATAATTCACCAGGTTACACATACGTTATCGCTATGATCAAAATTAATGAGTTAAAGTTCGAATTGCTTCCTCACGCACATTATTCGCCAGATTAGTCCCATCGCATCATTTTCTGTTTCAAAACTTGAATAAAAAAAGTGGCTCGATGGTAAAAGGTTTGCCAACAATGAAGAGGTGGAGTTTGTGGTTGATGGTTATTTTGAGGATCTCGAGGATCATTACTATATACAGGGTATCCAAGCTATTGAACATCGCTGGGAAAAGCAAATTGAACTAAGAGGAGACTCTGTAGAGTAATAAAGATATTTTTTTCCCAAATCCATTGTATTTTCTTTGTTAACTTCTGGAACTACCCTCATAGAAGATATATTACAACAACTTCAACTGACTTCTTATGAAAATAAACAGTTTTAAAACCTTAAAACGGATTTTTACGCACGCAGAACATCTCTATCGCGAAATTGAGTGGCCGAGAAAAAATAAACCAACACATAAATGCAGAATATGTGTTTTATGCAACAGTTTTACTTTTCTCAAATAGTTCACTCTCGTGCTTTCTTATGACCCATGAACAAAGTGGGTTCTGTTTTATCTACCTCAAAGTCAATAGATGTCGTCTGGTAGACGTCCCTAATCAGAATCAGTCGAAACCCTTACTTTACTTTAAAATCTCTTTATTTATTAGTGACTAGATAATACATGATAAATATCTGAACATGTTTGTGTTAATATTCATTATTGCCCCGGCCCCAAATGTTGTCTGCGTCTTACGACACAGACAACATCTCATCGTGTCAACACAATCATCTATGCCCTCTCTTCTCGAATATTGTACTTTTTTAGGTGCCCTCTTCTCCCTAAAACATAAGGAGGGCGCGAGGCCTCCCGGCCGATCTCGTGACCTTGCTCTAGATATTTATCTTTTTCTTTGTCCGTTTTAACCCCGTTCCCTAATAATGCACGGTATTATTCCGTTCTGTTAACCTAGGTTATATATGTTTATTTATTTCTTTGTTTTATTGCCTATATATTGTGTTGTGTTTGATCTATTTCTTGCAGGAAAAATTCTGTTCAAAAAACCTGCTTCAATTAATTCAATATGTTTGAGTGTTATAAATTGTTAATTGTTTCCTTGTGAATTATTCCATTATCTATTTTTCGCTTTACTTTCTGGCGTTGCCCTCTGTTGCTGTGCGAGCATATGTATGGCATTTTCGTTGTGTCGTGTAGTCTTTGTAAGTTTATGTAACGGTCCGAATTTGTTAGCAGTCTCAATGTTTTGTTTTGCGTAGTTTGCAGTCGAAACCCGATCGATCCGACGCGATTTAATTGAGTGATCGTGCCAACAAACTAATTTCTCAAATAGTTCACCATTGTGCTTTCTCATAACCCATGAACATGGTAGAGTATGTTCTATCTACTTCAAAATCAATAGGTGTCGTCTGGGAGACGTTCCCGATCAGAATTAGTCAAAACCCGATCGATCCGACACGATTTAGTTGAGTTATCGTATTAACAAAACACATTTCTCAAATAGTTCACCATCGTGCCTTTTCATGACCCATGGACAGGGTGGGGTGTGTCCTACCTTCACCTCAAAATCAATAGGTGCCATCTGGGAGACGTCCTCTATAAGAATCATTCAAAACCCGATCGATCCGACATGATTTAGTTGAGTTATCGTGCTAACAAGAATAAATGCCGACGACAACGACAACGACGACGACGACGACGACGACGACAACGACACACACGCAGCAAAACATTTTTAAACACCATTTTTTTTTGTTCTTAGGCCGAAAAACGAAAAATAAACCCAAAAAAAATTTTGTTTTTTCACTTTTTCTTTACACGATTACATTACTTTTCCGCTTATAGTGGAGTGCGGAAAAGGAAAAAAACGTTATGATCATTAAATTGTTCACTAATTGTAAACGAGATGATAAATTAATTTAATATTGAACAAAATGCCGCATTGCGCTTATGAATAGTAAAACTCACTGTATATTTTAACAGCCGTAGAAATAAATTTACAGGAAGGCCGCCACGTAAAAATCGTGATTTCCAATTCCGTGCCCCTGCAGATTTATGAGCGCGTCGCTTATTTAGCGAAAATCCTATTTCAACATCTGTCCAAACGGATCCCGCCAAAGTAAATTATCCGTTCCTTGCCTCAGTCACGCATTGTTATAATTTAGAGTTTTAATAAACTAATTGTTTCGTGGCACATAGAAGTTGCTCAGTTTCCCAATCAACCGTACGAAATAATCCGGCTGATGTAGCACAGTCCTCCGAGACTCGGCAAACCCAATTCGTTCCGTTTGTTGTAATATATTTTCCAAGCAGGGATATATATTTTTATAGAGATATGGGTGGGCAACGGAACATCCAAAATAGCATTATAATTCAGTTTTCCAATGCTGTTTTTATTCCCTTTTGTATCGTTAAAGGGAATTTTCTTAGGATATATTTATTGCCTGTACGAATATCAGGATTGAAAATAATCACTTCTATGAATATACGACGAAACGGGGTGACATTTAACCGATTCCTGTTTTACAGATACCAAATTCTTGATTGTAGTTGATAACTGAATAAGAAGGAAATTAAAAGATTGTGAAAATGAAAATGGAAAGAAGATATATTGTAAACAACATTTATTTTATTTAAAACAAAAGTACTTAAATAAATTAACTTACCTATTTAACTCCTTTCCTAATGCCAGTCGTCTAGACCAGTTTCCATCACACACAAATCACAAAATATGTCCAGAAAGTTGTTTATATACGCGCACTATATATTT
Source organism: Rosalia funebris (assembly GCA_037954035.1). Classification (NCBI taxonomy): domain Eukaryota; kingdom Metazoa; phylum Arthropoda; class Insecta; order Coleoptera; family Cerambycidae; genus Rosalia; species Rosalia funebris. The sequence continues at coordinate 17,097,994 of JAZFAV010000016.1, read as the reverse complement.
ACACTGTATATAATGTCAATTTAATTAAAACACTACCTCAATCGAACTGAACAAAGAAAAATCACTCCCGCACTTCACGCTCCTCTTTTAACGACTATTCAATTAAACGCCCGGCAAATCTTAACAGTCAGTTTTTTGCACATATAAAGTAGCATGAGGTGATCTCATTTTCATATCTTGAAAAAAGTATATGGAAGAGTGATAGCGGAAGATCTTAATAAACTGTTATCGGTTGCCCCAGGGCTTATAATACAGGGTGAGTCGGGAGGAACGGACCAAACTCCAGGAGTGTATTGTTCGCGAGCAAATATAATGTAAAAAACTCAAATGTTGTTATCCCATTTTTATTTGTTTTCAAGTTATAGCGTAATTAAAAATAAACAAAATTTACATTAATGTTTTGGTAATCTTAACGTTACCAAATACAACGAATACATTAACGTTTTGGTAATGATAGCGTTATAAATGTTCAAAAATACCGCCATTCACCTCTAAACATTTTTTGCTTCTTTTACGAAGGGCGCCTGTAGCTCTACTGATTGAGTCATGTTTTTTTTAAGATCGGCTACAGCATTTCTAATATGTTGAATTAGTGCATCCCGAGTGTCCACTTTTACTTTATACACTTCATGTTTGAACAAGTCCCATAAACAATAATCTAGTGCTGCGAGGTCTGGAGATCTTGGAGGCCAACTAATAGGAGCACCGCAACCAATCTAACGCCCTGGAAACCTTTCGTACAAATGTTCCTTGACTTGACGAGCGAAATGTGCAAGAGCTTCATCGTGCTGGTAGTTTGCATTCTGATGTTCAGACGAACATCTTCTAGTAGTCCGTGTATTTCATGTTGTAAAAAAATTAAGTAGCTGTCTCCTGTGAGGCCATTCTCCAAAATGAAAGGGCCAATTAAATAACCATCGACCATACCACACCACACGTTTACCAAAAATTTATGTTGAAAGTTACTTTCGACTGTTGCGTGGGGATTTTCATATGACTATTGTGAATAGTCATATGAATTCACAATTGTGAGTATTATTAATGCCGTTACTGATAAATGTTGCTTAAAGGTGCTGTACTCTGTACATGGTATGGATGCCAGCCTTTCTACTGGAGTGTGTTTATTACTCTTATTTGTGGAATGCCCAATTGAATACTAATTCTTCGTGAGCTGATAAATACACTTTTATTAGGATGTCTGTAATGTGGAAACTGTTGGCGATATTCTTCAACAGCAGATCTAGCATTCTCATTACAAAAACCATAAACAAACGCCATGTTTGCATATTCTAAATTTGAATACGTGTGTGGCATTTTGTAATACTTATACTAGATAAACATTTTTAATTCCGCTATGACTTGAAAATAAATAAAAATCGGATAACAATAGTTGGGGTTTTTTACATTATTTTTACGCGTACACAACACTCCTGGAGTTTGGTCCGTTCCTCCCGACTCACCCTGTATATAGGCAAACACATAGTTCACATATTCGAATTGTGGTAAAATAATTTGGGGTTTTTTAAACTGTGACATATATGGCAGAAAAAATGAACAACCACTGATAATCTCGAGGAGAAATCAATAATATTGTCTTGACAGCTAAGTATTTTTAGAAACCGTCGAGTTTTGTTCTCGGGAAATTATAAAATCATCATTATTAAGTCAATAATGAGAATTACTGACAATAATGAGAAATATTAACTATTCTATACCTACTTTAATATTTGCCTATTTGACCAGGATAATGCTCGCGATAGCAATGATCGCAGAACTAAAGTGGGCTCTACTGTATTCTGTTATAAAACTAGTAAAATCATTTAGCTCTCAACTAATGCGATTCAAATCTGTTCCTTTGTTTGGTTGGTATCATAATTTAGGTGGTAGTAATGATGAGGAAGATCAAATAACAATTATTCATTCTAACGATAATGAAGGGTTCGGGTGTAAACAATGGTAACTGACAATTTTGGGAATTTCGAGTTTCTTGGTGTAAACAATGGTGTGTGCGTTCCCGCGCTCTTTTTAGTGGTTAATTTAATTTTACGCTAATAGAGGAGCTGTTGCACTCATTGACAATTATGGTAACTGTCAGTGTGAGCAAGTAAATAATGCTATATGCAGTCAACATGGCGGCACGTCGTAGACTCGACTTCAGTTTTCCTGAAAGTTCCTCGGTTTTGTTGTCGGAAATTGAACCAGATGATGAAGATAATGACCCTATGTTTAATCCCTTCTATCCATAAAAGAAGTCGCTTTCCCAACGACTGGCACTATTAGGAAATACGACAAGGAAAATATTCTAACCTTTAAAAACAACCTACATGTAAATAATGGTACCTGCAGCACATACCATTTTATACTTGCCAATATTTGTAGATACCATTATTTACATGCGAAAATGCAAGTTTACTGGTAAACTGGATGCAGTAAAGTCGTGCCTGTCTTGGATACCAGAAGAATATCACCAATACTACTCTGTTTAAAATGAAAAAAAAATGTCATACTAAATTCACAAACTAAACGGGATAAATATAGGAACATACAAATTTGCTGCAAAAAAGAACAACACGAGGCTGCGTATTTTTATAGCAGTGGTGTAATAAACTTCACCACTTATACACAAGGAATATTGATTGAAATACCTTTATATTAAAATATTTGTCATCAATTAGGTAATTGGTTACTGCTCGATTTTTTACGTTTAAACTTTACATTGTCGAAAATTATTACAGTTAAATTTTCTTAAACCTCTTGTAAAGAATGTTTAAGCAGACGGCATATTTTTATGAGAATTTAAGTATGAGGTTCTTATGATCGCTGTTACAATAAAAGCATATTAATTATAGGTAGATTACACCAACGAGGAGGATTAAGGATTCATTTAATATACGGCGAATGTAAAAATATGCGAGAACTTATTGCAACCTTTTCGCTAGGAGGTATCCAAATAGAAACAGACTATTTTGAAATACTATAATGCGACCTGTAAATGTATCTATGAATTCAATGAAAAAAATTCGACCAGTAATTAATAAACATATTAATAAAGTAAATATGTTGGCTTATATGAATATTTATCCAAACTAGAGCAATATAGTTATCATATTGGAGTAGGTTAGAACCTTTGGTGTGAAGATAACACTGACTTAGTTTTCCATCATCTGGAGATGATTAAACCTACAGCAGTTTTAACCGTCTCCAGATGATGTTGTTGGCGAAACGCGCCTGGAATGTAGTCTATAGTGTTTTGGTGCTTTGTGGAAAACTAAGTCAGTGTTACAAGAGTTATCGTAGAAAAGTTACAATTTCCTTGTAGTTCAGTAAATTTAATTCTAGTGCTACAAAAGTATTACGCCTGATCACGTTTGCGCATGTTTAATATATTTTTAAGAAAAACTATTCTTAGCTGTAGGGAATGCTATAGAAAATTTGTGGGTCATCTAATCATGTACTAATAATAGTTTTATTTGAAATATGGACGATATTTCACATTGTATTTTATAATGTTTGGTAAGCAGGCTTTCACAACCTATGTACTACAAGTCAATTTCAGACATATCGCTTAACATAGTCATTATTGTTAAAAGCATGGCCAACAACTAATTTTACTGGTGTTTGGAATAGCCAAGGAATTTAAACTATTCCGAATGACAAACACCGAGAAGAAAAGTCTATAAAGCCCAATATCTCAAAAACCATCAATATTTTGTATACCCGTGTACTATTCGTTTCATCGCTATTTGCCAAATAAAAAACTCTCTTATCTTGTCAATAAACGGAACAGTCTACCTGAGCCTAGCCATAAACACAAGCCACGGTATGAGATAGAGCCGTTTGGGATTTTTTATTTGGCAAATAGCCATGAAATAAACGATACTATCATCTGCAAACCATATGACGTCAACATGCCTGCGCGTCTCATTTGAAACTTTAGGATGCGATTTGTGAATAAAACTAGTACCTCGACTCATCTGGCATGATGTCATTTAGCTAATGTCGTCTTGCAAAATTGTCCATAACACAAGCACATAAAACTGGCTTTATTTCCCGAATAACACGTTGAATGTTTGATTTGAGGTCCTTAACTGTTGCTGGCTGGGTCGGGTACACATTTTCCTTAACACAACTCCAAAGAAAAAAGTCCAGTGGTATTAAATCACATGATTTTGTAGGCCAATTAATGGATGCAGATGTGATGGATCTTGATATATTCAATTGTTGTACATGACGTCGAATTGATGTGTTTGGATACTCCTATACACTTTCTTTCATTGCAGAAATGTTTTCTTCTAACTGACCACGACGAAAACGTATAGGTATTGCCTTATCAATAATACAACCCGTCTAGAACCGTGGTTAAATATTGACACTCTATATTTGACAGAACAGAAGTGGCGGGTAATTCAATCCTATAATTCCAACTAAAACACCCTATATATGCAAATTTCATCACGGCTGACAATAGGCGTATGTAGACCTACATGTGTCCACAGTTAAGAAAGTTACAATGTTGTGTCAATTTTATGTTACATATTGTAATTATATTTTTTATATTGTCCATATATTAACATTAATTGCAAATGAGTTTGCAATCACAATGTGGGATATAACAATTAATTGTATTGGGTAAAAGAGAAAGATGACAAAAATAAATATTTTATAAATGAGTTAAATTTTAAATTGGTGTTTCCATCTTAGTTGTTATGATATCGGGGATTCAGTTTAGAGATTTTTAATATCAATGTCCTACAAAGTCTCTGCAGCTACTAATTACAACGGAAAAATATGAAATGGAATTGTATATTAGTGTTCTTTTGATGTCGCACTACAATAAGCATTAATTACCGCTATATTTGATTCTGCAGCCATCTAGACTTAATACAATAAAATTACTTTCAACAGCCATTTTAACAACGAATGCCATTTGATCATACATACATAGATGAAGAGAAATTGAAGAGGATTTCGTTAGGACAAAAATTTATACACAGTGTCCTTTAAGATGACAAAGTAAAGGTAATTTCCGGAAATAGAAAAACATCCGTTTGGACAAAAAAAAATCACTCATTATACAAGTCTATCCAATTTAAAAATAATATATTATTATTTATATACTTTCAGTTATTGACTATACCCCAGTTCAGTTGCAATGCAATTTTATTATGTATGTTCATAATAGAGATTTGCCAAAATATTATTTACTGTAGCTCTTCTCTTAAACTGTCGAGCTTTATATTATGAGATTATGTGATGGAGCCTTTACCATCACATAATATAGATCTAAATCAAGCCGGGCAATATATCCACCATTCTGTACCACATTATTGTGTTATATTGTTAAAACTTTAGACTTGCCTTTTAGGAACCTATTGTAAATATTAGTTATCTGAAATAATCCTTGGTAAATCAGTTTTACAAGAAATGTAGTTTTTATTCTCTATCTAATTTAGATTATTGTTTTCAGGAGTATACGTGTGTTGATTCCCAGGAGTCTCCGAACTTTACGTGTAAGTCTTATTTTTATTTCATTTTAGTCTTTTATTATATTTTTTGGTATATTGTGCTGATAGAAATATATTTGAGCGAAAATAGAAAGTTGAAAAGAACCATTCATGTAGACCTGCAATTAATTTTCTGTCAGTATAAGGAGAACATCGCAGCAAGCGGTTACCAAATAATATAATTATAACGTATAAGCAAGATTTTAAGCGTGGAGTGGTCATAAATGTAGGGCTATGTATCATCATAGTTGTTTTAACAAACTGGATACTGAAAGAAAATAGTATATTATGCACTGAGCATTTAATGATAGCTATTAAGACACGAGCACTTAATCACGTTTGGTCTCATATACGAATGTGAGAGAGCACTTTGTTATAGAATCTTATTTAGGAATATACCAGTAAGGTATACAAAAGTATATTTTACAACAAGATGTTTACCAGGTTACATAATTTTAATTTAAAGATTTGGGCAATCAATGCAATCAGTGCAATCAATTCTAGCCAGTATCTCATAATGTACTGTGATTGCACTAATAAACATAATATAATATTTACATTGTGCTCAATAAGAGAAAACTAATGTTTAATGTTTGTTTATAAGATGAACCTGAAATAAAGATACACGTGTCAGGGTCAAAGAGGCCAAAGTATTGGGTAACATGCAATATAAACAGAATTGAGCCCGAATTTTCGAGACCTATTTATGCGATCAGCTTGCTTCAGTATGGCTACATGCATGTAACGACTAGGTGCCACGATTTGGTTATTATTTGAATATCCACCTAGCTGCAGTATACTGACAGAAGTTAGACCGACACAGTGGAGAATACAAGTCTTTGTTGTACATAATGTATGTATTGAATATTAATATTGAATTTTAGTCAATATCCTCACAGACATACCTACTCGTAGTCTGTATGTGATCAGCCGTTCACCATATTAATTGCAAGAGATTCCTGAAAAATACAGGGTTTGGGGAAATTTATTTAAGTACGGTTTTGGCTTTTTGTTTATATTGCATGAGAGTTTGATGGTACAGAGGCTAGTGAAAGTTTTCCGTCTATACCGTCTATGGCGGAACAGTGGATCTAGTGATCCAAGTACTGCAAAACAACAATGGTCCCGAACTTCGAACTCGACAATCGGAGATGGAGAATAATATTTGCACCTTGCTTTATTCATCCTAAAGTACAGACGGTAATCTAGTTGGTGCAATATTCGATTAATATGGCGCTCACTACCCCGTACATATGCTGACGCCCTAGTGGAGAGCATACCCCACCATTATTGTGCCAATGATGGCAATGGTGCTGATTTAACCCGTCATTAGGTAATTTTTATGCTAGTGTAATACTTACACTTCCTGTATCTCATATATTCTTTTTCTTAGAGTAATCAGTAACGTGCTCTTATTGGGCGATTACATGTGAAATTAGTGGGGACGTAGTTGAAGTAGCTAAAATTCTATTTTCATTAATGAATTATATGAATTATGTGAAATTTATTTATTATCCTTATTAATTTTGTGTAAATGTTACATTGCAGAACACTCAGATTCATTATTAGTATATATAGAAAAGACCTGAAAGCGCCTATTTTCATATAACACAGTCATATTCTCACACTGAAAACTGTGAAATTTAACGGGCCGTGGAAAACATTTCATAAAATTTAGCCGTGATTCATTAAAATTATGCTGTTATTTTTTTGCGACATACATATATAAATAACATTTGCGATGGTTTGAAAGATGCTTAATGCAAACTCTGGAGATATGAAATACATATATGATAGTATTTTACCATATACTATTAGTTGTTATACTGTATTATGAGCAGTCATTGAAAAATCGCTTAATGTAATAACTTTAATGCAAATATAGTGGCATAAAACTTAACTTTTAAGACAGAGCTTTATCTCACATGATGAGTTTAAAGTGTAGCTACTATGTAATATGCATATTTTCATAATTGCACTACAAAATTGCTACTGCATTTTTCCACCAAGCTTCCTCCATTATTCTTAAATTTCATTACTGTGGAAATAACGCACGCAATTAAGTAAATCAATAAAATTTATGCCTCTAACAGCAGGAGCATAATGTTAGGGTATTTTTTACAGTTGGGTTGACATTATTAAATCAATATTGAAAGGAGCACTGGCTTGCTTATTCCTCCATGGGGTGCAGTATAAAATACGACCTAATTTCATATTTCACAGTGAGGCAGTCATTCAGAATCGGCCTTTCCTGCCTTTTTTATTCCCCTGTTTTAGTGCCTTTTTTATTATCTTACGACAGTGTTTAATATTCTTTTCGCCTTACAGCGGCAGTGTTTGAGGTAGGTCGTTTCATGTTATTATCTTATTAAACAAGAAAGAAATAATTTTTGAGTGAATGAAACTAACATCAATTGATAAAGTTACAGGTATATAATAATGTAGCATGATGAACATTATGAAGTAATCCACTTAATGTTTCCTACCATCCTTCTCGCCATAATATGAGTTTTCAAGAGAAAGCCGGAATGGGTCAATTTTGGTTTTGATGGCTTAGTGCTTATATAAAGCTGGCATATTTCGGTATGTTAGCCTTTATATAGGGAAATAATTATTTAGGAAACATTACCACGTTAAAGAGTAATGAATATAACATTCACTTACATTTTGCAATTTGATTTGGATTCATCATCATTAGGTCATCAGTCCTAAGATTGGTTGGACGCTAACCTCCAGCTTCTCCTATCTTGTGCTAACCTACGAATTTCGCTAATTGTGCTACAACCTACATCCCTTACTATTTGCGAGCAATAGTCTAATCTAGGCCTACCTCTGCCTTTCTTCACTCCTATTTCTGCCTCCAAAATATCGCGGACTATTCCCCCATGTCTCAGCAAGTGGCCTACCATTCTATCTCTTCTCTTCTTTAAGTTTTTCCACATACTCCTTTTCTCGCCGACTTTCTCCAATACTTCTTCGTTTCTAACCCTATCAGTCCATGGTATTTTCATCATTCTTCGGTAACACCACATCTCAAAAGCTTCTAATTTCTTCCTACTTGCTTCCCCTACCGTCCAGGTTTCGCAGCCGTAAAGTGCCGTGCTCCATACATATGTTTTCAAAAATCTCTTCCTTGTTTCTAAGTTTATTACCCCCGAGCATAAAAGTGCTTTCTTTTTGTTAAAAGCTACTCGACCCTGCGCTATTCTTTGTTTTATGTCTTTATCGCTTCTTCCATCCCAATTTATTTTACTTCCTAAATAAGTGAAGTCTTTAACTTCCTCCAATCTTTCATTATTAATTTGTACTTTCGTTTTTGCTCTGCTCTCGCGCCCTCTGCACACTAACACTTTAGTTTTGTTTTTATTCACCCTTATTCCGTATTCCTCTGTCAACACTGCCTCCATTTCGTTCAATGCTGATTCTAGTTCCTCCTTACTAGATGCTAATACTGCTATATCATCCGCAAATCTCAGCATTTTTAGTTTCTGTCCCTGTACTTTAATCCCGAAATCCACTCTATCTTTTACCACATTAATCGCCTCTTCGATGTACAGATTAAAAATTAGTGGTGATAGCGTACATCCTTATCTTACTCCTTTCCTAATACCTACTTCCCTTTCCTCCCCTTCTACTTCTATAACAGCAGTTTGCTCTATGTATAGATTGTGTACTACTCTCCTATCTCTATACTTCATTCCCGCGCTCTTTAGTATCTCGAACATTTTTTCCCATCTTACGTTATCAAACGCTTTTTCTAAATCTACAAATCCTATATAAGCGTTCTTTCCTTTTTCTATTGTTTTCTCTAACATTACTCTTAGCGCCAGAATAGCTTCGCGAGTTCCCCTATTTCGCCTAAACCCGAATTGGTCTTCTCCTAGTATTTCCTCCGCTCTATTTTCCATCCTCTTCTGCACTATTTTAGTTAGGATTTTTGACGCATGGGAAGTTAGGCTAATCGTTCTAAAGTTCTCGCATTTGTCGGCTCCTCTCTTTTTCGGTATAGTAACGATAATGTTCCTCTTATAATCCTCCGGCATCTCGCCCGTTTCGTATCTGTATTTTACCAGTTCAAACATCCTATTTACTACTTTCTGTCCCGCACATTTCAAAATTTCCGCCTGTATTTTATCTATTATTCTTTAGGCCCCTTAGTGCCCTCTCAATATAGGTTTTCCTACATCTTCCCTATCGATGCTAGATTCTTCCTCTAATATCTCTCCTAATTCCTGACCCTCGTATAAATTTCCTAAGTACTGCTCCCATCTATCCGCTTTCTCCTCTCTTCCTATCAGTATGTCCCCCGATTGACTCCTAACGTTTCTACTTATTGTTCCTATATCTCTGAAGTTCCCCTTAATTATTTTGTAAGCCTCATCGGTCTTACCTACTTGCAACTTATCTTCTACTTCTTTGCATTTCTCCTCTATCCATTGTTCTTTCGCTTTTCTACATTTTCTAATGATTTCCCACTTTATTGCCTTATACGTTTTCAGTCCTTCTTCGTCTCGTCTGTTTTTGTAGTCTCGTCTCTTTTGCATTAAGTTTAAGATTTCGTCCGTTATCCAGGGCTTCCTAGCTTCCCTTTTATCGTGTCCTAAAACGTCCGTAGCCGCGGAAGCTAGACTATTCTTGATACCCTCCCACTCAGTTTCTGCGTTCTTGATTTCGTCCTTACTCGTTTTATTTATTAATTGATCTGTTTTCTCCTGGAACTTATCTTTCATATTCTGATCACTCAATATGTCTACATTTATACGTTTCTTATCCTTCCGGGTTTTCAGATTTTTGAACTTTAATCTAGCTTTCATGACTACCAAGTTGTGATCGCTGTCTACATCTGCTCCTGGATAACTCTTACAGTCTTTTACTTGATTTCTAAATCTCTTCCTAACCAGAATGTAGTCTATCTGATACCTGTCTATCCCTCCTGGCATTTTCCATGTGTACCGCCTCCTAACGTGATTCTTGAACAATGTGTTCGCGACTACCATCTTGTGCTTCTCACAGAATTCTATCAGTCTGCTACCTCTCTCGTTTCTGTTTCCTAATCCATAAGGCCCTACAAATTCTCCTTCTTTCCCCTCACCTACGACTGCGTTAAAATCTCCTACTATTATTAAATTTTCATGACGCTTCACAAATCCTATTACCTGCTCTATGTCCGAATAAACGGCTTCTAACTTTTCCTCGCTGTGGCTAGAAGTAGGCATGTATACTTGCACTATTACTGTTTCCACTGGCTTCGAATCTAACCTAACCATCATTACTCTCTCGCTGTATTGTAGGTAGCTATCTACACACTGTCCTGCGTTCTTCCGCATAACGATCCCTACTCCCGCGTTTCCATTTACCGATCCTGTGTGTATTACCCTATAGTCACCGCTCCAAAAATCTCCTACTTCCGGCCAGCGCATCTCACTTATACCTACTATATCTAATCCTAACCTATCCATTTCTATCTTCAGATTTTCTAGCTTCCCTGCCTGTCTCATGCTTCTGACATTCCACGCTCCGACTCGTGAAATACTACACTTCTTATTATTATTGCACTCGATCACGTCTCCCGGAACAGTCCTCACCCGGAGATCCGAACGGAGGACTATTTCACCTCCGGAGTTTTTTGTCCCAGGAGACGCCATCATTAATTTAGGATAAGCTTTCTGCTAGCTGTTCTGAGGATTATAATGTGGTGGTTTCCTCTTGCCTTCCACATCGCAGTCGTGTGTGTCATAGCACCATACCAACCCCCACGGTTTCTGCCACTATGACTACTGAAAGAGCTGCTGCCCTCCTTCAGGGACTTGTCTTAGTCTGGTTTTTCAATAAGGACCCCCCACTATGGTTAAACCTATGGTACGGCTCCTTAAATCATTAAAACGTGCTGGTTTGATTTGGATACGCGCGTAAAAACGCTGATTTGGATTATGACCATAATATTATGGAAAGTGTGGACAAGATATTCAAAACATTATTTTGAGGTTAATATCTGAACATACTCCTTCGACATATATATACTTTTGCTAATGTTATATTTTATTGATATAATAATAATAATAGTAATGAATTTTTATTGGCTTAGTCTAAGTTCATGTGAATGCTATCTGCGTTTGCATATCAGAAAGCTAATATTAACAACAATGCGCAATAATAATAAAATAAATAGAAACATACTTATAATTAGACAAAATAATAGACCACTGCGTATATAGCAACAACGTCTGCGATAAAGATTAGTAGTACATTTGTGTATAATCAGCGTACGAATATATTTTAGAATATTATATAAAAGTTAATGTTTGTGTATATGGTAAAGAATAATGGGTCCAGAATATAACCTTAAGGTACCCCAAAATACACTGATATAGGAACAGATGATTTACGATTATAAATTTAGTGATAAAAACTAGTAAAATTGTATATAATCAGTGCAGATATGAATTTTAGAATATTATACAGAAGTTACAACGTGTATGTATATGGCAAAGAATAATGGTTCCAGAATAAAATCTTAAGGCACTTCAAAATACACTAATAAGGGACAGATAGTCTATGAGTTATGATCAGTTATAAATATCTGCCTTCTATTTGACAGAACTCATTCTATTCCATTAGTAGCACATACTTGGGTCTCAAGGCCGATATTAATAGTTGTCAAAATAGAAGTTTATGACCGAATGTCAAGACAGTGACATATTCTGTCATTGTCGGTCGATGGACCATGCTCCGGCCCCTCACGTTGGCATGCCGAGTTCAATGCTGCGGCAAGAATTGGTCGAGGTTTCGCCCGATGGTAAGATTTTCTAAGGATAAATTGTCCCATAATTACTTCACAGAAGGTGTTAGCTCCTAAAGCAGCTGAAGTAATCTAATTTATGACCTGCGCGCCATCTATCGCAATTACGGCCAAGCTGTATGCACGGCCTGTTACAGGCATTCATTTTTGTTCATGATTATGTTTTTATAACGCTATGAAGCCTGTCGTAAGAGTTAAGAGTTGTTTGTACATTTTTAAATAGTTATTGTTATTAAAGTGATTCTGGTAAATTCAGTATTAGTTGTCTATTACCTAACAAACCACAACTACAGTCAATTATTAAGCAGCTATTAACAGAAGGTCTCCAGAAAGTCTCCAGAAAGAAACGATGTTTATTGTTTCGAGCTGACTTAGATCGAGGTAATCCGGGCGTAGGTTAGATTCCCACCTCAGTGGGCTGGGTGTAGATGTATGTGTTTCTGTAGTTAGGTGGAAGTGTAGCTCTGATTTATACCTCTTTTCCATACAAAGAAAGACAATTAAATAAAAAAATAAATATATCGCCATATCCGTGTAATAAACAGTTCAAACTCGAGTCAATAAACTAATGTGATATTTGACGTTTCAAAGTTGCCTCAAATGCAACCACTTCTCAGAAAATACTCTTATGTTTCCGCTGGCAGATGATTAAATATTGTATTTATATACAATATTTAATCAATATAATATGTTATAGTTTAATATAAAAAATTGGTGTTCACAAAAACTTCAAAACAAAAAATACGTTATGCTCTGCTAATGAGTATATAGACAATTATTGATTTTTGTTACATGTCACACGAATTTCCATGAAGCAGTATATCTGTAACGTAAATGATGTTTTGTTAGGATAATAATATCGTGTAAAACTTCCGTAGTTTTAAAGTTAAATGGGGACATTTCCAATAAACTTAAAATGTCCTGGAAATATACGAGGAAGTATAAATAAATGGGGGTTATTAACTTAGGATAGAAATAGTAATGATTACTTTAACTATTTTATTATCTAATGTAATTACTTATATTGCTTTCACATTTAGTGTGTAGCGACGCGTTAAAGTAGCAACATTAGCAGGAATAATGAGTATCCCTTGATACATTAGCGGTCAAAGCAACCAACCGGAAGTTGGGAGAGCCGGGTTCGATTCCCGGTCAAGGCAAATGCACTGTTATCCTTGCTATAGCCAAAGTGGTGACCCCGACGTGATTCGTTCCAGTACATCGAACCTCCCTTATATCTCAAATTCGCGGCTTCGATTACCGTCCTATCCATCGCCTTATAGGCCGGGGGTTACCGAACAAGGGTTCGTAAGAATGGTGAACGCGGCCACATTCCGTTAATTGTATCGAGACAAACTATGTCTCTAGGGGGGAGTACTGTAGCGACGCGTTAAAGTGGCAACATTAGCAAGGATAATGAGTGTCCCTTGATAGCTTAGTGGTCAGAGCAACCAACCGGCAATTGGAAGAGCCGGGTTCGATTCCCGGTCAAGGCAAATTCACTCTTATCCTTGCTATCGCCTAAGTGGTGAACCCGACGTGATTCATTCCAGTACATCGAACCTTACTTACATCTCAAATTCGCGGATTGGATTCCCGTCCTATCCATCGCCCTATAGTCTGGGGGTTACCGAACAACGGTTCGTAAGAAAGGTGAACGCAGCCACATTCCGTTAATTGTATCGAAACAAACCATGTCTCTAGGGGGGGGGGGGGGGGAGTACTGTAGCGACGCGTTAAATTGGCGCATTAGCAGAGATAATGAGTGTTACTCGATAGCTCAGCGGTCAGAGCAACCAACCGGCAATTGGGAACCCGGGTTCGATTCCCGGTCAAGGCATGATGCATTTTTATCCTTGCTATCGCCAAAAGTGTAATCCTCATAAAGTAATCCTCATATTTCCTAAGCTTTTGGAAAAAAAACTATTTTCTTTGTCTGTAAGCCACTCCTAGGCCGTACTTACTATTAATTTATATCATGGAAATACTTTTCCTTTTAAATATTTATTTAACTTTCAAAAATGGACATTGATCTTACTTCTAATGTCAAGTCTGGAGAATAAGGGATAATCAATCAACTCAAAACTTGGTTTATCGATTCTTGAGCTTACCCAGAGATTCATCAGCTGCTGGTTTTGCAATACAAGTACGTTCTTAAGATTTTTGCACACAATTGTTCTTATTATTGTGAGAAGGTTTCACCATATTCTAGAATTTATTATTATCACTCCACCTTTGTTCCAGAGAACAGATGAAGAAACCTCTGCTAATTTGAATATACAACAAATATAAATAGCCTTCTCTCTTGACAGAGATAATCAGCAGGAACCTATTCTATTCTATCTCAGTTATAACGATGGATCTATCTTTCGTCCATAGTTGAGATACGACCCAAAAAGTTGGAATAACCTTTTTCAGAATGATAGCAAAGCCACTCAGAAATGGTCAATTGTCATTTCTGATTAGTATTTAGATGTGTCGGAATTAATTTGGTAGATACTTTTCTCATATCTAAAGCACAATGAGTGAGGTACTTGTCTTATGAAAGTATGTTCATAGGGCAAGTTTCTACATAATACGCCGATTTTCTATAATCCATTTGTGGACGACATCTCACACATCTAATGTATCTGTATTTGCGACTATTCTTTCATTTTTAAATATCATTGTTTGTCTTAGACTATTTGCGTTAATATGCATCATTAGCAATCTGCTGCTATCTCAATAGATATTCTGGAAATAAAGGTTCCATTCGATGGCTAGTCGTTTGTAGGTCTATGTCTACGGTTTTTTTGTAGGGATATATTTGAAAGGTAAAGAGCAAATTCGAAATATGTTCTGTAATCTATTCTGTTTGCTAATGCAGGCAACTTAACACAACTTTTATACTTTTATAAGATAAAGACATTTATATTGTAACACAAAGTCTTTATATACAAAAGATTATACTTTACTCATTCTTTTATTTCCAGACGAAGATTTTAGATAAATATTATCACAAAGGTCTTGAAACTTTATGAGGTACTTTTTGGAAAGCTCACTCGATCGATCGAATATCAGTCGATATTTTTTCAGATAATTATCCCAAAAACATAACAACATAACTATATGTAAATCTTATATGTAAATTTTATGTCGACTATCTGTATGCTGGGAAATATAGTTATACAACTTTAAAGTAGACGATACGCAAATGGATGTAATATAATCTCCACTACATCAAACGGTGCAAATTGATTTCGATACCACTAAGTCGCATTATAATTATGTGGGCATTTCTAATTAGAGGAAGCAAATACATTGCTGTGCTATAATAGTAGTTATTATAATAAATGACCAGCGTCACAAGTAAATTATCCAAGAATAGGTTTTCATGGATTCCAGATTGATGAATTAATAGGCTATAATTGAAAACTAATTGACGTTAAAATAATGGCGATTCAATACCGCATTAAATTTAATATCTTGGAAGAGTAAAGTCGATTTTATATCTCAGGGGTATATATTATTGCCAACTCTATAAGCCGGGTCAATAATTGTAACCTCAACTGAGACATAAAGCGTTGCCTGGATTCCAACATATTAGTTGTTGTTAGCCAAACAATAATTTATTTTCATTTCCATAAACAGTTACTAAGTAATTGCGTATGTAACTAAGTGTGTCCTGGAATATGTTTCTCTCTTTGGGTTAATAACATTTCCAATGCAGAGAAAGCTATGCATGAAAAATAACATCGTGAAGGTATTTTAGTTGTGAATTCTGGCTTTTAACTGAGGGTTAAAAGGAAATAAAGTCCTAGGAGCATCAGTGTATTATTTATATACACTGATATATTGAATGAATACAGTGTATACATTTAAAATAACCCCATAAGAAGAAATCCATCGGAGTTAGATCGGGACTTCGAGGCATCCAATTAATATCCCTCCGCTTAAAGACCACTTTCCAAGGTAACAGCGTTTCATATCGTTCTCCACTGATAAGTTTTGCAGAATGGACTGTTGCCCCATCTCGTTGAAATCATGTGCCCTCATCAAAACCATCAATAAGTTCTTGTACTAACAAAGTCTCTAGAATATCTCTATATCGAAAAGATGTAACGGTGAATGTAACAATAAGTTCTTGTACTAACAAATTCTCTAGCATATCTCTATATCGAAAAGATGTAACGGTGAATGCAATACCGTTTGAAGTTTCATAAAAGTAAGGGCTAATTCCAGATGCATTCATTATCACCGACACCGTTAATTTGGGAGAATGAAAGATATTTTGGTGCATTTCTCGAGAGTTTTCTATATACCAATAATGACAATTTTGTTTATTTACATATCTATGTAAATGGAAATATGCTCCGTCAGCGAACATGTTATCAAAACATAGATCGTTTTGTTGATCAAAGTTTTCAAATAATTCTTGCCAAAAAGAGGATCGAATTCCTCTTTCTCAACCTTATCCTTAACGTTCAAAGCTTGCACCAGTTGAATCTTGTAAGGATGAAAGGAGATATACTTAGGCAGCTGCATGTTTTTGTGCAGAACGGCGAGGTGTACGTGTCAATACTGTTTTTTTTTACGGTCGCGGTTTTATTGTAGGTGCACTTATGCAGTGAGCTCCCTTAAAAATTCCTAAAGATACCTATTAGGTATTTCCTATACATTACATTATCATTATACATAGAATGCTCCGATATCTAATACAGCTTGTTAGATTTCGAGAGAATCGCTAGCCTTAGAATTTATCAGATTTATCTATGGGATATTAAATCTGCAACTCTAAATACATAGGGCATTCAGTTTTCATCTAGTACACATCAAAGGACCGTTTAACCGTGTGTTAGAAAGAGAGTACTCGGGCGCGCGAAACAGGAGATTTCTATACGCATGTATAGGAGATTTCTGTGCAATGCACGGCCACGCAAAGCAAAGTTTATTTTGTAAACCTTGGCGCAAGTGTATTGCATCAGGTTGTCTATTGTATTGTCTTGTATTGTATTGTGTAGCATTGTATTGTCTCTTGAATCTAAGCTGTTTACGTGATCATGTGTTGTTTGTGTGTTTATAACCACAATGAGAGGGAAGAGATCGCAATGGAGGAATATATAACGAAATATTAATACGCTAACTGCACGAATCGTTTCTGAAACTGCTGAACTTTTAAAAGAATGCTTAGATTGTATTCAAATGTATTTTTAACACTGCGGGAAATGATTACAATACAAAAAATCAGGCTCAAATGTTATTGGGTTATTTAAATAACGATAGCTGTAAATACTGGTTCGCGTTTTTCGCCAACGTCATGCCTCATTGTGAAATCCTTTTTAAAGGTTTTCAGTCTCGATCATTGGATGCAGTCAAGATGAGTATTTATTTGAATAATTTTAAAGACGCAATTATAAAAATTCGGACAACTAATTGCTCAAATTCGCCTAAAAAAAAAAACAATACATTAAGATCCCATAATGAAATATCATTTTCTGCACAAACAAAGGAAGTGTGTGATATATTAATTACCCAAACTAAAGACAGATTTGAGTTTAGAGAACACCTGTTAGCGGGGAAACTATTTTTCCCCAATAAATTTAGTGACTATGAGAAACAATTCCCCATTCAAGATTTTGACAATGTAACGAAAGCTTATGGATTTTTGAACAAAGTTAAATTGAAAAGTGAATTAACGATTATATACAGGAGGGAAGATTTTCGTGAAGTAGTCAGTTGCAGCAATTTTGCAATTATTTATAGATCGAAACCTGACGGACTGTTTTAGTGATACTGTTTTATTATTAAAATTAATTTGTACCATACCCATGACAAGTGTTGAGAGTGAAAGAAAGAAAAAATTTAAAACTTTTTGAGAAATACAATGGCACAAGACAGACTGAAATTCATTTTGCATGATGAGTATGGAGAAAGTGCTAATCGCAGCGATTCCAGATTATTAAAATCTGGATTTTAATGATCTTGTAATTGACGTTTTTGCGAATTCCAATAACAGACGAATGGATTTTCTACATATATAACATCAAGCTTGGACATAGGTAAGTTTATTTTAATTTTTCGTTTGTTATTATTTTATCGATTGCACCCCCAGACAAAAATTACACCGGCCGCCACTGTCTTTTTATTAATGGCAGTGGCTTTTATTTTAAATTTGGTTATCCACGATTTGATTAATTTTGCTGAAGGAGTTTGATTAATGTTGTAAAGGAGGTAATGCGCATGATTTAGGTGACAAACTATTATGAGATTACGAACGTTCTTGTAAAAGCTTCTGACACATATGGCACGTTACTCACAAGTAAAACGATCCAATGTAACTGAATTTCCAAGGCGTGGTGTTTAACAAACACATGCGTGCTCACATTTTCCACTACCACTTTCCGAGATGTTCAACAAACAAATAAGGAAAACATTTCAGCATACCTTGAATGAAAATTTATTTTATTCCTAGAAATATACTATTTTTAACTAAATACGATAAATATCTTAATAGTAAAGACGAAATATAAATCTTGACGTATCTGTTGCTGAGAAATCAAAGCGATGAGTGATTTCTGCAGATTGCTACAACCTCAGTTGGAGATTCAACCTAAATATCAATATTTCCAGTAAAACTGTTCATATTGGGATTCACTGTACAATTGAGGCGGTGATCACATATTTTAGGGATCAATTGTATGTTTAGAGTTCTTTTCGTGAAGAGTACATATAAATCAACTACCAGTTAGTATTTTAAAGAAATGGCGATGGCGCCGATACCATTTTAATATGTACGGTATTTTGTTCTACTTCTGTTTATACAGATATATTTTATTTTATATTTTATTCTAACCTGTCACATATAACGGTTATACATGTTTACCTCTTTATCGATTAAATATTAGAAAATAAGGAATCCAGCTAATCAACAGTAAGCAAATGCTTAAATAAAGTGCACTACAGCAATAATCTACAGACTTAATAACTTACTTAATTTAATTATTTTAATATTTAGTAAAATGACTATTTCTTATTCTGGGGTGAAAGGTTCAAATATAACAAATTGGTAATAGATAACACTTATTTAGAATAACATTCTTAAAGATAGTGTTGTTGTATACTATATTCGTGATGACCATAAGTTATATTAATATTTATTTTACAAATACATTTTTTTTTCATCCAGCAAGTACGATATATTAGTTGGGGATTCAACCTAAATATGAATATATCCAGTAAAGCGATTTATATCTGAGTTAGATGTAAAACTGATAGCAGTCACTACTTATCTCAGGGATTGATTGTATGTTTAATATTATTTTCATGTAGAGTACACATAAATTAACTCTCAGCTAGCAATTTTTAAAGAAATGACGAAGGCGCCGATGCCATATTCATATTTTATAATTACGTAGTATTTTGTTCTATTTATGTTTTCTCAAATATATTTTACTATTATTTATTTCTGACTTATCACTATTACATATAACGGGTATACATGTTTACCTCTCTATGACGATTAGAGATTAGAAAGTAAGAACCTAGTAGCAGTAAGCAAATGCTTAAATAAAGTATGTTACAGCTATTATCTAAATAATTTTAAATGATAGGTGTATATTTGCCATTTATTAAAAAGATACTGGGGTTTGGAAAGGTTCCAATGTAATAAATTGGTAATGGATGTCAATTAGTTATTCAAGCAAATGTTCTTAAAAATAATTTATTAAATTAAAGTGTTATTGTATACTATATTCGTGATGAACATAGTTTATCTTTATTTTGCGAAAACTTTTTTTCCTCACCTCGTAAGCATGATATAAAGGGTGTTTCAATAAGGACGTCTGATTTCTAAATGTAAATAAAGCAGGTTGTGTGTGAGGTATCTACTATTTTCTTTACTTGAAAGAGTATTTTATGGCACTAAGTATAGAATATAACGTCGTTCAAATGTCCGCCGCAGCTTTGCTTGGTCACACGTATTCTGGAGCTCAAATTTTCAATGACTCTGTCGCATAAATCTGGCTGAATTTGCTGGATGGTATTCGTTATGTCGACTTTGCACATTAATTATTTGCGGTTTATTCACATAGACCTGCGATTTAAGATGTCCCCCAAAAGAAGAAGTTTAAAGGTGTTAAATCGCACGATTTGGGTGACGAATTGACGTCGCCGTTGCGTGAGATAACAATGCCCTCAAACCGCTCGTGCAGAGAAATAGACTGCCTTGGGTTTCCCCGTATACTTTTACGCACAGCAGCGATGTTTTCAGCAAACCTTACGTTTTAATGACGTGCGGGTGTTGGCTGATTATTTGTCAAACTCCGGTTGACTCGAATTTGGCCACCAAGTGTCGAATAGTCGATTCAACGGGACGGCTGTGGCGTGTATAGAAATAGCGTAATGCGCGAAATGTTTCTGTAATGGAACACTGATTTTGAAAATAAAATTTGGTAATTTGAACACGTCGTTATTGAACTCTATAACCTTCCACAGTGATTATTATATAGTACTATTCAACAACTTACGATCAATTTGATAGATGTTGCTTTAACAATATGGCCGCTAGAACCTAGCAATCTTCGAGTGTCTCTATTCAAAAACCCTGTACATCGCTGTCACTTGTTATTAATGTCACTAAAATTACCGGGAAGCTAGTTTTTACACAATTTTAAAACATAGATGCATATAATATATGAAAATCGTGTATTAGTTGGGATTTATTCAAAATATGAATACTTTCAGTAAAACTGTTCATATTTGGGTTTGATGTAAAACTGAGGCGGTCGCCACCTATTTCAGGAATTGATTGTCTATCTAGCTTTCTTTTCATGTAGAGTATAAGCGAATTAACACTTAGATAGCGATTTTTAAATAAATGGCGAAGGCGCCGCTGCTACTTTAATATGTGCAGTAGTTTATGGTATTTGTGCTTATTCCAATATACTTTCACTATTCTTTATTTCTGACTTGTCATCATCATACATAACAGTTATACAACAATTAGCATATTCTTTACAAAAAATCCTCTTTATTACAGCAATTATCTAAATAATTTAAAATTAAAATAAAATATTCCCCATTTCTTAGAAAAAATCGTGGGGTTTGTACAACGGAAAGTTCAAACATAATAAATTGGTAATAGGTGATATTAATTTAAGAAAATGTTCTTAAAGATAATTTACTACCCTACAGTGTTGTTGTATTCTATATTCGTGATAACTGTAATTTATACTAACCTGTATTTTGCGAATACTTATTTTCTCACCTCCAAAGCACGATATATTAAATAGTAATGCATATTTATGAATTAAAATTGATCCATGTTTAAGGTTGAGGTGATCTAATGTAACATTACGAATATCAGTATCTTACAGCAATAATATATTCGTTCTCTGTATAAATATTTATTTATGCTTCAGTATTGACAGAGCTTGTTTCGCAATTTCGGATATTATCTGCTAATACATATTCGAATTTATAAAATAAAAATCAATAAAACTTGCTGTGATTACACAGTTGGCAATGGAGGAAATATATTGTATCATAGCGAAAATATTTTATTCAGAAGATTTGATATATGCAAAGGAAATGAAGGAACAAGAAATAATGCAATATTCCATTTTAAGTGTAATTATTTATGCAAGTAATAAATGCGTAATATCTCTAATATATTTATAGCTACGGCTAACTGTAGAACTATTTTTAGAGTACATCTATTTGAAGAGTAAATTATAAGCACAACTGGACAAATACATTGGACAGTAGAAATATAATTTATTATTTCTAAAACCATAAGAGTGTCTAATAATAGTCAGGGCTTTTGTAAGACGACACTACTACATTGTTGATATGTTGATGAAAATTAATTAATTAGTTTGGTATTCAAAATTATACTTAAATCCTTAAATTCGGTAACGGTATTGAGTTATCCATCATTAAGTGAATAATTATAAAATAAGCGATCACCAGTTTTACAAAAGGTAAACACATTATATTCTTGTAAGTTTAGCGGTAGATTATTATCAATTTATCAGGGGTCGATTGTCTAGTCGAGTCTTCTACCGAATTAATAAAGTAAAACATTTAAATCATCGGTATACGAAAGGTAGTTGATGTAAATTGTATGAACAGTCAATAAGGTCAATCTCAATAAACAGCTTTAAAAGCTTAAAACGGAATTTTCCGCACATAGAACATCTCTATCTAGAAATTGAGTGGCCGAGAAAAAATAAACCAACACATAAATACAGAATATGTATTTTATGCGACAGTTTTACCTTTTTCAAGTAGTCCACTATCATGTTTCTTCATGACCCATGGACACGGTTGTGTGTGTCCCATCCACCTTAAGATCAATAGATGTCGTCTGGTAGACGTCCCTAATGAGAATCAGTGGAAACCCGATCGATCCGACACGATTTAATTGAGTGATCATCCTAAGAAAAAAAATTCTGAAGTAGTTCACCATTGTTCTTTCTCATGACCCATCAATGTTGTAGAGTGTGCCCTATCTACCTCAAAATCAATAGGTGTCGTCTGGGAGACATCTCCGATCAGAATCGGTCAAAATCCGATCGATCCGATACGATTTAGTTGAGTTATCGTGCTAAGAAGACTTATTAAATGCCGACTACAACGACTACAACGACACACACATAGCAACATTTTTTAACAACCATTTTTCTTTGGTTTTTAGGTCGAAAAACGAAAAATAAACCCAACAATTTTTTTTCTTCAATTTGTCTTTACACGATTACATTACTTTTCCAGGGTGCGAAAAAGTAAAAATAAGAAAAAAGATGACTCTAGTAATGAATCTTGCGAAATGCCGGATTTGTCGATAAATTCTTTAGATTGAAAACCACACTATTTAACATACTGATTTCTATGGTGTAAATAGATGAGTTAATTAATTAATTTGAAAATCCTTCTTGCTTAGTATTATCCAGAGAAACAGCATGGTCAGCTATATTAGCGATTTTACTAAAATTATTATCAATGACATTTGCTTATCCTTCATTTACAGCTTTCGAGATAAGCAGTAGGCTTCGTGTTAAGCAAAATTGTAACACTAGACCAAATTTTTTTATTTTATATTAGCTGTAACAAACACTGATATTCACTGTTTATTCCACGAATGATAAAGTGAATGATAAATATCATTATGCAGTATACCATATTGTAGGTTGTAGAGAATTTATATATAACTATCAATGATTTGTCTTGATAACCATATTCTATTACGTTTGCTAGCAAAGGGACAAGTTTCTCGAATACTAGAAAATATACCAGATATTAAATATAGATTAAAAATTTTCATAAGTAGGCAGATACAGTTACGTAATCTGAATGTAGGTACTCCATCTGGGCCCGCAGTAAAATTCCTTTTAATTTATTTCATCATTTCCTTCCATCTCCATCTCCTTCCAACATATCCTTTGATTAGGAGTAATTATATAGTTTTGTTAACATATATGGAAAATAATGTTAAAAAGAAATACAAAGGCACTAGCTACGTCCTATGGATTCTGCAACTAGATGTTTTCAGAAATCAAGATATCAACAAAGAAAAAGAAGAAGAAGATAATTTACATATTTATTGCCATTAACGTATGACCAAAATTTTTGAATGTTATAGTAGATGTTATGCTGAATGTTATTAAAGAATATAGTATCTACAGTACATATTTCTTAAGAATTGAGTACATAATGCTTAGATTTATTATATATCAGTTCGCCATTTATACTATTATATTCGCTCTATAATTAATTTTTTTTTCTATAAATACTTTATTTTTAAAATAATATCTTTCGATAATGCGGAGAATAGCCCCAGTCAGTCTTAGTGTTTCTTAGGATAGAGTAAATCGTGTGGAATTATAGACTTCCTCATGTTTTTAAAGCAAAGTCTTAATGGACTATGGACTATGACTAAGTGTAAAGAAGAAACTACATTTTCTTTATCGGTTGGTAAAATATAAGTCGAACATGTTTGATTCAGAAATTCTATCGCCGATTTTTTTATTTGAGGAATTTAAATAATTTAACAATTTCTTCATATATATATATATATATATATATATATATATATATATATATATATATATATATATATATATATATATATATATATATATATATATATATATATATATATATGGAACAACTTCATTATTATCATTATCATATTATACTAATCTATCAATGGTATAAGAAATATGGTTCTTCTAAGAAATACTAGTCTATACATATCTAAGCATTAAACCGCAGTTTAATTTGGAATCTTTCTGCACATATCTAAGCAAATAACTAACCACATATCTAAATAAATCTTCAAGACATATGCTATGCTATACTGGTACATATGTGAGTGACCGAAAATAAATCAACTACACATCCGCATTAAAAGTATGCCTTCAGGTGGAAAAGTTTTACAAGCAGTAGGTAATTAATCTATTGTTTGTCTTAATCAGAAAATGCGTGGGACCGATGGAAGAACTGCGACAGATATAAATGATTGCGGGAGTTTTCACCCTTCCACCATCAGCCTTACTCTGCAGAGAATTCTGACAAATGTGGATGTCTTTTTAACTTGGACACAGGAGCGCAGATAGTTATCCTGCTGGGATTTTAGGAGTGGCCCGTTTCAATTTCTGTGAAATATTGTTCTTGGTGTATGTTTTCTTTTCGACACGGACGGCATAGTAAAGACGGTGCATACTTTTTAAATATACACTGTTGTTCATAAGTAATGGATACATTTATGTGTAGTAGTAGATTTACCTGAATAATAATTCCTGAAAGATCTTTAAATTTGTCATTTTCAGGCTCTATAGAACTGTCCAATATAATATTATGTAATTTAGGTTTTTTATTCTCTTATTGTAAAAGGACATTATTCGAGCGGACTTCTAATAATAATAATGAGATTTAATCGTGACAAGTTTAGTTTAAATAATTATTCTTACGCTTTAACCTAATAAATCTAGTAGACAAATAAAAAAATAAACTAAACAATTCTTAGAGAAAAATATTAAATGATAAATTAAGTACAGGCAATTATGAAAACAGTGACAGTGATGATATATATACTCCCTTTGTTGCTATCGGTATCGGTATACTGTTATACAGGTTAGAAATTTGATATGTAAATTAATACTTTGATTTAATGTTTAGGAATACGAATTTTCTGACAGGTATTGGTAAAATGCAGGTCTCTGTGAAATTGCATTTCTTGATATAGCTAGGGAGGAGAGATGAGAGGAATATAATATACAAGATACAATCATGTTATGAAATAAATTGACTATATGCAGCATACAATGTTTATATACATATTACCAATACCATACATATTACCAATTTCTCTTGATACACAATCACATTTCAGTAAGTTTAGTATTAAACGACTACAACTACTATGCATTTCTTAAATTATCTAAGCATGATATGAGTTTAAATAAAAGTCATAAACTGTATTACAATAATGAAAAATCATTAGAATAAGTTGTTCATGTAGTATTCGTTTCATATTTTGATTTGAAATATGATGGTATGAATATATCAGCTTTAAGGAACAATATACCTTTTCTACGTATAGACTTTACAGAATCTGAAATTTTAATCAACCTATCAGTAACTCAAAGTTTTTAGTATCCTTAAATAAAGACAATGCAAAAGCCTCAGTTTCTATGTCAAAATACTTTTCAAATTTAGCGTTCTGGCTATCAAATTTTCACGTACTGGATAATTGAGTTTAAGAATCTGAATTTATTTTTTGAGTATCTAATTACTTGGCCCAAGTAGAAACTAAAATAGATCTGACTATCATCGGCGTAATATTTTTTTTACAAATTGCCTAAGATATATAATTTAAACTAGCTGTAAACATTAAAAATATTAACGATATTAATATATTTGACCTACGGAATACGGAAGTCAATACGGAAGACTATAGTTAAATAAAACTATTTCGCGGCGACCTGTTAAAACTGAGTGAAATAATGTTAGAAAAATTTTAGATAACCCGTAATACTTTAGTTTACAAAGTAAAAGTTCACAATTACTATTAAAAGCCTTCGAGAAATCTGGAAGTTTGCTGATCTAGAAATGTTGTTAGTTTCGATCACTCCATGCCTTCAGGATATCGTAATACATATTTCAGAGAACAGTGGTAGTATGATAGATTTGCCTAAATCCTGATTGATAAATGAGAAAAACAGATGTATATGCTAGATATTGGCAAAGTTGTGTTACGTTTGATATCAAACATAATATCGTCATTATAAATAATTTTTGAGTAATGGTACATACTTCATAGCACATTTAATCGTTTTATTGTTTGTACATGAATATCATTTTATTTTTTTCTGAGGGTTTATTACTTCTCGTCACTTGTTATAGTATTGCATAATTTTGATATGTTGAAGAAAAACCTTATATGATATTCAGTAGTAACTGGTGACATTTGAATTTAAAAGAAATATGTAGAGATTTGTATTTTAAAACAATAAAATGTATCACATTATTTTTATTTCTTTTATAATTGATATTTACTTATAATTAATATTTTAT
Source organism: Rosalia funebris (assembly GCA_037954035.1). Lineage (NCBI taxonomy): Eukaryota > Metazoa > Arthropoda > Insecta > Coleoptera > Cerambycidae > Rosalia > Rosalia funebris. The sequence continues at coordinate 17,071,138 of JAZFAV010000016.1, read as the reverse complement.
AATTAATAACTTATTCTGAATAGTTATAGTTATACAAGAGAAGCAGATGATAAGTTCTTAATATTAGAGATTTGTATTTTAAAATAACAAAGTGTATTACATTATTGTAGCTTTTTATAATTAATGATAACTTATTTGGAATCATTTTAGTTGTATAAGATAAGTTCGGAAAGTAACGGAACGTTGCAGTAGTTGACTGTCGACTACTTTTTCGAGTAATGTAGTCAAAATTGAAAAATGTAGTATAAGAGACGAAATATTTCAGTGGAAATACCTTCGACATGCTCAATCTCAAAATATTTAATTATTTATTTAACTACAGAAATAAGGAGATTATACTCCAACCCATCTGCAAATGCCTTATATAATAAGGACTAAACAAATTAGGTCAAAGCAGCTACTCTCCTGGCTATATGCCAAACGCCGAGCGCGTTACATGACAAAATTTGCCGTACTTTGTCTACCAAGAGATGGCGCTTGGTACGTCCTACTGCGGCGGAACGTAGCAACGTCTACTAGATGTGAGCTTTATCTGTCAAAGGTATATTCGTTTACACTGCACTGACGAGACCCAAGATAAGGTCGAAACCGGTCTGCAGTTAACGATATCCTGAGATAGGTGACACTTTGCATCTTTATTGTGGTTTAGGAATAATCTGAATCACTGTATTATAGTGCTAACTCTGTTAAACAAAATACGGCAAATTTTGTTATGTAATTCAGCGCTCGGCATTTGGCATATAGCTGTTTTGACCTAATTTGTTTAGTCTTTATTATATTAGGCATTTGCAGATAGGTCGGAGTATAGTCTCCTTATTTCTGTGGTTTGAATATTTATTTATTTAACTATCTAACTATTTACGCATTGACAATAGATTGTAAATTTCTTGGAAATAAATAAGCAAATTTTTTCGAGAAATTCCCATAACAATGGTGAAATCCTTATAAGTTGCAGATTTGTGAATCCCTAAGGGTTTTCTGTCTTAGATAAAGGTCATACAGTTTCAAGTGGAAAATATGGCGTTTATATGTTTTGATCAATAATGTTTGAAATTAATTTAACTGCTGGTAGTTTAAAATTAAATTGACCTGCACCTGCAGTGCATTACTGCACTGCAGGTGAGGGAATAATCATATATTAATAGAATATGATTTTTGAATAATAATTAATCATCGTAGAACCGACAGATAGAAAATAATGATTTGTTATTAATTATTCTAAATATGATCAATAATTTTAATGGTAGTACAATTAAGTATTTTAAGACTTTATAATGTAATCTCTATCTTATCTCTAACATTGAAAACTGTTTATCATATTTATAGTTGAAAATAAAATTCAAGTATGCTCTACATTCAAGTAGTTTACAATTTATTTAATGCCTAAGCTCTACTCTTCATCATATTTCTCATTACATGTGTTAACTAAACAGTTGTGCCGCGATTAATTTGTACAGGAGTGTGAATATTAAAAGTTTTGATAATACTAATATAATACTCTGTTAGAAAGAAAACTTTATGTACTGCATAAAATGGATTCCATACAGTACATTCCATTCCATTTAATGGATTCCAAACAGGATTCCGGTTAATGAAGTTTAAATATGATTTAAAGTAGTCCAGCGAAAAATGTTTGGAACCTCTAAATTTAGTAAAACTTTTAGGAGACTTTTTAAATATGTTTCAATATATATTAATGATCAAATATGAAGTACATGATAGTTCATTTGTGATGAGAAATTTAATCAATAATTCGAGTATAAACCTACGTTATCACAGATAGGACAGAAGATATAAAAATTGTAGAAGAAAACTATGTAATCAACTGCAGCAATCCTCTATATAAGCAACTGTTATCCTCTATTTTCAATAATGCGATAAACTCTGTAATAGTATATTTAGGTTCCCTGTAACCTACATCTACTGCTATTGTTGTACTATTGAAATGAACTTTAGTCCAAATTTGTTCCAAATATATATCACAATTTGAGTAAATCAAGCTGCAAGAATATTATTGCTCACGTATGTATATGCCATCATATCTAAAAAGGTTGTAGATGGAAATGTTAACTGTATCTAAGGAAGTATGTTCAGTTAACTATCTTTCCTTAGTACCTATAACAAAAAATAAAATCGTGAAAATAATGTTAATTAACTCGTCAAAGCCACTAAAAAAAAAACAAGCGAACGTAAATTTTATACCTATTGTTTTTTAATAATCATTAAAAGAGAACATATAAACTTGACAATTAAATTGCGGATTTACGTAATCTCTAAAATTTGCGCCTAATCCACACCACAGAATGCGTCCTCTGTTATACATATATTTGTACATGAAATGAATCGTTCCACGTCTACAGTAGTCAATTCTCTCATCTCACAATAACCTAAATACACTTCTGTTTGATATAATTGAAGTTATGTTAAACAAGACATATATCCCGTAGCTATATGTCATGCAAATAAGCATTATGCATTGCATACAAGATAATTAAGGGCTCACATACCCCTGCGTGCGCTGAAAACCGAGTAAATTTGAAAAATTATTATAAAGGTTATATGGTGGAAAAAAATTAAGTCGCTCATTTCATATTTTTTATTAACTTTTCAACTATAAGAAAAAAAAATATATTTTTTTAAATATTAACATTATTTTTTACGGGCATAAATGGATTACTGATCATGGTACCTCCTTGTTGACATCATAATAACTTCCCTAAAAATTATGCAATCTGTAAAAATAGAAAAGATTGTAAAATAATGTAGCAGTAATAGTCCGACGGAGAAATTTTTTTCAAAAATAAAGAAGTCACAGTATTTTAATCTGTAGTATGTAATTAAAAAAAAAATAGTGTTTAATAATTTATAATTGTCCAACCAAAAAATTAAAAAACCACTCGTCAGACTATAGAGAAAATAATTATCAGGATTTAAAAAAAAGTTAAAAAACAACAAAATTGACTGAGTTATCGTGCTGACCTTGTCTAAATACATAGTTTCGTGAAAATCGAGTTAAAATTTTTAAAATAAAAGGTACAACGTGAATTTATGGCTAGTCTTCCATTCCAGTTTCGTACTATACACACACGAACTGTATTATTCGAAAGACGACTGACAACTAATATTATAGTCTATTCATTATTTGTTTTCTAAGAAACCCAGGTTTTGCGAACAAAAGAAATACGAAACGTAGCTTTCGAGAGGGCGCTGAAATTAGCCAGGTAGCCTTCCCAATCCAATGTCCGGTCACATTTATTGCTATAATTTTGTAACGGAGTGAAGTATTCTTAAATTTACTTTTTTGAAAAATTTCAGGGGTATGCGAACTCTTAAGTGTATTGTATTTCCACACTTATAGATGTAATTTAGCGGTGGACAGTACATTTAAGAGAAAGAAAGCGACCTGAACAGGTTTTATTTCTAAAAATATTTAGCATGTTAGTTACTATTTTAAATTACAAATTTAATTTAAATTATGAATAAGTTACTAATATATGTACTTATTTGATGGATATTTATTAGTAGTAATCACAGTATATTTGCTTACAAGTATTTCAATGTTACGTGCAGGATATATTCTCATAACACAGCATCAAGAAATGTTATATAAGTATTTGTTATTATAACATTAACTTAAAATTATTCTAATCTCAGAAGGTCTGTTTATTGTTTTATTATTGTCACTAGCAAATTATACATTATATGGTTTTGTATCTGTTACTATCTTCAGAACTCACACATGTCTAACACAACACAACAGAATTTGGAAAACCTACATTTTATTATACATTCTGATATATTAAAATTCTCTTGTTCCATTATCATTCTTTCAATACTCTAAAAATGATAGTGAGACGTTAGATAGTGAGAAATTAGATAATTAGAAGTAACAACATTTAGAAATGATAATGAAAAACAGATTTTAAGGTACAACAGTGCAATGAGGTTTTGGATCACAATATAGCACCACGTCCACTTTGATATCTTGAAATAAAATTTGAAGTTCTAAAAATGATATCAGATAAAATTGCTTTGTTATTAACATTTCTCCTGGTAAGAGCTTCAAACCTTCGATGCAGCAACAAAAACAGGAGGCCAGTTTTCCACATACTCCGAAAGTTCATATACAGACAAGTTGGCATTGTCAGAAGATATTTAAAATTGATTTCAAACTACCTCTATATTCTATTTATATTAAAACTTCATTGAGGTCCAATAAATCGTTACATATATTTTATGGCTTCATGCAATGTTCACTAATAAATTAATGTACGAATAGAAGTATTAGAAAAATACAAATTATCGTCATAGAAATAATTTTAAAGAGAGCATCCATTTAGAAATCAATGTCACAGTTATTATGTATTTATGTATGTCATAACTTAATAATACATACAAATTTGATTTAAAAAATATCAATACGTATCTTTATAGATCTCGTTAAATTATTTAATACTATTAAATACCCACGGCTATTAATAACCTTGAAGAAATTGCTGTAAAAGGGAATTTATTTATATTTACTGAAATCCTTACTTTAAAACTTTTTATTGTATCATCATGACTAGTGATTTTGGTACATTAATGACAGTTTTACAGTATAGAGCTCCAATGTGCCAACCTACCTACATCATACATACATACATACATATATATATATATATATATATATATATATATATATATATTCATATTTGCATATATACAATTATAAGGGGATATAACTCATAAGTCCTTCAACCCACGAATGTATGCTGTTTTTCCAAGTGCCTCTCTTTTCTCCCTTTCAATAGGGGATAATGTCGCCACCTCGTCGTTATTCTGACCTGGCGCTTTTTATTGTACCATTCTTATTTAGTTAGCTATTGTTTCCTTGTTCCCATTAATACAAGGATTTTATTGTGAATTTTTAACTATGTTATTCAGGTTGTATGTATTCTATTGCGATTATTTTTATGTACATTGTATTTATTATTCGTGTTTCGTCAGGAAAAAACAAAAACCTGCTTTAAGTAATTCTATTTGCGATTATTTATTTTTATTTCGTGTCGTTATAGCTTTATGGATTCCTGTCTTTCAATTCTTCTCGGCAGCGAAGCGGTTACCCGTTCCGCTGCGTCCGGGAGGTTGTTACTGATATCCTGTTAAAATAACAGAGAACAGAATATTACATTAGGTGAAATAAGTAGCGAAATGAGCAGTATTACATCATCTGTAGACATGATTTGTTTAGGAGGATATTACTACCATTGCATACACTGAAGATTTCTGTAATAAATCAATGTAGATGAAAATTATTTAATAAATCAAGATCAAAATGATAAAGAAATTAGATTATGGTTTGATTCTCCCTTATTTACATTAAATACATGTAACATTACATATACTTTCTCTCTTCAACAGTTTCCAAGCTATCTTCTAAAAAAAAATAAAAATTAAGGTTTTCAATGAATCAATCAGCTGAGGAAATAAAATACCTAAGTCTAGTAATAGATTGGCATCTTAAATGTGATTTACATATCAATTATATCTCAATAAAAAATCCAGGTAATGTAAAAAAGTTGGATGATATATAAAAATATGTTAGCTCTTCTATTTATCCCTTATTCTTCATAATTACTTTAATTACTTGTATTATATGTATTCTTTATATGCAGATGTATCATAAATATCTAATACCCCGAACATGTTAAACTAGGAATGGCAAATTTGCTGACATTAAAATCAATTTATTTTGATTTTAAAGAAATGCAAATTTTCACATAAAATTTTCAGAAATGGAGTTTTATTGATTTCAGATTATGAGCCTATTTAATATAATCTAGGTTCATGTGGTGAAAGTTGAATATTCAGCTAGTGTAACTTGGTAACAATATTCTTTGGTATAATATATAATAATTTACTAAAGAGTTTTGCAACTCTATTTTTTTCTTGTGATAGATTAATAAAACTCATTAAAGCGGTGATTTGTAATACCATACCTAGAAGATATATGGTATAAAAGAGGAGCTTCACACCAAAACCACACATGTCCATTTTGTAAAATTTTTCAGGAGACGGAAACATTTTATGCAAACTAAAAAGAGTTTGTAATTTTGACATGCAGTTATATTGTTGCACGGAAAAACCATAATTTGATGGTTTCATGATTTGATGGATGATAAGGATGATTTGATGCACAAACATTGAGGATGTCAGTCAATAATAGTGGAGAAAAATAGAAAATTATGTTGGACATGTTACCTTTTGATTCAAACATCTTTTATCATGCATAGCTCACAATCAGCATTGGTCATAAAATATTGCTTTTATGTGCACTGTTGTTGCATTTCATGAAATGTAAGAAAAGCACAAATCAATCAAATTCATCGCTAGGTTGGCCGAGGCTCTCTCACTCTGAAGGATTATGTACCAATCCAACTTTGGTATAGTGGTCCAATTATCTCTGTATTAAATTCTCAGGAAAAAAGGCGCGTTATTCTTTCTTTCTACAGATAACACACATTGTAATGGAACAGTATTTGGGATCCTGATGTCGTCTTCGTTCTTCCTCTTTTCCGTAATAACCTTGAACTCCTCAATACCACATGCTTTAAATCTGCAGCGAGCTAGAAGTTTCACTTGGGTGAGAACTTGTCCTTTCCTAATGTTGTATCTTCGTATGACTATTCTTTTGGTCTGGTTTATTCACCTCAATTCTCAATTTGCTATAAAAATGTTCAAGCTCTTATATATTATAAATTGCCAGTCAGTTCCCAGCTTGTTTACTCGACCCACTTTATGGTAAACATGGACATATGACCTATTGATATAAACAATAGTTTCCTCTATTGAAAGGGATATGTTTACTTTTGATGCAAAAGTAAGAAAAAAATAATATGGGTGGACATGTTACCATTCGTTGCAAATAGTGGCTTTTACGGCCTAAAAAACATAGGATACGTTGTGTGTTGGAGCAAAGAAACATATCAGTTTGTGCAAATTAGGGAATATAATGAAAAAACGCGAGAAACGCTATTTCGGAAAAATATGGACATGTGCCATTTTGCTGTTAAACTCTAAATGCATATGTAATCCTTTATATTATATGACATTAGTTTAATGTCATATAATATAAAGGTAAAATTGAATTATTATTATGGAAGTGTATCAAGAAAGTAATCGTTAGTTGGAATTAAAATTCTACGTTGATGAATCGTACCGTAGAATGGCTGTAGCTGAATAGAAGAGGTAATCCAAACAAGATACGACAACAACCACTTTAATTATTGGAACGAGTCATTTGAGCTTACACTTCTGGGGTAAAGGAATGTGACAAGAATTAAGACGGAGCATTTTTCGGAGTTCTTTTAAATGAAACTTAATTTGCTGAATTTTCTTTGAGCGAATAAAAGGACTGACATAATTAACGAAGGAAAACGAAGGTAAATATTTACATCCACAAATTCAAATATTTTCCTTAATTTGGTTGTTGACGAATTAGGCAACTGTTTGTAGTCTCCTAGAAATGTGCAGTAAGTATCGTACAATGAGATGTTTTAATTGTGTCAACTCATAATAAATATGTTAACATATTTATTTACTTATATTATAAAACTACTTATACAGTATGTTTCAAAAGTACGCAATATTATTGTGTTGTTATTACAAGGACCTTTATTTCTTCTGTTTAATTTTAAATACGTTTTGAATTTGCCTACTTCGTAACACTGGATATATCTGTTTTTAGCCATATGTGAGACATCTGTGATATCATGCATATTTTTTAAATGTGACGCCTTTATTTTGTAGTATGCATGGAGTGCCATTCCAAATATATAAGTAACAATAGTACAAAAATGTTCCTACGTTAAAAAAATAAAGGATGTTGATGGTTGGATATGGAAATAAAATTTTATTCAACAGAATGTGTGTGAATTATTCACTAACAAACTTCCAAAAATTGAGATGGATGAAAAGCAACCTTTTTATACAGAATGTTATACAGAGTGTTCCTTTACAGAGTCTACCCTTCACGAGATTTTTGTTCATCACGTGCGTTCGGTAGACTCTATGTGGTGATATCATGAACATCCCGCGCAAGAGAGTCACTGTGATACTTGACAGGTAGATGGTCGTAGAGCTATCGTGTATATTCTGCAGCTTCCAAAGTGATATATCCGCCACTTAATCTTCTGACGATTCCAAATAAGGATAAAATCGTGAAATGCAGCTATCATGTTCCGTATTGCCAATAAATTAGATTCTCTTGTATAATTTACTTTCCACGAGCGTCTCATGTGTATCTGTGTTAATGAAATACGGTGAGTGTATTTTGAACGTCCTGTGTAAAGAGAGTTGATTTGCTATTTAGCAGGTTAGATGGCCATAGTCCTCGTCTCTATATCATAAAAGTTACTACCTTCCTCTTCTGCAGGCTGAGATTTTAATTAAATGGGTTGCTGTGGGTCTAAATAAATTATTTCTCAACATTAGTTAGATAAAAGAGATTCCATGATATGTGAACATTTCTTCTGTCATAGTTATTGTATTAGTATTTAGCTTCATTATTGTGACAATTCATATAACACAATAAGGCTGAAATTATAATTGGAATAACTAAATTCAGGTTTAAATGAAGAATTTCATATAAATTTCAAAATATTTGCACCTAGGATGTATAAGTCACCTCAATTATTTATTTTATCAGTTAGAATTAGATAAAAAGGTCACCTAACAATGTAATCAACAGTATAACTCTTTAACTGGTGGAATAGTTTTGTAATTTATCTACGGTTTAAGTTTGGATGTAGATCTATTTCTTTGGGCAGGGTTACGAAGCCCTAAAATAATCAGGCTACTGCCCATTGAGAACCGTTGTATTAATATAAAGCTTTAAATTAGGTAATGAAGAAGTTTTGGATCATAGGTAATGTTCAGGAAGAAAATACGGAAGTTTTAAGAGGAATGTCCCCAGTATACGAATATACATATCTATTTTTGAGAATTGATATCTCTGTTAAAATAATTTATAGAACCGTTACGTTAATGTGGGTAGCCAGATAAAAGAACAGATTACGTAATGAACTTTCGGATCAACGTAATGTTCAGGAAGAAAATACCGAGGCTTTAAGGAGTTCGAAATATACAAAAATGCAGATACGAGTATATATTTGAGAACGGGTTTATCGTTAAAACAATTTTTAGAAACATACTATTAACTTAGGTGGCTAGCTAAGGGTTCAGATTAGGCAATGAAAAGTTTCTGATCATAGGCAATGTTCGGGAAGAAAATATAAGAGTTTTAAGAGGAGTGTTATATATCTAATTTTCCTCAATAGTCTTAATGTTATGAATAGTACTTTTCTGTACCCTTTGAATGTTTTTAATACCCTTCGAATTTCCATAAACGTATTGTTAGTAATGTATGTACAGGAATGTCATTTCTATTTGTGTTTTAAAGTGTTCAACTGAGCTTATCTTAGAACACAATACAATTATTTCTTCCATTGCTAAATGTCCCAAAATTAAGATGATAATGAGAGATGAGAATTCAAAAAAATCATAGCACCATTATTTGACAACGAATGAAAATTTTAATACTTCTGCCTCTCAGTGAATGCACGCACCAAATATTTGATAAGTGCTAGTCTGAGATTGGAACAGTTATTTCGAAAACTGGAATTTCAAATTTAATTCTAATCGATACAAAGTATATTTTTGTAATAGGTACAGAGTCTTTTTTTGTTCGTAACGTAATTTCAATTGGAGAAATACGTCTCCACATTGTTTTAATTTTTCTTTCGCTCCGTCACTTCAACAATCTAAACGATTTTGTTTTTCCGTCTCCCCATAAGCATCGACCAACGTTATAGATAACCACGGTTGCATTGTTTCGTAATTGAAATAGTCAAATAAATTTAATTTCCAACACAGTGGACCGCAATAGCGATCGATGCGATAACCGTCCGGCCACCGAGAAACAAAGAAAAAAAATGGCATGAGAATAGCACATCAATATTCATCGACCCGCGTTAATTGAATTTAATTTAAGTAATAATTGCTTTCAAGAGGAGTAACGGCATCAAACAAAAACAGCAATTCCAATTGGCAATTTCCTGCTCGACATCTATGAATGGATTCAGTGCCTGCGTTGGTATCGATTAGGGTTTTTCCAGTCTGAATTGTAATAGCCGGGTATCTTCCACTATCTAAATGAACTTTTAAAACAGCACGGCATAGTTTGCTAACTTCGAGGTAAGAACGATGAATAAATGAAGTGCTCTAAGGGATGCTGCTGTTTGCTGATTAAGGCGTGTCATTTATTTTTATGAATATTTCTGAAACAAATGTATAGACGATTCTCTTGCAAGATACCTTTCTCAAGTCGTGTTTTGCTCACTTACAAATTGCGCGTAAGTAATTTAAACCTAACAGTGTATTGATTGGTATACCAGGTATCTAGAGGTGAAACCGGAATTTGCCCATAGATGATCTAACTGCTAATGTAGTATATCGTCATACCTCGTCATTGGCGCCATTTTTTGTTTTGACATCTGATAAAGGCTTTTATTTCACAGCAATACAAGTTTTATACAACATTGTTTTTAATAGCTGTGAACATGTCGAATTTTGTGCCTGGAAAATACTATTTGAGGACAGCAGTGATTCTGTTACCATTTGAAGAAAACTGATGCAGAATCGCATAGAATGCTTATGGAATCCTACGGTGAGCACGTTCTTGGCAAATCATAGTACTTTGTTTAAAACATTCAAAAGTGGCAATTTTGACGTGAGAAGCGAAGAACGTAGAAGACAACCGAAAAAGTTTGAAGATAGCGAATTGCAAGCATTGTTGGATAAGAATAACGGTCAAACGCAACAAGAACTCGCGGATCAATTACATGTGACACGAGAAGCCGTCTTCATATGTTTGAAAACCATGGGAAAGATCCAGAAGATGGGAAATTGGGTTCAACATGAACTGAATGAAATGCAGCAGGAAAACCGAAAAACCATTTGCGAGATATTGCTCGTCAGGTATAAAAGAAAGTAGTTTCTCCATCTAATTGTGACTGGCGATGAAAAGTGAATATATATTCTGAGAATTATATGCGTAGAAGATCATGGATAACTCCAGACGAACCATCGACATCGACTGCAAGGCCAAATCGCTATGGATGGAAGACAATGCTCTGTGTTTGAATTATGAGTTGATCAAACCTGGCTAAACTATCAATATTGAACTCTAACGACAATAAATAATCAATTTAAATCAAGCTTTGCGTGAAAAACGACCAGGATATGAAAAAAGATAACACAAAGTGATTTTGCTTAATGATAATGCGCCATCACACACAGAAAAACCAGCCAAGGAAACGATTGACGCTTCTAGTTGAGAAATAATTTCACATGCGGCTTACTCACCAGACTTGGCTCCGTCCGATTACTATTTATTTGCATCAATGGGATACAAATTTGCTGAGCAGAGCTTCATTTCTTACGAAAATGACTCTATGACTGGCTTGCCTCAGAAGAGCAAGGATTTTTTTGGCATGGAATCCAATTGTCAGAGAGAGAAGGAAAAATGTTACTTAGCAATGGACAATACTTCAAATAAAATATTTTTTTATCATTTTCAAATAATAAGCGTGTATTTTCTATACAAAAAATTTCTGTTCATATTTACATATCTGGCATTCTTAGAAAATTGGGAAAATGGATTTCAAAGATTGTTTTATGAAAGTAATTCAATACATTCTTATATCTTCTTATATTTACTTAGAGGTATAGCATTATACCAATTTCCAACAATTAAAATTGGCCGAGACGCCGGAAGACATTCTGGAGAGTATACTCGTCAGTAAGTAATTGGAGAGATTGTCGTCACATATTTTAAGGTGGCGAATGAACGTTATGGAAGAATTATTCTACGCTGATATGGCTAAATATTGCTATTCAATATTATCGGTAAGTTCTACTCCATTTGGTGCTTAAATTTATGGGATAACAGCATAAAGGTCTTGTTTCATACGATAGTATTGTTCAAGTAAGATTGAAAACGTAATATTTAATGTTTTCTAAGAACATGTTTACATGGTAATATTTTTAAACCGAAATATAAATAAGAACTTGTAAATTGTTATACAAATGATCATCACCAACGCGAGTACTACTTTCGAAAGTTCTCAGCTGTTCTATACTCTACTATATGGTAGGCTATTGCTAAAGAGCAACAAGACAATGTAAGTTAAATAAGAGAATGAGGGAGCTTTCTTTCAGTTCCTGTAGAACAAACATTCGTACTGATATGTTCAGTTTATTCTTCTCTTTCTTTTTAACAGTCCCCCAGGGTGAGTCTGTGTCTATGAAATAGACAATGAAATGGTGGCGTTCTAAATGTTCCAGTTTGAGATGTGATATATTTAGAAAACTAATATTTAGTTCATATATATTTTTAGTGTGTTGATTTAAATGTAATATTATCTATTTAATCAATGAGTCTAATATACTGCTAAAAAAGTGTAGAACTAAATGTAATACAATGCAATATAATATAATATAATATTTTATTCTCTTATAGCATTTCACATATTTTTCTTTTCCAAAAATATCTATCCTGTGCTAATCATCTCATCTCACTCTACTGAATTTTCCATTTTTCCACTTCTGGTCACATTTAGCTCTCCCATTTCGTTTTTGGGGGGGGGGGGGGGGGGCTATTTTATTATTTCCCTGTGCTCTGTATTCATAGATCTTTCTTGTTATTCTTACTTCCTTCATCTTATGTGCATGGCCTAGCCAACTTAATTGTCTATCTCCAATGACTGATTCTATCTGTCTTAATTTCATTTTGTTCTTATTAACTTCTGCTGTTCTACTTAATTCTGCTCTTAATAACTTACTTTTGATTATATAGAAGGGACTCGAAGAAACTTAAATCGATGATCAATACATCTCCAAAGAAGTGTAGCAGTACAAAGTCTCTACTAATTTATTACATGCTTGTTTATGTTTGTCACAATGACGATTCACCTATGGAATTGATTTTCGTATTGTCTTCAGATGGGCCAGAGTTGGTATTATCTGACGTTGAAAATGTTCATAACTATGATGTGGACGAAACAATGTTCACATTACTTCCTAAACAACGAAAACTAAATCCATAGAAAAAAGAATAAGATTTAAAGCTAAAATAATTAAGGCTACAGTAATTATATAAACTATTCATTTTAAACATCCTTTATGAACTCTCCAAGTTATTGTAATGTTTTAAAGGTCCCGCTTTTTCCAAAATGGACATTTCTGCTATTGAACTAACTTCAAACTTCATTATAAACTTATGATGAAGCAACCTAGTATTTCTAGCAACCTAACCTAACTTTCGTAGATTTAAACGTAAACACTAAAGAGCCGGCAGTGACCAACATAATAACTTTCGTAGATTTAAGTATAAGCGTTAAACACCCGACTGTCGGAGATATAGCACGGACGTTATAAATCTGATTTTGGTAGAGCTATCCACTGCCTTTTTGCCAATATCCAGGATTCACTGATGTAAAATATAGAGGTTTTTATTTCCTTTGGCATCTCTTTCTTTTCCAGGAATGCAGTTTTTAGGGAGTTGTACAGACTACGATTACATCTTAAAAAAAACTTATTAAAATTATAAAACTGTTATTTCTATTATTTTCATCAAGTAATGACTCATCAATACTTCATTATTACACATTCCCTGTCAATAATTCATATTGACAGGGAAGCCGACACTACGTATTATCAACAATAACTCCGCTATGGAAATAGCTCAAAAAAGTATTGACACAGTTAAAAGTATTGGTTAACATAATGACTTTAATACTACGTCTATGCAGCAAAGCTCAGTTTATGCTTAATTTTAATTAGAAGCAAATTAACACGAGGCAAAGTAGGTAAATAATATATTTCTAATAACTTCAAAAATATAGCTTTTGATACTATCTCGATTGAATTATTCAAAGAGTAATTTAGTTGAGAAAATTACTAGTAGGATTATTATCTCAATGTTCAATTAAAGCAATTTTATTGCTTATTATATATCGGAAAGGTAATAAATTGTTTTAATGAAGATTAAGTTACAACCTGAAAATACTGAAGGATTTGTGAAAATGCATTGGAAATAAATGTTTAAGAGTTCGTTGGCTATCGAATATTTTCATAAATCGCTGAAATTTTACCTACAGACAACTCACGTGGAGTCTACTTCATCAATTCCAAAGGAATCCAATGAGTTACTAATCCTACTATAAAAGTAGATACCGTTAACAAGTAACTTTGAAAAGTTGCTTTGAGCGTCACTACCCTCTGATGTCATATTAATTACAAAGCCCAATTAAAGCCTATAGCAAAAAGCAGCTTTACAGCCTATTCGTGAGTAATTTTCAAGAAATTGACGAAATGCACGTAGCTGGGATTACAGCAATATTTGAACAGGGGAATGAATGTTCCAACATGAAATTGATCACTCTGAAAGTTAATTTAAAAACAAACTGACACGAATAGGTAAATCGTTATCTATTGACTCACGAAACATATATTCCTGATGAAAATGAAGGACGCTTAATGATTTATCCATGTTTTATTGTTTTCATTATTTTTTTCTTCTCAGAATCAAATTAATTTTCATAGTATTCATAATCCACTTACTTTTCACATACACACTGTATTTAGTCCAATCCGGTAGACTCAATGTGTGCACAGCCCATATGGCAAAACATAAAATAATTTGGTTTCGCTAGTACTACAAGAATATACATTGCGGAAACTTTAACTGGAATAAATTGTGCAACTCGAATATGGAGGATTTCAATAAAAGTCCTGAAATAGGGCAATTCTTAATTATGGTTGACCATACATTGGGGAAATGATTTTAGTTATCATCTCTGGGGGGATGTAGCCGCTTTAAACTTTTTTCAACACATAATTTTTGACACATAATTTGAAAGGTCGCATTGGGACAAATACGACGGCCACCCCTTTTTTAAATGTTTTCAAACTATTACTTTACAAATATTAAAAAAACAATTTTATGGTAATCATCAATGAATTATACAAGGTGTACAAAATATGTACTGTTACTTATTCATCGTGAGATATATTCAAATATAAGTTATCAATATCCCTCTTAATTAATAACGTTACGAACAAAGACAGTACACATTTTATGCATCACTTGTGATGAAGTGATTATTATTATAAACATTTTGAATGTATGTATCTGCAATTCATGTGATCCCACTGAGAGCTCTCACCGAGTCCTTCCAGCTAACCTCGCTGACGGTTTCTGGTAGATTTCTCGGGATTATCGTCGATTATTTTATTTTCAAATGGACATTTCAATAATTATACAAATCATATAAAAGCTCTTCATGAAAATTAGGGCTTCTTATTATATACAGAAGCACTAACTTTAGCAATCTGGTGAAAAGTGTACAACAGAAGCACTAATTTTTGTAATGTAGTGAAAAGTGTATAACTGTAGTATAGGGTTATCCAATTCGGGTTTCGGAAAGTAAGACCCTGCTGTTCGACAGCTGTCAATTGTATCTGTCTATCAAACTGGTTTTTGGTTAGTTAAAGGTTTGCTATTTTATAATATGGAACATTATACGACAGAACAACGCGTTAAAATTGTTAAATTGTTTTACAAAAATGGTGATTCTGCCGTTTCCACTTTTCGCGCGTTACGAGCAGATTATGGTCGTCATAATCGCCCAAATGAGCGAACAATTGCAAACACAGTGAAAAAATTTGAAGAAACTGGATTGAGTACGGATATTGTAAGGCCTGTACATCATCGTAATGTACGCAATCACGAAAATATCGCAGCTGTTGCTGAAAGTGTGGCTGAAAACCCAAATTTCTCAATTCCACGTCGTGCTCAGCAATTGGGCTTGACTTATGGCTCTTTATGGCGAATTTTGCATTTGGATTTGCACCTTCATCCTTACTCACACAGGAATTGAAGCCTGCGGACCATGGACAGCGCAGAATATACGCCAATTGGGTACTGGAACAACAAGAACAAAATACCAATTTTTCCAACAAAATTTTCTTCAGCGATGAAGCCCATTTCTGCCTCGGTCGATACGTGAATAAGCAAAATTGCCGTATATGGGGCTCTGAAAACCCTCAAGTGGTCGAAGAGCAGCCAATGCATCCAGAAAAAATCACTGTCTGGGGTGCGTTGTGGTCTGGTGGTGTTATCGGTCCATTTTTCTTTGATAATGACCAAGGAGCTACCGTTACAGTCAATTTTCAACGCTATTGCCACATGTTAACGGAATTTATTTTGGCACGAAATTGAAGATATCGATACGGACGATATGTGGTTTCAACAAGATGGGGCCACAAGTCACACAGCACGACGAAGTAGGGCTCTATTGCAAGAGAAATTTCCAGGACGAGTAATTTCGAGATTAGCGGACGTAAATTGGCCTCCGAGATCCTATGATTTAACACCTTTAGACTTTTTTTTGTGGGGCTACGCAAAAGATCGTGTTTATGCGAACGATTTTCTAAATTTGGAGCAATTGAAAACCAATATTCGTGAAGTCATGGCCGAGATATTCCCCAAAATGTGCGGAAAAGTCATCGAAAATTACCTCAAAAGGATTGAGTCCTGCAAAACATAATGCCACACATAATGGCAAATACCAAACTTTATAATGAAATAAAAATTTCAACAAAACCTGAATTATTTGTGTTTTTTTTTAATTTACTTTCCGAAACCAGATTTATATTAATAACATGTGTAGTGTTATGTGTGGTGTAGTATTGCGTTAATATGGTGGTAAGAATATTCCTTAAATAGGTGATAGTTTTTAAAGCATGAAATATTTAATAGATTGATGAGAGGATGTATGTTATTAATGAATGAAATTTGTTATTTAGAATGAACAAGTGATTTAGAAGTAGAACCAAGAACTTGTAAGGTGAATAGGTCATAGCAATATCTATATGAAATACTATATAAAAGCATGTCATATCAAAAAGCGTAGAAGAAGAAATGGAATGTTGAATTTTTTGACAATTTGAGAGTAAAAAAAATACCTTTTCTCCTTATAGTCATATGAAATTAATATTAAATATACAGTGCATTCGTAAAGTAATGAATACATTCGTTAGTAATTTAAGAACTTTTGAGAAAACTCTTGGACATGTCACATTTTATTTTTGGTTGCTCGTTTTCTAAAGTATAATTAACATATGCAGGGTGATTCGTGTTGTCTACTGTTAGGCAGCCAACGATACACAATCTGAACGTTTAATTCAGTTGATTTTTTAAATGATAATTGCCATTAAATTTAGTATTTTGAAATTTCAAAATCTTTCTTCTTATGTTCTTTTTGTTTAACCCTATCTACACTCACGCTAATGGAATTATCATCATACTGTATGTAATTAAATGTGCCCCTTCTCATTCCGCAATAAAAAAGGGGGTTGCCATTAAAAAAATGTATGACGTCATGCCTCCTATATGAATCACCCTATATGTATTAATTTTATTTTAAGAACTAACGACTAAAAATAAAATTTTATAGATGTGAAAGTTTTTCCAGAAAGTTATTCCTTGAATTCTTAACGAATTTATTCATTGCTTTACCAAAGAGCTATATGTGCTTCGAGATGTTTACCTCAATGCACGTTATTTACTCACGAAAAACTTACGCAGAAAGTATTCTTAGGATTCATTCAAGGAGTAGCAGTAGGCGAAAGTTAACGACCGAAGGAAGCGACAAGAAGTTATTAGATCTTTCGATACACACTTCAATTAATTAAGAACTATTCGGATATATCTATCACGAATAAAAGCAATTGTTCAAAAAATCATTAATTGATGGCCACCGCAGCCATAAGATTGAACATACCTAGTCTTGTTATTTTTAAATTTATATTTATTCATCCCACATTTGTATAAAAATGTAGTTGTATAACATAAGTTATATTATTGTACTATGATTCTAATAATTTTTTTTTAAATGCAAGGTGTTAATTAAGTACACAGACGAATCTTAAAAGGTAAATCCTTTTATGACATTATTAACTCTTAAAATAATCTTCGAGGTTCTAATTTTCATGAGGTCATAAGATTTTTAATTCCCTCAAATTCGTTATTACAATTACACTGACTAAGTTTGAGAATAAAGCATGATTTACATCTCATTAGGGTTCAATTCTCACATCAGCCGACTGGGTACATCTGTGGGTATCTCTATAACTGTTAAGAGGTTAGGTGGAAGAGTAGTTCTGAGCTAAATTATCACCTATGTATTTGGAAGAGTTGGCTTTAATCGTATCTTGTTATTTATAATTTAAATTAATATACTAATCAGTATTTCATATTATTAATTATTCTAATAATTATTTATTTTAGTCGGTATCTACTAATTGATTTTTTTGTGGTGAGTAAATAAAAATAATATTTAATTCAACTTTTCGAAAAAAAAAAAGATCATATTATGGGGTTTAAAGAGAGTACTACTTAATTGTACGACAATGCAGATTCTTTGGTATTCCACATATAGGTATTTTATCTTTGCAGATATTATTTTATACGATATATATTTTACGTAACGACGCAAACAAGAATATATGAACTATGTATGATCCGAATAGGCTCAAACAACTCTTCTTTAGGGAACGAGCTACATCATAAAAAAAACCTTGACTGAATTCTGTTGAGAAAACTCGCTTCCGTGTTGTGAAAGCACTCGAAAAACGTGTGTATGCTTTGTAGAAAGGCATTTGTGTTTTCCTAACAATGTAATTTACGCTACTTTAATGCGTTCTGTAATTATAAAGCGATCCTTCCGGGAAAACGGGTACGAGTTATATGGGGCATTAAATAAATTTCCAGTTAAAATGAAACTGTATTTAAGTGAATAAATAATTCATATATCAAAAAAGTTATACAACGTGAACAGATATTGGCCCGTCTTCTATAAAATAAATAGAAATTTAGCAAAAGTTTAAATGTGTTGATACTATACAGTATATTTACAGTATATTTAGATTAAAACTTTAAGTTTTAATCTCAACGGGAAGCACAACTTTATGCCATATATTAAATGGTGCAGACATTAGACTTAAAAAATAAAAACAAGCTAGACGAATATTAAATAACAGTAAACTAATAGAAAAGTCTCAACGTATGACACCTTTCAACTCGTTATTAAAACGAGGTAACATTATTTTCATGTCCCGTACATAGCTTACATATATCGGAGGCTAATAGAGCTGCAATGAATTATAATAATTTATATATTATACATTAGTACATTTATATAATATGCAGGTGATCAACGAAAATGGAAAAGTTAAACCTTGTACCTAAATTGAGGCAAATGTAGCTCAGTTGCTACGGAAGTTATCAACCTCCTTACCATATAGTCGGTAATTTTATCACTCACATTTATTTATTGTCTATGGTCTATTAGGATATACGTATGATCATGTTTTGGCACGGTAGTATAAGTTTATTTATTTAATTAAGGTGAAGAAAAAGCTTTTGACATATGGAAACCGAATTTGATAAACGGAATTAGATACAGCCTTATACTGTGGTGGGAAAGTACATATAGAGACTAGAACAAACACACCCATGCTCAGACATGATATCCCCAATACCGTACATACTTGATGACTCTGTACCACAGTATGTATGTAACATGGATGGTAACCTATCCATGTTATGGATACGTATGGATTAATGAAAGTGCTGCACTTTCATCAATTCCTCGTTAGACAACTGATCTGATTACTCATCATACTCCCACAAGTTGCTCATGTTTATTAAAATAAACTCTAGATTTAACTTTAAGGATTAAATTCTAAATGAAGCATAAATAAACCATAAAAAACCTCATTGGTCACTACAATGGTACAGTTCTGTCGATTGTGAGCTAAGTTTCATAGAAAAGGCAACTAATGAAGAGTATAAGCAAATAAGTTTTGAAGAAATATGCATATCTATATCATCTTGCGAATAACGTGAGATTTGATATTATTAAATTTTTTAAATAAGATTTACTAACTAATAAGGTAAATGTTGCATCAAGAATATATATCTAACTTCACATAGGTGCCTCTTATGGGGTTTTAATCGAAATCAATCAATCAATATATTAACAAATTATTTAGGTGGTACACTGCAAAGAGATAAGCTAAGAGATATATGTATTATTTGATTGTCGTCAAGTGGTATCTGGTGTTCCCCAAGAGTCTATATTGGGTAAATTATTATTTACCTTATATACTGAGAGTTTTAGAGATTCACTGTTATATTGTCCAACACAACTTTTATATTTACGACATGTGAGTCAACTATTCGTTCCAACAAAATGGGGTTGCTACCGCTTGTAAAAGATTCAATGAGGACTTAAGACATTTTGTATAAATCTCATAAAAGTTTGTACTGAAAATTAACCCCTGTAAATTTCAGGCGATGCTTTTGATAGAACGACAGGGTGTAATATTGTTAAAGATCTGGTTGATATACATATTAATGGTAATCGACTACAAATAACGAAGGTAACAAAAAGTTTAACTTTATAGGTACACAAAAAATTGAGATTCTTCTTTAAATTTTTGAAAACATGTCAATCATATAAAACAAAAGTCTTTCGGAAAAATAATATTGATATACCACAACAGGAATATTGTAGTATATCAATATCAAGTATCCCCTCTACTCCAAATGGAATTTTACTATGTGAATCTTTTATCCTCTTGCAATTCAATTATGAAGATATTGTACATTGGTTGAATGTTAAAGGAATTGGGCCATTTTTACATTAGTGAATTAAATACATTCGGAATGCATGTATACTTTTAATATTTAATCTAAAGAAATTTGGTATAATGTAAAACAACGAAGAATTATGTACATTTGTTATTTCTTCTCCATAAAACAGTTAAATAAAACGCCACTATATTTATGTAACAAAATATCATATAGATTTGACATCCACAATAATAAGATAAAAATATAAGATAATTTAACACGGACTTAGTTTTCCACAAAACACCAAAACACTGTACACTACACTCGACGCGCGTTTCGCCAACAAAGTTAGCATCATCTGAAGATGATTAAATCTCCAAGTGTTAATTAAAGTTTTAAGTAAAGGTGTAGTTTTAGAAAAACGTGTAGTTTTAAGTAAAGGTGAGTTTTAATAATATCTAGATGATGCCAACGTTGTTGACGAAGCGTGCGTCGAGTGTAGTGTATAGTATTTTGGTGTTTTGTGGAAAACTACGTCAATGTGATCTTCACGCCAAAGATTCCGATCTACTCCAATATTAAGATGGCTTCACGGTCAACGGAACTGGATCTCTATCATAAGATTAGTGCTAAGATTAGATTAACAGGCGCAGATATTTTGTTTCTAAAAGCCTGCAAACGTCGATTAGTTTTTCGAAACTTTATTCGCATTAAAATTTCATCTTCACGCACCTCAAATAAGATCGAAAAATTTGCGAAGCAGAAATGACACACAGCTAGAAATCAAGTATATGTATAGTAAACTAAGTATGCTGGAATTACAAGCATATGGACTTCACAAGAGATCTACCCATAAATTGAATAATTTAGAACATCAACAGTGGTGTGACTTTCAGAGGAACATGTTTCTATCAACTAACACAATGTTTATTAAGAAAATGTTGTTACAAAACAAGAAATTAAGAAAAATTAATCAGTGATCAACAATCAATAGCTTCGGTAAAAGAAAGAGTTACTCAGAAATACATTTCTATTGTAGAAAGTCATTCTTCCCAATGGTTGGATAAAGAAGAAATTGATCTCCTCGATAAGGGGTTAAATTTTGCAATCCTTGCCTCTGAAAGAAGCCTCTTAGTTTTAATTGTCTTTATATGATATCAACCTTGTTGGCAAAACACGCGTCGATTGTAGTGTATAGTGTTTTGGTGTTTTGTTGAAAACTAAATCAGTGTTATCTTCACACCAAAGTTTTGTCAAATTATTAAGATAATTTAAAATTTGACAAAAATGCTTATAATTAACAATGTTTCATATTTTTCTATTCTATTCCTCCTTTTTTCCATTTTCGTGTTGCTAAATTGTTTACCCCATTCCTCATATGAGGAATGGGGTCTGTCAATGAACACACAGAAAACAAAATATTTGTGCATAGGCAATGACAAGAGTGACTTACATATCAACGACTTGGAAACAATAGAAGGGTGCAACGAATATAAGTATTTGGGAACTATGTTTGATTCAACGGGAACAGATGATAAGGAGATACGAACAAGAATAATTCAAGCAAAAAGAGCAATTGGGTGTTTAAATGGCATTCTGTGGAACAAAAACATAAACAAAAGACGAAAATTTAATATTTACAACGCCCTAATAAAAAGCACCTTAATCTATGGGGCTGAAACATGGAGGCTTACGGACATAAATAAGAGGAAGATTGAAGCTACGGAAATGGATGCTCTGAGAAGAGCGGCTGGCATATCAAGAATTCAAAGAATAAGAAACGATGAGGTACTTCGACAAATGGGAGTTACAGACACTATAACCTGTGATATTGAAAGAAAACAGCTTATATGGTACGCTCACGTACACCGTATGACAGATTCTAGATTACCCAAACAAGCCATGACGTGGATATCAGCACATCGGAGAAAAAGAGGTAGACCAAAGAGAAGCTGGACAGAGGGAATAAGAAAAGCCATGAGTGCCCGTAACCTACAAGACGGCCAATGGGAAGATAGGAAGAAGTGGAGTATAGAAATCGGACAACGTCGCCGAACGTTCTAAACCGAACATATATATATATATATATATATATATATATATATATATATATATATATATATATATATATATATATAAATTGCTTACAAGTTTATTGTTAAATTTCTTAGTGTTGAAACTATTTACTTATTTATTATTTATATAATATATATTATTTTTGAAGCTTACTAATTGATATATTTGATGGATTGTTAATTGTATAATAGTATATAGTAAATGTATTAATTATAGTATTTATGCGATATTAATATATTATCCCAGGTTAAGTGGAACAGTAGAATTAAGTTTCTAAACTCTGTATTATTAGCAATATATTATATTAGAAATATTATGAAATGCATATTTCATTTTTTGTTCTTTTATTTTTGCCTTGTTAATAAAAGCTATCTACTATTATTATTATAGTATATACAAAATCAGAGCCTCTATAGTATAATATATAGTACCCATATAACCGCCTTTGAATAAACTTCAGTAAATTAAGCAAAATCTATATAAAACTTAACTAAACGTCTGATCTTTATTAATCGCATAACTTCAAATAATTCCAGACAATTTCCCTCCGAGACTATAAACTAAAGGAAACGCTAATCACGAAACGGCGGTTCGCTGTTTACTCCAGAACCAAATACCAGATCAGAGGGATAATTAATTATCTTCTAAATTATATGAAGTAGCTCACGTATCTCCATTCCACCATTTCGCGGATATCGAGAGCTGTTTATTTTTAGTTGTAGACGGGTTCATTTCGCTCGAGATGATATATGTCCGGAAACTATAAAGAACTTGCCCCCTTTATCGCATAACCGATTGCCTATTTTAACCGAGGAATTTTCATGATACACAGTTACTGAAATAGAGGGTGCGTGTTCTAAAGTTCTTTAGTGTGTTTTTTTTTATTATACTATTAATATAAATTGCCACTCACAGTTCTCAACAAAACTAATGAATGGGCAGATAATCCCTCAATAATTCTCTGCGTGATAAGCTTTCAAACTTTTTTGTATAGTGTCAATGAAAGTGACTTCTGTTCCATTAAATAATTTTTTTCTATAAACACTGTAGTTTACAAAAATTTAATATACTATCAACATGAGTCAATTTTTTATGCATCAATTTATTTTTTATATATTCAATTTCTCTAGTGACGACACTTGACTTACTGACTCGGGAGTGGTATGTATATCTATATACATACCACTCTATACGATATATTCTATATATATACGATATAGCAACTGAATGCGGTACTACAAAAACTTCACCCACTAAAAGATCAGTTTGGTTTCTTTTGGGTACCTCCTCGTATAGACCTCAGTTTTATATTGATCCATACGATGAAAAGTAAATCCTTTTACATTTAGACTTTGTTCTGAATAACCATCAAGGTTTTTTAAATCAGTCTCATTATGCGGACTTTTTCAGTTTTCACGACTTTTATGCGGCGAAATATTCCTGCGATTTTTAGCAAAACTTCGTTGACAAATACAAATACAAACAAAAAGGCTTGGCAAGCCCCCGGCGTATATCAATCAATGTTCGAATACCAACCTCGCTAATGTAGATAATGAATGAACTAAATAAACGCCGAGACTCGGCTTACCAGGTAAATGGAAGACGAAAAGACCTGCATTAAAGCGATGGATTGTTAGTAATGAAGTAATTGCAGGCTAGGAATTGAAAGCATTACGTATTCTGTATTTTTAAAGATTAATGGTCCTTCGGTTTATTTATTCGAAAAGCACAATGGGAGGTTAGACAAAGCTCATTTGATTTAAGGAACGTCGCCCTTTTTTTATTTAAAACTCGTCGTTTTTTTAGAGGGCGTGGAGGAACAATACATTGTGGATGGGCGTTTGCGAACAGGGAATACTTGATTGGATTGAAAAACTTTCGCACATTTTATAATGTTTCGGTGCCATGAAGGATATGTAATGTATAAAAGTGGGATATTGAAGATGTTCGTAGACATCAGAAGGCCTGCCCTTCTGATTCTTGTACCGTATATGAAGTAAGATTTAAATCACTGCTTTATTTATTTTCGTCTTTTTCCTTTAATATTATTTCGTGTTCATTTCGAATACATATTAGAAATACGGGTTCAAGTTATTTTAATTATTCTGGGACAAGTGAGGAGAGGCATCTTATCATTTGCAATATATTATGGCAACTCTAATGAAAAGTGTTACACGGTGTATTATCTGGAAAGTTTCCACTAATATCAATCAGTGGTGGTCTTCTTTCCTTCCGTACAATAACATAATCTGATGGATGTATAAAATATTGTCTTTACCTTTAACACAACAGATAATTAAATTAGAAAACTTAAATTAGAGAATTTCTTAAACAACCAGCCGGTCATTGTATAACTAAAAGACCAGACGGCAAATCAACAAAGAAAATATGGAATAACTAGAGAACCAAATAATTTATAACTTAGAATACTAGGCCTTCATTTGTTTGTGTCATTAGACAAAAATGTTGCTTGTGGCATAGGTGCCGTCATGGACTCATCAGCTGTATGGGAGGCCGAGCGCAGCAAGCCAGCTGCATCTGCAGGTGTTACTATCCCCACGTACACAGTGCTGCTAGCGCCCTCGGTGAGAAAGTAATGAAGTCTACTTGTAAAATGTACTGAATCTGAACTGAATATACTTACTGAACATTTTTTTATTGATACCTGCATTAGAGACACCTAGAGTGCTGACAAATATTTATAACATGTAGAAACTTTGATATGGCATATGATTTCGATAACTTTTCCGCAAGAATCAAAAAGGGCTCCACTTTGAATGGTCGTAGCATCGTAACGGTTCACTTTAGAGACAAACTGGTTTGGGAGATATTTGTAAAAAACCGAAAAATGGTACCTTCTTAGGGCCAGAAAACGCCGACTTCGCTCGAGGGGGAAAACTTGGGAGAGTAATATCTGGGTCCAAATAAAGCGAATTAAGCAATTTCAAGCTTTCCACTAATTATTTCCTTATTGAGGCTTTTTTTCGACCTGTCGCCTGGCCTACACGGTTGTACATAGATATCTTCTGACAAAATTACTTTAGAGTCAAATACAGGATATTACTCTCTCGTGTGTAACTTCGCATGTGCTTCGTAGGGATTAGCTAAGAAATAAAACAGAAGTCTAATTGGTTCTTCTGTTGTTGTCTTTATAAGAAAATTCTCCCTGCATAGTTCGGCGTTGAGTAATTATTAAAAGGTAGATCGCCAAAGGAAGCTCAGCTCTAGCTGACGGAATACACTACAGAGATCTTTCAGCGTCACTGATCTGAGGTTCTTATAGCTGCCTGATTTGAGTAGATTCCTTGGTACTTCATTTCTAATAATGGTCCGGAGATTTACATATAAAGTGGTGGAAAATATGTCTAATAATTGTAATTACTGATTGTAAATATTAAAAGATAACTAACTGTACTACTAATTCATTATAGCTATATATATTATGAATTAAATGAAATTTGATTTTGCTATTATTCGTAAAAATAACAAATTCAAACCATTTAGATAACAATACCATATGTATAGTTTAGATCCAAAATTCTGAAACTTGAATTTTGTTAAGGCTGAAAAATGTACAATTATTAATTTCCAAGTAATTGGGATAACTTTAGGAAAAAAATCATATAAGTAATTGAATTCACTTAAGTGAATTTTCAGATAAAATTTTAAGCAGAGTTTTCAGGCATAAGGGAAAATCTGCTTCAAAGTGCAACATTTAGGACAAATTTCATATCAATATATTGTGTGTGGAAAAGTTGACAGAATCCAAGGCAGGGATCTTTCAGCTTCACCGAATTGTAGTTCTTACATCTGTTTGATTTGAATATATGGTGCTTTGTCTCCAAAAGTTGTCCAAGAAATTATATAAAAAGTGGTGGAAAATATTATTTGTGGGAAAATATTTTAATAATTCTGAATATTAAAAAAAATATATAAATTATTCTAATCTTACTGGAACAATAATGAATTCAATGAAATTAAACTTGTTCTATATTCCTAAAAGCAACAAATTCAAACTAATTAAATAATACTATATGTATAGTTTAGACTCAAAATTATATAATTTATTTAATAATTCAAAACTTAGAATTTTATTAAGGCTGAGAAACATGCAATTATTAATTTTCAAGTAACTTGGATAACGTTCGAAAAAAAAATCGCGCAAGTACTGCTCGTCAAGATTAGGAAAGAGTGTAAAATTAAAAAAAAGTAAAGTCTCGTTCAGAGTACAGTATTTAGGACAAATTTCACACCAATGCATTGGAGTGGATATGCTGTAGGTAGAGCACAAAGGTCTATTAAATTTTTTAAGAATAAAATTAAGTTTACTTAATAAAATTAAGAACTTAATTAAGACTTGACACCTACATATACAAAACACTGTCAATGTTTTAATTATCGCATTTCTACTTTTTCTGAGCTTTCGAAAACTTCAAAAGCTAACAGAGAATGGAGAATATTACTCAGCATTATGCGGAATGGAAAAAAATAATAATTTACCCTTTTACATTATTTTATCTGCCATTTCCCGAAGGGTTGTACCTCACTTACTTTCCATCCACGAGGCAGACCTCTACTAAATATTTAAATACTTTAGATTCGGATGATAAATAATTTCTTCTCGGTTCATATTATAAAAGCTAAACGACTACAAGTATTCGCACTCAGACCAATTTGTGGTAAACGAACAGCAATTAAGATTTTATAAAAGAAGCCGTCTTATATATAGCCACAAATTAAAGAAGCATTTTGTCGCCAACTGTAAAATTAAAACGAATATACTAAACACAGAACCCTCGCAGCTGTAGCAGATACATAAGATTTAATTTTATTTTAACTTCGCGACAACCAACATGCAGAGCTTTTATCTTCAATTACGGGACGAGTCGATAAATCGGCGATTTTTCGTGCGGCACTACTTTTATCTGACGTACAGTAATCTGATGATTTAATAGACCACAAATCAGGGCGACTGTGTGTGTGTGTGTGTGTGGGGTCCATCAAAGACGTGATAATCTAAGATCTAACGTGGTACACGTGTTAAGGAGGATAGAACGAGCGAATGCGTAGTAAAGCCTCATGATATAGTTAGATCATATAAAGTCTAAACTTAGTTCAGATAATATAAGAGATACTTTGTAGATTCAAAAGTTTGTAGTGCATATAAGTTGTTCTCATTCTAAAATTATATTATTTCAGCTGCGTTTTATACCTTCTCCTTAAAACCATTTTTACTTGAATAAGGATTCGTGTTAGCGATCTATTTTAAGCGTACTTCATTCTATATTCAGCAATATAAGGTTTTTAAAATTTCATATAAATTCGTTATTTTGTAGATATAATAGAATTAACTTTGAAAGTGAAGTGTTCTTGTTGGTTATGATACATGTGTATCATATCGCAGCGTAGCGTATTGAAAACTCTAACACGTATAAATCATGGATAAGTCACACATTGAGAATAGATGACAATTTTCTGAAAGAGAAACTGGATAAAAAATGTCAGGTTACAAGTCCAAAGAGGTTTTTACTAACATTTTAGAAGAGAAGTCATCGAGTTATATTAAATTAGACGCGTTGATTCCAGAAGACCAACAAGAGAATATTCCTACATCAGTTTCCTCTTGTCAATCGGAAAATTTTGATATAAACCAAGTGAGACCCGAAGTTTATGAATATTCACGTAGATGTTCATCAAGATGCAATAAAGGTATTCCAGAAAAATAATTTTATAAAGTTTAAGTAAGTCAAGATAATGAACCAGCTAGTTGGGAAGAAATGATAAATTTTCCACTTCACGAACAAGAGAAGTGAATTATGACTATCTAGAAAGAAATAGAATCAAAGAAAACAAAATACGTCTGGATTTGCCACTAGAAAGGAAAGCTGTCTTAATTAAATGGGATTAAAAATCAAGTATAATGCCTTGAATGATGTTAAAACTTACAAGGAAAGGTGGTAGCCCGCAGAGGTTTCTAGAAGATTACGAGAGTTTTGTAATTATTATAGAACATGAAATTATCTGTATACTACTATTAGCTGTGTAAACAAAGGACTAAACATTTATAATTTTTATGTTAAAATGGTTTCTCTAATTAGCGACTTAAAAGAAAAAATATTTAGAACCAGAGGGCTGCGCTGAACGCGACAAACCAAATTTTGTTGTAATATTAAATCCTAGTATCTATGGATTAAAGCAATCAGCTTGAGCCTGAAACACAAAGAATAATAAAATCTTGCTTACATTGGATTTTGTTTGTAGCAAGGCAGATCCTTGTGATATTTTTCTCTAGAGTAAACTAGAGAAAAATATCGAGTGGAGATGTAACGCACATCCTACTTTATGTTTATGAAATGTTGGTAGAAAGTAAATCTGAAACATTAAACGAAACAATCTGAAGATAAACGATTAATTTTAAATTAAATACCTTGAAAAATATTTCCAAGGTCAAAATAATATGACAAAATCCTAGCATGTAACAACAACTATTGTCACTAGTGACATGAGTTATTAACTTTGAAAATAAATTTTATTTTGTTTTCGCTTTAGCTTCAAATACTATTATTTCATAAAGTATACATGGTTTTTTATATACGTCCATTGGGAATATAACCTATTAGTCGAAGATATAATCAGTTAAAGAATAAATATATCTTGTACTTCTTAATTATGATAATGATATTTATATTAAAGAAAATTACTTATTGAAACTTATTTTTACATGTCAATTTATATACACTAGGCACAAAAATTAAAGAACGCAGTGAAATCCTAAATTTTTAGATGATTTTCAAGATTAAAAAAAAATTTAAATTCCAAGTTTAAATTCCAAAACTAGAGTTTTAAGACAGAATTTTACCATTAGTAGTTTTTTAGTAATCATAAACCATCGGAAAAAAAAATTAAATTTTTTCTTACCTTTAAAGCGGTCCATGGATTTCAATAATTTTTTTCAGTGATTTCATTATAATGCTTTTTTAAATAAAATTAAATTTTATTCTCTCTCATCTGAGTAGTTAAAAGCCTTGCATAATAATTTTTCGCTGAGTTATCGCCGTACAAAGCAAGAAAGTCAGTTTTGATTTTTGTAATTAATTTCTCGGCAAATAACGATTGTACAGAAAATTTAAGTAGGGTTTTAAAAACTGTAAAGTATTCTTTATAAGCCGTAGTTGTTTTTGATAAAAAATTTTTTTCGATGCGAGAATGTTGATTGAAAAAGGGGTAAATAATTGCGTATTTAGCGATATCTCCTTAACTTGACATAACTTTGCAAATAATGAATAGACTAAGGATGTTGACTAAAGGTATTTTTTCCCAGCCTCAAAGTATATCAAAGGAATCCTGAAGATTTCAAATCGCAGTGATTTTTCTTCATTTTGTTTAGAATGACTAAATTTGTCATTTTTGCTAAACATTAATTTAAGGATAAATCTTTAATTTTTTATCCATTTTTTGAGGTTGAAAATATTTCTTAACAATAACCCATATTTACTTTATCAAAAAATATTAATTAATAAGTAATAAAAAAAAGTTTCAAATAAAAAGTCTAAACTGGCTCTTTTGCTTTGAATGACAATAACTCAAGCGAAAAATCATCATATAAGGCTTTTATATAACTTTAAATAAAGAGGATATAGTTATCTAAAAATCTTTATAATAAAATCATTGAAAGAAATGTATTGAAGTCCGTGAACCTTTTGAAGGAACCTAGAAATTTGGAGCTTCAATTAGCTTTTCCTAAATTTACTTTTGCGACTATTCTTCTCCAAGTTACAGCCTTATAAAGATCACCTAAAAATTTAGTATTTTTTATATTCTATGATTCTCGTATCTAGTGTATATTAAAGTAAATGATAAATATGTTTATTTGACTACTACTTTGACCAACACCTAATTCAACAATATGGAGTTGAAAACGGTCTCTATAGATGTTCGTGGAGATTCTTTTCTTCAAGAAACGTTTATTTTACATTGATTGAATTTGAATTTTATTCCAAAATTTTCGGACACACTGTAGTTAATTACACGATCACAAGCGCCATACTGTTGCCACATCAAACGCACTAGACAATTCCATATTTATGAATCTCCGTTATTGGCGCCGATATAGGCTCATAAGAATTCTATCTATTATTAATCTAATCCGACATTGACAAATACCCAGCTCCAGATACCCAGCTCCCCCTTGTAAGAGCTCAAGAATTATAATACTTAATCATGAGTCGGTTCTTATTAAAGCCGGGTGAGACAAATGCCCCGAAAAGATCCTCAGGAAAATATCGCTAAGGTCCGTTTCCGCAGTGACCCTTTCATCTGAAGAGATTTACAAGAATTATCCGGCATTATAGTAAAATATAATATATCCTTAAATTTACGATCTAATAATTCATTTAATTTTTTGCCTGGAAGGGATATCTTTAAAGCGCGTGCCAAATGGCTTGGTAACAAGCCAAGTATTTTTTAAATTATACACCATCTGCTCCGTGTATCTGAGTAAGAATTCAATATTTTTTTTATTTTTCAGCCGATCTTCCAGCTGCGCCTATCTGTGCTTGTAATTTTAATATGTTACACGGGACGGGATGAAATATAAGCTGGTGAGTTCTGATTCGTGTTATCTTATTGTTGAGCCTGCCGCCACACACGATTAGTATATTACGTTGTCTTTGTCAGATTCGACTCGAATCACGTCTTAGGTGCTCCGTTCTATATCCGCTTCTATTATTGGTTTAAGTAATGAGATGAGGTGGCGGTAATGTGTGTCGACGACATGACATATGCATACATTCTCTTGGAGAAATATATTCAGAATTCAATGATTTACTAGTCGCGTGAATGCATTCCTTTGTGGAATCCACTTACGGCAAATCTAAGGAACCCACGAAGCTATTAAGGCTGTCTTAGTCTCTGACATTCTACACCCAATCCTTTGGGAGTATATTATTACGATGTGTGTCTAGCAGTTTAGTAGTTTTTCAAGTACAGCTATACTAGAAATTTGTTTCTTACCCTTAACCCTTCCACTTATACAGATATGTAATCTAATATTGATTCTAGATCATAATTTATTTTATACTTATGGACAAGCATACTGACAACTGTAGAAGATTAAACAGTAGATTGGAGACCACGATTTTTATTGTAAGAAAAGAAAAGGCAGTATAAATTTAAGAAATCATTAAGTATCTTTAAATTACTCGTAATTAAATCATTTTGATATACTTTAAACAAAATTAGAACCACTACAATCTGTCAATAATTGTATTTCTGCTACTCCTATATTTTTTTTTAATTTACAAATGCAATATTGTTATGCCGTGGTCGTCGTTGAACTGAAGGTTTCCTTGATCATCATCTCATATTTTTCTAAAAAATCCAAATCGTCATACTTTGTTGCTATCTTCTGCTTCTCGTTATATTTTATTTATTTTATTTTTATTTGTTTATGTATGCGCCTTTTTTATGGAAGCAAAGTTTAGCATAGTGATATTCTTCCAACTAACTCCTTGACACTCACATGGACATACAGAAGCACACCCAGCCGACTGATGTGGGAATTGAACCCACGTCCAGATTATTTCGCGATAACAATCTAGGCTAGCGATTGACATCATTATATCGGAACAATCCAGGGAATTTAGAGACCTTCTGAGAGGTAATTAGAGGATCCTCAGACGACTTTGACATACCTGTCAATTTATGAACATCCATTTCAATTCGGATTAATTACACGGTATTTATAATAATTGCATTATAAATATATAAATAATCCTACAGCAGATATATGCATACAGCCAAGATTAAGTAGAAATAAACAGTTTTAAAACCTTAAAACGGACTTTTGCGCACGTAGAACATCTCTATCTCGAAATTGCGTGGACAAGAAAATATAAACCAAAACATAAATGCAGAATATGTGTTTTATGCGACAGTTTTACTTTTTTCAAATAGTTCACCCTCGTGCATTCTCGTGACCC
The DNA here is from genome assembly GCA_037954035.1 of Rosalia funebris. NCBI lineage: Eukaryota > Metazoa > Arthropoda > Insecta > Coleoptera > Cerambycidae > Rosalia > Rosalia funebris. The sequence continues at coordinate 17,038,339 of JAZFAV010000016.1, read as the reverse complement.
ATGAACAGGGTGGGGTATATCCTATCCACCTTAAAATCAATTAATGTCGTCTGGTAGACGTCCCTAAACAGAATCAGTCAAAACCCGATCGATCCGACACGATTTAATTGAGTGATCGTGCTAACAAACAAATTTCTCAAATAATCCACCATTGTGTTTTCTCATGACCCATGAACATGGTAGAGTGTGTTCTATCCATCTCAAAATCAATATAAGTGTCGTCTGGGAGACGTCCCCGATCCGAATCAGTCAAAACCCGATCGATCCGACATGACTTAGTTGAGTTATCGTGTTAACAAAAAAAATTTCTCAAATAGTCCACCGTCGTGCTTTCTCATGACCCATGGACAGGGTGGGGTGTGTCCTATCCACCTCAAAATCAAATCCCCGATCAGAATTAGTCAAAACACGATCGATCCGATACGACTTAGATGAGTTATCGTGCAAACAAGAAATGCCGACGACAACGACGACACACACACACAGCAAAACATTTTTAAAAACCATTTTTTTGGCTTTTAGGCTGAAAAACGAAAAATAAACCCAAAAAAGATTTTGATTTTTTACTTTTTCTTTACACGATTACATTACTTTTTCGCTTATAGTGGCGTGCGGAAAAGTAAAAACTAAATATGTTTCATTTCCAATACCTTACATAACCCTCTTTTAATTTATTCTGTTTTTATGTGAATCGTTATCATATAATATAGATCGTTATCGTCGTTTCTGTTTTTATATGGACTGTATGATTTTATTCTGATGTTATAGAAAGTATATGTTTCGTTTTTAAGTAGCTTCGTATGGCATATAAGTTTTAAGAAATTAATATGAAAAGATGGATTAAGATAATTATGTGTACATATCAGTAGAAAATATCTGAATAAAATATATAAATTTTGTAATAAACATGTAGAGTGAAATAACCCATCATTGGAATACTGTTCTCATGTTTTCAGTTTCACAGTAAGGTTGTTCGAGTCCCTTTAGCAACGAATCGTTTAACTTTATGATCGAATGTCGATAAATTAATCGTAGGTATAAATATCTAATATAGAACTACTTTCTTGCGGGTCTTGCCGCAGTTGGTCAACTTATTAATTAACCATGCTGTCAATGAGCACCAACCCCGCAAGACTCAGGTAAACCAGTACATCAAACGTCAGCCTACATTCTATAATCTATTGATACTTTTATACGCCACATATTAAAGTTAGATCATTTTAGAACGACTTCGTTCCAGACCATTTCTTATCCATCCCAGTTAATTTTAAAACATCTTGAAGCTGTATTGCTTTTAAGAAAGTTTAGACAGATAAATATTTTTTTATAAAATACTTTGGCGATAGCAAGGATAAAAGTGCATTTTGCCTCGACCGGGAATCGAACCCGGCTCTCCCAGTTTCCGCCTAGTTGCTCTGACCGCTGAGCTATCGAGGCACACTCATTATCCCTGCTAATGCGCCAATTTTAATGCGTCACTACACTACTCCCTCCCTAGAGACATGGTTTGTCTCGATACAATTAACGGAATGTGACCGCGTTCGCCATTCTTACGAACCGTTGTTCGGTAACCCCCGGACTGTAGGGCGATGGATAGGACGAGAATCGAATCCGCGAATTTGAGATGTAAGGGAGGTTGCATATACTGGAGCGACGAATCACGTCGGGAGGTTGCATATACTGGAATGAAACATATCACGTCGGGGTCACCAGTTTGGCGTTAGCACGGATAAAAGTGCATTTTGCCACGACCGAGAATCGAACCCGGCTCTCCCAATTTCCGGTTAGTTGCTCTGACCGCTGAGCTATCGAGGCACACTCATTATCCCCGCTAATGCGCCAGTTTAATGCGTCACTACAGTACTCCCTTCCTAGAGACATGGTTTGTCTCGATACAATTTAACGGAATGTGACCGCGTTCGCTATTCTTACGAACCGTTGTTCGGTAACCCCCGGGACTATAGGGCGATGGATAGGACGGGAATCGAATCCGCGAATTTGAGATGTAAGGGAGGTTGCATATGCTGGAATGAATCACATCACGTCGGGGTCACCACTTTGGCGATAGCAAGGATAAAAGTGCATTTTGCCTCGACCGGGAATCGAACCCGGCTCTTCCAGTTTCTGGCTAGTTGCTCTGACCGCTGAGCTATCGAGGCACACTCATTATCCCTGCTAATGCGCCAATTTTAATGCGTCACTACAAGACTCAAGCTGTAGAGGAGAAGATTACACATATAGGCACATAATATATACATATAGACACGGATAAACCAATGCTCAGAATTATGTATATAGAAAATATAGAATCATAGATACAATCAGTGTAAATAAAATAATTTATTAAAATACGAGTTATGGGAATCATTATGTGAAAAGTGTCGATAAAGAATTAAATCCATATTTCTCATATATTTATCTCTGATATTACACTAGAAATTATTTGCCTCTAATACATTAGCATTGCTTATTGATACTTTTATCACTAATATGCTCTCAAAATAATTATGAATGCATTTTATGTTGGTCGGTGTTGAAAATATATTTAAATCTAATTAATGCGATAAATATAATTGTTGACAATTAACTTAGCTGTTTTCATTAATAATGTAATATTATAGATAATATTCGGGAGGTACTCTAGAAAGTGCAATCAATAACGAACAGATTCAGTGGAATCAATGTTCAAACCTTGCAATTTGGGAAAATTAACAATTCGAAATATAAGTGCTAATTATGATATCATGTAGCAATTTGGTTAATATTAAATTAGTGGGGTACTGCAACTGCACGATACAGTTTTGAATTATAGCATATTATTACTTTAACGATCTGTTATTAACCGATCGATTCCTTTAAGCTACAAGAAAATTAAATAACATGTCCGAGATCTACAAATACATATCTCGCTTAATTCGTTTTTCTAGAGTAGTGGGCGAGGTTTCAGTTAATGTTTCATGAGATTAAATATGTATCTTACATTGATGTATGGTATATGTGTATAAGTCATTCTAATACTAAGAATTTTCATAAAATTTAAAAAACTATTCATATAATATAAAAACAGTGTTATTTATGAATAAATAACAGAAAGAAACACTAATGCCAAATGCAATGAAAACGGTGTTAATGAAAATCTTTGAAAAAAAAATTGGAGATGAAATGAAATCCTATGAATTTGAATTCAGTAGTATGCAGATCTTCTTCTGGCTCTTATCACTGCTTCAATTCATCTGGGCGATGCTATTGGTCAACTGGTGAATGGTTTCCTGAGGAGCATCCTTCCATTCGACAATAACCACTTGTTCTAAGAGTCATAGTGGCAAGTATGTGGCGTTTGACCGATCGTTTTAATGTACCCATAGATGCCCTATGGCCTATGGGATTCCTATCTGGGATTCTTGGTGGTCAGCTCATAGTTAGAATCTTCACAAATCGAAAATAGCCTAATACCTCTCTAGCAATGTGGGGTTGAGCGTTATCCTGGATAAAATGAAATTGCCCTCGGAAACGGGGCAAATACCATTACATATTCTTCTGTGATGTTTTCCACGGAGAAATGTGCGAAATGAAATCCGTGCGACCATAGAAACAAATTCCTCTTCAGAATATTATCCATTCACAAAAAAAAAAATGGGATCCTCGGGGAGATAATAAAAAGTTTTGTTTCTGTGTTAATTTTGTAAAGGAGTGTATAACTAAATATAAGGTAATGATGCTTATAAAAAGAAATATTCCCACGCATTATTTGTATCAAATTGATACTGACAGCGTAATAGGTGCATGGAATTTAAAGACGTGGGTGTTATATTTGATGCTACATTAACTTTTAATTCGCATATTAACGATATCGTGTCGAAAGCTTTTAAGAACCTTGACTCTATTATGAGATATTCAAAAGATTTTAGAGATATTTCGACCCCTAATGCATTTGTCATGTCAAAACTGAAATATAATAATCTGGTTCAATATAACGTTCGTATTTTTAACACGGAATAAGTTCAAACAAGGCATGTTAAATATATTTCATTAAAATAGGATGGTATATATCCAATTCACTGGAATTGGACTTAAAATTACTAAACAGAATTAATTTAAGGAGCCTAGTTACACATTATATCTATTATTCAGAATTGTATCTGAATAAAATTGTCCTGACATACTAAGTCATACTTATTTCAATATTTCCTCAGTTCAAACTCGTCTCTGCTCAATATTTTACTTGGCAACTCCACCCAGGAATGTACTCAACTACTCTCTTGTTTACAGTACATGTTCAAACTATATGTATCATCAGCAGGATCTCAATATATTTTATTGTTCATTTGCTAATATTGAGTAATGCATTTAATTAATAATGTTGAATTTGTTGTATGCTCTTCTTATTATTACTACTACATTATAGGTACCACTTTTGTATTATGATATTAGTCTATCTGAATAATTGCAAATAAAAAAACACATACGGAAATAAGAAAAAACTAGGTGTACCCATTTTTTGTATGGGGTTTCTTCATATTTTATTTCCTATCTTAATTTTGTATGAAACATATTAATTCTGTATTCTTGTGTAACATTATACAGTGCTCTTATTTTACTTCTACTTCGTTCAATCATCCCTTTTTAGCAAGGAAAATGACCTTTATACAAAAAAACTTAAGTATACATACCAAAAGGAAAGTTTAAAACCAATATCCGTTACAGTTTCGATTTCACCACTCCCAGCTATGTCTATTTAAAGATTTTAAGTGACGCTCTGTGTCTTCTGTATCTTATAAAACATCCATTTAGGGGTCTTATAAATTCTGATTTAACTCCATTAAGGAGACTGGAATTGATTTTCGTTTTCGTAACAGAGGCAAAAATAAAACAATTTAAATCAAAAATATAAATTAATGGAATACCCTAAAGACTGTGTTATGAGTTCAATGAAAGTAAGATGCAGGGTTCTTGTGGAACTAGTGCCGCAGACTCAACACCGATAAATTTTATGTTCCCTTAAATTTTTTTCAAACACATCACCTTCCCTTTGCTGATATTTAAATTGAGATAACAGAATGCCTATTTAATTCATCTCTCATTTGTGTTTTAGTGGACAATTTCTTACTAATTACAACTAGAGTTATATTTTGAAAATATTAATTCGAGGTGTTAACGATTTTAAACTGTCTGTGAAGTGGTGTTCGTTGCAGTCATTATGATATGATACGTTACAAGAACGAAGTTTGTATTTATGGCGCTGAAAATAGGTTTTCTAAATATTTGATTTTTTGTGGGAAATATGTCATAGGTTCTCATTTGTTTCGATTTTTACCAACGTACCTTGGAAATTAAACAAAGTTCATTTTTATAGTTTTTACCAATGGATTCCCTGTATACTTTTCCGTAAAATACTATAGATATATTCGGATTCGACAAATGTATAAGTTGTGACGAAGGGGAGAGACTACATATGTACGCCTACAATTAACAGTTTTTATTTCCTGGTGTTCTTTAAAATCATTCTCATACAAATCGGTATCTGTAAATTATTTATCTAATATAGAAAATGATGAAAGATTTTATAATAAAATGAGTTTTTATGAAAAATTATTGATTTTTGAGATACTAATTCTTTTCTGGGCAACGTGTCGTAATTTCTCATTTCTCTCGATTTTGACCAATTTATCCTTGAACTTAATCAAAATACATTTTTCTAGTTTCTAACAATGCATTCCCTGTACTATTTTTAATAATATATCCTGGATATATCTGGATCCTATGAATGTGTAAGATATGACGGCGGGGAGAGGCGAGATATGTACAGCTACAACTAACAGTTTCTACTTCCAAGTGCTCTTTAAAATAATTCTCATACGAATCGGTGTCGCCCAAGATGTCGTAGATTTTCATTTATATTGATTTTGTTCAATGGATTTTAGAAATTAGCCAAAATACGTTTTTCTAGTTTTTACCAATCGATTCCTTATACTCTTTTCCGTAAAACATCATGAACATATTTGGATCTTACAAATATGTAAAGAGTGACGCCGGGCAGAAAAAAATATATATCGCTATAATTACTAGTTTCTATTTCCAGGTATTCTTTAAAATAATTCTCATAGAAGTGGGTATTTCTGAATTATGTATTGCATCATACGTAGAAAACAGTGAGAAATTGTTCGAGTAACAATCCGGGTTTTTAATGAAATGAATATGATAAAAATGTGGTTGGTATACCAATATGTGTTTGATGCTGTTCACACACATCAAGAGCCGTGGTTAATGCGTAATAATGTAAATAAAAAGTCGAAGGTTTTTATTGAAGTTGTACAAATTACACTCTCAATTACACTCTCAATAAAATTTACACTCTCAATAGAATGGCATATCACCACCACACTATGAGTTTCATAATCGACGACCAATTACTAAGGACTATATTGATAGTAATCGAGAAGAATTCGAGAATAGATTGTACATTTATTTAGCCAGAAATGAGAATTTAGTCAGGTTTGGTTTCAAATCGTGTTTTGCGAAATAAATTTAATCCATTTATTTATTTTGTTTTATTAAAATATATAAAATATTTTTTATTCAATTACAAGAATGCAGCAGAATGAAACCAGATAGTGTGGATAAATTGCTTTTCGACAATAATGCAATTACTTTGTAGATCAAAGCTTTGCACTTTGTTGAGCTTCAGGCAGAAATTAAGGATATGATTTGGAGTTGAGTCAAAATTTGAAGACATTTAAAAGGATGTATTACAATATAAGGGTGCCATTTAAAATGTTTAAGTAGCGAAGGTACAGGGGGATAAGGGGGTGAAACCTAAACTGCAACAGACACTAGTTTTAAACTTTTCCTTCAAAATCATCTAAATTTACGTACATTTTTATTTAGAGGTAATTTCCCTTCCTAAAAGAAATAAATAATGGGAGTAGGTAGTTTTGACATATAAATATTGTATTTGCATTATATGTATCATAATTACTTACAACACAAGTTTAAATGATTGAAATCCAGATATACCTGTAATTATTGTTCACATTATGGATCAAATATTTGCGTTCGTGAATACTTCGTGAAAACCAGGGTTATTAATCATTTTGCTTATACAAATCTAGGATTAACAAGTTAATTCGTACTCGCCGGTACAAGCTGCACGTCAACTTGTCATATTCCAGACCGTTTCCTTTTGTGCTTACGCTGACTTTAATAATGTTTTTATTGAGGTAGTTGCAGGCTTTGTTTGTTCATCAGATCTTGTGGGTAAATTGCATTTTGACAATTATGAAATTACTTTATAGTTCCAAACTTCAGGAGGTAATTAAGGATATTTGTTTATTATTAAGCCTGTTACAATAAAGTTTTGGGCCTTTCTTGTCATTCAATTTTTTGAACCCCTGGAAGTTCTAAACTGTAGATATTTGGTTAAATAATGTTTGGGCTCATTTCAAAGATATTACTAAGGCAGTAGCATCCTCTTACAAGACTAGCTATTATCATTAACTAGATATTATTTTGCATGTGTCGTATATCAATTTACTCTGTAGAAAAATCGAACATACATATTTAAAAAACACATTCTTCATTGAACATAGCACTTCACTTCAGAGACAATCTACATTCATCGATACTGATGATACTGATTTAATAACATTTTTTTTATTACGACTTCAATTATAAGTTGGAAACTAACTATCCTATCTTTACTAAAGATGCAATCTATTAAGTAATGATATACTCTCAACCAACATTATATTCAATATACAATTACGAGGTGCGTTCAAGTTCTAAGGTCTCCGATTTTATTTCTCACAAATTAACAAAATAAAAAAATTTTAAACATCTGTCACTTTTCAACGTAATCTCCCTTCAGCCGTACTCATTTTTCACAACGTCAACGCCATGATTCCATGGCCCCTGCGAATACTTCTTTAAGAGTCTGCTTTGACCACTGGAAAATCGGTGATGCAATAGCGGCACTACTAGTGAATGTGCGACCATGGAGAGTGTTTTTCATTGTCGGGAAAAGCCAAAAATCGCTGGGAGCCAGCTTCGGTGAGTAGGGAGCATGGGAAACCACAAGTAATGACGAATATGATCAGAAAATTTGGTATGTATGAGTTATGGTTGCACGAGATGTGTGATACGTTGCACCGTTTTGCTGAAACCACATGTTGTTCAAATCAAAATTATCAATTTGGTGGGGAAATCAATTGTTCAACACGTCGCGATAGCATTACTAGCTACATTTTTAAAGAAGTATGCCCAATTACTCAACCACTCCAAAATGCGCACTAAAGAGCGCATTTCTCTTGATGCATTTCAGTTTCGTGAACAGTATGTGGATTTTTGGTACTCCAAATTTGACAATTTTTTTTTGCTGACGTATTCGTCAAGAAGAAAATGTACTTCATCGTTGAACAAGATTTTGTTGAAAAAATTAGCATAACTTTCTTTAATAACACCCACTCAACAAATATATGACGTTGTTAATGGTCTGTAACTTTTAATAGTTCTCTCTCTGTACAAACATTTTCATCTGATCGACCGCGACTTGATCAAATTACGAGGTGTTAATTCTGTAGGCCTTTGACTTTGTCTTAGTTTTGTGAGATTTTTTCTTAATGCAACTGCAAATGATCGCTCACTTTCATAACACAGTAGTACACAAACTATTCGCTGCCGAACTGTTTATCGCGTCATGTTGACATCGTATGGTTTGTAGATGTCAGTCGTCAAATTTCGACGCCCTATCTTTGACAGAACACAAATGACGTGCAATTCAAGTTCTATAGTTTCAACTTAGACACCCTGTAGTTCATGACTCAAAGCTATTGCAATATTTTTAAGGTTGCCAGATAACAAACATTAAATTATGATTTTATTAACTTATAATCTAAAACATTTGCGTATGTATAGCATTTCCTGAAAATGATCTATTTCTAGAAAGACGAGCGTTTATATTAACGGGGGAACGAAGATCAATCCAGCAGATTTACCAGCCTAGCGCCTTTTAAACTGTTCGAAAGCCATCATCGCCTTGATAAAACATTTTCTATCTATTTTACGGTTATTACGGCAAACACCGGAGTGAATGATAAATGTAGCGCGAGTTCCCACAAATAATGGATGGCGAAACTGCATGCTAATCGCCACATCCATTATTGATTTCCATTTCCGACGAATTTGATGTGGAAAATGACAAGGTATGCTAGCGGATTAAACCCATTGCACCGTGTGTGGTTAAGTTGAATTCATTCTGGCTGTTATTAAGTAGCGAACTGACAATTTAAATAATAATTTCACGTGGAGATATTGCAGGCGCTGTATTGTGGTTTTCATTTGTATAACGCCACTTTTGAGCCAAATTAGGGTTAGTGGTAATTTGTATAATATAGAAAATTAACAGATGAGCGAATTAAACACGTGCCTGATAAAGATGAAATGATAATGATCAATGTATATGACAAGGATTACAACGTATATATATATATATATATATATATATATATATATATATATATATATATATATATATATATATATATATATACGTTGTAATCCGTATAACGTATATATATATATATATATATATATATATATATATATATATATATATATATATATAAATTAATAGCGGAAACATCTGATTAGTGCCTTATTTTAGACGTACCTCAATTTGATACCTAACAATGAAAGTTCTTTAAGTATATAATTTGAATAAATCGAAAACATTAAAGTATTTAGGTATATAGCCTAAAAGGCAGTGGGTAAGTTAGCAAGTAAGGGAAGTATGTTGGGAATAGAATTTTTTTTATAGCGGATTAAACTTACGTAGTTACTTCCATTGAAGGGGATAGGAGGAACTATTCTCGAAAATTTTCACTATTTTTATTTTCTATTCAGTAATTCGACAATATTTAAAATAGCCATGCCAAAATGAAATAAACATTCTAATATACCAGATGTCAGTAAGATTAAGTACGACCCCGCATTTTTCTTTTCGAATTTGGAATAAGATTTTCAAATTTATACCTACATATTGTACAATACACTCTTATGTTAACGATATGCAGATCTACTATTTTTTTCCGTAAAATAATATTGTTACCGCGTGTGTGAAGTTTTATCACACAATTAACCCCTTTAAATCTTAGGTGAAGCTATTTTGGTAGGACTACAGCTTGTAATGGGATAGTTGATATTAATATATAATGGCAATTGATTATAGATAATGGAGTTAGCAAGAAAGACTTATACATGGATTATTCCTAAAATTTTTCAAAACATGTCAATCATAAGTCACAAAAACCTTTTGGGATAATAAAACATAGAAATGCATATTATAAAGCAATATAAATACCCTCTCTACTAAAATAGAATTTTATTGTGTGAATCTATTGTCCTCTCGCAATTAATTTATATATATATATATATATATATATATATATATATATATATATATATATATATATATATATATATACTGTATATGAGCCATTCTTAAGTAGGTAAATTTGAAAATCAACAATTTAAAAAAATTCAGAATGCATGTAAACATTTAATATTTTGATTGCAGAAATTGATCACATCTGAACCATATTCTCTACTCTAAAACAGCTTAACGTAAAACAAATAAGAGACATGAATATCTGTTGTTTTTTTGCACAAAATATTTCAGAAGAAAATGTTATGATATTTATGACAAATTGTGTATAGATCTGACATCCACCATACAAATATAGTAAATAAATATTCTTTGACTATTTATTTTCATAGAACATTAGCATATCTCCTTGCTGCTACTACAATAAAATCTCATCTAACATTAAAAACCTTTCTGCTCGCAGTGTAAAAAAAAACCAAATATCTCAATACATTCTAAAATATTAGTTATTATAATTAAGAATACTTCTTCCTTTTAGAGAATATTCCCTTTTCATAGTGACAAATTGTTTACAAGCTTATTTATTTTTTTATATATTTTATACTTTATAAAACTTTTTAAATTTATTATTGTTTATTGTTGCATTTATAAGTAAACATTATAAATGATAGTGGGATATATTTTTTATGTTATGTTTGTAACATTGAAAAGGATATTTGAAAAATTCAAAATAATTTTTATTTTCATTATTACGTTTTTCAAATGATGACCTATTTTTTTTTTCTCTATAGAAATAGTTATAACTTATTTATATAATTTATATAAGCGTAAGATAAACTTACAACAGGGAGATTTAGTTTATTTGCATTTTTTAGATTATTATTAAATTAATATTTTTCATACAAAATATTTTTAATTCTAAAGTTTCTATAATTCATGACAATGATATCTTACATCAATAGCATTATATTTATACCAATCCGAATCTTAATTTATAACTATTCCTATAGGGAAATAAGTAGTAGGGGTTAATATTAAAAAAATAGTAATAGACTCAAAAAATGAGGAAAGCATTATTTCGTTTCACATAACTTGATGACAATAAATAATTACTTAAATATTGTCCAAAACATGAAAAAACCCATTTGGTTTATCTATGGTATAATACAGAAGTTCACCATTCGATCTGTCACTGTTATCACACAGGGAATAATTTATTTGGTTGAAGAAAGAGCTTTCCAACGCAGATTTTAGTACTTCAGCTCATTAAACTACTGCTCAGCTTAACGTAATGCTAAGCAAGACTTATTGCATTTTACATATATATGACCTCTATCCATATAAGATCACACTCCATCAAATTCTATCCTATGACGAAAAGAGCAAGCCTCGCTGTTTTAATAAACCTTAAACTTTAAGACAGGGAAATTAATCCCTACTAAATTATCGTCTGTGATGAGGTTTCGGTACATTAACTTTACCCAACGATGCTATGATGAAACGATCTTGAGAACAAGGAAATTAATCTACAGTAAGTTGTAGTCTGTACTGAGAGATATTTCGGGCTTGAAGAGGTACGATTACAGTCCAAATTATCTGCGAAATCAAGAACCGCCATGTTGTCGCTTCTAAATTTTTATATCGTAAAAAATTACACCTAAAGCAGCGATATTTTGCTGCTACGAGGCACTTGCTTTTACATAACACAATATCGATTTAGAAGAATATACTCATGTTTTGGACACTGAAGTTCTACCCACTTTTTTTAAAGCGAAACTTTAAGACGCTGTGTTTATGGCGTTTGGGGTTCAACTATATCGCACGGATTTCATTTTAAATTACTAGAGAGAGATTTTTATGATTAGTTAATAAGGCTAAATTACTAAACTTTGCCAGTAAATATGTACTTTGGCCACCTAATTTCTCCGACCTTAACTTGATCGACTTTTTTTTCTCTAGGATTATATGAAATATAGCCTATCAATAGAGCATTCACGTAACGCTATTTTTGAGCTGAAGTTGCTATTGTAGCTTGATACAAGGTAACATTCAAGGGTCTTGTTTTGAACACATATGTATGTACATCGAAGCATTAGTTATATATTGTGTTCGATGTTTTGAGAAAATAACCTGAAACTTTCAATATGCTTTTGGTTACCCTCTAGATCTACAGCCCTCAAATTTGGTTGTAAAACCGAGTCTATCACAGAATTGTATTATAAAATTCATATGCCACTTATTCATATTAAAGTTATTGATCTTTTTCCTTTCGATATGTTTGAAATATTATTTAGGAGCCGACGATTCTATTACGCATACTCCCACATTAAAAATAAAGGAAACACGCATACACTGAAAATACATGTCCATACCCTTAGATTATAATCCATTTTTCATGTTTTATATATGGATAATTAGATTTTCTATCAATTTTTACAAATTTTATGTAGCAGTCGTATTTCTAAACTACATTGTGTTAGACAAATGGTAGAATATACTGTGCTTTCAGTAAACACATTTACCAATTTGTTCGCCATGCGAATTAAACACGAATATTCTGTTCAAAAACATGTAGGTCAAAATTTCTAGTCGAGTGGAATTTCTAATGAAAATTGGTTTAGTTCTAGACACGAAAAGTTTGGTGTAAACTAACTAAATTGATACAATGCATACATGTGAATCCAACTAAATATGTGAGAATGCCAATTATTTCAAAATGGATTAATTCATTTTAGATTTTAGGGAGGAATTGTCATATTTTATTGCTAACAGTAAGTAACCCGTTTACTTATTATTATTCGTTTCCAAGTTTTTAGTTCTTTTACAGTAGTTATATTATAAAGTTGTTTACTAGAATTATTAAGAAAGTTGTATTCAATTCTTCCAATTATCGAAGAAAGGTTATTTTCAAATAGTACATTCCAGGTTGAAATTAATCCGGTATTTTAATAATCTGGGAGAAAAATTTTGGGATGGTACTATGAGATGTTAAAATTAGCTATTAATCAGAGTTTTGGACCATCAATATATTTATTAAAATATTATTGTAAAATATCGTACATATATAACAAATATTTTGATTCTCTAGAACTGAAGCAAATAACTATTATTTGTAATTATTCTTCGAAAAGATGAGGATGTGGTATCATTTGATAATTATATGATACAATTAAATGCGGTATAATTTCAGATTTAATGTACTACACATTAAAACAAATTAAGATCAATATACAGCGTTTTAGAGAATATTACGGAATATTAAAAATGGCATATTCTATTCACCAGGAATACACAAACATGCTGTTAGTTTATGGTCTATATAATGAAAATAGTGCAGCTGCACGATGAAAGATTTCCAGGGCTAATTTTTATCTTAAGTTGATTTAATCGGTGTTTAGGTTATTGGCTTGCATTATCAGAATAGTAACAGAGTCCTAACATCGATTATATTAATCTTAGATTAAAGCAGTTCAGTGAGGTCAAAAACACAAGTCCTTAACCAATTTTAAATATGCTAGGAACTTGAACCTGACAGTCTCGAGCATGTATCTTAAAATCTGAGAAGAAGTGACTTTTTATTTACAAAAAAATACGCTATGCAAATAACTGAAACACGTAAATCATTCCTTAAAGATACTAAGCTTACAATTCCATTCCATTCTGAACAAACTGTATTAGTATGTAACAGAGTACATGTAGTATACACAAGACGCAAATATACATGGCCGTTTGGTAATTAATGATGTAAACTGATGAAATTGACTAAAAAGTACAAGGTATCCAAAAATAAATCAGTGCTTTGATGTCCGTACAAATGAAATAGTTTTTATAATTTATGTATAAAAACAAAGGTACAGTCAATGGATATTATTTTAAAATAATATTGTGTAAATGGGGTCCATTGCATTGTATGAAGATTATTGAAATTTGTTTGCACATTTTTCACGAGATTCTTAATTACGCCACAATATTTTTCTTTTATTGAGGTAGGTCACCGGGATTATACTTGTATATATTATTTTACCTTAAAAATAATATATACAAGGTAATTCCATAAGAGATAATGAAGAGGCAATAAATCGAGGTAAATTGTTGTCGTTATATTTTTGATAATTTTTATTACATGGGAATTAAATTAAGGACATTTTTGCTGTTGATATAACATTTGTAAAATATTGTTAATAGTAAAGTAAACACCATATTAATAATGAAATTATAAATGTTGTAAAATCCTCAATAACTTTGTAAAAGTGTTGTTAGTGTAATATGTTTTAAATCTGCCTGCATTTTCAACTATTCTGCGAGTTTTTACATTGTTGAATATTTTCTTCATTTCCAAAGTAGTTACCACACTCCGGAGTGGCATCGTAAAATTTTTGCATTAAAGTTTTATTCCAACCATAAGAAGGCATTGGCAGAACGTAGTAAAATTGTTCGGAAAATAGGATTTTTAATATGCCCAGAAGTTCAATAAAAAACGTACTCAAGTACGAAAGATATAACGGCATATACTTTATTTTTTTTTAATATGAAATGAGTTATTAGTAGATTATTAAGAGCTGGTAAATTATTTGAATAAATCAGTTATTCATACAAAATCTATATTGTTTCAAAAAATAAATCAATACGCCTATTTCTGCAAACACGACAAAATAAATCATGAATTTGATACAATATTGCTATTATTGTTATTTTTAATGTTACTCTTAACAATGTTACTATTATAAAGTATTGAATACAATAAAACATTTTTCACAATCAATATAATGTATATATAAAGTATTCTATTCTTAATTATTCCGGCCCAAACAGTCACTCTTTGTGGTATTTGTGAATGCGTTTCTAGTATTTAATGATAATTTATACAGTTTATTTATGCTGTCATTTTGGTAAAATGTAGCTGCGTCTAAGAAAAGTACATTTGATAAGAAGTTTTGGTTATCTATTTCGAAATCTCCAATATATCAGTATCATCAGGTAGGTCCAAAAGTCTTGGTGGATCCAAAAGTGGATGCAAAAATAAATTGTATTGTAACAAAGTTTGACACTATTATTTTGCAATTTTATCGTCCACTGAAATAATCCAGCTAATTCAGCTGATGTTTATTAGGGTAAGTGTTTTGCGGCTTGTCAAGAATAGGAAAAACTGTGAGATTCTCTGCGTTGCGTAGAAGAGAGAGTGAGGTAGCATTCGGAGGAAAAAGGATGCACTTTACGCGCGGTCAGACTGAACTCTGTGTACATTCATACATACTCGCTATTCACTCCGCAAAGGTCTAAATGCGACTGACTAGAGGCTAGGCTATTTACTGTACACCTCGTGGGCGGTCGCTATCGCAGTTTTGAGACTTGTTCCTATTCTTGATAAGTTTGTGTAGTATTGTATAAATTATAATGCATAACCAAGTGATTATTATTATTTTATTACTTAGCATTTATTTTATTTGAATTATTACGGAACCGTGTAGGTTACGCCCCTGGCATGTTGATGATATGTGCACATTTAAAAGAGAGTACATTATGTACATATATTATAGCGTACACTTATTACACCAACAAGTACATGTATTATCTACATAGCTATTTAACAAGCCGAAATTAATCAGATTTAGCCTACGCTGTCCACATCACTGAAATGAACTGTCGCCCGAAATGAAACAGAAACATGGTGGTCGTTTGACAATGACGAGCGAATGTTTAGACGTATATATAAGTTTTTTTGTCAGTGAATAAAAATGAAAGAGACTACTAAATACCTCTCAAACAATTGCTAAATGCCGATATAAATGTCAGCTGAAATAACACATTTGTTGAATGCTTGCGAGTAATTACTTTTCCATTAGCACACATTGGGTTTTTTCGTTTTTTTCGTTCTATCTTTTTTAAATGCAGGAATATACTTTTACTTATATAGTGAGGTTTATACCTATTGAGGATTATACCTATGGATAGGATCTCCTGTTATATAGTCCAGATTAAATGTAGAATATCCAGAATTTATGAACAGCTAATTTTAGATGAGAGGCAGAATAGCGAGAGACTGGATACTCAAAGCTTCAAGTTCATGATTATACAAAAGTTATGAATAGCTAAGTGGGGACTAAGGAAATCAGTTAGTAAAAGATTAATGACACATTAATGAAATAATGGCAGAAGAGAAGATGCGTGTATAAAAAAGAAATCTCCCAATGTAAATCTAATGACCGGGGTGACAGTCTGTCAACCCGATTCACAATAGGAATGACGTAGCTGCACTAGTTCTGTAGATCAATCTGATTGGTTACCCGTTCACTTTCTAAACTCGAGGACAAATATTAAATCGTTATTATATTGACAGGGGGTTGGAATCTTCGATGTTCGATGTAATATAAAAAAGAATAATTTTCAATAATATCAAAAGGATAATATTTCAGTATTAGTAAACGCTCGTAATCTTTTGACGAACGTTTCGTCAACCAATTTGATATAATTAGGAGGCGATTAATTTTTAAACCATCTACTTTCTAATTTTTAAAGAAAGACTTAGTAAACCACTACAAATAATATTTTTTATCTCATGTATAGTTGAATTATAGTTTCTAATTATATTCCTTCGTGGTTAGTGAACAGTGAACAAATAATGTACTCCTTAATTCCTAGTCGCTTATTAACTATTTATTCATACATTGAATAAACTTTTCGTGCTTTCAATCTTACAAAAATTAGTTGCCAAGATTTTAACGAAAAGTATATTGGGCAGACAAAAAGAGCAATTAGAACTAGGTTCAAGAGATACATGCCACACTTAAAGTATGGAAGATTAGAAAATTTTTCCGTTGTCCAATATGTGACCGAAAAGTGGCATAGTATAGAAAGTAGTAATTTAATGTTAGTTAAATGTATAATTAATAACTGACTTTTGAGTACATTTGAAAACATTAATTATAAGTGAAAGACGACATTCATGAATCAATAAACTAAATGTCTACTTCTTTATGATTCACTACTCATGAGACAAGAAAGTTATAAGGGATTAGGTATTAGAAGCAGCGATTCAGTAAACCATAACATATTGTACCTTCATGTTCATTAAGCTGAAGAAATATGGTTGCAATAAGTCAGGTTGTTAGTAAACAGTGTATGAAATCGAAGAACTATACGTAACGATTTTCAGAACCCGAACAATACTTACAAATAAAGACAAGAGGTAGTTTAAAAGTTAATTTTAATTATTCGTCCATCTTGGTCGAGTAACGTATATATTTCAGTGTTCGTGAAAAACTGGTCTTTTGTTTCTTACTAAGCATGTTTAAACAAAAGTGCGCTCTTAATAATTTTTATAGTTATTTCTTATTAAAGAAAATCCGGTTAAGAATGCATAATATTACCACTCAAAGTCAAGAAGTAAACGAAAAAGAGAATAAAAAAAAGTCAAATTATTTGTACAGAATCTTGAAATATAATTTTACTTTGTTAACAATGTTCTGTAACAAGTTTAATCGATAAACACATAAGAAGAAATGTTGTAGAAAATTTTTCGAAAACTAACGAATTTTTGTTATCCAAGATTTCAAAAATGTGTCGTTCTCTTAAAATTAAAATACATGTTTAATATATGTTTATTCGATTTTCATACATGTACAAATTATTTGCAACAAATTAGTGATAAAAAGGCACTAATTTTTAAATTATACATTACTAAAGAAAATGATGTTGATAGAATATCGTCAGTACGTTAATATTTTACGAAATACGAAAATACGTCAGTACCACAAATAGGAAATAAATGAAAAAAGTTTAAAAACATAATTATTCGTGGAAAACTTTTTTATTTTGTTATTAGTAGATGAATATAGTGAGATACTAATAAATAAGAATAAATCTCTACTCAAACATTTCAAATAAGAGTAAATATTTTTCCAACTAAAATTTTGTCTATTCAAATAAACATTTGATATTTTTTGCATTTGACAGTCGCCAAATTGCATTGCATGGCAGTTTTTTTTGCATTCGCATCTATGGCAGTCGCTGTATATGTTATTATCCATTCTTAATCTACTTGCAGTAAAGTCAATTCATCGCAATTCATTAAAATACATATTTTATATAAAAAAGGGTGGAGGTTCATTCAAACATATTCTAGAAAAATTATTAAAAAATCAAGTCTGATCTATTATTCTGTGATGTCTTAAAATTCAAAATGTATGTTAAATTGAACTTATTAAAAATTAACTGTAACAATGATTATTCTTGAGTAAAAATATAAATAAAAAGTGATATGATATTTTTGTTAATTATATATTAACACTATGAAAGATTCTGTGCATTTGAAACCATTGTTGACAACGTTAGTATGTAATTTTAAATTAGTAATACATTAAATTATCTACAATCGACATTTTTTATTTATATCGAAATGCGTTTAATCGTATTTCTTGTGCTTTAATCAGCCTTTATCAACAGATGTCACCCTATTATAAATGGGAGAGGGATGTTCCACTCTGCACAGTTAAACTCCTGAAGTTCTAGTATTTCAGTACTCGCTTTGTGTTGGACCTATAGACATCGCGTATCATGTTGGGAAGAGATCCGTGTCGCGTCTCATTATTTAACCCGAATAGAACCGAAATAATCCTTATAGTGTGACGCTTACGTGCGAGGGTGTTAAATATAACAATCTTTTAAACCAACGTATTTCTATGGATTTGTATTCGGGTAGGTGAGACGTTTGTTTTTCATTTCCGCAAACATAAAATGCGTTGGTGTTTCAGAGAAAATACCGACGTTAAAAATGACTTACTTCAATGTATAAATAAATTACGAAGAAAATGAACACCCTTTTCAAATATTTGCTTTCATAAAACCGCGAAGTCGCGTCTATAGTACCAAAATAATAACTCGATACATTACACCACAATACGTATTATACGAGAAATGATATTTCTCGTATAATACGTATTGTTCGGCTTTCAAGAATATTGTAAGTTTAAATTACACCAGTAAAAATTTTGTACGGTTTTACTATAAAATCAGAAATTTCTCCTACTTTTACAAAGAAATGCAAATTATTGTATATTTTCTTAATATTAAAGGTGAAGGTAATCGTGATATAACAAATTGCTGTAAATTACTACTAATTCTAAATTGGATAACCTCTCTGAAATTTTCATGCAAATTTATACATGGTTGCATGGAGGGTTTCAGGTAATTTTGGACATAAAAAAATCCAATATGACTACCAATGAAAAGCAAAGGACTGTGGGTTTTTGTTGTTAATATAGCTACAAGTGAATTTAAAAAGTACCTTAAGAATGTCCTTAAGGCATTGTTGAAAATGCATTATGGTGGGTTTTTTGCCATTATTTACAAAACTCTCCTCACTCAACCGTCCCTCTATCTCTGAAAGTTGCCCTCGCTATGTAGATTAACTAAATAAAATGGGTAAATTGTTAAGCATGATTAAGAACATAACACATAATGTTATTATAATGCGGAACATTCGCACTACTACCAATACAAGCTTTTACAGTGATCATGAGCCGAGGTGTACGTTATCACACACATAAAATCATAAAGGCATAAATGTGTCGTTACATATTCGCGGATTTTAATCACATAACCGATTATACGTTCCTTAAACTTTGAATTTTATATGCCTCCATATTTATGTCGTTATTTATCATCACAGTTTAAGCGGTACAAATTTGCCTTATTGTCGTTTATTATTAAAAATACTATTCAATTGGTTATAACGAATATTCAGCGAGTCATGGATGGTTTATAATTGTAAGGTATCTATTGGTTGCTGTCGATGGCCTTTCAGTTTCTCGGTTATATAATCAATATTCACCTTACGAGATTACAACGATTTATGTATTCAACACGTATGAATATTTTCATGCATTATGCGCTATATTTTATAGCGCACATTTTCTTAAATATGCAGAAGAATTAAGTATGCAGTTACCTAAATATTTACATGAATTTCGTGATTTTTCGAGTTATTCTTATATGATATTCTTACAAATATGAGGATCATTTATTTAAGGACTGATAATAAACCTAATATGCCGTGTCTATTTTATTTTATTATTCGTATTTTATATATACTACCAAACTCTCGGAACCATTAAGCGCTTCAATAAATCTTCGTGCTTATCAGAAAGTTTGGCAACTGCTCAGTTGCTTCTAGAGTTTGTATCATCTTTAATTGGGAATACCAATATATCCCCGGGCATGTTGCGTAACATATATTTCGTCTAAATGAAAGTAAATTGAAAAAATCGTATCTAGAGTAAATTATATGTATGTAAAAAGTATTTTATAATGCTCAAGCTCTATTTTTCAGAAATAGGAAACTTCTTACACAATTCAATAATAATTACATTTCGACTAAGATATCGATAATTCATATATAGCTACACTTTGGATCTGAGATATCTGTAATTTATTACCTGGTATTGATATTATAGTAATAAAAGTGTAACTATATCTTTTCTGTATCCCTTCTGGTATTGTACGTTCCATCCAGTACTAATATATAAGATATTATTTAGCGCAATTGTTACAAGTTACTAATTCCTTAACAATGATAACTTAATTGTGTTTAGCGATTTTATCATGTCGCTTTATGTGTATTATTTAACATCTAGTGAAGTTAACAATAGATGTTTCGCTCATTAATTTGTGTTAGTTTTTAGAACTTAATAATGTTCTCAATTTAAATACGAAAGGTGTTCAAATATAAATGAGTATTTTTTTAGATTTATTGAAAACCAAAAAAATTATCCAATAATACTTTATTTTTCTAGTCTCCTTCTTTCTTTACACATTTTTCCTATGGATCTGAGACTTTTTTATGGCATTACTGTGAAAAGAGAGAAGGCGGGTCTGCACCTGATTTCGCACGACCATTCCCATTATTGGCATTGTCTTTAGAACTGTGTCCAACTAAAGCCCCTTGTAACAGACAAAATATATGAAAATCACGATAAGTTATAGGTCCCAACTGTATAATGGGCGTTCAAGAGTCTTCCAGAAGACTTTCTCCAATTTACAACGTGTGTGGTTTGCTATATGGGGCTTAACATTATCTCAAAGCAAGCTGACGTCCCTGAGGGGCTTTCGTAAATTTTTGCTCGGATAAGTATATTTTACTTGGCTTCACATTCAAAGGGATTACAGTAAGTAGCAGCATTAATTGTTCTATAGTCATGAAGGAAATCCAGCAAAAGAATTCCTTCTGTATCCCAGAAAACCGTCGTGAAAACTTTTCCCGCAAGCCAAACACGTTTTTACTTTCTTTGGGACGAACACTTCCTATTTTCGCCATTCTTTGTTCACCTTTTTGCTCTTGGAAGTGTAATGATGAATTAAACTCCCGTAACATATCACAATGCGATTAAAGAAATGACCTCCCCCAGCCCAATAACAAGAGAGAAGTCTTTGACAGATGTTAAGACGAAAGCTTTGCTTTGTTCCTCTAAAAGAAGACGTGGCATCCAACGAGTTGAAATGTTGCTGAAATCGAGCTCATCGTAGATGATCGAATGGATACTCCCAATTGCTGCTGTTTATCTCAGGAGCGATTTCAAGGGTAAGCCGATGATAATTTTCAATAAGGTTATGGACTGCTTGAACGTGCCCTTCGGTTACATTGACCTTAGGTCGGCGATCATGTGGCTTATTTTCAGACTTTCATAGAATGTTTTGTGATTTCTAAATACTGGTGGCTATGAAAGGGAGTTTTTACCAAACTGTTATCGCAATCCTCGCTAAATTTCAGCATTCCCGTCTGTGTTAAAAACTTAATGATGATGTATTACGTAACAAATCAGTGTACATTGCTCTCGCTCATCTTTTCTACTGCAATACTAACGTTCTTAGGGCTACGTCGACGACAATTCTCGCCTCCAATTACCCTCTTCTACAGTACCCTAAAAACCTACCTTTCAAGACCACCGGCCTGAAATTCTCATTTATGTCTAAATACTCCTCGTAATGGAGCTTTACATTTGGTTCTCAGTAGATCGTCCCTTATTATTGACGGATCAAATTATATAGTGCATGAGGATTTTCATAACCCTCTTTTAGACTCTTTTGTAAAAGAAAACATTCATAGCATATTTGCTTACCAAATGGATTCATGTTTCACTTTTAAAAAGCTAATTTCAATACCTTGTATAATAGTTTATGTAACATATATTCGCCTTATTTATCTAACTATACTCTCAGTTTTACGAAAACTAAAACAGAGTATAACTTAAAAGCATTCTCAAGGTAGCTCCTAGGCATACAATACTTGGTTTAATGATTTAATAATACATCAAGCAATACTACGTTTGTCATATCTATTGCAATCAACTCAATCACTTTACATTTTTACTACCGAAAATAAAAAGGGATATTGATACAGCACATAAGGAATATTTAGAGAATGTGCAGTCTCACATCAAATCTAACCTTAGTAACTTTTGGTATGAGAAAAACGTCAAATATACCAGACACTATGTTTCATAAAAAGTCGTAGATGATTAGTACATTTTCCCAGCTTTTACCTCTCCGCACTCCACTATACACGGAAACGTAATGTAATCGTGTAAAGAAAAAGTGAAAAAACTAATTTTTTTTTTGGGTTTATTTTTCGTTTTTAGGCCTAAAAACCAAAAAAAAGGTTTTTAAAAAATGTTTGCTGTGTATGTCATTGTCGTCGGCATTTATTCTTGTTAGCACCATAACTCAACTAAGTCGTGTCGGATCGATCGGGTTTTGACTGATTCTGATCGGGGGTACCTCCCAGACGACACCTATTGATTTTGAGGTGGATAGAACATACTCTACCATTTAGATGGTTCATGAGAAAGTACAATAGTGGACGATTTGACAATTTTTTTTTGTTAGCACGATCACTCAATTAAATCGTGTCGGATCGATCGGGTTTCGACTGATTCTGATTAGGAACGTCTACCAGACGACACTTATTGATTTTGAGGTGAATAGTATACACCCCACCCTGTGCATGGGTCATGAGAAAGCACAATGGTGGACTATCTGAAAAAAGTTAAACTGTCGCATAAAACACATATTCTGCATTTATGTGTTGGTCTATTTTTTCTCGCCCACTCAATGTCGATATAGAGATGTTCTACGCGTGGAAAAGTCCGTTTTAAGGTTTTAAAACTATTTTGTTTTTTATGTAATTCAGCGTATGACTAACACAAGTCAGGAGCTATTAGTAATGTTCCCCAACTTAGTATTCCAACTATAACCGAGAATCACGTACTCAAAGCGTTATGAAAGTAAAATAATAAATTTCTAACAGATCCCGATGGATTCCTCATCTTTTTGTTGAAGAATTACCCTCCGGTATTTGCTCTCCCATTTCCTATTATGAAAGTTATTAATTTTATATTAAATTTATTTATTCATATGAACATTTCTTCAGATATGCAATAAGTAAAAAATCTTTTAAAAAACAGATAAACCAACGTTGAAAACTATAAACTCATAGTAATTCTTTGCAGATTTGGTAAACTATTTGAAAATGCTTTTATAATATCTTCACATATTCATGTAAAATATGAAATTTGCAATAATCAGCGTGGATTTATATCTGGCAGGTCTACAATTACCAATATCGTAAGTATATTAATATTAAAGAGTAGATCATACAGTGATTTAATTTGTATATAAGTCAATGATTCAAGCCGTATGGAAATAAACTGTTTCGCTTGCGTTTCTAACTATCCTTAAAATGCCCATTTCATGTGAAAAGTAGGATAAACTCTTTATCTTATTTTCCAAATTATTCATGAATAAATTAACTATAAAATGTCACAGTATTGCTATGGAGCTTTTGATTATGCATCGAATTTACTTTGAAACCGGACACAATTGTGTAGTGGCTGTAGTGTTTCATCAATATGAAATATTCATCAATACATGAGATAAATTATTGATAATGAAATGGAGTTTAAATGGAGTTTAAATATGCTTTCGGTATTAAATTTGCTAATAATATTTGTCGCTAATTAAATTGTTCCATATGTAGGATGGAGATTAACTTGCTGAATATAGTGTTTTGTATTAGTTATTGAAGAACTTGTTTTAATCTCCATTGAGCACACATATTTTTCTTATTTAATTAATC
Organism: Rosalia funebris; assembly: GCA_037954035.1. Taxonomy (NCBI): domain Eukaryota; kingdom Metazoa; phylum Arthropoda; class Insecta; order Coleoptera; family Cerambycidae; genus Rosalia; species Rosalia funebris. The sequence continues at coordinate 17,013,833 of JAZFAV010000016.1, read as the reverse complement.
AATGTATATGTCCGTTTATCTACATACCATTATAAAATATTGATGACTAAAATGATTGACTAGGTATGAGTTTTTTATTAGTTTTGTAAATATAAAGCAAAGAATACTATAAAGAATATAGCGGGAAGTATCAAAAGTCCAAAAATCGATAGTAAAGTGTCTTGTATCTGATGAAGATGCAAGAAGGATCTTGATGATAAACTATTTAGAAGGGTGTCAAAGCGTGACATGAAAGAATAACAGTATGCTTCTGCGAAAACTACTTGGTCACTTATCTCGCTGGATCGCTGGATCATCTTTAATTTGATCTGTCAATGAGACGAAGAAATACAGCCAGTTCTAGCCGCGTCTAGTTGCCATTTTAATGGACATTTTAAAGAGTGGTATCAACCAAGGGGCTAATATCTACATAATATGATGGTTGATTATAATTCAAAATAGAGTCGTTAAATAAAAGTCCTGGCAGCAAAAAAGATATGTCACGTTTATTCATTCGTATATCCCACCGAAATGACCTTTATATGTCTTCATTAATTTTTATTAAATACACAAAAAACTATTAATTAAAATAAATAACTTTTATAATTATATAACAAATAATATCAGATTTCGAATCAGATATATCAGATTTCGTATATAATTAAAAGAAAAGGTAGTATTAAAAAATATTTATTAAACGAAATCTTTTCGTTCTCACAAGAGCCAAAATCATCAAAAGTGTCATATTCGTCACTTACATAATGGCTAGCTTCATTTCACATCGGATGTTAAAAAATACTTATATAAAACGTGGCTGTTTTTAGTTATTTGAACATATTCAAAGTATCAAAGAGATCAAGTAAATTTTACATTTGATTATTATACTCATATTATGAACACATAATACGAGACATATTACGAAAGGAGTATTATACCCCACAACTTTTTAAAGCGTTCTAAATATTTTAGGGGTAGTCATTGATAGTACGGCTATATTATAAAAAGGACCTAACCCTGATGTAAAAGAAATAATAAGAATGGAATAGCATACACGGCGTAATCACAAAATACAGTAGGCATGTTCTCTAAACAAGCGAAATAAACATACTATACTAATCTCAAATATGCTTTTGTCTAGCATACTGTAGTGAAAACATGCACTTGTCTACAACCCGCATCTTATCTTTGTAAAAACGAAATAAACTTGGCATTGTGGTCACTTAGTAGACTCATACTGTGTACAGGGGTTTTATATTTCCCCTTCTCTGCCACAGATAAGTAGTTTATTCAAGATTTGTAGTTGTAAGGTATGTATATCGTAACTAATTAGATGTAAGCATCATGGTTACATATTCATCTACGACGTTCTAATACTTCTATTATAATTATATCTCAACTTTTATATTCCTCAAATTAATCAGTACAAATATTCATAAAAGTTTAACTGACGCTCAAAGTGAGAGTTCGGCGATGCAAAAAATGAAATATCCCACTCAGACTATAAGTTAAATAATTGCCAACAAATTTCCATTAAAAATACCCTTTTCCTCATATATTTCTCGGCAGCACTCTATTCCACTTCCTAAATCAGACCAGGTTATCTCGTAAACTTCCATGCCATAAATATGCTACAAATCCATTTCACTCCTATTCCCCATAAACTTGACCTTCGGGTTGCATTCATAATAATTGCCGTTACTTGTATTAATGTGTTTTTCCTTGTTCCAGGTTTCGAAGTGAATTAATACGGACGAGGTGTTCTAATAGACCAACCACTGCGAGTTTTCATCTGGGAAATTAGCAAGCTGCAGTCACGGGTCGTCATGGATCTGCGGCGGCATGAAGTGATCCGTGCGTCTCATCATACACGTCCGAATCGTCTCACACGAAGCTGACTTGCTTTGATGTAATAATAATCGATGTTCGTTTAGGGTGATCGGGGAGCTGACGTACTGAAAAATTTTTGGAAAGAAATATGGTCACACTATAAGTCTAAATATTTTATATCGAGATATCAAAAATGATCTTAGATAAAGGTAGTTATGAAATGGAAATCCTCCATCTTGGCTTATATAATTCTTTTGAAATAATTGTGTTAAAGTTTGTTAACGTACTATACTGACATATTCAATAAAGGTAACGGATATTAATTTTAGAGATAAAATAATGAGCTACAGGTCTGAAAATTAAAAATAAAATACTAATAACCTGCAAATTAACAAAAAAAAGCCAAACTAAAGTAATTATATTGAAAATGTCTCGCGCACTATTCAATGCATAAGTGTACGTTTTTCCTTCAAGAAACTATGCTTCTTAAGAGACGGGCTTGCCTCCTCATTGACGGCTTGAGAATTTCTCAAGCCGTCAAGAAGCAACGAATTCCTTGCTCCTTGTGAGCAAGATGTGTCTCCTTGGTGAGCATGAGGCTCGTTTTATGGAGAAATCATTGGCCAAATCGAAAATCAACTGTGGAAAACAATTGTACGCCAAAGGCAATGTGTTTTGGTTTTTGAATAGAAGGTGTGATATGTTGAATCTACCATCGGTCGATTCGATGAGAACTACTTTATAGTTATGAAAAGCTCATAGTGAGCGATGTTTTGCGGAAAGTCAGTCATATAAAGCGTCTTCTAAGTATATGTTGGTAAAGCTGTATGTGAAAGTACATATAGGGTGTTTCAATTGAACTATAGTATTTGAATTGTGCGCGATTTATGTACTGTCAAAGATAATAGGGCCTCAATACTTAATGTCATCTACAAACTAGATGACCTCAAAATGCCTGTGATCGAATTACGAGCTTAATTTTTAAAGTGTGGTCTAATTACTTCACAACACCCCAAATTAGACAATTTTCTTTGCTGACGTATCCGTCAAGATAAAATTGTTCAGCTTCATCGCTGAACAAAATTTTTTTTTGCAAAAATTAGCATCACCTTCTTTCTTTCCTAGTACCCCATTAACAAATGTACGACGTTTTAAATGGTCTGTAACTTTTAACTGTTGTGTCAACTACATTTTGTATGCTGACAAATGCAGATTATTTAACAATCCGATGCGTGGTGACTCTTGACAAATTAAATTATGGTAACGATGTCAAATTAATGTACTTGGATACCCCCGTATACCTTTTCTTACTGCAGTAATATTTTAATCGGACCAATCACGTCGAGGGTGTATGTGCGTTGTTTATCAATAACAGAACCCATCCCTTCAAATTTGTTCATTAATTTACGGACTGTTAACTAAGTAGGCGCTTTATTTTGTCCTAATTTTACACGAATTTTTGTTAATACAACTGTAAGCGATCGCTCAATTTCATAACTTTTGTACAGCAAACGTTGTGTGGTTTGTAGATGATAATCGTTAAATATTGATGTTCTATCTTTGACAGAACACAAATAGCGCGCAATTCAAATCCTATACTTCTGACTGACATACCTACCCTATATTTGAGTGACAATTATGAGAATCCGAATATTAAGATATTTGTGGAAATAATTATCCGTCACTGACTGGCGATGAATAATTAGATCATTTAAGATATATAAGTCGTGTTAGTTATCACCAAGGTTGGTTACGACTTCCAATCTTATAAACCTTACAGGAAGGTTATAAAAACAGAGTATTGTATATACTTATTTAAAAGGCAGCTCTACGTAATTTAATTTAGTACAACCGTTATATGTGAAGGGAAACTGCACTTTTTCAAAACACTATAACCAACACATACCCTGTGGTATATCAATTCATCATCATGAGGTCATCAGTCCTAAGACTGGTTGGACGCTAACCTCCAGCTTCTCCTATCTTGTGCTAATCTACGCATTTCGCTAATTGTGCTACAACCTACATCCCTTACTATTTGCGAGCAGTAGTCTAATCTAGGCCTACCTCTGCCTTTCTTCACTCCCATTTCTGCCTCCAAAATATCGCGGACTATTCCCCCATGTCTCAGCAAGTGGCCTACCATTCTATCTCTTGTCTTCTTTATGTTTTTCCACATATTTATTTTCTCGCCGACTTTCTCCAATACTTCTTCGCTTCTAACCCTATCAGTCCACGGTATTTTCATCATTCTTCGGTAACACCACATCTCAAAAGCTTCTAATTTCTTCCTACTTGCTTCCCCTACCGCCCAGGTTTCGCAACCATACAGTGCCGTGCTCCATACATATGTTTTCAAAAATCTCTTCCTTGTTTCTAAGTGTGTTACCCCCGAGCATAAAAGTGCTTTCTTTTTATTAAAATCTACTTGACCCTGCGCTATTCTTTGTTTTATCTCTATATTGCTTCTTCCATCCCAATTTATTTTACTTCCTAATTAAGTGAAGTCTTTAAATTCCTCCAATCTTTCATTATTAATTTGTACTTTCGTTTTTGCTCTGCTCTCGGGCCCTCTGCATACTAACACTTTAGTTTTATTTTTATTCACCCTCATTCCGTATTCCTCTGTCAACATTGCCTCCATTTCAATGCTGATTTTAATTCCTTCTTACTAGATGCTAATACTGCTATATCATCCGCGAATCTCAGCATTTTTAGTTTCTGTCTCTGTACTTTAATCCCGAAATTCACTCTATCTTTTACCACATTAATAGCCTCTTCGATGTACAGATTAAAAATTAGTGGTGATAGCGTACATCCTTGTTTTACTCATTTCCTAATACCTACTTCCCTTTTTTCACCTTTTACTTCTATAACAGTAGTTTGCTCTTTTTATAGATTGTGTACTACTCTCGTATCTCTATACTTCATACCCGCGCTCTTTAGTATCTCGAACATTTTTTCACATCTTACGTTATGAAAAGCTTTCTTCAAATCTACAAATCCTATATAAGCGTTCTTTCCTTTTTCTATTGTTTTCTCTAACATTAGCGCCAGAATAGCTTCGCGAGTTCCCTATTTCGCCTAAACCCGAATTGGTCTTCTCCTAGTATTTCCTCCGCTCTATTTTCCATCTTCTTCTGCACTATTCTGGTTAAGATTTTTGACGCATAGGAAGTTAGGCTAATCGTTCTAAAGTTCTCGCATTTGTCGGCTCCTCTCTTTTTCGGTATATCAATTATATTTTATTAATATTATTGTTTATCACTTAATTACATCTTTCTGATGAAACATACACCTTTCAGGTGACGCCTGTGGAAATCTACTCACCGTCGTGTCACATTTATTGGAGTGGCTGTAGTGTCTTCTTGAATTCGATGTCTTAAATTCTGAATATTCCCAATATGAGTCGTAACGTTTTATTTTTGGAATAACCCTCCCCCCCAAAAAAATCATAAACTGTCAGATCACGCAATCTTGGTGGCAAAAAAATATCTGTTAATCCATCGTATTTAAAAATTAGTTCATTCGGAAACATTGCACATTCGGAAACATGGTCTTGCTAGAACCAAGAATTGTCATTAAGATATCGTTATTGAGGAGTGAGAATTTATGCAACGTATCCTGGTAATGAGTCAGGATGTCATAGTTGCTTAAACGACCATAGACAGCGCCGTATCTTCGCTGATTAGGCTCTGAAACAGTTGGAAGTTGACCCAAATTTTGCCAAAAAAATCATCTTTAGCGACGAGGCCCATTCTTGGATGAATGGATATGTAAACAAACAAAATTAAATTTGGGACGATATCAATCCACACGAGATGCACCAGTACCAAATGTATCCCGAGAAAGTCACTGTTTCGTGCAAATTCTGGTGTGACGGAATCATCGTTCCGTATTCCTGCCAAAACTGACGTTGCCATCAATGGCGTTAACGGCGTCAAAACTGTCAACGGCGAGCGATACACATCCATGATAAGCAATTTCTTGTGATCTACACTATATGATATGAATATCGACGACATGTGGTTCCAACAGGATGGCGTTACGTGCCACACAGCACATGCTACGATGGACATTGTGCACGAGCGATCTGCGGGCATAGTTCTCTCGCGCGGCGGTCACGTAAACTGGCCACCGAGATCGTGCTATTCAACGCTTTTAGACTTCTTCCTTTGAGGCTATCTTAAATTATAGATCTACGCGAATAAACCGCAAACAATTGATGCCCTAAAAGTCAGTCAACATAACGAACGCCATTCAGCAAATTTAACCAAATTTATGTAACAAAGTCGTTGAAGATTAGACCTCCCGAATACGGTCCACAATTCAAATCCGAGGCGGGCATTTGAACGACGTTATAATCCATACTTGCTATAAAATATTGCCTTGCAAAAAGAAATTGAGTGGATATTTCACATATAACTTGTTTTATTTACATAAAAAATCTAGCGTCCTTATTGAAAGACCCTGTAGTTAAAAGCTGTTCCTCCTTAGCACATTTATAGTCGCCCGGTTTGTATATACATATACCCAAACATGAGTTGTCCAACGTGTGTTTTATACACTAAAATTTAAAAATGCAATCATTCTTTCGACATAATTAGTAGGTCGTTATCATTCTAAAAGCAGTCAAATAACTTCGGACAAGACGAGTTATGATCATAAAAGTTAATTGTTAATTTAAACTTTAAACAAAATCAATTAAACTCTTAAGTAGGTTAGAAATCGACATTAAAATTTAACGAAAAGTAACCAGTTTGAATTGGAATTAAGAATTAGAATGTCTGTAATTAAAGTTGAAATGATTACTTATAACAGCGGAATCAAGAAATTTATTATTAACTTGAAGACTCAAATAGAAGTTCTGAAATATTTAACGGTATTAATTATGACTACCTTTATATAACAAAAAATATACAATGTATTAACCCTGTTTACGGCAAGTAACAGATAAGGAACAGGAATAAAAAAGAAGCATAAATAAACGTAATTACTTTTTAATACTTCAATCTTGTTCAATTAGAAGGGAAGTTCGTAAATATTAAGATTATTCGGAAAATCCAGGTTTTGATTTAAGAGGATATTTAATGTTTGGGCTACATGACATCCTATAGTATAACTCAAGTTACTCATAGCTCCATTTAGGTTGTTTAATTACTAATACTAATATTAAGCGATTTTAATGAGGAAATCTTCCTATTTCATTTTTCTCCAATACGTTTTCTTATTACATAATTAATTATTTTCACAAGACCCTGCTGTATCTGTATCAACTTGAACATAAATACTTCTTTAAGCTATGCTCCATTTACAGGATCTTTCAATTAGGACGCTTGATTTTTAAATGTAAATAAAACATGTTGCGTGTGAGATATACACTTAATTTTTGTTATTTGAAAGAATATTTTATGGCATTAAGTATGGAATATAACGCTGTTCAAATGTGCTTTGCTTGGTGGCACGGTTCTGGAGATTCAATTTTCGATGACTTTGTCGTATAAATCTGGCTGAATTTGTTGGATGGTGTTCGTTATGTTGACTTTGAGGGCATCAATTGTTTGCGGTTTATTTGTATAAACCAAGGACGCCGTTACCTATGGGCAAGGGGGGCGCTTGCCCCCCCCCTGGACTTTTGGAACACAAAAATAATCTACTTTTATTGCCCGCTACTTTAAACTCGCCATATATGTGTGATACAAGAATATATTGATGCATTGTATAGTATTGTTGTTTCTGTTTTTTCATTGTATATTCACATTATGCTGTTTTTTTGGTTATTCGCTCAAATACCTAACCTAACCTACTACAAATTTTTTTTGCTCCCCCCCCTGAAACATTTTCTAACGGCGCCCATGATATAGACCTGGGATTTATGATAGCCCCAAAGGCAGAAGTCTAAAGGCATTAAATCGCACGATTTCGGTGGCCAGTTTATGTTGCCGCTGCGCGAGATATCCATACCCTCAAATCTATCGTGCAGAATATCCATCGTGACATGCGCTGTGTGGCACGTAGTGCCATCCTGTTGGAACCACATGTCTTCGGTATCAATATTATCTAGTTCAGGCTACAAGAAGTTGCTTCTCATCGATCTATAGAGCTTACCGTTGATGGTTATGGCAATGTCAATCTTGTTTTGGAAGAAGTACGCACCGATGATTCCACCAGACCAAAATCCTTACAAACAGTGACTTTCTCGGGATGCATTTGATGCTGGTGTATCTCATGTCGATTGCTATCGTCACAAATCCGACAATTTTGCCATCCATTCAAAAATGGGGGCAACGGCCATCCCATGTTGAACATCGATCCTCGTCCGATCACCGATGTCAAGCAACCTCGGGAACAGTTAGCACTTGGATGGGTTACTGCTTGAAAACACCGCGTGCCGTTTCAGCAAAGAAAAAGAAGAATAATTCAAAAATGGGCCTCGTTTCAAAAGATTATTTTTTTGGCGAAATCTAGGTCAATTTCCGAACACAATCAGTGAACACACGACGCTGTCTATGATTGTTTACGTTAAGTTTCTGGGTCAGTTGGATTTTATACGGATGCAGAGCCAAGTCCTGATGGAGAATTCCTCAAGTTGAAGTCGCATAAGGGCCAAGTTCTTGTGAACGACGAGAAATTGACTGTCTTGGGCTTCCTGTACACTCTCACACATAGCAGTGCGTACTTTTTTGATCAATTTATAAATTTAAGAGGTTATCCTACATCTAAGAAGACATAAAATATTTAAAAAATTTTCCAGAACTTTATTATAAAGAAAAGAAATAATTTCGGAAAAAATCGTCTGTTTCTAATTATTATTATAAAGATTATGAACTGTTATTTCTGTTCTATTTTCAGAGTATAAGTTTTATATAGCTCTATAATGTGAACAAATTTTGGGCCGACCCATTTGTGAGAAAAAAATTACTTTCTGATGTTTCGTTTACTTCGATTTATTCAAAAACTAAAATAGATAGACGCCTGAAACTTGTAGGATCGCTTGACGCTGAAATTGTACTATGCGTATCGTCCTGTGACCTTTAATTTTTTTAATTAAGACTAAACTTATAGTGGAACATAAGTTTGGTGTAAAATATACATTACCTATTATTAATTAGTCTGAGTTTTTAATAAAATGCGAGGTATTTCGTTATGTCGACATACACTTAGGATTCAGCTCTTACAAAGGCATAAACTCATTCAACAAATACGGCTCTAGTGCAGTCAAAGCATTAAACTTACGTACGTACATTTAGAAAATGAGCATCTTTCACTGTTTCAGTAATACCCAGCTCCCCGACTGCTTCTGAATTTCCGCGGTCCTAATGTTACCTAAAGTTGAAGTGTACCCCTTAATTAAGTTTTGTTCTCAGATATCTATTCCCAGAACGTTAAGGTTCGCTAAGCTTTTAATGAAATTAGTTAATACCTGACGGTGTAGTTAGTGTTTCGGAACAGGGAGTTATGTACTGCGCTACAAACGTTCCAGAATCGAATGACATCGACTGTCTGTGGCCAGTGAATGAATAATATTACGCGAGTGCACGTTAGTGTAGACCAACATCGACAATAACAAATTGACAATGGCGGTGATGGTGCTTCTCTTGAACTGCGTGACATTCTGTGTGATGGCGTTGTTTCTGACTGAGGCTGTCAACTCGACGATGTCAACCGAAGTGGAGGCGGGTAAGTTTATTCATTATTTTTTTTATGTCCTAACCGAACTGAAGGCAGATAATGATAAAACTGATTTCGTTACTCCATGCTAAAAAATAGTTTCTCCATGCTAAAAACAGTATCAATTAAAATTAAAAAACGAAGTTATTTGGATATTCCTTCATGAAAATCTGTTAAATTATAGCTAATGTAATACATTCAATAAAATTATTATTACTAAATTAATCAGCAATATATCATTTGGAAAATTTTGTTATCAGAAATTGTTCATTCTTATATAATGGCTTGCCGTAATTAGGTAAATATTCTTCTTGTATAGTTACTACCAGTTTTTCTATAATATATATATATATATATATATATATATATATATATATATATATATATATATATATATATATATATATATATATATATATATATATTAAGTCCTTTCAGCAAATCCCCGGCGATGAATATTTAAAGAAAATGGGGTATAATATTGTTAGCGTTTTTCCTAAACTAATTTAAGGCGATGGAAATGGAGTTGGTAGAATTTAGGGCGATATACGTACATTCTAAATTACTCTAACTGAAATACTGTATACTATTATATATAGTATTATCCCCACAGCATCACGTCTTCATTGTTTTCTCAATAATTCATAAGCACATTTTAGTTTGATTTTATATCTGACTGTACTTGAACTCCAATTTTTATACACATTGTGGCATATAAGTAAAACATAAAAGCATGTTCTAAATAATTTATGATTTTTAATAAAATCCTGAAATGCAACAACTGTTTTTAATACTAAAATAGCATTATTTGAACAGAATTTCTTGCCTTCCCCTCAGCCTTAATTTTTAATTTTCAGAATTATTTTACTCATTAATTATTATGTTACTCAATAGTTATTACATTTTATAAGCAAGAAAGAGCAAGAAGCTCTCGCACCTTTGTAGGGTAATGTATTTTGAATTCTAACAGCTTTGCTTAATTCACATATTTGTAGAACTCTGTCAGTGTAGAGTTCTATAAAATCTACAGGATTAATCCAATAGTAATTAAAGCAATTATTGTAATTAAAGCTCGCACCAAGAAGAAGCACTTATATCGCTACACTGTTTCTTCCACTTACATTCTAAATGAAGTTCGTAATAACTAATGGATTGGTCTCATGATTTCGTGACCAGTACCAAGAGAGTTATTTACGCGTGTCTAAATTCATGTATATCTTCATAACTGTGGGGTTGATAGGCGAGAAGTTATTAAGCCACCTGATTGATCAGTAGTTTATCGATTCAATTTCATCTATCCTTAAAAGGTGAATTTGAGATCACTAATGCCCAAAATATTGACGATTTAAAATCGCCGCGCCGGTAACAAGGGTTTCATTTAATTACACCTTATCTATTTATATCATATCCATATCAAGATCCATAATCCATAATCTAAATTACTTTAGTCATGCCTAGATTACTGATAAGTGAGAAGAACCAGCTGTAGTACCTTGTAGGTGATTTCTATTTCGTGTCCATCTTCAAATAAAATCTCTATTAAACTGCCTTCGACAAAAGATAATACATATCTACTACAGAAATCAAAACAAATGAAAGACGAAAGCTGAAAAAGTTAAGAAATATGAAACCTCACCATAGCGATTGAACACATCTGGGGCCTGAATAGAGTAGAAATTATTTCAATGGTCCTCTCGACAACATGTGTACGAAGTACAATGTGTCCTCTCGACGATGACGAAGAATCTAAAAGTTACAGTGAAGAATCTTGGACCGATCTACCTTTACCTCTATCTTTAAATCAATGCAGAATAGCATCATATTGCAGACCTATCACATAAAATTTTATAAACCAATATTAATACGCAAAATGGATCGAACTGGAATAATGTGAAATTTCTTCCCTATCATATCAAGAGTAGGTTATTTTTTTTTCAGCAACTTTCAGAAACTGTTAGTACTTTTTAGACCTATGGAAAATAGTGTTTATTGTAATAGCGGCATTCAAATGAATGTTCTTAGTTTAAATCGTTAATAAAAAATATATATTATAAACAAAGTATTATCATTTTTAAGTTTAAAAGTTTGAAGGCATGTTATTCATTACAAAGTAAAGTATTTTATGAAATTAAATGACCATTCCACTTGAAAGTTGAATTGGATCCTATATAACGATATTAATTTCTTGGTAGCTTTTATTATCAAATTCATGGGAAGTTCTAAGTACATTCTAATGTAATTCAGGTAAAAAAATATAGGTAAAGTTCTCATTGTAGTGAAATACGTAAATAAGACGTTATAATAAAATGCAAGCGAGTTTCGTCTAAAATTACCACGAGGGAACGTATCATTCTAATAGCTACTCCTAGTCAGACATGTATTAAAAGTCGACGATGCTGGCTGGGTTTTATGGATTCTTTTATGTGAAATCAGCTGTCTTTTGACAAACGATTTCACGCATTCTATTCATAAAGCTACGTTCGGTATTACGTACGTCATTCGCTACTCGATAGAAAACTCCATTTTGTACCCAAATAGGAATTGCAAAAAATCCTGTAGGAAGCAATAAAGAGAAATAAATGGAAATACCGATACGCTAAAATCTGGTTTTCAAAAGCCTTATATGCATCTGCATCGCTTTATGTGAATTCGAGGTTACAGTATAACGTGGAATGAATTCAATAACATGAGATGGAAGTATTTATGATATTCCAGCTCGCATTAACTGATTTAAATGTTTAATCCTGTGAATAATATGTAGCAGGTGTCCTGTAATGTTTTCCTCTTTTTGGGTGAATAAAACTTGGTTATTAAACAATATATTTACATTCACAATTTTTTATTTAAATTTACGATGTAGGAAAAGTGATGTATGAAAAATAATATAAATAGAAGTTAAGAGAGGTGTATTACACATAAAGCAAAAGAGAAATATACCAATGCTTATGAAGGGTATACCATAAGCATGGACATATTTCTCCTCCAAAGTCTGCCTGTTGTTAACCCAACCCAAGCATACAATGACATCTTCAGTATTGCGCATATACCAATAGAGATAGTATGAATAACACACGTCTATAGAAGAATCCTATGTCACTTCTTATTTTAGTACACAGTATTCAACTCTTCATCTATCAACTCTTTAAAAAAGATTTCAGAATTTGTGCTAGGATAATCTAAAATATTTTTTATAATGTCTAAAACCACAGGATCCACAAAAATATAAATGATAGAAAACGTCTATTAATCAGTAATGAAAATAATATTCTGGAAAATAAAAAGCAACGTGTTATGTAATTGTTATACACATATATTAATAAAACCATACTTCCACTAGCTAAAATACATATGTGAATAGACAGTTATTCATATGCTTCAATATTAAGTCAAAGATGTATTAGTTTTTCTAAAGTAGGTATTAGTTTTCTACAAAGGAAAACACGAAAGTTTGAAGAAAACGAAAACGCGTTTTCCTCAAACACGAGAAATATTGGATACACTCGTAGCACACGTAATTTTAAGTAAACATTAATTTATTAGGTTTTATTAAATATGCAGTAAGATATGTATAACCTAACTTTATTGGAAAAATTTCCAATGAAACACACTTTGTGATATAGAAAAGAGTTATTTTTTCTATCGTGAGTTCTAGATTTTATGTTCGAAAAACGGCATAATCCCGAGTTAATAAAAATCGATAACGCACCTTTATTTTTCTCAATTTAGGCGAAATAAGCGACGGACAATAAAAAATGTATTTGAATTTTACCGGCCAGAACCGAGTCATTGTCGAGCAAATTTAATAAAAGGGAACACTGAAAAGAGGGATGATATATGACACACTATTTCCTCAATATTGGGCTAACGCAATTGTTTTTTATGTCGATATTAATAAACAAGTACTCATGTTTGATTTGTGCTATAGGCTGAAAAAAATAACTCTTAAATCATTTGCTGATAACTTTTTGCTTGGTTGTCAACGATATGTACTAGCTAAATATTTATTAAATTCACATTTTATTATTTTAAACTTTATCTAAATAAAAATACAGTGTTGAACCCACTTATGAACCACAAGTATTTTTAACATTATTTCGGATATTTATATGAGGCACTCGGGTAGGCCGCAAAGTAATTTAAAAAGTACTTCTAAATTAATTTCTAAATATGTAACATGATTAATGCAACTGCAATACAAAGAATGTATCTCTTTTAAATGAAGCATCGTCTATATTTTTATATTAGAACATACTCATGAACTAATTTTAGACACTTATAATATTTGTGATCAAATTGACGATGAGTTAATTACAAGCATCCAGTCTAAACGTCAATTAAATTAATCTCACATTAAAACAGTTCAAAAGGGTTAAAAATACAAGCTCTCAATAATTTTAAACATGTCAGTAATTTGAAGCTGGCCTCGAGCTTTGGTCTCGAGCCTGTGTCTTAGAAAATGAAAGGAAGTGTTTTTTCCTTTTAGCTATTTATATCTCAGATATATCTGAGTACGTACTATCAAAATAAGAGATTAACTTAAAATTACACTTTCCACGTATCAAAAAGAGTTGTCTGGAGGATCTTTGAACGTGCCAAAATAAGTGAAATAGAGAGATAATGTGTGAAGTAATAGATGACCTACAATACCCGGAATATCAAGATTGACTGCGCTAGCCGTACTAGCTCTGATCCTAACAATTTATTGACCTGACACAGTGACGTTCGCAGGGGACATGATGTTATTTATTCCTTATCGAACTACCTTAAAATTTAGATATCTGTTAATGGCTCATTGTCCTGCCAGATACTACCCTAAAATCGAGTATAAAAGATTGAAACGGGTAAATAATAAAGCCGTATTCATATTAAACTAATTTGTTAAATATAAAATTATTTTGTAACGGTAGTATTGTGCTTCAATATAATAAGGTACGAAATATTTTTGTTATATTGAAGCGCAATAGTATTTTGCTTCATACAGTTTTGATTTTGAAACAGAATAGTATTGTGCTTCAAAATAATAATAGTATTATGCTCCTAAAGTACTATATATATATATATATATATATATATATATATATATATATATATATATATATATATATATATATATATAGTACTTTAGGAGCATAATACTATTATTATTTTGAAGCACAATACTATTCTGTTTCAAAATCAAAACTGTATGAAGCAAAATACTATTGCGCTTCAATATAACAAAAATATTTCGTACCTTATTATATTGAAGCACAATACTACCGTTACAAAATAATTTTATATTTAACAAATTAGTTTAATATGAATACGGCTTTATTATTTACCCGTTTCAATCTTTTATACTCGATTTTAGGGTAGTATCTGGCAGGACAATGAGCCATTAACAGATATCTAAATTTTAAGGTAGTTCGATAAGGAATAAATAACATCATGTCCCCTGCGAACGTCACTGTGTCAGGTCAATAAATTGTTAGGATCAGAGCTAGTACGGCTAGCGCAGTCAATCTTGATATTCCGGGTATTGTAGGTCATCTATTACTTCACACATTATCTCTCTATTTCACTTATTTTGGCACGTTCAAAGATCCTCCAGACAACTCTTTTTGATACGTGGAAAGTGTAATTTTAAGTTAATCTCTTATTTTGATAGTACGTACTCAGATATATCTGAGATATAAATAGCTAAAAGGAAAAAACACTTCCTTTCATTTTCTAAGACACAGGCTCGAGACCAAAGCTCGAGGCCAGCTTCAAATTACTGACATGTTTAAAATTATTGAGAGCTTGTATTTTTAACCCTTTTGAACTGTTTTAATGTGAGATTAATTTAATTGACGTTTAGACTGGATGCTTGTAATTAACTCATCGTCAATTTGATCACAAATATTATAAGTGTCTAAAATTAGTTCATGAGTATGTTCTAATATAAAAATATAGACGATGCTTCATTTAAAAGAGATACATTCTTTGTATTGCAGTTGCATTAATCATGTTACATATTTAGAAATTAATTTAGAAGTACTTTTTAAATTACTTTGCGGCCTACCCGAGTGCCTCATATAAATATCCGAAATAATGTTAAAAATACTTGTGGTTCATAAGTGGGTTCAACACTGTATTTTTATTTAGATAAAGTTTAAAATAATAAAATGTGAATTTAATAAATATTTAGCTAGTACATATCGTTGACAACCAAGCAAAAAGTTATCAGCAAATGATTTAAGAGTTATTTTTTTCAGCCTATAGCACAAATCAAACATGAGTACTTGTTTATTAATATCGACATAAAAAACAATTGCGTTAGCCCAATATTGAGGAAATAGTGTGTCATATATCATCCCTCTTTTCAGTGTTCCCTTTTATTAAATTTGCTCGACAATGACTCGGTTCTGGCCGGTAAAATTCAAATACATTTTTTATTGTCCGTCGCTTATTTCGCCTAAATTGAGAAAAATAAAGGTGCGTTATCGATTTTTATTAACTCGGGATTATGCCGTTTTTCGAACATAAAATCTAGAACTCACGATAGAAAAAATAACTCTTTTCTATATCACAAAGTGTGTTTCATTGGAAATTTTTCCAATAAAGTTAGGTTATACATATCTTACTGCATATTTAATAAAACCTAATAAATTAATGTTTACTTAAAATTACGTGTGCTACGAGTGTATCCAATATTTCTCGTGTTTGAGGAAAACGCGTTTTCGTTTTCTTCAAACTTTCGTGTTTTCCTTTGTAGAAAACTAATACCTACTTTAGAAAAACTAATACATCTTTGACTTAATATTGAAGCATATGAATAACTGTCTATTCACATATGTATTTTAGCTAGTGGAAGTATGGTTTTATTAATATATGTGTATAACAATTACATAACACGTTGCTTTTTATTTTCCAGAATATTATTTTCATTACTGATTAATAGACGTTTTCTATCATTTATATTTTTGTGGATCCTGTGGTTTTAGACATTATAAAAAATATTTTAGATTATCCTAGCACAAATTCTGAAATCTTTTTTAAAGAGTTGATAGATGAAGAGTTGAATACTGTGTACTAAAATAAGAAGTGACATAGGATTCTTCTATAGACGTGTGTTATTCATACTATCTCTATTGGTATATGCGCAATACTGAAGATGTCATTGTATGCTTGGGTTGGGTTAACAACAGGCAGACTTTGGAGGAGAAATATGTCCATGCTTATGGTATACCCTTCATAAGCATTGGTATATTTCTCTTTTGCTTTATGTGTAATACACCTCTCTTAACTTCTATTTATATTATTTTTCATACATCACTTTTCCTACATCGTAAATTTAAATAAAAAATTGTGAATGTAAATATATTGTTTAATAACCAAGTTTTATTCACCCAAAAAGAGGAAAACATTACAGGACACCTGCTACATATTATTCACAGGATTAAACATTTAAATCAGTTAATGCGAGCTGGAATATCATAAATACTTCCATCTCATGTTATTGAATTCATTCCACGTTATACTGTAACCTCGAATTCACATAAAGCGATGCAGATGCATATAAGGCTTTTGAAAACCAGATTTTAGCGTATCGGTATTTCCATTTATTTCTCTTTATTGCTTCCTACAGGATTTTTTGCAATTCCTATTTGGGTACAAAATGGAGTTTTCTATCGAGTAGCGAATGACGTACGTAATACCGAACGTAGCTTTATGAATAGAATGCGTGAAATCGTTTGTCAAAAGACAGCTGATTTCACATAAAAGAATCCATAAAACCCAGCCAGCATCGTCGACTTTTAATACATGTCTGACTAGGAGTAGCTATTAGAATGATACGTTCCCTCGTGGTAATTTTAGACGAAACTCGCTTGCATTTTATTATAACGTCTTATTTACGTATTTCACTACAATGAGAACTTTACCTATATTTTTTTACCTGAATTACATTAGAATGTACTTAGAACTTCCCATGAATTTGATAATAAAAGCTACCAAGAAATTAATATCGTTATATAGGATCCAATTCAACTTTCAAGTGGAATGGTCATTTAATTTCATAAAATACTTTACTTTGTAATGAATAACATGCCTTCAAACTTTTAAACTTAAAAATGATAATACTTTGTTTATAATATATATTTTTTATTAACGATTTAAACTAAGAACATTCATTTGAATGCCGCTATTACAATAAACACTATTTTCCATAGGTCTAAAAAGTACTAACAGTTTCTGAAAGTTGCTGAAAAAAAAATAACCTACTCTTGATATGATAGGGAAGAAATTTCACATTATTCCAGTTCGATCCATTTTGCGTATTAATATTGGTTTATAAAATTTTATGTGATAGGTCTGCAATATGATGCTATTCTGCATTGATTTAAAGGTAGAGGTAAAGGTAGATCGGTCCAAGATTCTTCACTGTAACTTTTAGATTCTTCGTCATCGTCGAGAGGACACATTGTACTTCGTACACATGTTGTCGAGAGGACCATTGAAATAATTTCTACTCTATTCAGGCCCCAGATGTGTTCAATCGCTATGGTGAGGTTTCATATTTCTTAACTTTTTCAGCTTTCGTCTTTCATTTGTTTTGATTTCTGTAGTAGATATGTATTATCTTTTGTCGAAGGCAGTTTAATAGAGATTTTATTTGAAGATGGACACGAAATAGAAATCACCTACAAGGTACTACAGCTGGTTCTTCTCACTTATCAGTAATCTAGGCATGACTAAAGTAATTTAGATTATGGATTATGGATCTTGATATGGATATGATATAAATAGATAAGGTGTAATTAAATGAAACCCTTGTTACCGGCGCGGCGATTTTAAATCGTCAATATTTTGGGCATTAGTGATCTCAAATTCACCTTTTAAGGATAGATGAAATTGAATCGATAAACTACTGATCAATCAGGTGGCTTAATAACTTCTCGCCTATCAACCCCACAGTTATGAAGATATACATGAATTTAGACACGCGTAAATAACTCTCTTGGTACTGGTCACGAAATCATGAGACCAATCCATTAGTTATTACGAACTTCATTTAGAATGTAAGTGGAAGAAACAGTGTAGCGATATAAGTGCTTCTTCTTGGTGCGAGCTTTAATTACAATAATTGCTTTAATTACTATTGGATTAATCCTGTAGATTTTATAGAACTCTACACTGACAGAGTTCTACAAATATGTGAATTAAGCAAAGCTGTTAGAATTCAAAATACATTACCCTACAAAGGTGCGAGAGCTTCTTGCTCTTTCTTGCTTATAAAATGTAATAACTATTGAGTAACATAATAATTAATGAGTAAAATAATTCTGAAAATTAAAAATTAAGGCTGAGGGGAAGGCAAGAAATTCTGTTCAAATAATGCTATTTTAGTATTAAAAACAGTTGTTGCATTTCAGGATTTTATTAAAAATCATAAATTATTTAGAACATGCTTTTATGTTTTACTTATATGCCACAATGTGTATAAAAATTGGAGTTCAAGTACAGTCAGATATAAAATCAAACTAAAATGTGCTTATGAATTATTGAGAAAACAATGAAGACGTGATGCTGTGGGGATAATACTATATATAATAGTATACAGTATTTCAGTTAGAGTAATTTAGAATGTACGTATATCGCCCTAAATTCTACCAACTCCATTTCCATCGCCTTAAATTAGTTTAGGAAAAACGCTAACAATATTATACCCCATTTTCTTTAAATATTCATCGCCGGGGATTTGCTGAAAGGACTTAAGAAAACGAACTAAAATAACGCATTTAGGTATTATTTGCCAATGGAGGGATTCTTATGGAAATAAGGCGGTGATCGATACGCATCGAACTAAAACCAGTTGAAGGGAAGATTTATATCGGATGTTTACAAGAACAAAACGTGTAGCATGTGGTTATTTAAGGCATTTTGAACTGCTTTATAATAAAGAGGTTATTGAAGAAAATGGGGTATGTAATAAAGTGTGCGAAAAATTATTTACAGCACAAAATGCTTTTATAGGGTTCCAGTATAATATCGTATTAATATCAATAAAATATTAAATTTCTAAATGAAAGTAAAAGCGCCGAAAAAGAGGACCTCTATAATGCAATATTGATCAAGGCTGAGATTGAGTAGACATTATTAGTCTTGTCTGAGGCAGACTTTGATCGTCGATTTGGCGCGTAATCTGATTTAAAATAAATTTGATTATTTTAAATCAAATATTACATCGATAACTCGAATAAATAGCACAGTCTCAGAAAATATTAAAACTATATGACTTTTCAGTAGATAATTTGTCCTATATATTATTTATTTAAATTTCTGCAAAATTTGTCAATGTTGGTACCCCCCCTTTCCCACCGACGGTACCTCCAGGTGAGTAGGGAATCGGTGGTGTCGCCGGAAATTTATCGGACATGGCCGGTTTCTCGCTATTTAAGCGCCTCAGTGTCCCGATTGGGTGATGACGACGCATTTAATCATCAGACGTCGTCCCGTCGGCAGTCTTCTCCAACCAACTGACACCCTGAGTGTATCTTTGATCTCCTCTGGTGGCCTTGCCTTCTTGAGTATTGGGATGAACTCTATGATATGTACAGTGCTCTTCCAATTTCAGGTTTTCATGTTCTAAGTGGAGAGAGGATTGTTTCTGAGATACGGTCAACTGCTCTTTCATCGGAAGAGTGGGAAGACCATTTAGACTGCCAGAATATCACCGGTTTGTAACCCCTCTCTGCAACACTTCACTAGACTGTGTCAGATCCTCGGTTGCTTCCATGTTACTAAAGGTCCATGGTGGCACGTTTTCCACAGTATGTCGATAAGTCCCGGAAGATTAACTCCCCAAAATTGTGCTATCTGCACTCTCTACAGAGTCATTATCACGATAAAGAATCTTTCTACGACTGACTGAAGACTGAAGACCCTTTCTGAAGAATTCTATGTGGAAATTGACCACGCAATAGTTTCCAGATCCAACTGCAGTAGGACACGTTGCGAATAACTACAATAGGTTATGTGGTCTTGTTTTCTACGGCATAGTGGTGTGACCCACCGTGAGAGGCCTGCTATCAATATGGAGAACACGTAATAGGATGAGTTCCTTGCGGTACTCCTTCCAGTACCTTGTTATTAGGAAGATGATCTCCTATTTTTACTCTGGAATTTCACTTAGGTACGATTTCACCAATTTCATCGTGATCACTGGGAATCCCATATCGAGCACCTTTACTAATAGGCCGTTGTACCAGATCCCATCGAGCGCTTAGGCGACATCCAGGAACACTACTTCCATGACGTTCTTTCTATTAAAACCCTTCGTCACATACGAGTTTCAGGATCTGCAGCACTGTCAAGTATGTGTTCTAGCAGACGAATAATCAGGACCTTAGTCTAATCTCTACGGTTGTGTAGTATACGCTCTGCCACTTTCGTCACTGTTGAGAATAAGCTGATGGGAATGAACCTTTACCTTGTTTCGGAATGAAGACAACGCAATGTTCGTTTTTTTTTTAATTTCAAAGTAGGAGCCTTGCTAGATCCTGGACCGGATTCCGTTCAACAGTCCCGCTATTCCCTTCCTTGGAAGTTTCCTCAACGCCTGGTTATCAATCTTGTCGTAGTCTGGGATTGCAACAATTGAATTAAACTGGTATATTCCAATTTTCAGCTGAGTTTCTCGCAATGATTTCCTTATTACAATATGAAAACTTATATATACTTTATTTAGTTTCTTCAATAAATGCGAGATATTGACGTACATAATCAAGAAAAATAACTGAGGAGGAATCGAGAACTACGATCGATGTTGTTTGGGACTTTTATTAAATTAATCTATCCTCAGACATACACCAAATGGTAGAGAAGGTATCTTAGCACAATATATATTCTCTATAGTTTGGTGTATGTCTTAGGACAGGAGATGTATCAAAGCCCTCACACATAATAGAAATAAAAATGAATTATATACATGTAACCTATATACGAACTTACCTTTTCAAAAAATAAAACCCGCCACAGGTAGGATTCGACATTTGTACCGGATCGGAACCGAACGACATACAGCTATTTCGAACTTATTAGTTCTCATCAGTGTCGTACACGCCAATTCAGGACAAATGCCGAATGAACTTTATGGCGTATACATCTTTATCGATACGATCTTTGTCAGTGACATATAAGTCGGAAATCGAGAAAGGAACCACCAAGCGGTTATCAGAGTATAGATATTACATAATCGCTCTAGGGTTTTATTTTTTGAAACCTTATCTGATCGTGCAGAAACACGAGAAAAGTGTCGAGGATCGCCTCTGGGCATAATTCAATGCCTGGCGGGGCTTTAGCCCGAGGAGTAGTTGTTTCCTAGAGCGATTATGTAATAGATTTGCTATTCGGGAACTACTTTGATAACCGCTTGGCGGTTTGGTGGTTCCTTTCTCGATTTCCGACTTATACGAGTATGTTACTGACATACGAACTTAGGTAACTAAACTAAACTAACTAAACTAAAAAAAACTGATATTATATTTTATCTACATATATTTTGTTAATAATTATTGTACTCCTCAAAATATAGTTATTAAAACTGAAACTTTCGATATTATTTCTTTATAAATTTTAACTCACTGATGGAATTCAAAACAAAAGTGATGTACATGTTGGCATGGAATTATTACTTAAATTAAATCTAATGTACAATTCATTTTCTATTTATTCATCGTGGTTGATATAATCGCCTTGAAAAGGGTGGAGTGCAATAGAAGGCATCTAGTTTTCAAGTGAATTATGGGTGGTATCCCCAAGATGGTAGTCACTTAAGAGTAACTTTGATTCTCATCGGAATAATAAAACTTCATGGTTAGTTTACGAGATTATTCAGTCCCAAAATCAGCTGCGGTTAACGTCATCGAGGAGACTTCCGCAATTAAGATGCGTTAACGGTAATGCCCGTTTTAATGATTTATCCGAAGAGACGCAATTTCGTATAATGCGTCGATAACGTTAACGACTTCTATTTCACGTAGTGAAGACTAAATTTGTTCTAGAGAAGTTGAAATCTCTCGAAACAAATAATCTTCACTAGATATCAGGCTACAAAATAATTTTTAATATCGAAATTTTTTTTATATGATGGCAGTTCGATTTTTATGAATACGAACACACAATTTCAGTATTTCTCTTCATATTCCAACTTCTTATTAAGTTATGTTGATAGGGAACAATCGATTTTATATTTTAGCTCATTTTTCAGTTAAAAGTAACATGTTGCATAAATAAGTTATTAAGGAAACCTGAGATGAATATTAGAAAATAGATTTTATTTTAAGTTTTATTGTTTTATTTATTACCTACATTAATTACAATGGAAAACTGTCAATTTATTACCAGGAATTTAAGAGTCGACTTCGAGTACATTACTGCCCCTCATGCTGAATTACTTTTTCATAATTGGCTCTAGTTTCTGAAATGACATACATGATAAATATTAATGCAAATTAAGAAAACAAAATAAAAGAAGCAGTGTCTCTTGTTTCGATTTTATATATATATATATATATATATATATATATATATATATATATATATATATAAAACCTATAATAATAAGAAACTAAAGAGTAATTGCTGCAGAAAATATTAAAAATGATAAAAAAGTTTATTGTACGATTCTCTTTTACATATATTTTTGCTGTGAACAGTTCCTCTGCAGATTCCAACAGTAATCAGCTCTCATATGATAATGCTCTTTTGATACTTTTCTTCTATTATTTGGGAATTCTGATGAAACCGCTCTTCTTGTTATAATATCCTAAGTTAGAAGAACATTTGTAAAGTGGCTATGCAAAAAATGTAATTTAATACTCACATGGCTACCAATTTTTTAAAACATTTTAGCATCTTTTGTACTACTTCTTGGTAGTTTCGAGGGCGGATCAAATATAAACGGGACTTTTCTACATAGTCTCCTGCTTTACAAATACATTTTTCCCAGCGAAGAGGAAGTTTTTTTTATCCCAGTATGTATGAAGCTGGTTGCGCCAGGAGCTAATTGCTCACGAGTTCCTCTACGCCCTGGTCATCTTCAAATCGTTGCCCTCCTAGGGCTTCTTTAAGTGGGCCAAACGAATTAAAATCGCAGGGCGATAAGTCCAGGCTTTAGGATGGATGTTCATGTGGAGTCCAGTGCATTTCTTTCAGTTTTTCGACAGTTGGGGCTGCAATATGGGGTCTGGCGTTGTAGTGTAGGAGGATTGCCTCTCGAATTAGTTGGTTTCATCTTTTGCGGCGATTCCATTACTTATTCCGACCTCTTCTACAATTCCGGATACGGTTACTCGTCGATCTTCTTCCAGAATGTCTCGAATCGCGCGAATGTGTTCGTCCGTAGTGCTACTTCGAGGACAACGATCGTATTCCTGATTTTCTATTGGTTCTCGTCCTTACTTGAACTCTTTATGCCAGGCAAACACGAGTTTTTGATAGTGTTTGGTGCCTGAACTGTGCAGTCGTCCTACGGAAAATTTCCGCCGCTCGAACTGCGTTGCGCAAAGCAGAGTCTCTCTTCGATATTGCGAGCCCTACTGACGAACTGGTTGAGAGTGGGTGATGGCCGGCTCTTTCCGTTCGTCCTCGAGCCCGGTCTTACCAACTGTAGACGCTCAGGATCAAAAATCTCGTTCATATTTGATCCGCCCTCGTATTTGCTTTGTGAATGCCCAAACTATGCATCAGATTCTATAACGGTAATGTGTCTGTTAAAATTTGTATCTTTAACCAGATTTAGAATTTGTGGACCATTGAACATCTCTGATTTTAATATTTCCATACTCAGTGCTGTAAATGTTTGGCAAGTTAAATGCATCTAAAACAATTACTTGACTTGTCTAGTGATTTTACAAACTGTTTCATTAAACCCAGTTTGATGTAAAGAGGTGGCAGTATTATTTTTTCCTTCTTTATTAATGGCTCGTGAACAATGTAGTTTTCTCCAACGGTTATAGCGTCTCTCAAAGGCAAAACGGTTTGTTCCAATGCAATTTTCTTGCAATACTATCGCATAAATAGAGGTGACAAAAGCATTTGGTATATCCACTTTGCTGTCAAAAATGTATAGCGACCATTTTTAAATCGACACAAACAAACCACTGAGAATAAGTAATTTTTTCTAATACCAACTTAATATTTTCATATTGTTTTGAAAGTTTTCTTGAATAACCGATTGGAGTAGACGAAAACTTATTTCCATTGTGCAGTAAGACACATTTCAAGCTCTTTTTAGAACTCTCGACGAAAATATTTGCTTGCTTGCTATGAAATTAATCAATACGTACAGCCATCACTAGGCATTTATGACAAGTATGAGCTTTTGATGTACGAAAATAAAAAAAAGCAATGCTAGGATGATATTTCAAATAAGTATGTCATTTATTTTTACATAATATATCAAGACTAAGATCAATATTAAATTTTATGTTTAAATTAAATGTATTTTGCAGCTAAACTCGACTCAGGATTTGGCAGAAAATATATATGACAATAACTTTCACACTCACCGTAGAAGCCCTCACTCTTCTACGATTAATGAGAGAAATAAACATCAACGATGTTTTTATTTTCTTTTTCAAAAACAACATTTTATTTCTTGTCTTTACCTGGGGAAATTCCATATTTTAGTTTTTGGAAGTTAATGCCAAATGTCTGGGAAATTAAATAATTTATACATTTTCCAGGCACTTGTTTGTGAAACTGAAAAATATAATAAAAATATTCTCTTTAGACAATCCTTTCAGTAATGACATATAGAGAATCTGTATAGATTATAGAGATTCTATATTTGCGACACAAAATTGTAAAACAGGAACTATTTTATAGCTACAACCTAATTAAAGATATTATTTTCAAGAGACAAGAAATAAATTAGTTTGAAAATACAAAAGAAATATATGTATATATATATATATATATATATATATATATATATATATATATATATATATATATATATATATATATATATATATATGTAAGGTGGAACCACTAATTCGAAGCTCTTTCCTCTGATATGGAGGATCTCAATACAAGTTTCAATAACAGCTCGGTTTTTAATTTTGATTGCCTACACTTAGGGCGCAATGAACCTCAATTATCTTCACCCTGGGGATATAACCGCCCCAACTTGCGTTTCAAATATAAACATAAGTCAAGTGACTCATCATTTGAAAGGTAGTCATCGGGAAGAATGGACTATATGAATCTTACTTTTCATATTAATGATCATATCATCGAAGGAATGTTCCATCTCTTTCATTTTGTAGCATCTCCGAAGCGATCTGTTTTACTAATGTTTAATAATTTGCTGCAGAACCTCAATATTGTCAGGTATTGTAATTCAATAAAATAGTTTTAAGTAACCTCAGAAGAATAAACCAAGTGGGGTAAGGTCCGGATATATTGACGGCCACTTATGTAACTAAACCTGGTATATTTCGCTGTTTGGAAATATTTTGTCCAAAATATTGACGTACGATAACAGTATAGTAGGACGAAGCTTCATCTTATGAAAACTATATTCTGGTGGGATATAAATCTAGATAGAATTAATTGACACAGACAGTCAACAAAGATGGGACCAATCTTATTTGATAATCTAGGTGGCCACGGTCTTTAAAAATCATAAAATTGTGCAAGAAAATACACAACTGAATTACAGTTAAAACTCCCATTAAACTGGGGTATCATACCATTTCAGATTATTAAAAGGTGGTGTATAAGGGCGAGGGGATGAGTTGCAATAATATATTAAAGGTAATTGACGTTGTGATATTAATACGTAATAATTACTTAAATATTAAAAAATCGTTAATAATGTGGTATTTGTATTTTTTTTATTTTACATTAATCGAATAAGAGTATGAGCTATCGATGTGATTTCATTTTAACACATTATAAAATGTGTTCACCCGGAAAACGCGGAGTTAATTCAGAATAAAAATTCGCTGTTCAGAATAAAAGCTAATGTAACTTAATAATGTTGAAATACCGCATTTTATAAAACTTCTACTGATTTTTCTTATCTATTATTTGATGACTCACTTTCAGGTTTTGTTCCTAGTGTCTTTTAGTTTCCTTCGAGATACATAACGGCCTCTCCAAAGTTTGCAAAATATTTTATCATCCTATTAAGCGGTAAACTTAGAACAAAAATTCCTTATGAAACTTCGTCCGTTTCCAAGAAGTTTATTAAATTCAATAAGGAGCATCCCGCTGCGGATTTTTTGTTTCTGTTTGTGTTTGACGCCTGTTTCCTCTTTATTAGTGCTATAAATCGATTGAGAACGTGGTAACACAACGAACACTTACGAAAAAGCGTCGTGCCTAAAGCCATATTAAATCAAGAATCTGCTCTTGATTTAATATGATCTTAGTCACTGATATTCAATTTGTATTCTATTTAGATGTGGAATGACAATATCAATATACTTTTGGTTTCTGTGTGTTTCATTGTCTAGTTATTAATAATGTTTTAAAGTCTGTAAATGAGGATTTGAGAAGAGTTTTGAGAAATATCGAAAATATTACACCTTCATATTTCGGAAATATTATTTTATTTGTTTTATTAGGTAAATTATGTAGTTATGAATGTTGAAAATGTATTCCCATTTAACTATTGACTTGTCTACATGAATAAAACCAAATCACACATACATATTAGACAATAAAAAATAAATTCTTGTTCACGTACATTGTACTTCATACCCAATTTCCGAAAGTCTAATCGTTACTGTGTTCAATAGCTTATAGAGTAATTTCTTAATTATGTTAACTTTGAATTATATGTTTATCGAATACATTTAAAATTGTGAAACATGCCTGTACTCTCTGAAATGGATTATGAAATTTCTCACGCCAAATGAGGTACATATTTATCAATATTATCTATCTAGGTACCTCATTTAAATGCCCATTTATTATACAAATTTGATTGTAAACTGAAATATGAGAATTTTCTTCAACCCATATGTGCCCATCGTGAATATTAAAAACCCCTACTTCCTGTCACGGTAGGCTGTTCCTTGAAAATAATATTCGAAAACATTCCAGATCTCAAATTTACACAAATTCTGTTTCGGTGTTAATATTTTAATAGATTTAGTTTTAGCAATTATGTGAAATTTTAAATGACGTTGAATTGTCTAATTTGAATGGATATAATGCGTCCAACAACTTACATCTTGCTACATCTTTTTTATTTATGTTGTACATGTGTATATACATAAGCAATAGAGACATATAAAAAAACAAGTATGAATTTTTAGTTTGTTGTAATGCAATTAACAAAGTAAGGGAAATAGTAAATAGTTTATATATCGCCGAGATTAAAACAGGGTGGACAGCAGTCAAGTGACATAAGGTGGTTGTTGAATTCTGTTCGGTGATAATGGTGGATAAAAACTTTATTACCTCTCGGTATATGCCTGCCCCGGTATATAAAGACTATATGGAAGGAAAGGTGTAATCCTTTAGAATCCTGGTCCAAGTTCTAGTAGAATAATCGAGAACACTTAGACCAAGAAGCGAGGTACCAAAAAAACACGTGATAAAAAAAACAAACATCCAAAAAAAAAAAAAAAAGAAAAACGATAAGATAAGAGAAAGAAAGAGAAAATAGAAGCGATGGTATATATCCTCTGGCTATATACCATCGACGACGAGCTCTGAATCACGTAATTCAGCGCTCGTCGTCGATGGTATATAGATGAAATTTGCCGTATTTTGTTCTAACATAGAACCAAAATACAATGATTTGGATTGCTCGAAAACCACAAGGAAGATGCAAAGCGTCCTCTATCTCAGGATACCGCTAACTGCAGACCGGTTTCGACCTTATTTCGGGTCTCGTCAGTGCAGTGTAAGCGAGTATACCTTTCACGAACGAGGCTTCGCATCTTGTAGACACCGTTATTTTTTACAGTAGTAGAACGTAAATTAAGCGCCATCTCTCGGTAGTTTAGGACAAAATCCAAATCGAAATACCGTCATTGTAGATGACTAAGTTTTACTTCGGTTTGGATTGTTTACGACAGTTTACTAATAAATAGTTTATACACATCCTATACAGTTTTCGTAAACCAATGTCGTATTTATGGCTGCTTAAAACTTGGTTTATATATACTATTTTATTTGTTTATTAGTTTATTATTACACAGATGTGTCTCTCCTCTCTTCTTATGTATTAGCTTTGGAAGATCTTGGATGTAGAGGACTGAGTATGTGGAAACGTTAATTAGTCAAGGTACAATCAGCAAAATCGAGTGTCTACTGAGTTTGATTACAGCTAAAAATAGGCAAAGCATTTTTGATGATGAAACCAAAGTAAATATGTTGTTAGCTGTTCAAGAAATCCCCATGACTCCATATCACAATTATGAAAGTATTAAAGGAAGTACAGTTGCACAAACTACAAATGGTTTAGGAACTGACTGAAGATCACAAAGATGGCAGAATTAAGTTTTTTTAGTAACCGATAGAGCCTGTTATCCATAATTAGATAACTTTAGCATGGATAGTTTTCGCCTGACATATTTACTATAAACGGTGAACTAACTTGGAAAGGAACTAGAACCATTAATGCAGCAACAGAAGTAGGAGACGAACCAATTAAGGGAGTAGTTTTCCACCAACAACTACATGGTGATGTAAGTTGACATAGTTGTCTTTATTAGACTGACAATGACTCTTACTAAATGCAGAAATATTATATCTAATGCTCAAACAAAATTAATCTGTGGTCTGGATTCATAGATGAAATAACAGCTGTTAATAAAAATATAGTTATTGGATCATTATTTTTTCATAGTACCCTTCATGTTCCAATATATCTAAATGTCATTCAAGAAGATAAGGTTCCACCCTTGTCGAATCTCTTTCCACAATTAATTATATCCAGATATACCTGACGCCATACATAGTATGGTTTCAACAAGACGGAGCTCCACTTGCACACTATGCCATAAGTGTCCGTCAATATTTATATGAGATAATTATAAATAGATTCGACGACTAGGTCTATTTCAGTGACAGCCAAGATCTCCAGACCTTATTCCACATAATTTATTCTTGTGGAGGTATTCGAGAAACAAGATTTTTGAAACACATAAAATATAACACATTATTTAGTCATCTCGATAAACATTTTTAATAAATCTCGCCAATACCATCAATTTTTATTTATTGAGACAAAAAGGAATAGATTTGATGACTAGATTCAATTCAGTGGTTGCCAAGATCTTCGGACCTTTTCAAATGATTTTCTCTTGTAGGGGCACTGGAGAAACAAAATTTTTGAAAACAATATAGAACGTCAAGATAATATTGAGGTTAGGTGGTAAGGAATAAGACACGAACCAAGACAGATTACTCCGGAGATACTACAGAATGTAAGATAAAGGTTTTAACACCCACTAGCTTTTCATTAAGAAAGAAGTGGTACAGAAAGCAATGATCATTAATATAGAAAATGTTTTTATTATTTTTACCACTAATTTAATTTGAGAAATTCTTAAAACAAAATATGCGTTGTATTTTCCTCGATGTGACCTTTCACATAATGTAGAATTCGACATACTCTGACATTTAAAAAACAAGTGGGGAGCGTTATCCAAGGCAAATATCCCTTAAGATAACTAAAAGCAATTATCCTCTAAGTGTGGGCAACCAAAACAAAAAATCGTCCTATACCAGAAATTTTTATTAAAATCCCCCGTATTCGAGTAGAAGAATTTATTAAACTTAAGGTTTCCACCCTCTGAATGCATGTTTATTCTATCTGAACTATCACCTTATTGTGGTTAATCAAACGCCTTCAGATATTTCAAAATAACAATAGGGTTTCATATGGAAAACAAATTAATTGGAATTGAAGGCTGACAGATACATTATGTGTTTTATTATTACATTATTATTATTTATATTATGTGACATCATATAATTTCTTCTTATTATTTCTGTTGAATATGTTAATATTTAATATTATCAAATGATTTGTATAAAAGAAACCTATTCGAGATATAATCTACATACGGCAATGAGAGCTAGAAGTAGTGAATGACAATCGAGATCATAGGATATTTTACAGGGTATCCTACAATACCTTTTCAAGTCATATGCGTTATTTGAAAATATAAGATAAACACAGAGTTATTTTAAATTATATCAAAATATTTTGCCTATTAAACCTTCTAGCTTTTTTCAATGCTTATGAAACTACACCATCTTCTTTTTCAAATTGCATCCCTAAGTTTCTTGTACTTAAAATTAATTCCTAGATACTTAATTCTGAATATATACATATTCAGGGTTAAGACATATAATTTGAAAAAGAAAATGAGGGGATAGTTTCTTAAGGGTCGAAAAAATAAAACAACTCTCAAGTTCCCAAACAGCAAGATGTGTTGGAAAGTAATCCTGGAAAGGGACTGGTACTTTCGATTTAGCAACAAAAAAAGGACAGTCTTTCACCAACACCTACACGTTTGTCAACGCACAATTCGCCAAACAACTTGACACCATCTGGAGATCATTAAAACTAATCATTTCCCGATTAATCATATCCCTAGTTTTAATAATCTTCCGATGATTCCAACTTGATTGACGAAACGCGCGCCGAGAAACGTGTAATCATTCAGTGCTCATGGAATACTAGTCGCTTTTTTTCATTGCAATTTTTAAATGTATTGCAGTTTTTAGTTCACCTCTTTATTTTTCAAGTAACGGAGATATTAACTGCAAAGTATATTCTGGGATATGCTGTATATGTCTCTTATGATGGATTTTAGAGAGAAGTATTCTTAGTTTTTATTTTTTTACTCTCTACGGTGTTAGTACGGTGTTAATACAAAAGAGACGAGGCTACAAAAACAGACGAGACGAGGAAGGACTGAAAACTTATAATTCTATAAAGTGGGAAATCATTAGAAAGTGTAGAAAAGCGAAATAACAATGGATAGAGGATAAATGCAAAGAAGTAGAAGATAAGCTCTAAGTAGGTAAGACCGATGAGGCTTACAAAATAATTAAGAAGAACTTCAGGGATATAGGACCAATAAGTAGAAACGTTAGGAGTCAATCGGGGGACATACTGATCGAAAGAGAGGAGAAAGCTGATAGATGGAAGCAGTACTCAGAAAATGTATACGAGGGTCAGGAATTAGGAGAGATATTAGAGGAAGAATTTAGCATCGATAGGGAAGATGTAGGAAAATCTATGTTGAGGGAGGAATTTGAAATAGCACTAAGGGGGCTAAAGAACAATAAAGCGCCGGGTGTGGATAAAATACAGGCCGAAATTTTGAAATGTGCGGGACAGAAAGTAGTAAATAGGATGTTTGAACTGGTAAAATACATATACGAAACGAGCGAGATGCCGGAGGATTATAAGAGGAACGTTATCGTTACTATACTGAAAAAGAGAGGAGCCGACAAATGCGAGAACTTTAGAACGATTAGCCTAACTTCCCACGCGTCAAAAATCTTAACCAGAATAGTGCAGAAGAGGATGGAAAATATAGCGGAGGAAATACTAGGAGTAGACCAATTCGGGTTTAGGCGAAATAGGGGAACTCGCGAAGCTATTCTGGCGCTAAGAGTAATGTTAGAGAAAACAATAGAAAAAGGAAAGAACGCTTATATAGGATTTGTAGATTTAGAAAAAGCTTTTGATAACGTAAGATGGGAAAAAATGTTCGAGATACTAAAGAGCGCGGGAACGAAGTATAGAGATAGGACAGTAGTACACAATCTATACAAAGAGCAAACAGCTGTTATAGAAGTAGAAGGGGAAAGAAGGGAAGTAGGTATCAGGAAAGGAGTAAGACAAGGATGTTCGCTATCACCATTAATCTTTAATCTGTACATAGAAGAGGCGATTAATGTGGTAAAAGATAGAGTGGATTTCGGGATTAAAGTACAGGGACAGAAACTAAAAATGCTGAGATTCGCGGATGATATAGCAGTATTAGCATCTAGTAAAGAGGAATTAGAATCGGCATTGAACGAAATGGAGGCAGTGTTGACACAGGAATACGGAATGAGGGTGAATAAAAACTAAAAAACTAAAGTGTTAGTGTGCAGAGAGCGCGAGAGCAGAGCAAAAACGAAAGTACAAATTAATAATGAAATATTGGAGGAAGTTAAAGACTTCACTTATTTAGGTAGTAAAATAAATTGGGATGGAAGAGGCGATAAAGATATAAAACAAAGAATAGCACAGGGTCGAGTAGTTTTTACCAAAAAGAAAGCACTCTTATGCTCGGGGGTAATAAACTTAGAAACAAGAAATAAATTTTTGAAAACGTATATATGGAGCACGGCGCTATACTGTTGCGAAACCTGGACGGTAGGGGAAGCAAATAGGAAGAAATTAGAAGCTTTTGAGATGTGGTGTTATCGAAAAATGATGAAAATACCGTGGACTGATAGGGTTAGAAACGAAGAAGTATTAGAGAAAGTCGGCGAGAAGAGAAGTATGTGGAAAAACATAAAGAAGAGAAGAGAGAGAATGGTAGGCCACTTACTGAGACATGGAGGAATAGTCCGTGATATTTTGGAGGCAGAAATAGAAGTGAAGAAAGGCAGAGGTAGGCCTAGATTAGAATACTGCTCCCAAATAGTAAGGGATGTAGGTTGTAGCACAATTAGCGAAATGCGTAGGTTAGCACAAGATAGGGGAAGCTGGAGGTTAGCGTCCAACCAGTCTTAGGACTGATGACCTCATTATGATGATGACGGTGTTAAATAGTGAGATAGGCATAACTTTATTTATGGGTTTTAGAAGATATGGGGTTGCTTTTAATATTGTTACCAAGCTTGCTGAAATAAAACTGAAAAAAAAAACAATGTACTTTTTAAACTGTGGCTATCATTTATTTTAATAGAGGCATTTTGCATAGTCTCATGGAGTTTATATAGGTATACAAAACGTTTCACTAAAGCTCCGGGTTGTAAAATTAAAAGAACCAAATATTTGTCAACTTTTGTTTTTAAAACTTAAAAGAACTGATCAATCATCTTCGATAATACTTTATATAATATACAATATTATATCGATAACATAATATACAATTTATAACCAAAAATGTCAAGCTTTTATAAATAATAAATATTTCACATTTCATTTCCGAGTGTAAAAAGCTTTCTGTTTCAATAAATTCTGGCGCCGGTTTGCGACAATATAGATCTCGTAAAATTTATACCCTACTTATAAATATTGCACTCTAATACAGCTTTAAATTTCCGCTCTAGACTGTTCTCCCTTTAGTTTCAGGATTGCCGACGTTTCTCGAGATAATCCGGGACAGAAGAAGTTACGAAAATCGCCGAAATAGGGATCAAACAAACGGCAATACCTTGAAATCTTCGGGACACAGCACCGTCTTCCTCACTGAAAATTCCACAGTGATAGTTGCTCAAATAGGCGGAACGGCCAAACTGCCTTGTATCGTTCGAAAATTCAGCAACGGAGTGGTAAGTTGTATGTAAAAGACTGAAGTTTGTATATACAGGGTGACTGGTACAGCGACATATTCCTTTCAAGAGGTGTTAATAAAGACAATTTGCAGTCAATTACACCATAATATACGAGTACATCATACCATTGTTGATAGTTTTCGAGGTATTTCAGTTTTTTGTTAGAGATGTACTAATACCTAATACTACTAATTGTAAAATAAAAAGAAAAAAGGATCGTTTTTCTGTAATTTGTCTTGTTTCTACCGTTAACACATATAGTAGTTTATGTTACGTAACAAAAAATATGTTAAATAGTTTGATATCACAAAAATACGGGAGCTAAAACCTGCAAAGGTTCTTAGAAACTTTAACCTAATTGTACATTCATCAGGATTTATTTAAAAAAATTGTGGTTATATTAAACGCAAAAATTATTTTAGAAACTTCCATGCTTCATCACTTTTCGAATGAGGTATAAAGTGTTAAGAAATTTCCTGTTACTTTCAGGAATAATACAGAAATAATACACCTCTTCAAAGGAATACGTCGCGGTACCAGTCACCCGTATATATGGAGCTTGTCAAGGATAGGAAGAAGTGTGAGATTTGTCTATGTATGCGTAGAAGAAAGAGTGAGGCAGCATTCGGGGGGAAAAGGATGCACTTTACGCGTGGCCAGGTCGAACTCTTTGTACATCCATATATACTCGATATTCACTCTGAAAAGGTCTCAATGCGAATGAGTAAAGACCAGGATATTTACTGCGCACCTCGTGGGTGGTCTGATATCGCAGTTTTGAACTTATTAAGTTAATATTCTCGACAAATTGTATGTACTTATATAATACTTGACAAACTATATATCTTAATTTTTTATATGATTAATTTTTAAATAACTCTATTGCCTTTGAAGATCAGCAATTATTCAAAACTTAGGCTTTTGGTAGTTATTGCCCATTGGTAGGTTTCGTAAATGGTATTCCTTAAACTATCAATGTCAATTTATTTTTAACTGATGGTGTTAATCGTCCATGATAGTAGATATAGTAGTAAATTGGGTGAAATAAAAGTCATGTTAATCTATTTAAATAATAATCCATTTGAATATGATTCATTTATATATCCAGTATACAGGGTTTCTCACGGTGGCGGTGCGTTAGAAGTTTTCGTGGTTAGAAAATACTTAGGATTCTGAATTTTTGGACTCCAGGGTTATTCAAGATTCTCTTTCATTTGGAAATTAAAGAGAATTTCTGCCGTTTCAGTCATGTTCATTTTGTTTCGAAAAATCAACGATGTTTCGGTTTCTGCCAAAAATCACATTAAAATAGAGAATATGGATTAACAAGAAAACCGTTGGAAATAGGTATAGGGAAAGTCATGGCGAATTGATGCAGAATCAAATTCTGCATCCGATCATCCAATAATATAGAGGGTGTCATATTTGAAATAACGAACTTCTTCAACTTTGAAAATGATGTAATTGGTGATAAACTTTTGGACACCCTGTTTGCAATAAGTTAACTGTCAATGTGGATATCGAAAGTACCATTCTTGTGCTTTCGTCTACCCCAGAAGCGCTTAGCACCAGTCAAAAATGGGTAAAAGGCACATTGTTGAAAATAAGGTTACGTCTTTAACAATTTTCAAAATAATCAATATATCTAAGAAAAACTTGAAAATAGGTATAGGGAAGCCTGATGGAATAAATTTTTCTCAGGAATCCAAAAATGAAATAATATACTGCGTATTCTATTTAAAATAAGGAAGTTACTGGCAACTTCCGGGATAACCAGAAGTGGTATGACCTTGAAAATACTTCCAAATGAAAGAGAATCCTGAATAACCCTGGAGTCCAGAAATTCAGAGTTCTGAATTTTTTCTAACCACGAAAACTTCTAACGAACGGCTACCGTGAGAAACCCTGTATATTTCACAATGTATTATATAATAGTCGTATAGTGCTTTCGTAAAGTAATAAATAAATTCATTAAACATTCAAAGAACTATGTACTTTCGGACCCGTTAAATTTTATTTTTATACAATAATATTTATATACTAATATATACAGGGTGATTTATGTAAGCAATATAACGTTATCAATATTTTTTAATGGCAATTATCTTTTTTACTATGGAATGTGAAAGACAAATTTTTCTTTACATATATTACGGTAATAATCACGTTAACGTGAGTAGATGTTAAATAAAAAAAAATGAAACTTAGATAGATAAAATGAAAAACGATTTTGCAATTTGAAAATACTAAATCAATCATTATTTAAGAAGCTAACTAAATTAAATATTCAAATTTTACACCATTGGTTGGTTCGATTCCTAGGTCAGTTGACCGAGTGTATTTATGTTTGTGTTTGTATGTGTCAATGTAATTATTCGCGGGTTAGCTGGATGAGTAGCATTAAGCTAAAATAAAAAATTCTGATACGAGATACCTCTGTAGTTGCAGAACATTTTTATTTTTCACTATAACCGTATTTTGCAATTGTAAGTTT
This sequence comes from Rosalia funebris, assembly GCA_037954035.1. Taxonomy (NCBI): domain Eukaryota; kingdom Metazoa; phylum Arthropoda; class Insecta; order Coleoptera; family Cerambycidae; genus Rosalia; species Rosalia funebris. Next base: position 16,977,358 of record JAZFAV010000016.1, on the reverse strand, counting down.
AATACCCACTATCTTACAAATTGTAAGTAGTAAATCTTTAATGTTGGTTACTATTGTACTTGGGAAAAAATAAAAAAAAAAAAACAATTTCTATTGAAAGATGAGCAAACATAAAATCTAAGAAAAAGTCAGAGTTTCAGAGTCAAGACTGTGAAATTCACCAGGGGTATGACGTGTCAGAGTTTTTCAAGCATTCTATAGCAAATTTATGAAAACATTACGAATCTCTGTCATCACATTTTATAATATTGTATATTTTCAGTTATACTTGAATACAAATTCTAATGAATAACTTAATAATATACGTAACAATGAAATATATATTAATGATGTAGGTCAGTTTAATTATTCGTGAATTATGTAAATACATTTCTGATTCCATTTCGATTCGTTATATCTATATGATAATGCTGATAATGTATTTATTCTACGTATATTGCTCTTAAATATTCTATGGAAGCAAAGTAAATTATAAACAGTTCAATCCACCTCTGCCAGCTATTAGACACGCCAGTTAAGTTGATATGGGATATTTTCTCGAGAAATAATGGGGAAAATGAAGTCAGATAAAATACTCATCGGCGCGAGAAAATTGTTCATTTTATTAGTTTAGTTTTCAAATAAAAAGGGGATTGTCCGGATATCCACCGAGAAGATTCATCAGGCTAAGCTTCTAAATAGGCTACAGACATTCCAGCGCCGATGCGATGCTATCTTTCAGCGAACCAGTCAAATCTTGGATATTTGTGTTTCCGAAACTCTCAAGTACCAACCCGGCTCTTGTTCTGAAGGCCTAAATACCCCTGGTGAATTTCACAGTAGTTTCGTGAGTTTCCGAAACAATCTTCTAATTCCATCCCGCGGCATTTTATTTTATCAAGAGCTGTTTGTGTGGAATGGAGAGGTATATGTGGGAGAGTTCACATATTTATGTATTTAGAAATACAACAACTAGTATCATAGACAGATCATCCAATTACATGACAGGAATAACTGTCATATAATTGGATGATCTATCATACAATTGGATTATAATAATGAAATATTATTATATTAAAAATTAAGAGAGGCATTAATCTAAAACTGCACACATATATAAGTAATTAAAAGTAATTATAAACGAAATGGTATACATGAATGTTTAAATAGCGTGTAAAGAAGAAAAGAAAAAACGCGATAAAATAAGCATGTATAATAAAATGAATACGTGCAACTTTAAAAAATCCTTAGTATTAACAAGTGAACAAATAAATACGTCGAAGCTATTGCAATACTTATAACATTATGTAGGGTGTCTCAGTTGGAACTATAGGATTTAAATTGTGCACTATTTGTATTATTTTAAAGATAGGATGTCGATATTTAACAACTGTCACCTACAAGCCATATGACGTCAACATGCCCCGATTAACAATTTAACAATGAATAGTTTGTGTACAACTATTTTATGAAGTGAGTGATCATTTACAGTTGCATTAAGAAAAATTCACACAAAATTATGACAAAATGAAGCGCCTACAGAGTTAATAGTTCGTAACATAATCAAGAAATTTAAAGAGGCAGGTTCTATTATTGATAAAACAACACCAATATGTTCTAGTAGTGATCGGTCAGATGAAAATATTACTATAGTGGGAGAACGTGTCGTGACTATCGAAACACATCGATTTGATGTCGTCAACAACATTTGAATCTGTCAAGAGCCATCACGTATCGGATTTTAATGAAACATCTACACCTGTCAGCATATAAAATAGAGCTGACACAATAATTCAAAGTTACAGATCATTTACAATATCGTACATTTTTTAATTGGATGTTAGAAAAGAAAGGAGGTGCTTCTTATTTTTGCAACAAAATTTTATTCAGCAATAGAGCACATTTTCATCTTAACAAATACACCAGCAAACAAAATTGTCGAATTTGGTGTGCTGAAAGTCCGCATGCTCTTCACACAGAAGAAATGAATCCACAGAGATGCACGATTTGGTGCGCATTTTGGGAGGCGTAGTAGCTGTACCATACTACTTTGAAGATGAACCTGATAACACTATCACAGTAAGTGGGGAACGCTATCGTGACATGTTAAGCAACTTTTTTTCTACCAAATTGATGATTTGAATTTGAACGACATGTGGTGGTAAGACGGTGCAACATGTCACACAACACGTGCATGGTTGCACGTGTTGTGTGACATGTTACATACCAAACCATGACTCTGTTATATACCAAATTTCCTAATCATGTTGTCTCGTGAAATGCTGACATCAATTGGCTTGCAAGATTATGTGATTTAACATCACTGGACTCTTTTCTTTGGGGTTGTGTCAAGGGAAAATTGTATGCCATCCAGCCAGCAACAATCAATGGCCTTAAAGATAACATTCATAAACATTCAAAATGTTATTCGGGAAATAGAGTCAGTTGTATGTGCCTATGTTATGGGCAATTCTTCCAAACAAATGACATCATATATCATATAGTCGAGGTGGCCGCATCAAAGATATTCCCTTCCACCTTCGCTCCGCCATATATATTGTGTTGAAGAATAGAAAGCCTCAATTTGTCAAATACTAATAGCTTTATTCACAAATGAGACATCACATCCTAGTTTCATATGAGACACCTGAAATATGAGAATGAGATCTAGAGATTTAACCCCATAGATCTTTAAATTACGTACACCTATACACACCGGATCGCATAGATAGCACTGATGATAAATAACAGCGTTTTTACTATCGCGAGAATACTGTATCAATTCTCTTTAAATTGCATGTTAGTTGAAACCTTATATCCTCTCACCCTGATAGGTTTACATCTACATGTATTTCAGTTATATTTCAGTTTCAATTTCAAAGAAAAAAAACAATTCGACTTGTTCTTGTTAGAGGTATAGTGACTTCTGGGTTTGGCTCTTTATTGAACCATTTATTTTAATAGATTAAAATATACACCGCACAGATTTTCTAAACCACTGTAATTCTCTATCTTTTTTTTGTGAATTTGTTTCAATCATTCAGTGTATTGCATTTAATAATTGCTTTACTAAAAATTTGAATACTATCAATATTAAAGCTAGGATTTTCCTCTATTCCTATTTTTATAATGTTGGTGCAGTAAAGTTAATGATTTTAATGCAATATTTATGAATGTATATTCTCTTACTAAAATATTATATTTATATAATAATATTTTAGTAAGTCATATACTGAACTGTCGATATTATTATTATTATTATGTTATATGGGTTTGGGCCTGATCAGCCACTGATCGCATGGGTAGTCCCTCGGAAATCCCCTCTTATACGGATCATTATCGAAAAATGATATCTCATAAAAGGAGCAATATAGGTACGTCCCCCGCCTTAAGTCTCGCCTCCTCTAGGATAACAGGGGTCCCTAATATAAGGTACCTCTTTTCCTCCAGTGCGGGACAAGTGTAAAGAAGATGAATCGAGGTTTCTTCTTTTCCGCTTCCCACCAGAGTTCTGGCTTTGTGCCTGATCAATTTAATGAATTCTTGGGCCCATTTTTCAATCCGTGAGTATTTGATCAAGAGTTTGGTTATTCGACGACCCGTTACTCCTCTCCATCTTTTATTGTGCTGGTCTCTTGCCCAGCCATTGATGTGGTCTTTGATCAGATTCCGACTTATTCCCACTGCAGGTTCTGGTCCACAGAGGTCCCTGGTTCGGAGTCTGGCAATCAAATTTCCCTTAATGCCATTATACCCAGGTATCCACAAGATTTCCACCGGTCCCTTCCCTGCCAAGTGGTTCAATGCTTCGTAAAAATTATAGACCAGCTTCGATTTTGTCGTTGCTGAATTCTTCTCTCTGTCGTTGCTGCCAACGCCGCCCTGCTATCCGAGCAGATACATACCTTCTCCTGGGTTCGATTGTAGTTGACCCCCAGAACACCGTATGTAATTGCAACTAGCTCAGAGTGCGGTAGCGTATTTGGCCAGGGGGAAGGTTTTACCTATACCATCGCGTGTCATCTATACACCCCCGCACCCGCTCTGTTCCCACTCTTGGCTCCATCCGTGGTACCAGATGTCTCCATTGAGCGGTAATCCAGCTCGACTCTCCATGCAGTCGGTCTTACTGGTGAGGGTGATCTTATATTTCTTGTCAAACAGGAAGTTGATATACGTACTGTCAGCGAGTATCCATAGGAGTCCCTCCTCAGCTAGCTCTCTTGAGAGTCTATTCAGGTCCCTTACCTTCCTATTCATGTTTCCCACCCTCTGTATTGTGTGCGCAATGTTTCAGCGAACTGTCGATATACATTATTATAACTTTTTATGCATCTTATGCATATTCTCATTAATAAAGTTTCGACAATTATATATGTAAAGTGCTCTACTACTATATTATGACTTATTAATGCAAAAATAGATTATGTTTATCTTGGTTATTTATTTTGTTGAAGGTATCTTGGATACGCAAAAAGGACTCGCCGCCAACGATCCTCACTGTAGGAGTGGGCACTTACATAGCCGATGACCGTTTCCTAGTGGAACATGCCAGGCACCTACAGAACTGGGGGTTGGTAATAAAATACGTACGTCCATCGGATGCGGGGCTCTATGAGTGCCAGGTGTCAACCCATCCCACTACCAGTATATTCATCGAGTTACGGGTGACAGGTTCGTATTTTACACGTAATGATATACTGAAACGGAAACGTTTGACTGAAATTCACTTCCAAATACAACGAGGAGCTGAATTTGTACTGTGGAATGTCGATTTAACAGACTTTCATATCAAATGAAGCCTCATTTTCCGTTTCTGTATCGAATGAAGTATTTTAGTTGTAAATTCACAATAAGTTGCATTGATGCGTGGTATGTTTTGTTAAACGTTTAGTCCATTTTTATAAGTAGTAAATATTAGTATGTATCTATCACCAGTTTATATAATGTCGTTAATAATAATTTCTGTTATCACTCTCAATTAATATTCAAATATGTGCATGCTTGCTACTAATGCAAAGATTGTGGTAAAGTTTCTAGCGCAATATTAAATAATTATTTATGATACAAATATGTTTAAATAATGGTTTTTGGTACGGGAGCAGACTTTACGCAAGTGTAAACCAAGACTTTTCGCAAGTGTATGTTTACCATACGATAATCTTTCTATTGTAATCATAACATTATAAAAGTAGAAGTGTGTATACATTTTTAAAACTATCAAAATCGTATTAAATTAGCGACAATGTCAGATATCTATTTTAAATAGTGTTGGTCTTTGGTTATAACTATATATTTTGAGTGTCTGGTTACCAAAATAAACAAACATTAAAGTCGTGTATTGATGAACTGTTTAAGTAATTGTCAAGCAAAAATAAATGAGTTTATAATAAATTCTGTCACGAGCAATGTTACAAATAGAATTAATACAGCACCAGAAAGTACGATGGCATGTATGTTGGTAGCATTGTCGGAAATAACTTACTGTGTCCAATATTATAAGTTTGTTTGTGGTATTTTGATAATAAAATTAACAAGTATTATGAAGCTTTAGTCAAAGAAAATAAAAATTCAGCAATATTGTCACACTACTCTATATTAGAGGCTATGTTGATGATGTTGAAATCTCAAACTTTCCAAAGTTGCTTAATTTTCTTAAAATAGAAGGTGTTGGGTACAAACTCCATAAATCTAGAATATTTATTAAACAGAAGCTACAGAGTTTTTTAGAAAGGCATCAAAATAATAGATTTCTTTTAGAGAAATTAAGTAATATACTCTGACATAAATAATTGATGTGGTGTTAAAAGTTGCTCATTGAATTCTTGTAAATTGTTACAATATGGTATTCTCTTTTTCTGTCTCTTCATTTGTCTCTTCAACAGACTTTTACAATACCCATATACAATATGGGTATTGTAAAAGTCTGTTGAAGAGACAAATTACTGAAACTGATCCTTGATAACATTCAAAATATGGTTTTGTTATAGTTATGAATATATCACAGAGATAGGACAATATTGTATTTACGCTACTACTGAAAAAACGTGTGTTGGTGTTTTCGTAAAATTTTTTGAAAACATATTGGATTAAGGTGAACAAATAGATGAACAAAGAAACAAATGAATGACAATAGTAATTTTTGCGACTATCGTCATTCATTTGTTGAATATATCACTCGAAAATGTATTAACCAGCTTATTAGTATAAAATAATTGGTGAAGTACTACGTTTCTAATATTATAGTATGCAGCAGGATATTGTAGGTCAGTTAGTTAGAAGGATATCAGCAAGTTTACTGGTCGATTGAACTAATATAATGATTCTGAAACGCCACAGGGGTTTAAAATATGCTTAAGATGCCGAAAAATATACTGAAAATTATAATATTCAAAGCAAAACGGCTACTCCTTAAACAAAATAGGAGTACCAAATAAAACAAGAGAGAACTTAGAGAATTTTCAATCTCTGTTTCAGGTTCCTCCTCTAAAAAACAGGGCAAGTTTTACAGTCTACTTCTAATCATTCCATGCAAACTTCAGCAATACATATTTTAAACTGGACAAATTATACAATTAATTTTCATAACTAAGATATAACGTTCCATATTTTTCAACGTTTAAGAATTTTATGAATGTGTTAGAATAAAAAGAAAAGATCTAAATGTTATGTTTCTTTTAGTACGTAAAGCTATGAATAGCATATAAAGTAGTCAATTTTAGTACTACAATAGAAAGTACTTATTTTTGTATAAAGTCGAGAAATCAATGTTTTTAATGAGTGTCAATTTTTCAAAAGTGCGGGAAATGAATTGTAAGCCGCAAATGCCCCTTAAACCTGTTATTTTGCCATGAATTACAAACAGTATTTCTTGTCTAACTGTCCAAAAAATAATGTCGATAAGTATTTGCCATTGTACTTCATTGAAGCCAATTAGTAAATATTCGTGTTCTTAAATTAATGTTATATCGCATAATATCTAGTTGTTTGCGTGCCTCATGCCTATTTTTATTCACAAAGAAACTAATAAATAAGAAATATTGGACTAATATAAGGGATTCTAAGAGGAATATTTTTATTGAAAGCGCAGGAAGTTCTTTAATATGATAACTCCAAATGTGAATGCTAATGCTATTCATAACTATGTTAAAATATCTCTTTGGCAAGTCTGGAGGCAAATAGAACCTTTTATGTTATAAATACATTTTTTTTCATTTCAATTTGATTGCAATAAACTTATACAAGTGTTGTAGCCTTTACCCTACGAGAATCTCTTCTATTCCTTAAAATTTAAACTCCACTTAAAAATTTAATACACATAACTAAGTAATAAGAATTATTTCTTAATTATGTGTAGTTCATAATCAGTATATATGATTTTTATATAATGATATATAAAAATATAAATTCCACCTCTCTGTATATAATGCGAAAATATAATACTAATAATAATATTCTATCATTGGTTAAATCCAAACTTTGTAGTAGATTTTAGGATTTCACTTTACTTAAAGTAAAAAACCCAGTGTAATGTACACATCTAAATAAAAATAGAAGTCAGTATCCTAATAATATATCTAGTAGTTTGCGTGTCTTATGCCTATTTTTACTCACAAAGGAATTAATAAACAAGAAATATTGGACAACTATATGGAATCTCAAAGAAACTATTTTTATTGCAAACGCAGGAAGTACTTTAATATGATAACTCCAAATCTGAATGCTAATGATTGAACATTCCGTCGTCTATGAACTGTGAATGATCAGAACTGTTGGAAAATATCTCTTTGGCAAGATTGAAAGCAAATAAGAATCTTTTATGCGATAAATATAATTTTTTTTATTTAAGTTGGACTGTAATAAATTGACACACTCCTTGTGTCTCTTACTCTACAAGAATATTTTCTGTTCCGCCAACCGGCGCCTTGACCTGAAATTTAATATGCACATCTATACCGGATGGCCCACGGAGTTTTAGCAAGTCGATATCTCGAAACCCATTTGAACAATAATTTTGAAAATTGGCGATGTTAAACAGCCGAAAGCGTTGCCCATTTTTGGTATAAGAGGACTTTATTTCACCTGCACATTTCCGGTCACGTGATAACTTCAAAAATTTAAGTGAGACACTCTGTATGTCATTACAATTTTGTGATGGTTTATCTAATACTAATCTATACTAATATTAATACTATACTAATACTAATACTATAATATATTTATTAGCATGCTTATGTAAAACAGTGATAATCTAAGCTGTTAAATGAATGGATTGATTTTTATAAAACTTCTATTAAAGAAGATAAATAATTACACAGCAAAATACAATAATTATAAAAATCATTACAATTGATGCTCAAATTGATGTCCACCTTCATTAAAGCAATACTCAAATCTTTTTAAAACATTTGTGTAACATGCTGCTCTAATCATTTCTGGTGTAACAGTTTGTTACGCTGCTCTGATTTTGTTTTGCAAATCGTCAAAATTTCTAGGCTGTGTGTTGTAAACCAAACCTATTAAGTATCCCCATAGAAATAAATATGAAGGTGTTATATCTGAGGAGCGAGCCGGCCAAGATATTGTACCATTTATATTGTAAAATGTAATGGCATAATTTAATTACTATTCTTACAAACACAAAATCTACTAATACTGCTTGACAGTTCTTGACTAGTGATGTCTTTCTGTTGCTAGGACAACTGTTTTGTTTCTAAGCTACCTACGTTGTTTTTAATAAAAATAAAGAAACGTTCATAAATAGTTGTTTATCATTACTGTATTGTTATAAAACTTGACAAATATGGTATCATTGGATTGGTATTAGACAGACCATCACAAAATTTAAAGTTTTGAAGTTTATGTCATGTGACCGGAAATGTGCTGGTAAAATAAAGTCCTTTTATACCAAGAATGGGTAACGCTTTTGACTGTTTAACATCGCCAATTTTAAAAATTATGGTTCAAATAGGTTTCGAGATATCGACTGGCCAAAGCTTCGTGAGCCACACGGTATAATAAGATCGTATATCAGTATATATGATCTTCATCTAATGATATAATACACTATAAATTCTAGCAAAATATGTACTATGTGGAACTTAAATATGCCAGAAATATTATACATTTTTCGCCAGTATCCAATTTAAGACCTTATTTAAAGTACTGAAATTAAAAACGTAATATAAAACTATGATTCACTAACACATAACCTCAACAGTATCACTATTCTTAAAGCAAATTTCATGTTTGGTTCTATCCTGCAGTTACTAATATTTTTGTACGAAATTAATAACAATTGGAATATTTTTCTCTATTTTTTATTTTTACTTTTCTTTTATTTATGCAAGTTGTCCTGAAATCAACATGAGGAATTTGTGGAACATGAGGACATATGGTTTCAGCAAGGTGGCAAGGGATTTATTTTTATAGTATAATATTTGTAATATAGGGTATATACTAATTCTTCCTAAATTTTGCCTTAGTTAAAAGTCAGAATATGTGAGGAAATTCAAAGAATTGAACCAGCATTATGTCGGCCAGTGATCAAAAATTATTGATGGCGCCTAAAGGAGGTATAATGGCGTGAAGAAAGGCATCTTGGTTATGTTATTTTTAATACATAATTTTTCCAAAATTGTAAATTTAACTAAAAATTCCTGGACATAAATATATTTTTTTATAACTGAGTTTTATTCACCCAAAGCGAGAAAGACATTCCAGGACACCTGTTATTAAACATGTATTATTCATTTTTTAATAGAATTTTAATTCTTTCTCCTAATAGAAATTTTAATCTACAATATTAACAATGAATTTCTAGCTTAAGAATATTATATTACACATATGGACGTAACATTGTTCTGTGAGCTAAACGATAGAGTTAAACGATAATAATATCATTAATTGATCAAATTCAATACTTGTAGTGGATTTCAAGAGATCATTCGACAGCAGAAAACACGATGCAATGCACTACCTCTAAATAAAAATAAAAGTCTGTATCTTAACTTTTTTTTTTTGAGCTGGTTGAATACGAAATCGAGGAAGTTCTCCACTGAACCTCCACCCCCGAAAAGGTTGTCTGAAATACGCGCGTCGAGTAGCAACATTTTTCAGGGCAGGCATATTTATCGAGTTAAGGGTCACAGGTGGGTACTATAAGCATACAAGTTAAGACACTTCAGAGCAGAGTTCCGATGCCCTGCATTCTTGTTATGGAAATTCTCAGACCACGCGTGCAGTTTTATACGTGCGCTGGGGGTTTCCCAAATTTTCCGCGGCCTCCGAGATGTGTTTCGTAAAGTTTGGCTCATTTTTTATTCATGTTTTGTTCCTACCTAAGTATAAATCAATTTACGAAATTGGGGTTTTATGAAGGGGGGACATATTTTCTCCGGGCTTACTCTTGAGAAGAGTAAAGCGTGTGAAGCATCGATTCCGACGTATGCTGTTAAGTTAGGGTATGTAAACGAGAAAAAAAACTTATTTCATGAAGCCATAACCGTTCCTGGTTTCTAGCAAACGCGGATAATAATGGTGAGGTTTTCTCCCTTGGGTTGACTTGCCTCGTTTGGCAATTGAAACGATGAAGAATAAAATTGAGATTTTTTAGTATAAAAAATGTTTTAAAAATCCATCGTCTAAAGTTATTTTTAATAAAACACGTTATGTGATAGTTTTATTCAAAGTAATTTTTTAGATGAATCATTAATTTAACAATATACCTATATAATAAATTATAATTTAGTATTAAATTCTATTGTGTATTTTGCGGTTTAGAAACACCGCTGATCAGTAATTTCTCGCTTCAAAGTTGTATAATATATATGACGAAACTAATATATTTTATGACGAAATGAGAAATAAGTACGAAAAGTTTTTATTACCTTTACAGGTTATAATTAAAATAAAATTAGAAAACAAAATATTCGTTGTATTTCTCTTGATACGATCTTTCATACGATATTATATGTATTTGACATACCTTTACATTTGGGGACGATTACATTTCCGAGGGTAATTAAAGGTAATAATCCCTTAAGTATGGACAACTAAAATAGAAAAATTGGATTTTTTCCGGATTTTTTATTGAAATCGTCTATATTTAAGTTACACAGTTTATACCAGTTTAATATATTCACCATACTGATCCGGTTATATGGAGAAAGCTCAACAATTATTGATGAAACAATTTATTTGTCAATTCATAATGAGAAAATCGAAATCTCTCATGTAAATTTGCAAGGGTATGTGAATACTTCGGTTGTGGTACAATTTAAAGTATGTGGGTCTGAAATTAATGTTACGGTGCGTTAACGAAACACGACACATTCCAGTAATACTTGTTTTTGTCCATTGATGCTTTGAATGAGCAGGTTAAAAGTAATTTAGCTTACATAGTTACTCGAGTAGTTTGTTATCATCCACAGCAAACAACGGCTTGACAGTCTAGGTGGAAATTAAATTAATACTAACAAATATTTGGCGTGTATTGTAGTATATATCAACGGTATGAGAATACACGATACAAGAAGAATATCTGATAATAAACTTAATGTGATAATGATCGAATTTATGTTTTCAAATATATGAGTATACCCTTTTAATTTTAAATGTGTGAATTCTCTTGTTTCATAATATACTTTTTATAGAAATAGTGTTTGAGTTTACGTTTTTAAATCTATATTCTTTGAAATAATAGTAAGTATGACATTATGAGATTATGAGAGTATACGTATACAGTAGACTAATTGTAATACGTATACTTACGTCTTATGAGATGCGAGGTTTATCACGTAATAGATGTGGCAGGCCTTAGTCACGACCGGTAAAAGATTTCGCTCTAAATTTTTCAATAGTCGCTAGAGGGAACTTTTGTCCTTGATGCAATGTCATAAAGCATTCAGTTGTGGTTGGTTTTTTGTAAGAAAAGTACGTTAAGTGCTACGAGAACCAAATACGCGTAACGCTACTAATGCACCCACAAATTGTATCAAAAATACGAGAAAGAAGTCGTGAATGTATTTTACGTGAAATCCTGGTTTAACACTGATTCAAGAATAATCAAACTTGAAGCGAAAAAGGGTTAGATATATGCATCATACCAAATAATCCGAACCTATCGAAACTGTAAGGGCATAGAAAACGTACATACACTTTGAATAAAGATTATAATAAGATTAAAAAGACGCCTACCAATGGATATAAAACAAACCAAAAAGAGAGTTTTTCGCTGGAAGTATCATTAACCCGTCAACTAACGGACTTCTTCTCATTGGTCCTATTGTATCAGGTTTTTTTGTAAAATGTGTTATGTTTCTGATCGCTTGATATCTTGAAATAAAAAAAATATGAATTAAAAGAAATAAAAAAAATATGAATTAAAAACAAAGTTTTAAGTTATTGCTATAGTGGGTAACATAATACAGAAATAATATTTTTATTGAACTTATTCAACACGACGATGATCTGAAATCCTACAAAGTAGTGAAATTTTTTTCAAGGGAGTTTTTACTTTCCACGATTACAGTTATTGATACTCGATATTATTTATATGAATTATTCAAAGTTTTAAATTATTGTAGTGGGTATTATGCAAAGAGGTATTGAACCACATAATGTTATGATCGATCGTGAACAGTTTGAACTTCTTTTAGATTAACATGACAAATTTCAGTAAGAGGTGCTACAGCTATAGGGAATATTGCAGTTTTTTTTGTAAGTTCTTTACGACAGTTGATAAGTTGTCATAGAGATGTTGTTGAGTTTCCTCCAAAGCCTCCTCGTGTGACCATTATATACTACTTTGTGCTCCATTACTTAGAATATAGAGTGTTAGTAATTGTACTAGTTATTTCAGTTTGCGGTTTCTTACTATGAAACGTTTGTTAGTTTTTCATTTAAATTTTATTTTTTAGTTTTAGTTTTACTTATAAACTTTACCTTATAGTTTATTATTATGTTAATTCTGAATGTTATAATATAGGGTGTTGCAATAAAAATGCAAGATTTTGACTATTAAGATTCAATAGGTAAATTATTAAGTAAAGTAAAGTTAGTAAACCTGGAGCGCTACATGACACAACACGTCCTTATTATATTAAAGTGATGAAAGATTCATTGCTTAGATTCACAGAGTGCATCGAATTTTCGGTAGAAATAATGTTTCAAATTTATCAACTGCGAAAAGAATAATAAAAAAAATTCGAAAGTACTGGTTCAGTTAAGGATATAAAATACACGTCACGAGCTCGTAGTTGTCGTTCAGAACAAAACATCACGGCAGTTCACGAGAGTGTGGCCGATAGTTCAGACCCTGGTTTGTCATCGTGCACAAGAATTGGACATTGCAACAGCCGCTATTCACCGTATTTTCACTAAAGATTTGCATTTCCATTCTTACAAGTCCAATTGAGTCAACAATTTATGTCAACAGATCATGCACAACGAAGATAGTTCACCTATTGGATAAGTGAACAACAAGATGTGAATGATGATATTGTGGACAAAATCATCATCAAAGACGAGGCAAATTTTCATCTTGATGGCTCCGTCAGTAGGAAAGATTGCTACATTTGTGGCTCAGAAAATCCACAAATGATTCATGAGAAACAAATTCATCCCCAACATGCCACTGTTTGATGTGCATTGTGCTCTAAAGGAATCATTGGACCATTTTATATTGGACCAGGATAGGTAATGTATTACACGGTAAAAGGTGAACGTTATCATAACATGATAACCCAGTTCATTGTACCTTAATTAGAAGATATTGCTCCTGAAGATATGTTATTTTAACAGGACGGTGCTACTTGCTATGCCACCCATGAAAAAATGACAGTCTGTTCCTAGTCGTATCATCTCCCGCTTTGGTAACCAGAGTTGCCACCACGATCTTACGATTTAACACCTATTGATTATTTTCTCTCAATATATAACAATCCCTCCAACACCTAAGTATTGAGGGCCGAAACTGAACGCTGTATCAGTTAAATATTGCCACATTTATATAAAACCGTCATTGAAAATTTTGCTAGAAGAATACTCGTGTGCTACCAAAGCCGTGACGGCCATTTATCAGATGTATTATTCCATACATAATTCCCAAATATCTACACTATAAGTCAATAAATGTTTTAATACTTTGCTACAGAGAACCATGTTTTATTTAAAATTGTCATCTAGCGCTCTTAATGTAACACTTATTATATTTTAAAGTTATAATGTCAATTTTCAAACGTAATTTGAAAAACTTTTACAAAATTATGCCAGAAGGGCGATATAAGAGGACGTGTCCCATTTCATGACCACCTGTCCGATTTCATGACCATCTTTGCCAATTTTTTTCGTTTCTTTTGTTAAGGTTTATACTGTTAAGGTGTTAGCTGCCTTCCAGTTTCTGTATGTTAACAAAATGTGTTATTACTTACACATTAATTATACGTACAGTATGATTGATAAATATACTTCTCAAGTTACTGAAGTAAGGAGATTATTATACTACAAGCCATCTGAAAATGCCTTATATAATAAGGACTAAACAAATTAGGCCAAAATAGCTATCCTCCTGGCTACATACCGACGTATGTAGTCTTCGAACAATCTGAATCACTGTATTTTAGTACTAACTATGTTAGATAAAATACGGCAAATCTCGCCATATAATTCAATACATACTCGTCGTCGGCATGTAGCCAGGAGGATAGCTGTTTTGACCTAATTTGTTTAGTCCTTATTATATAAGGCATTTGCAGATGGTTTGGAGTATAATATTCTCCTTACTTCAGTAGTTTGAAAATTACGATCTGCCAAGTAAAACTTTGCATTATACTTTTCAAGTTGTGTTATAAATATGATATAAAGTTGCTTTTGATATGCTGCATATATATTTAAAATAAATATGGCTAAAATATAATATAGTTTTATATGCACTAGGATACTAGACGCTATAAAGGTCAACGTGAAAATTACAAAATTTAAAATATTATATCCAATATGGAACTTGGAGAACATATGACTTTTACAGTATTCTTCAGAAGGACATAACATTTCTGGCAATACGTAGAAGGGAACAAATATTTGCTTTATCTAACATGCTTTTTATTCAAGTTTCAGGCTTAACAAGAATTCCAGAAAAAAGAAAGTAGGTAGTCTTATTTGCAATTCATTCTTATAAAGAATATCTCTGTTTATTTACCCTTCATTTTCATGCCGAATTCCAATTTGCGGTATTATGTTTCGGAGACAGAGTCCCGACGAGGATCATGAATTTTTAGCGTTTTCGTGCTTTTCAGATTTTACTACTTCTTCATCGGTACGTTTATTAATATTACGTGTTTGATATTGGAGATATCTCGTTATGGATACAACTTCAGTATAGATGACGAAGGAACATTGCGATTTCCATTTGTAGTCAATAAATCCAAGCTCATTTTTATACAAAATAAATATGGTCGTTCATGGCAAAAGGAATCTGCCTTTTATGCGTGAAATTAATAGAAGGATGAAACTTCCGAAATAAAAATTACCGTTTCAGAATATTAACACAAGTTATCAATACAAATGACAGATTACTCTACGCTATATAATGATTACGCATATAAATCTTAATGTGATCCAATAAAAAATAAATAATCTCATTTCCCTATGGCAGAACGCCGCTGGGTCGGGTCAAACAATTGTTAAGTTCACAGGGAATACGGCTAGCACAGTTGACGTTGATATTGTTCATAGGAACAGTGTCTTGGCACTGCTTTACACTAATTTTTCTCTTTTACTAACTGCTTATTTTGGTATATGATCGAAATAAAGTCGAAATTTAAGCTAGTCTTTTTTTATAGTATTTATCTAGCTATAGGAACTACATTAGCAGGAAGTACACAGTCTGTCAGGTTCAAATTACTAGCGCGTTTTAAATTAGTTAAGGTCTTGTATTTTTGACCACACTGAAGTGTTTAATCTGAGGTTAATTTAATCGATCTTAAGAGTATATTACGATTCTGTATGAATAATATAATCAGAACACCGATTCATTCAAATTAATATTAAAATTCGGCCTGGAAATCATATTGTGTATTCCCATCATAGAGTCACACTACTTCCATTACATAGGTAGACTGTAAATTAACAGACTTTCTACATATTTCTAGAAAACAAAGTCTGACATTTTTAATATTGCTAAGTTTGGGCCATTATAACGACGCGTGTAGTTGTACAGGTGCCATTTGCCAGACAAACTAAACTAGGTTCATTTCCAGGAGCTTGTGATGGACACGATACCATATGACTCCATACGACATAAATAATGTATGCTTGTTCACCACTTGAACAGACGGTGAACTAAATTTCCCATTATGATCGTGTAATGATTAATCATGGCCTACCCTCTGTATGTGATGTTAATTATGTTACTATGAATGTTGCTATTAGCGTAGATAAGAGGCAGAAGGATATTAATTAAAACTTGTTTTACTTGGCGGGGCGCTGTAAATATTTTTTTCTATTCCCTAGTACCTGAATTATGTATATATAAAGTTATGCCAGAAACTATCCGAACACTCGAATATAATTTAGCCATCTGCAGAAATATATAACGATTTTATAAAAAAATTTGAATATATAGGTATAGGAATGTACATAATATAGCAATAATAAATTATAAATTCAGTTAGATTTATTGCCATAGATATATGTATATAAATTATTTGTAGCATGCAATTATTGGTATATTACAAATCCATAATAATAATTTTAAATAGTTTATGAAAATATGACATTAATTTTATAAATAAATCACGGAAGAAAAAACTTTAAAGATGTATTTAAATATTTTACAGAATTAACTAGATTGCAAAACTATAAACCAAAAGATAGAAAGAAACATGTATTTTATACAATTTTATTGTTTTATTTCTATTTATTTCGATAATATTCGGAATATCGATTCCACTAAACGATGCTAAAATGCTTCTTGTAAAAGTAATTTCTATAGCTATGAGAAATAAAAGTGTTAATTTTTACTTTTAACTTCACATTGATTTTTACAGTATAAATATCATCAGTATTTACTTACTTACACTTTAATTATTCACAAGAGAATAAAAGTATCCTAAAAGAAGGACTGGCCGTATTAACTAACTAGTTATTATATAAAACTAAAACTGGTCGAATGAGTCGGCCATAAAAATTATTATTACAAGAATATATCTTACATTCTTAAAAGTAAAACACTATAGTCGAGGAAAGAAAAGTAAACCAATTATGTTTAAATAGGCCTCCTTCTTGAGTGAAATAGTCCCAATCGATCATAAAAACTTTGTATAATATGAGATAACGTATTAGGTGTAACATCTTAGAATGTATTTATTACTTTTTGTCGTAGTTCTGTTAAGTATTAGCTCTACTTCCCTGGAAGCCATAAATATTGGCCTTAATGCCCCCAAATAACTACTACAAATAACTACTGCCAGCTTAATAGTCCAGGAGGTCGCGTCAGAATAGTGCAAGAGTTTTCTCAAGGTTGATATTTTCAAATTGGGCAGCATTTTTATGATAGAAAGTCACTGTAGAGTCAGCACTTCAGCTGCCAGGACACCTGGCGCTGGGACGCTCGGAAAGCTGTAATATTAATTAGCATCTCTAAAATGTTTCCGGAAAGCTCAAAATTTTTGCATAACTAATGAATGTAATATAGAACGCGAATCCAACAAGGAATCCAACACAAATCCAATACCGAACTGTTGGATTCGTGTTCTATATTACATTCATTATTTATGTACTAATTTTGATCTTTCCGAAAACCGTTTAGAGATGCTAATTAATATTACACCTATCCGAGCGTCCCAGCGCCAGGTATCCCGGCAGATGAAGTGCGACTCTACAGTGACTTTCTATCATAAAAATGTAATTCAATCTGAAAATATCAACCTTGAAAAAACTCTTGCACTTTTTTTGGCGCAAGCTCCCCGACTACAAGGTCTTACAGGGTATGCAAAGATGGATATTAGAAATCATGTTTGATAAATCAATCCCAAGTGATATCGATATCACATCAAAGTAAGTAATTTGAAAAAATAAATAAGCAGAGCTTTAAAATCCAATAAGTACTTATATTGGTGAGTTTGAGAATATATTAATGGCCCATGTTGAAGAAGAGTTATTGGTAACTACTCCCTGATGTCCGTTGGCTAAGTAGATTTTAAATAAATCTTCTTTATTGTATCTAAGGCCAACGTACTTTAAGTAATATACATAATATTTTAGCCAAGATTATCAGATACCTTATTGTGCTCGAATAACGCAAAAAAAATGAAATATATTGTTGCTATCATATGATTTAACCAAGTTATCAGTAACATATACCGAATAGGTAACAGATTATCGAATCAAGCGGTGGTTTTACTGTGATTCTTTCAAAATACAGATTCATTAGAAGGAATAATACAATTGCTATCAAGAAATTCGCATAATTATTATTGCTTCAATTTTATTATTTTTTTCCCAATACGTTTCATATAACTTATTTTCATAATATATTTATTTCTAAAATATGGAATTCATATAAGAACCTTACTAATTATTTCATCTTTCTTGTTGCAGAAGCCTCTGCGGAGATAATGGGCGCACCCGACTTACATATTCGCGCAGGTTCGTTGCTGCGTCTCGTCTGTACCCTGCGGCACTCCACCGAGCCTCCGGAGTACGTGTTCTGGTATCACGAACAAAGAATGATAAACCACGATCCTGGGGTGTCGGTAACCGCCAATCGTGCCTCCAGCGTCCTTCAGCTCGAGGAAGCAGACACGAGCCATAACGGCAACTACACCTGCTACCCCTCGAACGCCATCCCTGCGTACATCAACGTTCACGTGCTTAACGCAACCGAAGGTAATATTTGTAGATACTAAATTGGTATGCACGGATTCTGTTTCTAAAAGTATAATACGAGTGTATAATAAGAATATATACAGGGTGGTCCAAAAATAAACCTTGAAGAATGTACCTTGCAGGAAAAAACTAGTTTTAGAATGTTTACTATAGATAACAGTATGAAACAAAAACTGATGTCGGCGATGTTTTCAAATTTATAGTTTTTATGTATTGAGTTCTAGCAATTTTTGAATTTTATTACTATTATTATTATTTTTTATTTTTTTTTTTTTTTACTAAAAGCCAGTCACCCCTTTCTGTGGCTCCGACTCACACAGAAGGTGCGCTGGTAATACCAGCAATCACTCCTCGCGTCCGCTCGGTTAGTGATTACTGGGCCGAGTCGTGTGCCCTGAGTAGACGTAGTGAGCCGAGAATTACGGCCTTCTGCATGCGACCGGCTAAGATTTCTGCCGAGTTTCGGCATGCCGGTATGTTCTTTAATTCAGAAAGCAGTGTATCTCTCGCTCCACCTTATTATTGTTATTATTATTATTATTATTATTATTATTATTATTATTATTATTATTCCAACAGGAAAAAATCCCAATTACAGGAATAAACTAAATATACAATAACTAAGTAAAATACAAAAAAGAGAAAGAATGTCAAATAGTACAATTAATGAACCTAAGCAATAAGGTAAAACGTAGTTACAGCGCCAATTTACGTACATATGCAATATACCACATAGAACATCTTAACCTATATTAGTTACATAATTGCAAACACACTTTAAACTATCGTTAAATATATCACAATTCGCTGCAATTTTGTTGTACAGTGAGCACATAAGAAATACAGGAGCCTTCGCTAATATATTCGTTCTAGGAGTAGTACAATATAAAAGCGCCTGATGTCTGACATTACCACGTGAGACCCTAAAATTAATCTTACTAAGCAATTCAGAACAGTCAACCTTATCATTTAGAAGGTTAAACAAATATTTAATTAGTGAAATATTGCGTCGAACAGATAATGATTGAAATCTGTCCAATAGTTGTAAGTGGCAACAGCCTCGAGGCGGATATACGTCATCCAGTAAAAAAGACAAAAATTTAAGAAACCTCTTTTGAATTGCCTCCAGCCTTTGACAATGAACATTGTATAAAAGAAACCATATAATAGAACCATACTCTAAGCGAGATCTCACTAGAGCAAAAAATAACGCTTTAAGGGCACGTACCTCGGAAAACTCCCTACAATTACGGTAAATGAAGCCATAAGTTCTAAATGCAGCAGAAACAATATCATTGATATGTTCCACAAAAGTAAATTTGGCGTCAAATATTATGCCTAGGTCCTTAAACAACTCAACTCGACCAATAATGTGATCGTTAATCGCATAATCATGAGAAATAAAGTTGATTTTCCTGGTAAAAGTCATTACCTTGCATTTTGATAAATTTAGTGATAAACGGTGTAGCTCACACCATGACGCCATATTATTTATACATTGTTGGAGATGAAAGCAATCCGAAGGTGAAGATATTTCAGTAAAAAGTTTATAATCATCTGCAAATAATAACTGTTGGCACGATATAACTTCAGGAAGATTATTGATAAAGAACAGGAACAGAAGAGGCCCCAAATTCGACCCTTGAGGTACACCCGATGAAGGAGAGAAATAATTAGAAGTAAAGTTTTGGTATCTGACCGTGAAACTTCTATTGGACAAATAGGACCTAAACAAGTCCAACAATGAATCTGAGAAACCAAAACTTCTGAGTTTAAGGAGCAAGATATTGTGATCAATCTGGTCGAAAGCCTTTTGAAAATCTGTATAAATGGTGTCGACTTGTCCTCCCCTGTCCAAAATTTCGGAAACGTATTGCGAGAACAGAGCCAAATTTGATATAGTCGACCTCCTTTGCATGAATCCATGTTGGTGTGATGATAGAAGCTGCTTAGTAGAAGCATATAGCACATTGTACAGCGTCGTCTCGAATACCTTTGAAAAATTGCACAGCAATGAGATTCCTCTGTAGTTTGACACATCATTAATATTGCCTTTCTTAAATATGGGACAAATTCACGCCTCCTTCCACCGCGATGGAAAGATTGAATGTTTCAGAACATTGTTGAATAGGATAGACAAAGGCTCCGTAAGTGCATATGCACAGTCTCTGAGAAAAAAACTGGGTATTCCATCAACCCCCATAGTGAAGGTGTCTTTACAACGTTTGAGACTTAGTAGAACATCCTCGTGTTCCATTCTCTGGACAGTAATTGATAATCCTGGATTAACCTCAGGGAACCGAGCGGAGTCAGCTGAAAGCGACTGAATGAAGACACCGTTGAAGTAAACACCAAACGCATTTACAATCTCTGTGGGATCAGAAAACTCTATATCATTGTACAGCATTAGTGAGGGGATACGGGCTGATCCCTCCTTTTTTTTTAATAAAATTCCAAAACTTCTTTGGGTCTTGATAAAGGGACTGTTCTGCATCACTAACAAAATCCCTATACGCCCTGTTAATAAGACGTTTACAGTTCAAACGGTGATGTCTAAATTTCTCTTGATAATACGCTGTTTTAAACTTTTTGTATTTTTTATGTAGGTAAGCTTTAGTACGGAGGGAATTAATCGCCTCCGTTGAAAACCAAGGCAGATAGCGAAATTGTCGAATGCATGTATGAGATGTGTATTTAGGTACCGCTATATCAAATAAGCCTTATAATTTCTCATAAAATTGCGAACACATATCTTCGACATCATTTATACCTGATAGAAACGACCAGTCAGTATGACAAAGTAGTTCATACAGTAATGGAAAGTTTGCTTTTTTGAAATTAAAAGCGTTGGTAGAATAGTTCATAGCGAAGCTTTGATGTGATGGAGATGAATTGAACATATTATTAAAACTAATTAACAGTGGAGGATGATGCAAATCTTCCTCAAGCAATGGACAAACAGATTTTTCAACTGAGCCCTTGAAGTTAGCAAACACAAGATCCAAAATATGATTATACTCATTCAGAATGTTATTACACTGATTTAACCCGTGAAATTCTTTAAAGTTGTATAAACTTAAACTGTTCCCATCTGCCAAACCTAAGGAGAAATTAGGCGAATTAAAATCGCCTACAAATAGAACACAACCTTCTTGCGCTAAGCATTCCAATGCACTAATTGCGTCAAGGAACTGTTCCAGTTCCTGAGTTGAAGTACGTGGTGGTATGTAGAGAACAAATATAAATAATTTGTTATACTGATTATTACTGATTTTCACCCCCACCACATCGATGGATGGAGCCGCACTTTCAACTTCAGTCAGGTTTATTTTCGAACTTACTAAAGTGTTTTTGACAGCCGCGAGGACACCTCCTCCTCTTGATAAGCCTGTAGCCTTCCTACATCTGTCGTTGCAAAAAACAACAAAGTCATCTGGAAACAGCTCACTACTTCCTATATCTGCGTTTAACGAGGTTTCAGTTAATGCCACCAAATCGTAATTACTAGCTGATATGTTGTTGTACAAATCTACCACCTTACAGCGTAAACCACGTACATATTGGTAGAACAAAGTATGAGTACTGTAATTGGGTGCGTTTAGTTTAAATTATTGACTACAACAATTTTAGGAATACCATTAAAATGACGAATTTTTAGATTAGTTTCCCCGTTATTAGTACGAGCCTCCAGTTGCGTCTTTAGTAATTTATAATAATCCAATTGACGGGGTGTTCTGTCAAAGGAGATTGAAACTTTATTGTACTTGTTAGAGGTCCGCAGCTGTCTAGCATTTTTAATATAGTTTAAGACTTCGTTCTCGTTGTGAAGTATGATTTTTAAGGGCCTGACATGATCCTGTGTTCGACGACCTAACCGTTGGATTTTCAAGAAATCATTGCTAGAAGTGGGAGAGATAGTTTTTAAAACATCTTGCGTTAGCGCAGAATCATGAAGCTCAGCTTCTTCACTGGAACTGTTCACAGGGCATTCCGTAACTCCATAGGCAATGATATTTCGCTTTCTTTTTTGACGCTCCATGACCTCGCCCACCACATCCTCAAATTCAACCGATGAATTCTGACACTGTCTAGCATCAAACGCTGATCTAATTTCGTGTAACTGCCCGTCAAAATCAGCTTTAAAAATTTTAAATGGAACACTCTCGAATTTTTTTATTCTTCGAATTCCTTCGGTAATTTTACACATAATTGGTGCTACATGTCCATATCTAAATATAAAATTAATAACTAAATACTATCGTCTTCGTAATGTTTAAAAAAATATTTTGATATTTATAAAAAATGAGAAATTGTCAGAAAGAGAATGAATAGAAAGATAACAAAAATAAAATAATTGTAATCTAGTAAGTAAATATACTTAAGATATCACAAATTTTAGAAAAGTTACTCAAGGTGTTGGCAGTTATGTTCTTGACAAAAAGCGATGCAATATTGAAAATAATTTAGCATATATTCTAAGAATTCTTTTAAATGATTCCATAAAAAATATGTAGTGGATCTAGGTCTAGTCATGTAGAAGGCCATTTTATTAACCCCCCTTCTTCCAAGTCCATCTTCGTGGCAAAAATATTATAGATAATATTTTACTTGCCGTAATTAGCTGAAGCACCAGTTTAGTGTAGCGACACATAATTTGCAACACAATTAATTGAAAATGTATGAAATATAGGGAGTAGATTCTACATTTCTCAATGAAATGAGGGATACCATATTTTTTTCTAATAATTAAAGCAAAACAAAATCTTACCTTAATTAAATATAATAATTTTATAAGTCCCGGTATAGGATTGTTTTCTTATAATTACAAATATGTGAAAACAGTCGATGCTCCTTCAATAAAACAGGTTAAAAAAATATATTTGAATGCTTTATTTTTCTTAGTTTTATAATTTTATTTGTGGTGTTCACTGTTTACATATTTTCTACAGTATATTTTGTCTCATTACAATAAAGGTTTATCGAAAACTAAGTATATTAGTTTTCCATCATAGTACTTTAAGTATGTATATTTCCATATAGATTTATCTATTTAATGAACAGATTAAGCTAAGCAATTTGTTAGCTCTACGTATATTAGATATAATGAATTAGTACTTTGCAATCCATAAAATGTCTTATCGAAACACATAGTGAATCACTAAATAGGTGTTTAACAACTACTACGAAAGTCGATGGATCTAGTGGAGATGCTGATTCACCCACTGATCTGCCATGGTGACAAAATTGAGCAGTTAGTTATGCTGCATTTGAAAATTTGTACATATTGCAAAAACGGTGGAATTTAAGTATAAGGAATATTACACAAGTTATGTATAGAATTATCGAGGGAATAAAAAAAACTACGGGGTAGAAACTTGAATGAATGCGAAATACAATAACATCGATGAAAGTATGAAAAAACTAAAATCTTAGTTTTACTTAGATACCGTCGGCACGAGTTTTTAATCCACCTTATAATCTATATTAAATATTTTAAAATTGGTTTGATGCTGCAAGCCGCTATTGGGTACTTCAAGGCATCCATACTATTGGACCACCAGTATATGGTGAACAAATTTTATCATTCTACTTTATTAATAAATATGAGAGTTTTTAAATCATCTTGAAACAATCTCAAAATAAATTAAATACAAATTTCAACTACTGTCAGGCTAATTTTGAAAATTTATATAATTATGTAATACAAACTGACTGACATTTTACTGAAATTTATACAGATGTGAGGTCCTTTGATCCATATAAATCGCCGGGACCGGACGGAATTTATCCGGAATTTATCAATACTGAACTCCGGAAGATACGTTGTCGGCACCTTCCTTGATATTGAAGGAGCCTTCAACTTTACATTCAGGGAGGTGATTAGCGGAGCACTAGGCAGATGCTACACCCCTAGAATAATCGCTGAATGGCTAGACCATATATTGCGAAACAGACAGTTTATTGCCAACAAAGGCAAGACTACCATCAAGGGCCAGGTCGACTAGGGCTGTCCACAGGGAGGGGTATTGTCCCCCCTTCTATGGTACCTGGTAGTGGAAGAGCTGCTTGAAAGGTTAAAGGATTACCAAGTAATCGGCTATGCCGACGACTTAGTTAATAATAACGAAGGGTCTTCCCGATTCTCGATATAATGCAGGGAGCATTAAACAAAGTTGGGAATTGGTGCAGGGATAGGGAACTCTTGGTCAGTTCGTCTAAAACTGAGATGATGGTGTTCACCAAGAAATATAAGTGGAACAGAATATGTCCTCTGAAACTTGGTGGCCAAGAACTAAGCTATAATAGCGAAGTGAAATACTTAGGAGTAATCCTGGACGGGAAACTGTCATGGGAAAAACATCTAAGTCACATATGTTCCAAGATTACAGCAACACTTTGGCGACTAAGAAGGGCCCATTGGTAATAGCTGGGGCTTGAAGCCGGAGACCATAAAATGGATGTATGAGGCAATTCTCAAACCCAGACTGACGTATGCAGCGCTGGTCTGGTGGGATAGAGCCTGTTTAAAGTCGGAAGCCAACCAACTTAATACGCTAAGAGAATTGATTCTAAGAAGTATAACCGGAGTCCCAAGATCAACACCGATTGATGCTATGGGGATACTGACGGGGATACCACCTCTTGATGGTATGATCAGTTTGATCAGTCACAAAGGCAGAACGCTGGTGGGTGGGAATCATAACGGGCCACCATAGTAGTTTGAATGCATATAAGCACAAGCTGAGGCTGACTGGCAGCCCGGCCTGCAGATACTCTAAAGAAGATGAGGAAACCTCGATTCAACTTCATGACACCTGTCCCGTACTGGAGGAGAAGAGTTACCTTATATTAGAGACCCCTGATATCCTAGAGGAGGAGAGGCTAAAGGCGGGTGACGTGCCTAAATTGCTCCTTATATGGGATAGAATTTTTGGATAATGAGCCGGATAAGGGGGATCGCCAAGGGACTATCCATACGATCAGTAGCTGATGAGGCCCAAGCCCATATAACATAATGTAATAATGTAATGTATACAGACGCAAGTTCTACTGTAGAGTGCTTTTACTAATAAAATAGTCAATGTATTTGAAAGCAGGATACCACAAAGAAAAGTCACATTCATATCATGTCTAGCTTGTTTAAATTTGCAAACTATTAAGAAAATTAAGCTAAAATATGCTCGGAGGTATTATGAAACATCAGGAAGGAAATATTCGAGATTTACATAATTTCCAATTATTAAGATAAGAAACTAAAAATTGTATGGTAATGGTAAAATGTCATAGTTACAATATCTGCATTGAATTGGATAATAAAAGGACAATAAAAGTAACCTAGCAAGTCTTGGGCATATGTAATGTATATAATAATATCAAATAAAAGATTCTGAAGTTTTTAAAGGAAGGACATATTTGCAAAAAGGATTAAAATTATTATGATACTTCTATATTAATAATAATATAATAACGAAACCATTGAAGATTCTCAGTTATTTGTCACCATATATTTATGTAAAAAGGAATTATATCAAGACTCTTTTGCCTGTAGAGTACCTACTCTAGATGTTTTGAATACTGCAAGTAGTTTGTTACTAACATAGTGAATGACGATATGCGAAACTTATCATAATTTTTTACGACGTGTAATTTCATCTTTCGGGATGCGTCAATTTTCAAAATAGACAATTCATAGAGATATAATAGCGTAGAGCACCGATAATTCATATATATTTACTGAATCTCCACTATTCTCGCAGAATATTTTTGTTTGGATGGCAGTTTTTTTGCCGAAGAATAGTTGGGCTTGCTTTTCCTTCTTTTTTAAAAAGGAAGTTTTTGAGAACACCTGTTAACCTATTGATAATTTGCAGGAACTGAAACTGGAACCACAAAAGAACTCACTACAAGATACGAACAATCTTACATTCCTGTAAGATGTGTTGAGACAAGATGTGGACAATCAACATAAATGAGACAAAATAGAGTAATTGACAATAACATGTAGATTCACAGACTTAAACATAACAAATCATGAGTAAACAATAAAGAAACTGAAAATACACGGACAATAAATTACCTAGGATTAACGATAAATAGACAGATTCATGCAACATATAACAAAAACAATACAGTATATGACAAGACATATATGATATTAAATAAACTCTACTCCTTACTAAAACTATACAGACAACTAACAGAGCAGAATACTAATATATTAAGCAATATCCAGACCTACTGTAACATATGCTTGCCTTATATGGCACAATATTTCTACCACTCAATACAGAACACTACAAACGATCCAAATAAATTACTATGACTACGAAAAATCGCGAACAGATACATACACACATGCAAATACTCCATGATAACGTACATATTACGCCAATAAGATACTACAGAAGAGAAATAACGCAGAAATATTACTTACAACTCCCTATATACCCTGCATCTTTCACATAGCACTTAAAACACACTTAAATGGGACACTCTATGACTAAAATAGCAAGACAAACTTCGCGGTCCCTATCCTATCCAATTTATATTATTTTGATAGGATGCACTTAAACTAGTGCATGGAACAAGGTGGGAGACATTTCCCCTGGTTACTTTAATTTGGATTTTTAAATGAAAATGTTGTTAATCTAATTTTACTTTTAAAATTTTTTGGCTATAATTATCTTATCTCCAGAATTAATAATACATTTGCAAGTTATTGATAATGTTAGAATGGCATGTAAATTGACAAATTTTGACAGAATTATTTCAAAACAACTGTGGAACGTTTATGACAACGTATCACCAAGATAATTTTTGATTATTTCGTTATATCTAAACAAGGAACTAAAGGGATTAAGTCTGAATTAATTTAGAGCACTCAAGAAATGTATTTCTACAGTAAATCGAATTACGTAAGTCTCTTTGCTACATATTATCAGCAGATGCTTGGTAAAACGTATCTATATCATATTTAGTTAGTCTCTGTCTCGCACTCGGCGACTAACTTTTCGCTAATTGTGCATGGAAGCCCTAATAAATCTTCTAAAATCTGCACAAGTCGTTATTTGCCCAAGAATATAATTACTTGTTTCCGCAAGTAGTTTGCCATTTATCAAGCGTTCGTATGCCTAACGCGAGGAAAGGCAATGTAAAGTGCTCCTACTTAATGGCCGCGTAACTTCCAACCGAAGTACGGAGCCACTGCGTTCTAGTTTCAGCAAGTTATTGTAGTTTACAATAAAACTAGCGTATGTACCACCGAAGTTCGTTAATATGGTTTATCAGCTGAATGTGATACACTTGAAATTAACAAACTGGTTGAACATACCACTGGCGCTAGCTTTATAGATTGAAAAGTTTTGTTTTATGCAATCAACTTAGTTCGCGAATGCAGATACTGTATTAATCTTGACGGAATTTGAGCATACTTCACATAGTAGAGAAGTTGAGGAAGCGAGCCATACTCGCTTCCTTAACTTCTGCAGAAACAACGCATACCGATAAATCAATAGCGTTGTTTCTGCATTCCGGTATTTATAATGCTAGCATGATTTCGAGTTCCTTGGGCATAGAGTAGGGTAAAATAGAAAAATAACGGGACTATTGAAAAATTTCCCAGACAAACTTAGTTGTAGGTAATTGTGAATTCGTAACACATGCATGATATGGTAATACTGCATACCTGCAATCATTGTTTAAAGTAGATTGTAATTTTGAATAATGAAAGCACTACGACTACCACAGAACACAGCAATCATCTTAACACCATCAACGATTGATAATCTCGAGAAACGATGATGAAATAATTTATTATCCCACCCCCCAACAGAATAACTGATTTTTTATGATATCGTGCAAATATCGGTGATAATTTAATAGTATTAAACAAACATTGTCTTATTCTACTAGTTTCTTTAGTAAAAAACTTCTGTCGATAAACTTGTTTCTTTTCTTAAAATGTTTTGCTTAGTATTACTATACATCTAAGCCAAATTCAAAAACATATTCAACTTTATCATATTGCTTTAGGAGCTGTTCTGGTCTACAATGTAAGTCATGAGATACAGATTATAATTTTCAGAATGTTTGAAGTTGCTCTAGGTTTAGACTACAGTAACCTCTTTGCCGTATGGAAAATGAGTGGACTGTCTACGAAACAGCAACGTCCTTGAAGACGCAACTAAGTACCTAATTTTTTTAGAGTAGAGGATGGATAGAAAAATGGGAAAGACCTACTTTCCAATTTTTCTAGTTAAGAACAACTATTGAGTATTGACTCCCTGGAATCGGACATGCTGGTTTACACCGATTGTTCAAGAATGCTAAAATGGGGCAGGATATTCACAGACCATAACACCACGTTAATGGCCCTAAACAATTGCGGGACTAACTTGGGCGAGGGACATCCAGAGAATCATGAGAATGTGGAGATGTACACAATGGCACACCGATTCTCTAGCACCTTTTTGCTGGGACTGGAATTAGCAATAGTGCTTAGCGAAGCCACTCAAAATTTCATCATAAAAGACTACGTACTGAAATATGACAAATATAGATATGACAAAACTAGCAGTTGTAGATAGCCAAACATAGACCTTACAAGAAAAGTTGAAGAATAGTGCTTGAATCGTATAAATCAACGAACCTAATGGGATCCCTGATGGAATATTGCAGGTTAAACAAATATATTCATGTGCTGTACTGTTATTCCTATGTTTAGAAGATGCAATCTGGAAGATGAGACTGTGAAATAAATCCTAAGAGTGCGGTGTAGCGCACTCTTAATAGAAAGAGGAGATATATTTAGGAACTATCGGCTGGAGACGACCGCTTTTCGTTGACGACCACTGAGTATACTTCATTAATACATTCAAGGAGTGGAAGTGTTCTGGGTTTAAGTATCTCACTCCTCAGTGAGTGAGGCCTGTGTTTGGTGACAACTGACAATTCTGATGGAGGTAGTACACTCGACTCTGTAGAATGGCTTGAGTGCATAAGCGCATATGGACTCTGTCTACTCTCCCCCTTATAGAGTCCAACATCCTCCCCTCTCGTGATTTATTGTGTGTTGTTTGTTAATGGAGTGTCTTATGGATATCTATTTTGAGTATTATACTGCTTAGTTTTCATATCTCTGTTTCATGTAGCTGAGCTTTTGAAAGCTAGCTGGTGTTAAGGACTCATGTACTAAAATTTCTTCGTAAAACCTACCTACTACTTTATCTGTCAGTCTCATCAGACTCATATGTCTATTAAGTCGATAGTATGTTGTTCGTAAACCTCACTACTATACTTGTGACTTTTCTGTAGTTGCGTAGTCTATTGTGAATTTATGCATTCTCTTTAGCCTACCTCTGTGGGAGGTTTCTTCGCCATAGTACATCCATTTGTGATTTTAATAGTTGAGGTAGAAGATCTACCTCAACTAATAGTTGAGGTACTATTAAACTTATTACTTTTATGTCCCTTATGTTCTGACG
This sequence comes from Rosalia funebris, assembly GCA_037954035.1. NCBI lineage: Eukaryota > Metazoa > Arthropoda > Insecta > Coleoptera > Cerambycidae > Rosalia > Rosalia funebris. The sequence continues at coordinate 16,947,008 of JAZFAV010000016.1, read as the reverse complement.
TCTCTGCCAAAATCATTTCCTTCTATTTATGCGATTGGAAGGTCATGTCCTAGACAGGTTATTCCTGTTTCTCATCCGGCTCTCTTGTAAATAACTCATTTCAGCAGAAATGTTTACATTATATCCTCGTATTATTAACACTAATCGATCGAGTATTATTAAAACTAACGATATTTTCACGACTTTAACTATATTTTTGTTATTGTTCTTAGTACTAATTTATTTACTAATTTTTTTTTTTTTTTTTTAGCGGGGGTCCTACAGAATGTGCCGCATCCCGCATTTCCACCGCCATTTCCTTCTATCCCTCCAGTCATCATCTCCGATTGCTCGATCTCTCATATTTTTTCTAATTCCTTCTATCCATTGTGTTGTCGGTCTTCCTCTTCTTCTCCTATTGTATGGTATAAACTTCAAAGTTCTCTTTGGCCATCGTGTCTCCTCCATCCTCTTTACATGACCGTACCATAGTAGCTGTCTAGATTCTACTCTTTCTGTTGTTGTAAGTACGCGTCCCGTTTTCCTTCTTACTTCTTCGTTCCTAATACATTGAATTCTGGAAATATTACATGATCTTCTTAAGAAGTCCATTTCTATCGTTTCTATCATCCTTTTCTCTTTCTCCGACAATCCGACATTCACAGACATAAGTTAAAATAGGCTCCACAATAGTTGTATAGATTGTCATTTTGGTTTGTAGTTTCATCTTGTTGGACCAGAGTAATGAGTTCAGTAAACAAACAGCCTTCTTCCCTTGACGCGCCCTATTTTTGATTTCATTTTTTGTTGTTCCATCATCCGAAACAATGTTTCCCAAGTATTTAAACTGGCTACATTTTTTTTATTTATGCAGTTGTAGATCTGGGTCTTCTACATGCGTGTCTCCTATTTTCAGATATTCGGTTTTATCGATGTTTATCTTTAGTCCCCATTTCTCATATTCTTCTTCCAACTTTCTAAATATGTAGTCTGCATCGTCCTCGTCACTTGTTATAATTATCTGGTCGTCAGCGAATAAGAGTTGCCAAGCATTGTTCGTTTACCTGTATTCCCATTTCTGAAGTTTTCCTCCTCCAATTACTTATGGCTTCTTGAATATATATTTTAAATAGGGTAGGTGACAAACTACACCCTTGTTTAAGCCCCTTTGTGGTAGGAAAACTTTCTGACAGGGCATTTCCCACTTTCACCAAACTCTTTGGTTCCTTATATATATTCCATATAGCGTTGACATAAGTTTTACTCAGGCCAAACCTCGTCAGAGTTTCAAAAAGTTTCTTTAAAGGTACTGTGTCATAGGCCTTCACGGAAGCCCGACTGTTCTTCTATGTCTTCTATAACCATTTCTATTCTTTGCTTCAGTATTCTGCCGTACAACCTCCCTATTGCACTGGTCACACTTATGCCCCTATAATTTTGGCATACCTTTTTATCGCCCTTTTTGTAATGGAGCTTATGTGTGCTATATTCTAGTCTTCCGGGATTTTATCTCCGTTTAGTAAGCATTTATTAAATAAGTTTGCCAGATTTTCAAGTAGTATATCTGGTCCATACCTAATTAACTCAATGGGGATGTTTCCAGGCCCTGCGGCCTTTCCGTTTTTGGATTTTTCCAAGGCTTTCTTTACTTCTTCCACGGTTATTTCAGTCACTTCATGATCTCTGTCTGTTTCAATTTTTATGTTTGTTATTTAAAATTCTTTTCTGTTTTCCGTAAGCAGTGTTTTATAGTGGTCAACCCATTCTCTCAACCCTATCAGGTTTAACTTGCTGTTGTGTTTTCCTTCTTTTCTCAAGCTTGCTATAGTTTTCCATGCTTCAGCCACTTTTATTCCCCCCATATATCTGTCTACTTCCTCACATTTTCGTTCTCACATTTCATTCTTACTCTTTGTTACCTCTTTTTTAACTTCTTTATTCCAGCAAGCGTACGCTCTTCTATCTTCTCCTCTACCAGTATTTAGCCACGTGTTATAAGCTTTCTTTTTCTTTTTAACAAGGTCCTCTATCTTTTCGGAATACCATTCTGAATTTCCTTTCTTCTGTTCTCCTTTATAACCTAACGCTTCTTTTGCCGTTTCATGTATGCACTCTTTAATCCGTCCATACATCTGTTCTGCATCTGTGTTCGTATTTCTTATAGTTTGTAATTTGTTAGCTAATCTTAGTTTGTATAGAAACTGAACTGACTCTTGTTTGAGGCTATCTAAATTATATTTACATTCATTTACATTGCTGCGTTGCTGTTGATTATTCTGTAGTAAGGTATTCGTCTTTCTGTAATTCACTATTATTTTTGCCACTACCAGATGGTGATCTGATCCGCATTCTGGTCCACGGTGTATCTTCACGTCAGTTGTCTTTAGCTTCGAATGCTGTCTTTGGATTACATAATCAATTATAGAGCGCAACCCTCTGGTTGCTTGTACCCAAGTAAATTTATGGATATCTTTATGAGGGAAGTATCCATTCATAATTCTTAAAGACATGGACTCACACAAGTTTCTAAGGCGTATTCCGTTATCATTAGTTACCGATTCTCCATACTTTCCTACTTCGTTACTGTTATCTTCTGTTCCAGTTCTTCCGTTCAAGTCTCCTAGTATAATAATTTCTTTCTTATCCTTGATGTTAGTAAGTACAGTTGTAAATTTTTTATAAAATGCATCTTTCATGGTTATATCAGCATCATCACTGGGTGCATATACCCCTACTATTACAATTTGGTGGCCATTTTTATTTAATTCTACAGTTATTATCTGCTCATCTACTTCCTCCCAGCTTTTGATATACCTTTTAGTACTTTCGTGTATTACTATTGAGACTCCTCTCTTTGCTCTAGCATCTTTCGGTACGCCACTATATAAATGTATGTATTCCCCGATGACCTCATTTCCTTTCCCCTTCTTCTTAGTTTCAGTGAGAACGCAGATATCGATTTTCATCTTTTTTAGTTCCTGGAAGACCTCTTCTTGTTTAGTTCTCAAACCTTGTACATTCCATGTTGCAAATTTCATAGTCCTTTTCCTTAGCATATGTCGTAACCGTTTACATCTGTCCTTATTCCGAGGCGCTTTATCGAAATTTTTAGCATCTTTTGTTGTTTTTGCGAATGGCGAGTCGCTGGCACGCCGATTCAACCTCCAGACTTGTAGGGCCAGGATTTTCTGTTAGGGTTTTATCCCTTAGCCGATTTATCCCGGTTTTTAGGCGCCGAAGACTCGCCTTATACCCCCTCTCGTCGGCTACATAACGCACATCCATTGTACGCCATGCACCCAGTGGCTACGCGACATCATGTCTTCGAGGACGTGAGAGTAGGATTTGTTGGCAGAGCTGAATTCTATTCCTAGAATCTCCGACTCTTCTGACGGAACACAGTAGGCATTTCTCGGAGTTTAGTTGCAATGTGAACATCGGCAGCTCACATCACCTCCAAGACCCTTTGCCAACCTTAGCCACCAATTTACTAAATACTGTTTGTTAAAAGTAGCATACAAAATCGCAATCATTGTGGTATAGATCACTATACTAAGATGACTTAACAACAATTAGATTTTATTGAAAAATGATAGGTTTACTTGTCTACATAGTTACCTTCTTTTTACATATTTCTAATAGGTATTTTCAAATTAGCATTTGAGCATATCTAATCATATGTGAAAAAGATGTACGGCTTAGAAGCTGAAATTCAGAATCATATCTACCTTCCTCTTGAATGACGTGCTTATTTGTTACATATATCTAAAACATATCGGTAGAATAATATATTAAAATCTTGAATCACATATTTACTTGCTAAATCTAAGGGATATCACTGGAGTTGCACCAATAAAATATATATTTTATGGCAACATATTGCCTTTTCACCTAAGAATATCTATGCATAGGCTGAAAAAGCTATACTATGCTAGGCCAAAAGGTGATTATTTTCAGGATAAGTAGGTTATAAGAGAATAAGATGTTTGAATAAACTGGCTGCACTTATCAATGGATTTCTAAATATTTAATGTAGTATAATACATTTATTTTTGATATCACGCCTTTTATAGTATTTATATTTCAAATCACGACAACTTGAAATTACCATAATCAGCTAGAGTTAATTCTCATAGCAATCACCACATAAAATATTGTATTTCATTTATTGTTAGTGTATATTAAATTATATTTGATTTGTGGTGAGTAAATTATCACAAAATTATATGGAAAACAATAGTCGACATTCTGAATAGTTATACAAATTATATTTTCGTAAAGTAAATGTATATGCAGTCATTAATTGTTTCCATTTTATATTTGTAATAATATACGTGTGAATTTTATTTGCATCTAATTAATTTTGGTACAACTTTTCCACTAATAAATAATATGTTTGACAATAGTTTGCAATATATTTTATATTCGCGGAAAATAACAATATTTTTAAATAAAAGCTAAGGGTCAGGTGATAATGTATTCCCGGTAATATCCCATTATCGGCATAAGGGTAGGTAAAATATATGTACATAAATATAATGAATATAATGTGTAATATATTTTACCTTATTTTACATTATTATGGTAATGGTTTTAATTAACAGTGTATAATCATTTTCGAGAATAAAAATTAATGGCTATTAGTTGAAAATTAAATAATTTATTAAACGCACACTAATGTAAGGTTTGCAATATTCCTTGTAATTGAGCAAGGAAAACAATGCAGCACAGAAGTATGGGTTATGCAGTAGCACAATACATAAACAAATACATATATAGGGTTAAAGATAGGGCGTCAATATTTAACGTCTGTCATCTACAAACCATACGATGTCAACATGTCGCGATTAACAGTTCAATAATTAATAGTTTGTGTACAACTGTTTTGTGGAAGTGAGCGATTATTTACTGCTGCATTGTGAACAATTCTCACAAAATTAGGATAAAATGAATCATCTACAGTGTTAACATTTCGTAATATAATCAGAAAATTTAGAGAGACGGGTTCTGTTATTGATAAGGCCATACCAATACGTCCACGTAGACGATCAAATGAAAATATTGCTGTAGTGAGAGAAGGTGTATAAGAGAATCTAAACGAATCAATTCGACGTCATGTATAACAATTGAATTTGTCAAGAGCCACCACGTATCGCATTTTAAAGAAAAGATTTTCCTCTGACAGCATACAAAATCCAGTTGATGTGACAATTAAGAGTTATAGACTATTTACAACGTCGTATATTTGTTAATTAGGTGTTAGAGAAGAAATAAGGTGATGCTAATTTTCGCAATAAAATTTTGTTCAGCGATTAAGCACATTTTCATTTTGAGGGATACGTCTGCAAACAAAATTGTTGAATTTGGGGTGCTAAATTATTTTATTTTCAATTTGTAGCCGTTCCACCTTATGTTGAAGAATAAAAAAACCTCAGCTCAATCAAATATTATTTTGACAAATCACCTCCTATAGATCCAAATAAGATACGAATTTTATATACTGACAGATGCAGAACTTTCTTTAAAATACGATGCGTGGTGGCTCTTGACAAATCCAATTGTTGTGTACGACGTTGAAATAATGTGCTTAGATATCCCCATACGCTTTCTCTCATTGCAGCAATATTTTCATCTGTCTGACCAGTACGGACACGTATTGATGTTGCTTTATCAATAATAGAACTCGCTTCTTCAAACTTCTTGATTAAGTTACGAACTGTTACCCCTGGAAGTACTTCATTTTGTTGTTCGAATTGTAAAATGTAACTGTAAATGATAGTCCAATTTCATAAAACAGTTTCACACAAACTATTCGTTGTTGAAATGTTAATTGCAGCATGTTGATGTGGTATGGTATGGTGGTGACAGTTGTCATATATTGACGCCCTATCTTTGACAGAACACAAATGGCAAGCAATGCAAGTCCTCTAGTTCCAACTGAGACAACCTACATAATCCTACTAGTTAAGTCGTTTGTCATGTAACATTATGTAACTGATATTTCACAAAATAGATTCACTACGTGTTGTATAGTGACACTCGAAAGTTTGATCCTCGAAGGAGCACGCCTCCTTTACTCCTGGCTTTATATGTAGATACATTGAAAATAATGCCATTGCTTGACACATGTTATTTTGTGCTACATGAATTTTCCATTTTCATGTAGAAAAGTATTTCAAAATTGCATAGTCGACTTCCACCTGCACCTGCAGATACATACATATATTTATACTTCTAGAAATAATTAATTTTATAAAGGAATATTTGGAACCTCCTCCAAAAATTATGAAAGAATATACTATCATTCTTCATATAACTCTAGATACTTCGCATAACAAGATAAATTATTCTCGTTTGTGTGGTGTATGTATTTTAGTTTCCAAAACAGTCCTATATTCCTTCGATATTGATGTATAACAGAAATTAACGTTGACAGATTATTAATCATCCTATTCGGTGGGTCAAGCGTTTTAGACGTAATTTTAAATAAAGCAATGCTATTATTAATATTCGGTAAAAGTATTATTTAATAATGGTTTAAATAGCAGCTTTCGGTATTCAAATAGGTCATCAATCAATAACTATACATAAATTATTTTATGTATTTTATGTATTTGTTTAAATTGGGTCTATATGCAATGCCACTTTGGTTATTAGAGATAGAGAGACGATAAAATAGGGACAATTTTGGAGAATGTATATGTTTTCCCAAACTTTGTCTTTAACGTTTTGTTTTTTTAAATAATTTAAAAGAACTACCACGTTAAAATATTCTCAATTAAATTAGCAAATATTTCCGGGTATATGTTCATGAGAATATGGTATTTACTTACATTCTTTTATATCAGCATCACAGGAATATTGTTATATTCCTGTGAATCTATTGAGTTTAGTGTCCTTCCAACGATATATTGCATGAGAAATATTGTGAAATTATTGTAAATTTCCTTTTTACTTAGTAGGCCTTGGTTTAAAAAAAAACTTAAATGAAATGAACAAAAAGAAGATATGAACAAACTTCTTTGAACAAACAACCCAATATCAATTATTCTCGTTATAAATACTTGGTATGTGACTAAATTAATAGATTTTAATCCAAAGGAAATCTTGTGTAAAATAATATTGTGAGGTAATAATGTAAGTTCATCTGTAAATAGGAATATATCAGAAACGTGACGAATTATCTAGTAACGAAGCAGTAGTAGTAATTCAAACTGAATCGACTCTAACAAGTTCAGATGTAGGACAGTGACCTGTTAGTTAATTTTAATAGATTGAAAGAGTGTATAAACATGAAGCATTTATTTCAAAAAACTTTGAAATAAATAATATAGTCGTTATCTGCTAACCAGGCTATGGCCCACCATGAGATGTGGCAAGTATAGTCAGAGAACACATAAAACACATAATTATCCCCAGAGATGAAAGAGAAAACAATTGCCTATTAGCAAATATAATTCGCTAGTACCGGATTACTAAACACTATAACACTGTTTGAAGAATCGCTGAAAATTTTGTATATTAAACTGAACGCGACTATCGTCCCCTTGGTCAAGTATTTCCTCAAATCGTCGGTTGATATCTAGTATGTGCAACATTTTCTTATAGAAATAGATTTATTTGAACATATTTCAAGTAGAATAGGATTATAATAATCAATGATGCCGACCATTCCGTTGATGGCTATATTAAAGTTTTATGGAAAAATCAGTAAGAAACCACCTACAAATATAATATAACGATTTTTTCATGTAATAAGGATATGAAAAATGTAATAATATATAGGGTCTCATTAAAATTTTTGAAATTGATTGCACGTGATTGAAACTGAAAAATTGAACAGAAAATTTAATCATATAAAAACATGCATGGCTCTAACAGTTTTCGAGATATCGCCTGTCTAAAACGTCACTGGCCATCCTGTATAATAAAAACAAACTTTTTGATAATATCGATATTCGGCAGCTCTTAAAATGTCTACTTTCAATAATCTTTACTAAGCCAAACAATATTATAATCTATAAACTTCTTATAATAGATTATACTAACAGCTTTGAAGTTTTTCCCAAAGTAATTTTGCGGTATTGTCTGGTTTTTTTACTTGCATGATAAACATGACCGCATATGTAACAATCCCTTTGCGTTTTCTGTCATCTTCATAGTGGCTAACATCAAGTCAAGGCAATATATTATTTTCAATAAATATATTCTTCTATATACAATATGCTATTTATTATATATAAAATGCTAACGAATTATTATGTAACAATAAATAAAATTTTTGTAAATTCCATAGTGAAATACAGAGTAAATACAGTTTATTTTTACTAATATCTGTGTACTGGGGATCGCATAAGTTATTTTTCATTATAATTGAAAATAGAAAATAAGAAAAGTAAATATACTTTTTATGTACTCAACGATGTGGTTTCCTTTTGTGAAAAATTGATGAATGATTGTCAGCTGTGATATATTATACTATCATTATATGTATTATACGTGTACATAGGGGCATAGGAACCTGACGATATTGAATTGTCGTTATTGTGGCGATTGCGTAAATTAATCATGTCTAGTGTGTGAGAGAGAGCTCACCTAATAACACTTCTATCGACATGAGGTTGTGGACTAAGCAGTATTCTGCGTTCCTGATAGAACAGTTTTTTTAATGGTGAATCATATATCCAAACTCAGCCATAATTTCGTATACAATTCGAAATTCCACGTCGTTCTTAACCATAAAGTTATGGGTGCATAGTTTTCAACAAAGTGGTTCTGCTATAAAGAAAAAGCCACCGGGTCCTGTTCGTACTGTGCGAATTCTGGCGATCATCGACTATGTGAAAGCAGCATTCCAACAGAATCCACTATTTCCAGCCAGGAGACAAGTCAGTGACAAATTTCAAGCCGAAGTCTCTGTACAATTTTATATGAGGACGACACCAAGGTCTATTTTCCTCAACCCTCCAATATTCAAATATTAAAGATTTACATTAACGAAGCAGAGATAATGTTGAATCGATTCCTCATGCAATGATACAGTGAGTAGTAGGAAATATCTGAGGTTGATTATAACAGTGTGTACACAATAATGGAGCTCATCTCACAGGCGTTCTATCCAAGAAATAAAATGGCATCGACTTACAATTTATTTCAACGCTATTTGTCAAACAAAAAATCTCAAAATATACCGTGCTTTGTTTTTATGGCTAGGCTTAGGGAGATTGTTTCATTTATCTGTAAGATAAGAGAGTTTTTTATTTGGCAAATAGCGATGAAATGAATAGTACATTTGTCATTATAGAAAGCGCTGAATGAGAACTTTAATTAGAAATATATTTTCAACGCTATTTTATTTCAAATATGATCAGGTTAATATGTCCCACCCTTTATAAGTTTACACCAGACATTATTATACTGCACTCCGGGTTTCAAAATTCACATCAACGGGTGGTACAGTTCTGTCACGATCTTGTGGTGTTCATTATTAACGTGAGATTTTATTGAGATATGTTAAATTAACCTGAGATTTTACACCATATTTCAGAGAATCTTGCAAAATATTTTCTGATATCTATATTAATAATTGAGTGCCTATTGAGTGCCCTACGAGGTCCCTTATCTAAGGTCTATGGTGGTATTTAATAGATAGGAGGTAGTACGAAAACCTGCGAGAAAGACGCTTAACAGTTTAAATCCACTTTCTCAAGAGTTGCGTTTAGTAAATAGAATGTTTAAAATATGGAATTTATTCTATATTTTAAATAGATCCATGATGATATAACAAAATTACCACATCGTGGAGGATTTATTCTTTTTTATTTAGAATTTCTTGAATTGAATTTGAATTCAGAAGAATTAGACATTTATTTCTGCAAATAAGAAGTTATAGTTTAAAAAAATTGGTTATGATTTCAGTAGTTCAGCTTGTCAGCAGGAATGGTTTATTTAATTAAGGCAAATTGAAGAAAACTATTTGTATAAATACATTTCACTTACTGTTTATCGAATGGTTCACAAAAATATGAATTTTGTGTATGCCATTTGGTCGATTCTTTATATAAAACACAGTGGAAGTTTTAATTCATTTAAGTTACATTGTCACTTTACATGTTCGCAATAAAAGTAGACAAGAACAAAAGGTAAATGTACTATGTTTTATACCCGTCACCGGATGACACCCGTGCTGTTATTGCCTTCGTTGAAATCGAGCGCGCAAACTTGATATATATGCAGCGAGGATTGGTATTGCAGCTGACAAGTAACAAGATCGGCTTCTGTGCGAAAATAAGGAGTACGCTATCTCACACCGCGCTTATTATAATTGGAGGGAGGCTTGAAATATTGCTGTTTCTGACACAACGACGTTGAGCAAGTATGCAAAGATAGCGAAATTCGTAGATCTAAACTAAATCTATTGACAGAAAGAATGGAGGAAGAGGATAGCATTATGTTGCACTGTAATTTCAAATGGGTGTATTTTTATTGGTGATATGTTTTTTCATGTTTCAAATAAATATTTTATATGTATTAATTTTTGGTAGTATTTAGTCATTATGGACGAACAATTATATTACTTTAAATGCGGTTTTATAGTTTACTGAGGTTATCTGTAACTGTAAATAAAAATGACAATTTAAGTGTCTTATCTTCAGTATTATTTTCTGCAAATCTTAATTTTAAACCTTAATTTAAAATCCTTAGTTTCCTAAAAATTAACTCACTAAAAAAATTACCATTGATTTCGCAGGAGTAGGATAGTATTAAGCAACAATGTAGAAAGAGAGAGAAGAAAAATAATTAGTCAATAAATTTTGAGACGTGATTTATTTTATTTCTTCTGGTTTAGTCCAATTTTCTTTGGTTTAATTATTGTTACTCGTCACGTTTACTTTTCTGTATTGATTGTATGTTTACGTATTTCATATAGCGTTGCCTACAAAAATGAGTAAATTCATTTAATTTTTTCGATCTTTTTCGATTTTTTTATTTTCTTTAATTCGATCCCCTTGGAATGATATTTGTCCCTTTAAAACATGGAAATAGAATAAGAGTGCGTATGATATGTTGCTATGATACAAGTGATACGTGCGTGAAAAGATTTTTAACTCTTACATAACATTATTAAATTGCATTGCAAATAAAATTTTAAAATTAATCAATTTAAATCAAATGTCAAATTTCAGTTATACCTGTATGAATTTCAACAACACCTAAAGAAAGTGACGCTGAAATTCTTCTCATAACATTTTGTATCATTTCCTTCGTGACTTCATTAATTTAATACTTTATTCTGTTTCTATATCATCGACATAGAAACAGAATAGTTTGTTGGAGTAAATTTTTATTTTCAAATATATCCATAATCAATAATCAATCGCAGTTAAATTATATTCCATTACTTCTACTAGTTCACTTTTATCTATCAGATTACTTTACTAATATTACTATTATTATGGAAATACTTGATTAAATCAAAACAAATAACTAATAGAAACAAATGTTTCTATCAGTGTTATTAGTTTCTAATAAAACTGATCTGAGAATAATTTTGAAACTAATAAATTGAGACAAAATCAGAAAGTTTTGACAACTGCTGTGCCATCAAAGAAATGCGGTAGGACAAATTGATTATTTATAACACAGTCAAAATTTACTTTCTTAGGATATGGAATATAGGACTCTATTATATAATATAGATATTCTTTACTTGAACATCTACTGTTGTGTTTGCTGATTGTTTCATTTAAAAATAATGTTACTTCATCACAATAAATACTTGGTCGAAATCGACAGCAACTTGTTTTGTAGCTGTATATGGATTCTATACCCGTACTATTCATCGTCTAAAATGGGTTTTCTATTACACGTAGACTGAGTAATACGACTTCTCGTTTACCATGCTATGGTAAACGAGAATTCAAAAATATTATACTAAATTTATTGGAGCGATGAAAGTAGATTCCATAATAATGGTGTACTTATTATAAAGATTTCCGTATCTTGATTTCATAGAGTGGATCCAGGAAACTCGATTTTGAACAAGTCTGTATATTTAATATATAGACTGCTTGTAAACCACATCTTCTTACGGCCCTTTAAGTGTACAATGTTGCTGAAATATCTTCCAGAATACATTACCTGAGCTTTTAGGAAATACATCTACAATAATATTTTAACATTTCTTTTTAAATAAATGGCGGAGGCGCCAATGGTACGCGTATGTGTATGGACACTGTTACATTCGAATTGATTTAAATTTTTTTTTTGATATTTTCCCATTTTTTTCAGCCCTAAACATAGGAGCCCAATTTTTCATGAAAGCCGAAAAATTGCACGTTTCTTGACGCGCATTTCGCCAATTTAGTAACAATGGTGTACATTACTTGCTAGGTTAATTATTGATTCTCCTGGAGATTAGAGGATATTCAAAGCTCAATTTTAATCATCTCCCGATGAAGCCAACTTGGTTGATGAATCGCGCATCAACAAACGTGTTTCTGTTTCTGTTGCTGCAGAAAATGTTCCGGCCTATTCCTAGGAGTTTAACAAAACTATTTAACAATAATATGTTTTATTAATTATATTCAACCTTCAGTAATTAGAAGCTAGAAAATAAAGATACACTATCTAAAACTATACAATATCTAAACACTTTAAATTGATGATGGTGGAATATTTCGTTAAAAATTGCTCTCTGGAGTGAAACTAACGAATAGATATTTAGTAAAAAAGTAGTGTACTTTCATATAATGCTCGAACTGTCACTCGTTATCTGAATGAATCGTTTTCTTTTGGACAGCTTGATAAAACCTTTTCACGATCTTTAGCGTAAGTATTAAGCCATTCTTTAGAGTAATAAATAGGTAATATGGGTAATTATCATTTTCATATTTCAGTAAAAAAGTTGTTTAATCTAACATTTTATTCTGTCGAGTCTTCGATATAAAATGAATGTTTCTTTTTAGTACATATAGACGGTGATATGTAATGTTTACTTATAGTATACTATAAGAAAACCAAGACAATTCCGTAGTCATGGAAGTATTTAAATCAATTTTAAGTTTTAATGGAAAATTTCACTTCAATTAAGACAAATTTATATATAGTGCAGGCCATACAATATAGTAATTGCGAAATGTGTTCAAATCGTGGCCTACTCTGATTACTTCCTGTTTTTGTCTGTATAGGGTGTCTCAGTTGGAACTATTGGATTTGAGTTGCACGCCATTTGTGTTCTGTAGATAGGGCATCAATATTTAACGACTGTCATTTACAAACCATACAACGTCAATGTGCCGCGATTAACTGTTCAATAATGAATAGTTTGTGTACAACTGTTTTATGAAAGTGAGCGGTCATTTATAGTTGTATTAACAAAGATTCGCACAATATTAAGATAAAATGAAGCGCCCATAGAGTTATCAGTCCATAACTTAATCAAGACATTTGAAGTGACAAGTTCTGTTATTACTAAGGCAAAACTAATACGTCCTCGTCGTGGTCGATTGGATAAAAATATTGCTGCAGTGAGAGAAAGTGTACGTTAGTATCCACATACATCGACGAATTCGACGATGTGCACGACAATTGAATCTGTTAAGAGCCACCACGCATCGGAATTTAAAGAAAGGTCTGCCTCTGTCGGCATATAAAGTTCAGTTGACATCATAATTAAAATTCACAGACCATTTAGAACGTCGTACATTTTTTAATTGGGTGATAGAAAAGAAAGATGGTGATGCTGATTTTGTAACAAAATTTTGTTCAGCAGTGAAGCACATTTTCATCTTGACGGATATGTCAGCAAACAAAATTGTCGAATATGGTGTGCTGAAAATCTACATACTGTTCCATTGTAATTGGACCATATGGGTGGGCATGGACATTCATTGAAAATGAAGCTGGTAATGTTATCACAGTAAATGGGGAACGCTATCGTGACATGTTAAACTATTTCTCTTTTCACCAAAATTGATGGTTTGGATTTGAACAACATGTGGTTTCAGCAAGACAGTACAATATGTCATATAGTACGTGCAACCATAACTTTGTTGCACACCAAATTTCCTGATCATGTTGTCTCGCGGAATGCTGTCCTGCAAGTTCACGTAATTTAACTCCACTGGATTTCTTTTTTGGTGTTATGTGAAGGGAAGACTGTAGGTTATCCAGCCAGCAACACTACAATAAGAAATAAAAGACCCGAGATTCTTCAATATTATAAATTTTATTCAAGAGTCACATTCTATAGTTTTAAATAAGACCTGTTAACGTCGTGTGGTTTATAGATGACAGTCGTTAAATATTTATGCCCTATCTTTGACAGAACACAAACAGCGCGCAATTCAAATCCTATAGTTTCATCTGAGACACTCTATATATGATGATTAAAATAATAACTGAGGCACTAGAAGAGATCCAAATTGGGAAACCAGTTTAGTCAACTGTTAGTTTTCTATTTATCTGAATAATAGGATTCCTTGTCCAGCCAAAGCTTGTACAAAATTAATTATTCCGATCGAGTTATTTAAATATCTAATTGTCGACAGATCAATTCATGTAGCTATCCTTTATAACATACTAAAATGCGATAAATCATACTACCATATGGCATCACGCTGACGAATACGCATCGTGTTTTTTGCAAATTCAAAATTTTAATTCATATAAAATTACGCTGCTACATTACATCGCACAGTTGTGCACATTTACACGTACGAGCAAATCTGTTCAACAAACCAACTTTTATGTTTTGTTAGCAGCCGGTAAAGCCGTTTTTTCATAATTACTAACGGATTATAAATCACACATTTCAACATTTAAAACGGGGTTATGAGGTAATTAATCGGTTTTACTCTTGTACTAACGTCTGTTTAAACACCTCATTCGTACCTTTTGGCAATATTGGTACGAAATATTTGAACAGATTTGCGTGAAAGGGTAACGATGGAATGTTTTTTCTTTAGACGGGGAATGAAACTAAATATATACGTTCAGCGATGTTGAACAGGGGACGGGAAAAACGGGAGGAACGAAAATACTAAATTAAAAAAATGTATCTCCTCTTTTTATACGTATTTCCGTGGTAATTATTTTTAATTATAAAATTATTACTGAATTAGCAAAAGCAACGCAATTCTGGATTACTCCACCATTTCGGTGTAGGGATTTTTATAAATTTATATAAATCCCACGTTATCAGACTGAATTATACAGTGTTGTATAATTCATTAGGACTTTGATATTGTATCTATTAGAAAGGGGATATATTTGTAAAATGTTAGAGTTGTAAATATTTGGCAGATTATGATTTAACAAAGTGTGTGTGTGTGTGTGTGTATGTCGTGTCAATTTAACTTTGTCCAAAAATCCATAAGTTTTCGTTACATTGCCAAAATTTTGAAGGGGAATTGTTTCTCATAGTCACTAAATTTATTGAGGAAAAATAGTTTCGACGCTAACAGGTGTTCTCTAAACTCAAATCTGTTTTTAGTTTGGGTAATTAATATATCACACACTTCCTTAGTTTGTGCAGAAAATGATATGTCATTATGGGATCGTATTGTTTTTTTCAGGCGAATTTGAGGAATTAGTTGTCCGGATTTTTATAATTGCGTCTTCAAAATTATTCAAATAACTGCTCATCTTGACAGCATCCAATGATCGAGACTGAAGCCCTTTAAAAAGGATTTCACAATGAGGCATGAACTTTTCAAAAAATGCGAGCCAGTATTTAAAGTTATCGTTATTTAAATAATCCAATAACATTTGAGCCTGATTTTTTGTATTGTAATCATTTCCCGCAGTGTTAAAAATATATTCTAAGCATTCTTTTAAAAGTTCAGCATTTTCAGAAATGGCTCGTACAGTTCGCGTATTAAAATTCCGTTATACGAGTATCTATATGAGATTGGCGTGCAATGCACGCAAATCTCATATACATGCGTATAGAAATCTCCTGTTTTACGTGTCCGAGTCCTCTCTTTCTAACACATGGTTAAACGGTCCTCTGATGTGTGCTAGATGAAAACTGAACGCGCTATGTATTTAGAGTTGCAGATTTAATATCCCGTAGATAAATCTTATAAATTCTAGGGCTGGCGACTCTCGCGACATCTAACAAGTTGTAAGTGAGACTGTTAGATATCGGAATATTCTATGTATAATGATAATTTAATGTATAGTAAACACCTAATAGGTATCTTTAGGAATTTTTAAGGGAGCTCACTGCACAAATGCACCTACAGTAAAACCGCCACTGGTAGGATGTCGTACTTATTAATCATTAGTATTGTTAGTTATTGTACAAGGTACTGAGATAAGTAATTCGTTTTCGATATGAGCATTAAATATTCTAGAAAAGATAGGGTAAGGCAAGACATGAAGAAAATTCATCATATTATTTTCCTCTATAATTCCTCCTTAAAGAGCTCTATTCCCTTAAGTAAGTTTCACTTACGTCGCGCAAGTTTTAATAAACAAAAGTGGAACAAGGAATAGTTAGTGTATTTACAAGTCTAAGTGAAATGCAAACATAGAGCCTACACCACTGGGCAATTATTTTCATTGCAGAACCCTATGCGATGCGGAAGGTACTGAACTTTGCCGAATATGTCGGTAACATATTAGTTTTAATATATTCAATTCCGTAAGCACTACGAAAGCTATAAAAATATTTACATTTTTACATTTAATCCACTGGTTCGATATATTCTCAATATATTTGGAAGGCCATAAAAATTGGATAAAAAGTATATTCTGTGTTGAATTTCCAGCCATGTATGAATAATCATGCCAACGATATATTAAACTTGGCTGGGAAGAATGCAACAAATGATGAGCCAGATGATCATATAATGTTTGATTCTTAAGCTATAATTATTCTTTGCGTGTGCGTCACAAGTAACAATCGTATGAATCAATCAACTGAAATTTTTGAACAGTGCGGAAAACACACGTTAGGTTAACAGTTAATACAATAGAAATCTGTGAACCTATGACAGAGTAATGAAAAGGTTCTCCACAAAAACATTTAATGGTGATATTTCCATCAAAATAAATGAAATATATTCAACAAAATCAAAATAAATGGATTAAAAATGAAATAAATTTTACAGAAATATTGAGACGCCAGTGAATCAAATTATACGAAAGCTAAGACGTGACTTCATAATTGCATTTTGTTCGGCAAATTATTAACTGTCTATGCCGTACGTAGTTGATTGAAACATATGTCGCTAGACATACGTGCTGGTAGTCGTGGCATATTAGGAAGAATTGCGAGTGGTGTAGCATGTGATCCGTGCGTCGTCACTAAATTGATACACTCTCAAAGATCCATTCATTATACAAATTGTAGATATCAAACACATTAAAGGGATGCATAACAGGAGGTAGGAAAATATTAAAAATAATACAGTTTCTTAGAAATACCAACCTACTATATAGAATATGAACAAAATATTGCACAGAAAAATAATAGTCAACGATCATAAATATCGACGGAACTATAAAAAGTAGCTAATTTTTTATGTTTACCAATATGTAATAGATAAATGAAAGAAGTTAAAAATAAAATAATCTCAAAAATATAGTTTTGTGAGAAAATGGGATGGTAGAGTGTAAGTGTAATCCTAGTGTTGTAGGTAACTTTTCTACTACATAAGAATGTACCTTTTTATGCACAAATACTTCGAATTTTCACGTTTTCACATCAGGAAGTATAATCAGTTACGAATAAAATGTCGGTGTTAAATTTATCCTTGATAACCCCATTTTCCTGCACCCCTGAATATAATTTTGAGATTTTTTCTATTAAATATTGTTAAATATAAAAAGTTTACTAACCGACAAAACTTTATAATTTAATATAGAATTGCTTAGAAATAATTTAATAAGAGCTATTTTTAAGACCACCCCTTTAAGCTTTACCTCTTCCTTTTTTTGGAGGCACTTCAGCAAAAATTGTTCTGGAGTTTCATTACTTTTACAATGCGATAGTCAGCACGTTTCACTGTGTTACACGTGTTACAGTGTGTCAAGAATATTTAAGAAGTTGAAATATAGCACATCACGAGTATATTGTTTATCATAAAATTTGGCTCATGGAACTAATAAACAAAACAATAGCCCAATATCTCATTTTTTCCATTATTAGTACATGATGCTTTATGTATTGCGAGTTAGCATTTCATTTTCTGAATAATTCGCATATTCTGCAGTTTCAAAGAAAATATGTTGGCAATTCCCACAAAGAACTGCCAAATTGGTGTAACATTCGGGAAAACCTTCCTCGTGTGTGCAATACCATAATGCATAATATAAAATCAATCGTAAAGAAAGATGCTATGTCATATAATTTACATCAACACTCTTCGCGATTCTTCATATGTAAATATTAAGTTATTTTCGTGACTTATCTTTTATGCAAAGAATATATAGATTGGGAAAAACATAAAGAATGTAGAACATTCCCAATTAAAATGAATTCCTGTATTACCATCAAGAAAACATCTACACAAACTGTCATCTTATCTATCAGATCGTAGGTAGTATAGAGTCCACCAAGGGTCTCTTGTGAGACCCCTCTTTTTTATTATTGTTATAAATGATCTACTATATATTATAAACAGGAGCTAAATTATAGTTCAAGCCAAGGACAATATGTACAAAAATTTATTTATGAGTAATAAAGTTATTTATATAACTTACTATCATAGTTTCTTAGTAATAAGCTATTTAAACTTATGATTTACACTAATCGAACTATGGTTATTCATTTTAATCCCAAATATAGTATAAAACTAATAACTTTCATATAAGGGTAAATAATTAATCAAGAAAGCAAGTGTTTTGTTAATTTTTTTAAGAGCGTATACATATAAACTAAGTTTTAAGTTACAGTCATCATGTTACATTTACATTAGGCTAAAGAAAATGACCAATAAAACTATGATACTACCTTATTAATACCCCTAACTTTGTTCTATAATAGTATATAGTTAAATTTTCCGGCTTTTATGGCAGTTTGAAATGTGAAAGGTACATTAAAAATTTCTTGTAAAAGTAGTTTAGCAAAAAAGAAACTTACCACATTCCTCTTATCTCGGCTGTACGCCTTATAAATTTTTTATTTCCTAAAAGATAACAAACTTTAATACGAAATTATTTTTACATTATAATTTTTATAATTTTGGTGAATATCCAGCGGTAAATGTTTTCACTTCATTTAAACGAATAATTATTATAATATATTGTGTTTTATGCAGCGTGGTGATAAAAGTTTTGCACGATATTCGTACTATTGCCGTTAACTGTTTTTTTAAACGTCAACTTTATTTGAAACTAACATAAACTGATGTAAACATCTTTATTTCTTTTTCTTAGATTTTGTATATGAGCTGAGGATACAGCTCATGTATATGTCTTAATTAAACTTCTTTCTTTTTTTTTAAGAAGGAAAGGAAAAAATAAACATTTTCAAGTATAAAGGACCTCACGTCCTAAGTGTTTCAGGTCAGGGATTTCCCATTTGCCCTTTATAGGATAGAAAGTGCTAAATTTTATAGTTTTAAAATACGGTTTCACAGGAAAATTGAAATATTTTGCAAATAGAAAGGTGTCTTGGACTAGAGATCTGGTAGACATTTTGATTAAATATTTTTAAAATTAAATAACAAAACCAGTTTGTGATTAGAAAAGGTGTACTATTTATTTCATCGCTATTTGCCAAATAAAATACTCTCTTCTCTTGCCGATAAACAGAAAAGTCTATCTTAGCTTAGCTATAAAAACAAGCCAAGGTTATGCTTTGAGATTTTTTATTTGGCAAATAGCGATGAAATAAACTATAGTAAAATATTATTTGCTCATTGATTTTGATTTTGATAAAAAGCAACAAAAATTAAATAAACTAAGAATTTGGATTTTCCTTGATTCAAGCAATGTATATCATAATATGTCTTCAGTGGAATCCTCATTATATTCAAGAGTCGCATAGCTTGCGTTGAGATTAAAGTGCATATATGAGCTGAAATTATACAAAATCGTCTTCTAGGATCTTACTTACCTCAAAAAGACCTGACTTCTGCTAGATATTTACAACTCGTCCATATTAATAGCTATTAATTAGGGCATTAAATTATTCATAGTAGAACCCAGCATTCATGTTCGGTTAATGAAAATATATAAGTGTTCTGTTTCACAATTGTGCGACTAGTTGTCACAAGTACTTTCATATTTCAACTCATGTTCTAAAATAGTTTTTCTTTTCAGAGGAAAACCCCGCGGCTATGCTGCATGCAAATAGTAGCGACGTCTCAACGGCACTCTTCATAAGTATCCTCCTAGCTCTATTCGCAAATATTCTAATGACGCTGGATAGATGAAACCATTGAAATGTTCTTTGAATGAAAATTTGTAAAAAGGATGTACATATTTGTATATAACTAACACGTGGATTACCATTGTTCAACATTTTCTCAGAAATAATCAACTTATACTCCATGTAAAAATAACATACCACTAACAGTCATTATAAAGTCGTGTTCTACCATATGTTATAATAAAGATTTGTAAATATTTATTCGTACTTTTATTTATATCTTTTCGTTTTAATTATTATATTGATTGATTTTAAGTTATCAAACACAATTATTCTGAATCCTTTATATACAATATAATCAGGCATCGAGTACGCTGCATTGACGATTTTCAGTGAAGAAAAAATCGCGATATGAAGTTTTCGTGCCTAATGTCTCCTATTAGAAATGAATTAGGTGAGAATAATTCCTTTATTATGTCTTTGTTAAAATAGATGTGTAGGAAAGTGAATCAAAATAGTTTCGTATTATATTTTTTGTCTATTTTTGTAAGTTTTGGATTCTAAAAGGTAAGTAAATGAGATTTATATAAGTATAACTTTTTAACTTTTTAAGTATCACAGACAGTTACTAAATAGACTGACGTTTAGTGAAGTCTATACTCAAATATATTATAAGTTCATAGTGAAATTTATCCATAAGACCTTAATACATACATTCAAGGTTTATATAAAGATGTATGAGTGCATTTACATATGAATATAAGATCCACCCTATCTCTTTTTACCGTAATGGTATAGAGAACTCCAAATTCGATGAGAAAAATATATAAAATACTTAATTCTTCTATGTAAAAAAATTAAATATTTTTCTATAATTGACTTGGTCTTCAATAAATAACAAAAAAATCTCGTTTATATTTGAACGTCTCTCGTATATTATATAAGTATAATAAAATTACGTTTTTGCAATTTAAACATTAGTTCTCTCTCTGTGGGTTCAAACTCGAAGCTCTTTGTATTGTTCTCACACACTGATATTACTTTATCGTATTAAGGGCGTTTTTCATATCGAAACCAAGTAATTCAAGTAATTAGATCTCACACCCTACTACCCACAGCTGGGTACATAATGTACCACATGTAATACTTTTATAATATAATCTATATAATAATAATATTTTTTTATTCTTACTATTTACTACTTACTTCCATTACTTCTTAGATTTTAAAATTTAAAATAATCCTTAAAAACAAGTTATATTCCTCACTAGTGATATGTTGTACTATATTGTTCATGTTTGTGTTATATTGGGTAATAATATAATTTATATAATATTGCTAAATTTTCATAGTACTAAGAATCTACACGTCACAGCTAAATTATATTTTCTTTATCACATCAGTTGTAAGCTACAAAAACTAATAAGATTTATTTAACTCTGAATATGTCTTTGAACAAGTCACAAAAATGGAATAAGGTTACAAGATGACTACAATTTTCAGCAGACACATGTACAATTTGTCAGTTATAATCATCATTTGCTGGAATTGTAGAGATAAGGAACAGGTAATGTAAATAAGAGCGGTTGGATATAGGTTGGAATAATTTCTTAAACTTTATTGGAAATATTTAAAACATTTGTTGTATAGTACCGCAGTTTTCGATTTCAAAGAATTTAATAGGAGTTTTCAATGTGCTCCTATGTTTTTGATAAGAACTGATTATTTTTATTGAATTGCTGTTGCTTGCAATATATAATTCAATAGGTAATTATAGATATAAGTTGTAGTCATTCCTTATACATTATTGGATATATTTCAAATAATTATTTCATAAGACCGAACTTCTCGATATTACAGAGCACAAATGTAGTTCGTAATATGTT
Organism: Rosalia funebris; assembly: GCA_037954035.1. Taxonomy (NCBI): domain Eukaryota; kingdom Metazoa; phylum Arthropoda; class Insecta; order Coleoptera; family Cerambycidae; genus Rosalia; species Rosalia funebris. The sequence goes on along the minus strand of JAZFAV010000016.1, from coordinate 16,924,817 downwards.
GGTAAGTTTTTAATAAGTATTGATTATTTCTCTTACCCCTCCCTGACGTACTTTTACACAAAACGCCAAAGCACTATACACTACACTTGATGCGCATTACGCCAGTAAAGTTGGCATGATCTGCAGATGATCTAAAACTCTCCTGAAATAGTTTTCTCTTCTAAAAGAGTTTTAATCATCTCCGACGCCAATTTTGTTGGGGAAACGTCGAGTATAGTGTATAGTGTTTTGGTGTTTTGTCGAAAACTACGTCAGTGTTATTTTCCTTATAATGTCTATATTTGCACTATGTGACACACTCAATGGAAGTTCTACTGACAATTAAAAATAAATCTCTACTTTCGTAATACCTCGTATATTCACAAATATACCAGTAGGCAGTAAATAAAATAGGTGAATATATTAGGTCGTCACCGGATGAATGAAATACAAATTTACGAGAAATGGCAATTCTTTACCTAATATTACATTTCAGTTCATCAAACGTCCCGAACAAAAGACTGCCGTAGCTTGCAAATCGTTGTTTGTATGTTATTCAGTGGAAGTCGAATAAGAGCTTGTAAGTACATATTAAAAATAATTTTATTATGCGTTTTAAAAGGAAATTTAAAAAAATATATTTATGCACACATGAGTGAAACATTATCAAGTTCATTGTGTTCTCGAAATAAACCATTTACATAAAATAATATTTCAATTGAATTTTTATTGGCATTATTTATCAATTAGATAATCATAGGTTATAAATCTGTTATAATGTTGTATAGTTTATTTCATCGCTATTTTCCAAATAAAAGCTCTCAAAACATACCGTGGCTTGTTTGAATGGCTAGGCTCAGGTAAGTTATTTGGCAAACAACGATGAAATGAATAGTATTAGATATTGTATTATAAAAACTGTAGTTCGCTAAAGCTGATGCATGTTCTGCTTAGTAGCAATTTAATCTAATCTATCTATTTTGGCCTATATTTCTATATATATTTTATTTAATATACTTTACTTACATTTTCTTATTTTTTTCACTTACAACCAAATTAACTTTAAATTTCATATTATTCATAATTCGTTTACTTCTTATATACATGTATAGTTTCGAGATCTTGATTATTTTGGTCGATTGAATGTGCGCACAGCATGTGTGGCAAGAAAGACAACATGATTTGTATTCGCTACTAGAAGGGATCATCAGCCATCCAAACTTACTGAGGGCCCTCATCCAGCAGGAAGTCATTTCCGCAAATCTGGTAAGTCTACTAACTGGGTTTCTCGAGTTGTACTGACCGATATTTGATTATTTTTATTTTCTTTTAATTATACAGTCCACAATAGTCCTTTACGAAAATTAAAGCTATATATGATTTGGTATATATTTTATATCTAAAAATAACACAGAATTTATTGTTTTATACTTTTTCTTCTGTTCTTTAAATATTTTGGTTTCCAATATCCTTACGGTCATACTATCTATTTTTAGATAGTATGACCGTAGTTTACCAAGAAGAGTTTTAGATATTTTATTCTCTTGGAACAGATCAGAACATCGTCAAATTCATTATCATAGTATTTAACACTACCGTATTCATAGTATTTAATACTAGAATATTAAATTTTAATTAAATGTATCATTTATTAAACTATGGTTTTCTGTGATTATAAAGGTAATATATTTTGAGCAATTTTAATAAATACGAGTATTATTAAAAAGTGAATCATTAACATATCATTGATTAATTCTGTTTGAATAAAATATTAAGTGGTGCTTCGGACATAGTATTTTAAATATAAAATTGGAATATGAATATTGCAAGAAAAACATAATTTAACAAACTTGAGGGAGTAAAGCATTGTACTGAAAAAAATGATATAGTACATTGAGAAAACAGTCTTATGTATTTATCAAAACATGTGTTTATTTGACCTACATTATTAATTAAGAATAGGAAGGGGTTTGTGTAAGGTTATTCAGGATCATATTTTCGTATTTAATATTCCGAGCCAAAATAAAACGAATGATTTACTATTCTCTTGTTTTCTATTTGACATGCAAAATATCCATGTAAAAATGTTAAAAATAAATTGATTCGAATTTTTTGCGGCGTTTCATCTATAATGTATTTAGCTAAAATAAAATTGTAATTCAGGATTCACAATATTTGGTTTCTATTTGAATATACGAAATATCTGTGTAAATATGTATTTTTCGCGTAAGCTTATGCTTTAAACAATGTGGGGCATAATTGTAATAGTTATTTTGATTTACGACGTCTGAACGAAAACTATGTAGCGAAGAAAAAGTAAACAGTGTATTATTGAGTTATTGAAAATCCTGTTTTATTAACTGGAGAAATTAAACGAGGTACGAAGATCCAAAATGGTAAATACGAAAGTTGTAGGAAATTTTACTGCGATCTCAGACATGCATTTAGAAAAACAATCGAATTGCGCGTTTTGGAAATTTAGACCAAACTTATGTATTTCAAATGGAACTCCCTGTTTATTTTCGATTTTTAAAATCCACGTTCTTTTCTGATGACAACAATATATACCCATTATATATTTGCACAGTATCGCCCTTTGAAATATCGAATATCAAACAAAATCAAGATCTACATGGAAAATTTGAACCAATAATTACGAGAATTGTTATAAACAGAGTTTGATAGTTTAAAATAGATTTTATTTTTGATGTTATCGTAGTTATATTAAAAAGCATATTTCTGGATGTAACGTAACAGTCTATTAGAAACTATAATTATACATTGTAGGTGTTCTACAATACCTCCATATTGTGCAATGCACAGAGCATACCTCCTTAACAAATTTCGTTTATAAGCCAAGATACCAGTCTCAGGATGGGGGAGGTGACCATCGTACCGGGCGCCGAACTGAGATACCTGGGTGAGTGGCTTGACCCAGGTATGCATTTCAGGAAGCATATGGAGAGGACCATTGTAAGGGCGGTGAAGAAGGTGTCGGCTCTGGGGAGATTGATGCCCAGCGTGAGGGGCCCCAGAGCTGCCAAGAGAAGAGTCCTTGCGGGAGCGGCACAGTCCATCTTATTGCATGCCGCTCCTGTTTGGGTGGGAGTGTTGGATGTGGGTAGGTGGAGAAGGATGATTGGGAGCGTGCAGAGGAGGGCCGCGTTGCGAGTGGCGAGTGCTTTTAGGATGGTGTCTGGTGCCGCGGTGTTGGTCATTTCCGGTATGCCTCCGATCGATCTCCTGGCGAGGGAGAGGGAAGAGGTATACCGGGCGTCTGAGAGGAGGGATGCGAGGGAATAGTTATGGTTGAGATGGCAGGAGCGTTGGGATGCAGAGGCATGTGCGGCATGGACCAGATCTCTCATCCCAGACGTTCGGTCATGGGTTGGAAGGAAACACGGGGAGGTTGGACACTACCTCACGCAGGTGCTATCGGGCCATGGATGCTTCGGGGAGTACCTGCGTGGGATAGGGAAAGTGAATGGGGATGAATGTGCTTACTGTGGTGAGAGGGATAACCCCAAGCACGCGTTGCTCAGGTGCCCGAGGTGGTCCGATGAGACGCAGGATTGGATGAAAAGTGTGGGTCAGCCCGAGAATATGAGAGTGGTGAATGGTATGACTGGCAATGCGAATGTGTGGGACAGGGGAGAATTAATGATAGGAAGGATAATGAGGAAGAAGGAGGAGGAGGAAAGAGAGTTAGGCCCGAACCCCTAATTGTGGCAACACGGAGGGGGGATGTAGGGCGAGGTATTTACGAGAACATCCTATGAAGAGGTTGACCCCTACCTCGAAGAGATGCGAGAGCGGTTCCAAGGTAAGTGGGACACTGATCTGGGGGGCCACTTGTCCGGCTCGCGCAAGCACCGGCTACGTCCCCCTCAAAAAAAAAAAAAAGATATCAGTCTCGTTCATAAACATAAACAGGGTGTTCCATTTAAGAAAACATAAGTTTGGTCTAGATTTCCGAAACGCGAGACTCGATTATTTTCGTAAATACACGTCTGAGATCGCAGTAAAATTTCCTATAACTTTCGTATTTACCACTTTTTTTATTTTAAAAAATAAAAGAGTTAAGGCGGGTAGAATGTTATGTGGATAATCCTGTACTATTGTGTTGAATTGTATTGTATTCATTTTCGAGAATCATTGTAATGTTTGCCTTTGTGTACCGTGTGTGCTAAAACGTAAAATTTTTAACTAATGGTGCGTAAATACGGGACAGTGACTGCACAATGTTTGATTAAATATAATGTATATTTATATTTTATTTTAATACGTAACTACTTGATATACCTAGAACATAAGAATGATGATAAAAATGTGCATGTTTCATCACATCAGAAGTCAAATCAGAAGTTCTTTAGACTTTATGTATAACCAATCTCCATAATTTATTCCAGTTAAGATTTCCACTTTATACATATTTTATTGTGTGTAAATATGCACGTGCCAAGCGTCCTTGAAAGCGAGTGTGTGTGTATATATATTTCATATATGTTACATCAGGTCCTGATGTTTGATTATTTCAGAAATAATATACTGGGGATGCAGTCCTTGTAAATTATAACTTCTATGTAAAGCGAGCCTTGCAATAGGACAGGGTCTAGGACATTTATATGGAAATTTTCGAATGGCCCAATCATTATTCATGAATAATGAAACACGGGAATTTCATACGTTATATAAATAACAATTGCAATTTATTAGGACTGTTGTACATATATCTTTTAGAGAATGAAGTTTCTAGCCAATTACCAATTGCAGTTTAGACACAGCGCGTTTATTAAATTTAAAAGTATGTCATACTCTTGGTGTAAATAAAATATAGTCTAAAAAAATAGTGCAATTAAACTAACAATTGCTTCTGTCTAATAAGTGTGAAAAAAAGTTCAATAGAATATACTATTTATAATCACTGTATGCTTGGCTTCTAATACCAACTGTAAGAATTTGTACATCTCTCTTTTTCTGAACATTGTGTTTGTCCTCATCTCTGTGTGTAACTTTCCCCTCTTATCCTAAGGCTCTAGGGGAGGGAGGTCGATTTTTGTGTATGAAAACTTAAAAAAAAAAATACTTTTAAATGTCTGCAGTTGCTGCCTATATGTCTGCAGTTGTAATGAGTATATATTAAATTTTAGTAACACGATAAGTGAAATTTGAAAAGAAGAGTTTGGGGTCAATTGCTTTAAGAGTTATAATGATGAAACTTGAAACATGCTCGTGGAAATGTTTTCGATGCCCTTTGTACTGGTTTTATATAGAAATGTGTGCTTCGTTTGGTTTATATGAAAGGTTTATATGATATGTCAGTGTAATTTAATATCGGGAAATTTATGTTTAAGGTAATTATCAGATTATATTATTATGTTAAATATAGATCTAGTTAAATTTGAATTTAAAAAACTAATGACTTTTTTAAAATATGATTAAGCCAAAGAAATATTGCGGAAAAGTAAATCTTCTTACGTTATGAAATTTTCACGCTTTTACTTTTTGAGATCCAGGAATGTGGATACTTTTACTCTTTTACTCTAGAACAAACTGTAGGGCATAGACAACGAAGTATAATGACTAGACATCTTTTAGGACGAAAATATACGTTCATAAAATAAAATATCCAGGCTAATATGTCCTTAAATTTGTATAATTCTTACTGTGCCTCGAGTGCTATATTTTCGAGGTCCAATCATTACTTTATTTATAGCTATTAGTTACACATCCCCAAAGTGGCACTAGCCACCCTCGAGAATCTGCCAATCAATGCTTTGTATTTTTACTCATTAGCCAATTTTCGATTTTCCATTTGCCGAACACGCGGCAGTTTCCCACTTTCTTCTGCGTTGAACCCTAATGAAAAAAAAATATATATAAGCAAACGTGATATATAGTTCCGTATCCTCTTCCAATAGTGTTACGGGTGTATTTCGGTTTTTTCCTCAAGCTTTCTCAATACCCCAGAGAATGTTCCGTATTTTAGTTCCAACACAAACACGGGATTCTTTTCACCCTGGGCAGCGAAGTGCGGCTCAATTCATTTCCTTTCCAGAATGCGGGTGACATGTACAGGACCCTGGACATAGAAACTAAACATTCAGAATGTTAAACTTATCTACGTGGACGTTAGATGGTATCGATCGTCAGAAAATTTACGGTGCGTGAAAAAGTTATGTAGATATCGATTTGTGTAAGTGTTTTCGCTTCATATTTTTTATTATCATAGTTATCGAATAGTATACTACACAGCGGCGTGCAACAAATAGAAATGGTAAAGGTCCTTAAAAAGGTTTGTTTTTGAATAAACTTTTGCTTATTTTTGAAAAATTTTAACTCTTTCTAGTTCTTTCCCATTCAGAATTACGCTACTGATAGTAATATGGACTATTTTTTATGGAAAGCGACAAAAAGATTAAAAAGACCCAGCATATAGATACTACCAATTAAGAAGACAGATGGAAACCGGGTCAGAAGTTGTGAAGAAAAAGCTGAATGTTTTCCATTTATTTAAAAACATAATATAGATCAGAAAACGTCTGTTGGATTTGACTTAACAACATCAGAAACACTAAAACAGTTCTACAGGAAAGCACTTGTCAAGCTGACTAATCTAATCAATGCCGCGTTCAGTATTAAGTACGTACCTGAATTATGGAAGGTGGCAGAAATCATGATGGTACCAAAACTGGAGAAATCGCCACATGTAGTCTTTTCATATAGACCAATATTATTTATTAACTAATATGTCAAAGCTCTTCTAGAGAAACTGCTACTCAAAAGAATACAACTAATTATTTAGAGAAAAGAACTAATTCCAGTGTACTAGTTCAGGTTCAAACATAAACATTCAACAATAGATCAGGTACATAGTAGCACTAATATAATAGAGAATGCATTGGAAGGAAAAAGAGTTTGCTCTGCCGTATTCCTCGATATAGCGCAAGCGTTTGATAAGGTTTGGCATGAGGGACTACATTACGACTATAAATTAAAAATTATTCTTCCTATACAGTTGACACAACAGTTAGAAGTTACAGACCATTTACAACGTCGTACATTTGTTAATTGGGTGTTAGTAAAGAAAAAAGGTGATGTTAATTTTTGCAACAATTTTTTTGTTCAGCAATGAAGTACATTTTCATCTTGATGGATACATCAGCAAACAAAATTGTCGAATTTATGGTGCTGAAAATCCACACGCTGTTCACGAAAAAGAGCATCACAATTTATTTTTCCACAAAACTGAAGATTTGGATTTGACTAGTATGTGGTTTCAGCAAGACGGTGTACCGTGTTATACAGCACGTGCAACTATAACTCTGTTATATACCAAATTGCCTGATCATGTTGTCTCACGGAATCCTGACATTAACTGGACTACAAGATCACGTGATTTAGCACCACTGGACTTTTGTTTTTGGGGTTATGACAAGGAAAAAGTATATACCATCCAGCCAGCAACAATAAATGACATCAAAACAAATATTCAACATGTTATTCGGGAAGTACAGCCAGTTGTTTTTGCGTGTGGTGTGTTATGGATAACTTTGATAAACGAGTGACATCATGCCAGATAAGTCGAGGTGGCCATATGAACACTTTAATATTTGTAGTCGTATCATCTCTGTCTTATGTTGAAGACTAAAAAACCTCAGTTTGTCAAATTTATGTTTTATTCACAAATCACAGCCTATAAATCTCAATGAGACACCGTATATAAATATTTTCTAGACTTTTTAAAAAGGTAAAATATAATCATACAATAAAGTAATTGATATAATATAATAATACTTTTTATTCTAATGTGATTTTAAAAATGAGTTATTTTAGTCCGAAAATTGAATTACTGATAGTTGCATACGGATTTTACTTAACTAATTAACGGCTTGGTTAATAACGACAAATCATATCGAAACACAAATGTACTAGTATTGTATTTTCCATTTAACGCGATTGTATTAAAATACGAGTACAATCCATTCATTCCGTCATTTGTTGATTAGGTTTATAATGCAGAAGCGGAAATAGCTAGATGTTAAGAAATTAAGTTAATTCACTCAGAATCCTTATTCCCTGCATTTTCGTCTCGACTTATTACGTCTGAACGTGGAGTCCATAATTTATGACACTAAGGAAATCGATAAATTTAATGCCATTTGATATACTGCAAAGTTGCGCATAACCTAATTGATCATGTTTATACTAAACAGAAAAAGTATTTTACAATCAGTAGGAATAATTATGTATGGTGTGTGAAAAATTTGTTTCCGCCTTTTACATACAATTTTAAATTTTGTTATAAAGTAAATATGGAAATAAAGCAAACATATCATGAGGAAATAGAAAAAGACCTAATGGAAAATGAATTAAGAACATTATGGAGAAACTTTAAAGAAACAAGAATCCAAACCGCACCAAAGAAGTACGCTGAATAAAGAAATTAAATAAAAAATTAACAGATGATGATACAAGAAAGTATAAGTTATAATATAGGAAAAATAAAGCACAGAAAAAGTATACAACAACAGAAAAAGTAAGATATAAGTACAAAAAGTAAGATAAGAAGTTCAAGAGCCAAATTTAGAGGAAATTTGGAAAACAGATAGAGTTGGAATACCGAATAAATAAAGACAAGTTTTGTAAGACAATAGAAAACATAAGAAACAGAAATTATAAGCAGATATGGAACACATAAAGTTACAGAGGGGAGTATAAAATAGAAACGGGGAAATACTAAAAGTATAAAACAAATTTCATGAAAAGAACTTTAAGGAAGACCAAAATCAAAGCACGAATGGTATATATGAAAATATTGAAATATAAAGAAAAAGCAATATGTTAAGAAGAAATAGCCCAAATAATCAAGTCGTTATAAGGTTAAAACCAATAAAGCAGCAGGGATGATGAATTAGCACCAGAACCAATTTATAGGGGCGGAAAATGAATAGTAAAGTGAATAGAATTGTCATTTAGAAAAATATGTGCAGAAAATAGAATACCTAACGGTTGGGAGAGAAACATAAGAGTACTATATATATAATAACGAGTATACAAAAAAGGAGGCAATGGGAAATGTGAAAGCTATTAAATCTATTTACTTGGGTATCAATTCTACTTACAATGCAAACAAAACTATTAAAAAACAGAACAACGTGTAATCCGTCGAATCGGCAGATGAACAAGGGAAAAAACTATACTTAGTGTTTGTCGATCTGAATCCAGCAATTGACAAGTAAGATCTGACAAAAAAGTATTACGCGATTAACTTTTCCCTAAAAAAAATATGGAAAAATTATATGGTTCTATTATGATTAAAAAATGATTAAATAGTACTGTAATCAGTATTTTAAATTAAATAATAGTCCAAATATATCTGTATAGAAAATAGGCATTATTCGTATACACAAAAAATGAAATATGGAAATGTAGCGCAAGTATTAAGACACACGAGAAAAATCAAAAAGGAAATAGCATTGCTGTAGTATACGATAAGCAGGGAAGGTAGGAAAAATCAGAAAATTGTATGGAAATGTATAAAGTTAGATCAAAATATTTAAAAGCATACATAAGAAAATAAATTAGCTGTTGGTGATGACCTTCATGTCGTTGAAAATTTAGTTACTAATTCAATAGACTCGGAGATAAATAATGTAACAAAGGAATGAGGAGGAAGTAGGCCAACTGGATCAAATCCGCAAACTTGATATAAGATGTAGGTAGAAGAACTAGGACTAAAAGAAAGAGAAAATCAGAATCGATAGCAGGAAGCCAAGATAGTCAAAGATACAGGATTTATTAGAGCTTAGTTAATTATTTTTTTTTAACGCGTAACATACAATATAAATCGAATTCAACTTCAACAATAGTCATAATTCTTATCTAACACAAATCTCTCGTAAAACAATATTTAAGAGCAGCTGTTATTAGGTAGCACTAAAATCCTTCTTGTCGCTAGCTAAGTAGATAAAGATGATTATACAAATCAATTGATATATTTCTTAATAAAATGTATGTCATATATATTACCTGATATTAAATTTGATATTTAAGTATCACTATAGTTTATTTTGTGTTTATATAGTCTTAGTGGGAACCATAGGATTTGAATTTCGCGTCATTTGTGTTCCGTCGAAGATAGGGCGGCAATATTTAACGATTGTCATCTATAAACTATACAACATCAACAAGCTGCGATTAACAGTTCAACAACGAATAGTTTGTGTACAACTGTTTTATGGAAGTGAGCGATCATTTATGGTTGCATTAAGAAATATTCGCACAAAATGAAGATAAAATGCAGCGCCTACAGAGTAAATAGTTCATAACTTTATGAAGAAATTTGAAGAGATAAGTTATGTTATTGATAAGGCAATACCAAAACTTCCTCGCCGTAGTAGGTCAGATGAAAATTTTGCAGTGAGAAAAAGTGTATGAGAGCGAAAAGGTATCCAAATACATCAATGCGACGTTATGCACAACAATTGAATCTGTTAAGAACCACCAAGTATCGGATTTTAAAGAAAGATCTGCATCTGCCAGCATACAAAATTCAGTTACAAGTTACAGCTATACACAATAATTATAAGTTACAGACCATTTACAACGTCGGCGTCATACTTTTGATAATTTGGTGTTAAAGAAGAAAGGTGCTGCTGACTTTTGCAACGAAATTTAGTTCAGAGATGAAGAACATTTTCATCTTGACGGCTACGTAAGGCAACAAAGTTGTCGAATTTGGGATGTTGTTCACGAAATAGAAATGCATCCACAGAGATGCACGGTTTGGTGTGAATTTTGGAGTGGTGGAGCAAGTGGACCACACTTCTTTGAAAATGAAGCTCGAAATGCTATCACAGTAAACGGGGACCACTATAGTGTCATGTTAAACAATTTATTTTTCCACCAAATTGATGATTGGGACTTGAACAACATGTGGTTCAGCAAGACGGTGCAACATATCATACAGCACGTGCAACCATAATTCTGTTGCATAGCAACACAAATGCAGCAGATATCATATGTACCCTCTTTTAGACCATCCAGTGGTCTGCAAGATCATATGATTTACCACTACTGAACTTTTCTCTTTGCGGTTATGCTAAGGGAAAAATGTACGCCATCCAGCCAGCAACAATCAATGAACTCAAAGCAAATATTCAACGATATTATTCGAGAAATAGATCTAATTTTATGTTTCCGTGTTATGGAGAATTTTAATAACGAACAACATCATGCGAAATGAGTCGAGGTGGCTAGATGAATGATATTCTCTTCTATCTGTAGACGTATTTAATGTTTAAAAATAAAAAACCTCAGTATGTCAAATATTATTAGGTTAATTCAATAAAAAATAACATCCTATAGTTCTAAATATGACACTCTGTATACGTGTAAATGGTTTTAATAAAAATGACATTTAAATTTTATTTATATACACTTAAATGAAACTTAAAATTGGTAAATTTTAACTGTTTTTTTATTTTAATTGTAAAGTTTCGTATACTATGATAAATTTTAATGTAATAGGGTTGAATATGTAATGACATAATAAGTAAGAGGATGTAAGTTTCAATATATTCACAGAATTGTAAAAAGCGTAAAATAAACTTCCACAGGTGAAAAAATTTTAAGAAAAAAAGAAAAGTTTCATCCTTATCTACTCAACTCCTGTACTAAATGTATTTATAAAGTACATTTGATACAAAACTTTGATCAGCCTGATCTAAATCATCGCACACAATTTTGTAAAGATATACTACGTTGAGACGAAACTCCTGACTTCTTAAAGCTGTTCTTTTCTGACGCAGCGACTTGGAACAGTCAATCATTAAAACTGTAGATATTGGACGCAAGATAATCCTCACTAGATTCAAGAACCGCATAGCCAGCGTCAATGATTCATTGAAGAGGTAATCATTTTGTACGACTGTACTTATGTAACTAAGTAAAAAAAATACTACTAGTAAATACTTGGAATTTGTACGCTTAAATTAATTGCAACTATAGCAATTTTTTATCCAAACAATGAGCATGATGATGTTCTCCACGAAGGAATTTGGTTTCCACAATGCTGAGGTTCCGATTTTCATGTTGTTGTCCGGCCAGCATGTCTTGACTTGATCTTCTTGGATTTATTCTTGTAAGGTTACTTAATTATGGGTCGAATTCTTAGCAAACCAACAAATATGTTCATCAAATAAAGCCGACATCGAACACGAACAGTCCAAAAATGATTAACTTTCAATCATATCTGGACTGCTATTTTTCATATAATACAAAGTATTACATGTTGGACAATATCAATACAAGTTCGGTTATTTTGTTGGGTTTCCTTTATCATATATGTCTTCGCATAATCATGAAGTATGTGAATGGAGGGGCATCCTCGGGAGTTTTCTGGAATTGATACCATAAATGTTTGCAATTGATCAATTTATGCAGTAGCCCTAAGGTGTATGCTTCGAAGGACGATTTAAAAATATAATATGTCCATCGCGTTCCACCAGCAGAGGTCGCATTTCGGCTATCTTAGCAGGTCTTATTTTCGCGAAAACCAAATAGAGCGATGTGTACCGTTCTAACAGAAGATTTTACTCTCGTCTCCTGCCACTGGATAATCAAGAAACTCTTTGCGTTGTGAACACAGAAGTAATGATTAGCAAATAGTTGCATGGTAATTTTTGTCATCTTCTGTGAGGGGGTTGTGTGGTATTGGAAAAGTACTATGACTTTCTATAGAGATCGTGAAGGTAACGCGTGGTCACTTCTGTGGTTTCCTCGATGAAATGGAGCAATTTGTTACCATCGATAGTCCAAGGGCACCCAGGGCGCTGTTCATCTATAAGTCATATCTCCATATTCCAGGAAATTGAATCAATGATTGATGTATCCAGTAGGAGACAATATTCTCGTTAAATATGTCATTAATAAAATTGGTCATTGTAATTACGTTGACGCCACTTGTAAATAATGACAGTGTATAGTTGATATTGAGAGATTGAAACCATTTCTGATGATTGCAACATCGCGGCCACTGTTTCATACTTTCGAGTGTTAACGAAAGATCTAGAAATTTCTCTCAACTATTATATGCGATACCTCCTAAACTGGTGGTAATAACTGTCACAAGTTTAAATAAAATTGTGGCAGGAGTTTTTTATTAATCCAATATGCATCAATCAGTTGTTATGTAAACGTAATTTTACAGTATTCATAATCCTCTAAAATCGATTTATAGCTAATAATAAGTAAGCAGTAGTTAGTTACAAAACCCTAAACTAGGAACTTATTACATATTTTTCCACTCCTTACTTAATACTCGTAGTTTCAAACTCGAGAAAAGTCAAATTAACTATCCAAGTTATACTAACAAAATACGAAACCGGCATGCGATCATAACTCAGCAGTTCTGCTATATTGAATTAAAACCGTAATGACTGTTAATGGAACCCTTATACCATGTTACAATGTTAAACTTTAATATTTATTGCGACTACATATTCCAGCTTCACATAGTAAACTTTGTTAATGACTTTTGAAAACGTATTAAGATCGTTAGGTGGAGTGAAATTCTGGTAATTCGGTAAAATGAACAATCCGCAGTTGTTGTCTGAGTTGATTAGATAAAGTTATTGTTGGTTATTTTTTATTTTATTAATAAGCCGTAGTAAAGATTTAATATCATATATATTCAGTTCCATACAAAATTAAAGAACGAGGAACATTAATTCTGTGTTCTTTCTTATTTAGTTGTCTTTTGCAAATTTTGTTTTGACACAAATTTATTGCTACATGCTGTTAAATTATTTGATCGGATAAAAGTATCCTCCAAAGTTGGGAAAACTGAACACGAATAAAAATACGCGACCGATTTAAATGAAGTAGGTCGCAGAATGTTTAGCATAGAAAGTATACGAAAGAACACAATACAGTTTTATATGAACTAGCCCAATGTCCACACTTTTTTATGGTATCATAAAATAATTAATATAAGTAAACAATGTTACTATTTTATACGGAAGTGAAAAATAGGGACGACCTACTTTTTATATTTTCCTAAAGAAATTGTTTAAGGTGGGAACAAACCCCTACAATCAAATTGTTTTCGCCGATATTCACTTAAAACCGTATTTCTTCTAATTGTATTATTGGTGAAGCATTTTAACATATAGTTTATTTCATCGCTATGTGTCAAATAAAAAATCTCAAAATATACATTGGCTTGTTTTTATGGCTGGGCTCAGGTAGACTGTTCCGTTTATAGGCAAGATAAGAGAGTTTTTTATTTGGCAAATAGTGATGAAATGAATAGTACCTTTGAAGTATAAAGCACATCCGCTATCACATTTGCCTTGGAAGTAACCCCTAAAGCCAGATATCTAAAAGCTTATTGCCATTGTCTCAGTTATACGAAAAATAAACATAGATTTACTTAAGAGTTACTTATTGTGAATTCAATCATATTTTTGCTGAATCCAAATTTCAGCTTAGGAAAAATAAATCTATATGTAAGGTAACATTAAATAAAGTTGTTGAGGGCTTTATTGATGGTGCATGCAGAAATGCTGTAACATAACCATACGAAGGACCTTAATTATGTTGTAGTGGATACACTGTTGATAAAATTAGGATATTATGGAATCAGGTAAACTATTCTAGAATTATTATTATCTGATTTCACAAATAATAGATTAGACATTATATCAATATAAATTATAATGAGTCAGGATAAATGTACATTGAAAATAGGGCTCCCCAAGGATCAGTTTTGGGTCCATGCTATTTTTATTTTACATACACTATTTGACTCACTCATTGGATATTAATTTTTGTGTTATGATTTTGTATGCGTACAACCGAACAATTTAAATGTTGCTAGGCAAATTCTGATTTATCACAAATTGACATCCTAAGAAATTGGGGTTTGTGGTATTAAAGAAATTGGGTTTGGTAGTTGGTTTGTGGTATATAAAACAAAAGTAAATAAAGAAAAAACTGCAAACATCTCTTCGACGTAGACAAATATATATATATATATATATATATATATATATATATATATATATATATATATATATATATATATATATAAATGACCCTGATAATTGTACAGCATGCACTTCTTCCATTGAGCCAACTGGCTGAAGGAAAGATTATATGTAGACCTCTGATTGATGTAAGTTATTCTTTTTGTGGAACTTCGTGATCACTAAATCTAAATTACATTTATCAAATGGTAGTTTTGCCTTTTCAGTTATTCGTACCTCAATTATAATCAAGAAATTCTTAAAAATCTCCTAATTAAAATACTAATTTAATTAAAAATATTTGCCGCTCTTTCTTTCGATACGAAACATTTTACCAAACCTACCGATGGAGTAAATTGGCTTATAACCACTTCCACCTAAGGACGATCAATTTCCTTAGATAAAGATACGTTATTCAACAGTTTATGACGAAAATTATCGACAAAAAGTTATTTAGTTGTAAGTGAAGAGAATACTTTTTTTTGATATCTTATATTATAGAGACATTCATGAGGGATTATAATTATAAGAATGGACTGAACATTTTGTAGCACATACAAGAAGCAAGATATACATTTTGTACAATACACTGGAATACTATACTATAATAAATAAAGATTGTGCGATTCCAGTTTCTATCATTGGATGATATAATTAGCTCCCAATAATGCTCATGGTTCCGCGTGTCCAGAAATTAGTTTTATGGACAACTAATGTCCTTTCATTGTGTGATTTTTTTCGTTTAAAGTATATATTTCAAGTCTTGGAATGCTTCTTAACAAACTAAAACTAAAAGTTTCCAATAGGTGTAAAATGACACTTTAATTTCACAATATATTGCATCTGCGTGCAATGTAAGGCACACTTAGCCAAACTCTTCGAGTTATCTTTATAGGTTCCTATAAAAATAATTCGAAAGTGAGGTTTGTAAATTCAAAAGTAGAGGGATTACACCGGTCCTAGATCTCTACCATACCGCTTTCTACAACGTCACAGTTAACCTTCAGGTCGCTTTGATAAAGACATCTTGCGAAGGTCACCTTGGATGAATTCTCTGGTCGACACTGGGAGTTAAGTTGTTGTTTCTGAAAGTCATCTTGGTGAAGATTGCCCTACGATAATTTTATGGGCCTATTTGGAGGTTACCTTGTGGTATGCAAGTACCAACTATAGTGGTAGGGGAAGAACCAGTAACATTTTTATAGAGAAAGAAGTCTGCATACTCAAGTCAGCTGTTGTACTACAGCCTCCTGTCTTAAATGTTCATTTTGAAATACACAATGCAATATGTATATACAGCTTGTCAATAATAGGAAAGTCTAATGTATGAATAAAAGAAAGAGTGAGTCAGCATTCGGAGGATGTACTTTACGCGCGGCCAGATCGAACTTTGTGTACATTCACATAGAATATATATTCATCGAGATTCACTCTGCAAAGGTCTCAATGCGACAAAGTAACGACCAGGCTATTTACTGCGCACCTTGTGGGCGAACCGATATTGCAATTTTGAGATTTATTCCAATTCTTAACAAGCTACTAACTGCTTTGTGTTAACTGCTTTGCTAGTTTTACGTGAGTGATGTATTACGGCGTCATGAGAGAATATTATGTAAAAAAAGAAACAAGACAATGACGGGCCATCAGTGAAACGGCAAAACTGTAACAACGATCAACCGTTAACATTTACAGATGTGAGTTTTGGATTGTTGTAGGAGGACCCTTGCAACTTCCAACAAAATACTTCCATGTGAGAGAGAATATTACAACATAGAATACATTCACGTATTACATTAATGAATGATGTTCGAGTTGCCCATAATAATTTTAAGTGTTTACCACCCAGACTATGTATGTATTGTTCAATTGAAATTGCTGTCATCCTATGATAAATTATCTGCCAATAATGTTCAGTGACACGCGCGTTAAGAAATTAGTTCTGTGGACAACTAGTATCCTATTACTTTGTGATTTTTTATTTAAAGTAAACCTCTAAGTCTTGGAATACCGCTTCTTAACAAACTAAAACCAAAAGTTTATATCAAGTATAAAATGACCTCACTTTCTTATCACAACATATACATCCGCCGGCAAAGTAAAACAAACGTAGTTAAACTCTTACTTCGCCGATTTGGCCGTTCGATTACAAACAAACTCGACTCCATTCCTAATTATTCAAAGTATGATTTCTTAATCTCATAAAATTACCCTCAAGTTTCAATAAGATGGAACACCCTCTTATTCGATTAGTTTTATGTCTCAGAAGAGGTAATCTATGAAGATAATTCGAAAGTTTAGTGAGGTAAGTGACGTCTGTAAGCTCAAACTACCGTCACGAGATTGAGTTAACTCGCTGCTTTATCTTTGTCCTGAAGAGTATCATCATAACGGAGAGATCCTGTTCTTTTATATGCGGATTTTGCGTTTTCCTTTTCTCAGTGTCACCGAAAGGAGTTATTTCTGCAGCCTGGCATAAAATAAATATAGTAATAAATATGTATAGGGTTTCTATGAAGATGGAGTTGTACAAAAATAAATTTATTTTACGTTGCAGAAATAAAACGTGGTGGTTGAGTACAGGGAAGCGACATGACATATTTGTTGCATCATGCGAGATCGTGAAAGAGACGACGTGGAATGTAATAAGTATTTTTCTCAGAAGTGGTGAATAATAAAACAAATGCTTTTCTTTTAAAAGGAAGCTGAAGGAAAAGTTTCCCCCACAAAAGATGTAGCGCAAAGGGAAAATGGTATTTAATTTAATTTACGTATATATTTGCATACAAAAAGTATATTATTTTATAAGGATATAACATCAGTTTGGTTATTATAACACGATAGTTTTTATATAAAAATAACTTGCCTTGTTATCCAGAACTATATAGTACAGTTTTGAAATATTTGTGTCTCTTCAGACATCCATTAGGTTGCCTAATTGAATCTTTAAAAATAAACTTCTCCTTCTCCTTCTTTTTTTATGTAAGCAATTTGCTTGTTTTTCTTCGTCTCTTTGCCTGGTTTCAGCCTATTGCGAGGTTGTCACTCCATCGTTTACGGGGTCTTCCGATGTTAATACGTCCTATTGATGATTTGTCCCTAGTGATTTTTACTATTCTGTCGTCGGTCATCCGGTTGATATGTTTGTTCCATTCCCTTTTTCTTTGTAATATTCACTGATGTTATCGACTTTACACATTCTTCTGATATCCTCGCTCCTTTTTCGATCCATAAGTGTCCTGCCAGCCATTTTGCGCACCACCTTCATCTTTGTTATTTCCAGTATTTGTTTTATTTTCGAGGTTTCTGACCTGGTTCTTCCAGTGTTCTGTTAGTATGGGTGTGACTGCTGTTTTATAGATTCTGAATTTAACTTCGATTCCTATATGTTTATTGCTCCATACGGTGCTATAAAGACATGCGACTGTTCTTGTTGCTTTCATGGCTTGTCCCCTCATCTCCGTTTCAACATCCCCGTACCCGGATATCTCTATTCCGAGACACTTGAACTTCATTTTCTATTATATAATGTCATTGTCTATTTCTAGTTTGCATCTGAGTGGTGTTCTAGATGTAGTCATGGCTTTAGATTTTGTCGCTGATATATATTTATTTCAAATTTTTTCGCTGTTGTGTTAAATTGGTGCAGTAGTCTTTGCAAATCGTCCTCGCTTTCAGCTGTTAATACTGCATCGTCGGCATAGCACAGTATTTTGATTTCCCTAAGAAATTAAACTCTTTATCTAAATAAGCTTTATTATGGAAATTTAGAAAAATGTACGCCAAATATATCTTTATCCATGTTGAAAGAATTCCATCCACTCATATCCAGGCAAGTGTTAAGGCACTCCTACAGAATATCGTCGCCAACTTTCAATTAAGTTTTGATGAACACAACTTTGCTTTACTAATATTGAAAAAGGGTATTTAGAATAAAGAGCTTAACGGCAACCGTATGTTCACAAATCTGTAGATATGCCTAAAAGGACAGGGGGTTTCAACAACAAGAAGAATATGCACAATAGTCACCTTCTTACAGTGAAGCAGGATTATGGCTTTTTACAGGCTCCAATTTTATTTCATCGATACGCGACAGCCGAGTTAATTAGTACCCTGTACATCCATCCATTATTTACTCGATCTCATTTCTCAATTACTACACACACAATTTGATGCACGATCAAATACAAATAGCAACAAACGATGCACGCATCAAATCCAAATAGCAGTAGTCATTCACAACAGAACTAATAACGCATTACAAATTGAACAGAGATATAGCGGTGTGCATTGTAAATTATTTACGCGTTGCCGCAAACGTAGGGGCATTAAATTATCACGAATTTATGAATCACTAACTCCCCTTCTTAGCATTGCTTGAAACGAATGGTGCATATGAAAGTCGCCCCCTGAATCGCGCCTTACTGTGTCTGTTTAGTAGCTATCCGCCTACTTCAAATAAATTATCGGGGGTGTTTCGCTTGTCACGGCCAACTTGAAACCTGACCGAGAAATGTCGCCTCCCTGCATTTAGCTTTCCATTGTGTTCTAATAACTGTACAAGGAGGGGACAGGTCCGTTCTGTTCAAATAACGGCGCGTCCGAATGTAAACGGATAGCTCATTTCATTTATTGTTTCCCAAATCAAATCTTAAGTCTGCTGATTTTTCCGTGTGCTTGCCTGTGTTTTTAAGAATACCTTAGACAACAGGTTTCCTTTAAATAAAAATATTAAATAGAACAATTAATAGAAAATATTCCAACACAATACTAAACGAAGTAAGTACTATTACCTCAATGGAATGTAGCGGGTGACAGCATATGTGAGCTTTCTTTCGGGGTCGTATATAATGGGGGAAATAATATTACCAGTTAATATAACATGTTTATTAGGATGATAAATAATCCTTAAATAAAAGTAACAGAAATAATTTTTTATATATAATTTTTATATGTATTTTGATCATTTTTGGAGGAAATACACAACAAATGAAGGTCATTCGAGTTGATAAGAAAAACATATTAACTCCCTCGCTGCGAATGTTGGTATGGACATGATGCTGCTCTACAATGCGTGGACAATCTAGATAATTATTTATAATTTTAAATAAAAATATAAGACAGTACATTTCTCTTCTAGAAGTTAATAACATTGTGCCTGATCAAGCACTCTCAAAAGGGTGTACCAACATCTGAGACAACTTTCGCTTCATATTTTCCAAACTATTACTATATACTTGACATGCGGGATTGCATACTCCAGCTTAGATGACACAATTTTTTTTAAGTTTGCACGCAAAAATTGGCCTCGTTCATCTAAAGCCTCAGACTGCAGAGGAGAAAGTCACATAAAGAGGAAAATAAATACACCCATGCTTAGGGACTCGAACCGAAGTATATAAAGGCACCACTACTTGGCCCATTTAGCCACCTTGAACCATATTATGATTTACTGTTGCAGCCATTTCTATGGGAAAATACGATAGGTCATACATCCATACGGTTTTATAAGATAATGTTTTATTAGCAGTTACTATGGATGTGGTGGTTTCATACTAGCGGTGACACTTACCTGTTATTTAAAATGGTAATGATATTTGGTGCTTACCGTCTCGCTGAGTATTGTCTACCAACACGCAAGGGCAAAACTCTTCACTAGTTGTCTCTATCTGGGTGGTACCTCAAAGCGAGTGGGTACGTGACACAAAGCCATTACTATAGACAGTTATATCACATCTTATGCCTTCACTAAGGAAACTGTACACAATTTATGACAATAATAAGTCACTTGATAACTGCGAGATTGTGATTGAGCTGAGGTTCGTAATATCTCCCTAGTTGGGAAACTTACAATGTTTGGCGTGTTTGATGAGAAGAGTTTCTCTTGACATATTATAGAGTTCTGCCTATGCTAGCTATTATTTAAACAAACGGAAGTTTCCATTATAAATAACAGAATTCTGTTGTTTGTCAAGAACATTATTAGCAAATATCCAAGTTGGGCAATAAATGTAAATTAAGGTACAATTTGTATAATGGATCTTTGAGCGTATATCAGTTTAGTGACGATGCAATGGATTACATGCTACATTACTCGCAATTGTTACTAAAATTCCACAATTACCAGCACGTATCTCTAGCGATATATGTTTCAATCAACTATGTACGGCATAGACAGTTAATAATTTGTCGAACAAAATGCAATTATTATGAAGTCACGTCTTAGCTTTACTGTATAATTTTATTCATTGGCCTCTCAATATTTCTGTAAAATTCTCTAAATTTCATTTTTGTTTCATCATCATCATCATCATCATTAGGTCATCAGTCCTTCAATCATTTTTGTTTCATTTATGATGAATTAATTTTATTTATTTTGATGGAAATATCACTTTCATTGAATGTTTTTGTGGAGAACCTTTTCATTACTCTGTCATAGGTTGACGGATTTGTATTGTACTAACTGTCATCCTAAAATGCGTTTTCGGCACGACACTGTTCAAGAGTGTCAGTTGATTGATTCATACGATTGTTACCTGTGACGCACACGCAAAGAATCATTCATTATACAAACCATAAGTCCTCAGATTCGCTTTGTACCAAAGGTTGAGTGCTGCTTGACCTTTAATCTTATTAACTTTATCTACAGGTAAGATTTTATCAAAGAGAATCTCGCACAAAATTATAAGGAAAAAGAGTCTTATATAAATTTATCTTATACATATTAATACGTTGGTTCTATCGTGCAATGTTGTTACTGGAAACTAAGAAAGGTAATAATTTATTACCTAACACCTGCTTCTCGTTATCGGTGGCGATTGTTCTGGCTCCATGTCAAAACAAATACTAACTCGGTTCACCTTACTTTAATTACTCGTTATGCCGAGTTATCTCAGAAATGCTTATATTAAAATTTACACTAGCTAACGAGAGAGAAATACTGATTAATTAAGAAGGGAAACGTTTAACTTAATGACAAATAAAGTTAATAGAAATTTACAAAAGAAATAAAATGAGAAAATGAAATAAGTCAAGTTATCAACAAATACAAAATAATATTGAGAACTTACGCAAATAAAATAATGTAAAGTTCCACAATGCTCTACAGAGTTAACACGAAACTAGCAACAAAATTTACAAAAGTAATAATAATTGCTAAAATATTTATTGAAAGAAAACCGAAATAGAACTGCCAAAAATTGTAACTTTCTGCAAGGGCTCAACATCCCATAGGGGTGCTTTAGTTAAACCAGGCCAGGATTGGTTGAGATTTTGAAGCTTCCGTACTTCGATCAATAATATTGATTTTCAGTTCACCGTCTGTACGTCTGTCAAATATCGACATCTCTCTTTGTGCGAACAAAATATGATATAACTAATTAATTACAATTAGAAATGCAATGACATAAATAGATTATTAACTGAACAAAACATGAATTATTAACTGTATCGTTATTCTCTCCCCTCGTATCCCGCCACGTGTCTCGATATTGTTTGATCAGTTCATGATTGGTTCATGCCTGTTATTATACAGAGAGAAATACAGCGAAAGCTCTCCATGAACTAATCGGCGGGTATCTACTTAAATACTTTAACATTAATTATTTTAGCGTAGTCGGTCTTCTATTTAGTATAATTTACTTTAATGAATTTTTGTCTCTTTAGACACCGATTAGGTTACCTAATTGAATTTTTAAAAATATAAAATCTTTATCTAACTCATTCTTGTTATGAGAATTTAGAAGAATGTACGCCAAATATAACTTCATTGACATATGTTGAAAGAATGGCATCCACTTGACTCCAAATACCCATAGTCCGGCAAGCGGTAGGGTACTATTACAACAGAATATCATCGCCACCTTACTACAGTAGAATTATTTTATGAAGACCAAGTTGGCAATACATTGTGCGACAAAGACAAATGAATATCTGACTTCCTTCCATACCAATCCAATCTGAATAAGGGACACAGACCTGCCTATAAATTATTTGCGCGCGCTGACCTAAGTAAAATTCTTTTACTGCATTCGCGTGGGAGAAGGTAAGCTATACATTGCTCTTTGTCGCACGGTTTATTGCCGACTTGTTCTTCATAAACTAATTCTACTATAATAAATTTTGATGAACACAACTCTGCTTTACGAATATTGAAAAAGTTTATTTAGAATAGAGCTTAGTGGCAACCATATGTTCACAAATCTATGGATTTGCTTGAAGAAACACTATACAGGGGGTTCAACAATAATAAGAATGCACAATTATCATCTTGTTACACATTTTATAGCCTTCTTCAGGTAAAATCCTAAATTAAATTAACCAGTGCAGATCATAGATGAGAAAGTTAAAAGGGTTTATTGAAGTCATATTCTGCAGGTATGATATCAATGCAACTCCTGCTGATGGAACGTCCTCGCGAGAGAATGTTTTCAGATTGGTCGTAGATAAAAAATAAAGGGAAGAGGGAGAAAAGAGAAATAATAATAAGGGAGGGGTGTTAAAATATACATTTTTTTATCAAAAATATACGAAACTCACACACTATAAATTGGACACTGAAACACTAGCATGTTATATGACGTGATCTCACACTGAACTTTGAACTCTATTGTAACACCATGGAACAGGTTATTTAGTTACTGATGGATATTTGTTACTTTCTTGTTTATCTAAAAACTTCGCAGGGTAATTCACGGCTACAAATACACCCCTATTTCAAAGGGCGATATTAGTCGGGGGTGGCAGGGGTGTAAAGGATGTCATCAGCAAGTGTACATACTACCGTTGCCATTTAACAATTTAGCATATAAATTCTTGGCGCACGTTTTAATCCTGTAAACCGCAGTTTTAAAGAGATTTGCATTTCCTAACACCTAATTTGGAACAATAATGCCGGGGTGTTACTGTTCGCGATGTCGGCCAATTGGTATTGGGGTCCTCAGGCCAAGTAACCCCATCCAGCTGGACCGCAAGTGCTGCTTAGAATGCAAGCATCGAATACGGACAGCTAGGCGGTGCTGCGGGCCATTTAATTCCAGTTGCTGCATCTAGGATGGATTACATGTTAAGTTCCAGGCACTTCCAGGTGAATAGTAATAATATAATAATATATTTATTGAAAAAAGTACAAGTACAATTTTTTTCCAAAAGGAAAGTGTATAAACGTAGTTTTAATTTAAAACACTTCCTACGCATATATAATGTATAGTTAATATATTTATTTAATCATGAACATAACCTAAAATAGCATAATAAAATTAAACATATCTTAAAATGGTAGAATATTAAAATGGAGCATATTTGATGTAAGTGTATCTCTTTCTTATTTCCCTCGGACTATTGCCACCGACATATTGTGATATTGAATACTGTGTTATTGACGATATACATTACTATATACGAAAAAGAGGATTTAAATATTTCACTTGGATAAGGTAGTATGGAAATTTTATTTTCTTTTTGCCTTAAATCTCTACAGTGAATGTTGTTCGCTACGTCAATTTTTTATATAAATAATCAGGTGTATTGATCTTTATAATATTCAAGACAAATCCGACAGTATGTAGTCAGTCTGGAAGAAGACTATGATATCTTAGAAAGATGCAATTTGCAGGAAAGTGATTTGAGTGATTGAAAGTGATTTGAAGTTTAAAAAAAGTTTAACTTTAATGTCAAAGACGGCAATAGGCAGGAGTCGGAAATTTTTACCTCATAACCTCAGTAAGTTTAGTAAAAATTCCCTTATTATTTTACTCTGTTTAATCCTTGGGAATATCCACACTTCTATGAGTTTCCTGCTGCAATTTTGAGTTCTAATAGTTTTCTACAAATATATTCATCTGTTTTTGGATTTAGGATCTTGTAAAGGCAAGAAAATACTTTTGTTGTGATTTAAAATGCTTAATTAGATTTTCTTAATACCAATAAAATACTAAAACAAAATATAATATATCACAATTTCATAACTTTCCCATTCAGTCAAAGTACTTATTCTTAAAATTGTCTACGAAAGACGTTTTTATTTATCGAGTTAGGAACTATTTATAAATTTTTAAAGCCTTATAATTACTAATATCTACTGAACTGCTTCCAAGGCACATAAACAACATAAGCATTGCAAATGAAAATATCGTATATGAATTAAACCTGATGAAAAAGCTAGGGGGCACTTAGCTGAAAGTAAAAAACAAAAGTATGACCCATCACAAATAGGAGAAACTCGTTTAAGAGTTAATTTTGAAATTAGAGCATAATATACAAGCAATACAGGTTAAAATAAAGTTTCATAATATTTTATGATTTCTTGCTGCGGCCTTAATGACTCGAACTATGGCAATATAAATGAAATGAGCTTTCAGAAAAAATTAAATACGTCAATGAAACTTTTATGGGTCAGCATAAAATTCTTCATAATATTGAGGCAAGACTGCTACACCATTTTTACGCCATAAACTGTGGAAGCAAGCTCTTTTTCTTCTTTTCAGCTTCTAAATGCTTACTTTCTCTTTGTAAACTTTTTTCAATGTAATAGCACAAACCTTTTTCATGAACAGACTGTAAACAACTGAGATGACATAGCCATAGTTAAAAGGCGCAAAAGAAAAACATGATGCAATAGTGTCGTTCAGAGTTCCCTAGCATCAGCCAATGGAACTACGCTTGTGACAGTTTTTTGAACAATTTTGAACAAATTTTGAGTTATTTTAAAGTAAAAATAAAAATGAAAAGCGGTTTTTCTGAGATATAATAGTTTTCCTCCAAACCGAAGATTTATAATTGTCCTCTCAGATATATTCAATAATATAACTGTGCGCACCCAAGGAGAAATCTGATCAAATGGCGTCATGGTTGTAAAATGTCTCACACAGACATTTAAAATTTTTTATAAACGATTTCTGTCCTCCTATGTCAGGCAGAGTTCGAACATATATATGTAATATCTGCATAATACAAATGAGATCAAACCATGGTGCACTAAGCAAAATTTTAATACTCGTATCTAAATATTTTTTAAAGAATGCAGCTGTTTCAAGGAGTTAAATGCTTGTTTTAACTATACTGATATATGTGACTAGGATATATTAATGTAGGATCAAGTGAAACTCTAAGACTTTTTATAACACTAGCTGAAGCGATTACTTCATCATTAATTTTAATATCTAATTCTTGTTATGATGGTGATGTGGTGAACCAAAAATTATATTGTAAATTTTATTAGCATTTGCAATCAATGTATTTTATAAAATCCATTTAAAAATGGTCTACATCGTCGGGTTACTTCATAGATAGTAAATAGGTTGGGTTACTTTATCGAAGTCAAAATGGATGGGGTAGTAGGGTATCTGTAAACTGATATTTGTTTGGCCTAAGGATAACTAATAGAAAAGTGTGATGGGGGAATTGTGGTTACCCTAGTTACTCAGTAACGTACCGCATTCAAGAGCATTGCACTTTTGAAAAACTGTTGATCCCTTTGTATGTGTTTTATAATATGTAAACAAATAATTTAGTTTTTAACTTCCTTAATGATAATGTTATTTATTTAAGATAATGTTTTAAAGAATAAACATACAGAAATGCCGCACATTTTTATACGTTAAATAAGTCAGAAGAGGAGAAAAAATAATTCATATTTTCGAAAATAGTGATACACTGTTGATATATTGTTTCTAAATTAAGTGTCATTATTTGTACTTTTACAGGATAAATTTTATATAAATCAGGGAAAGGAAACATGAAGTATTCATAATTAATCTTCAGTTTTTTCATTTACTTATAATTTATCAGTCGAATACTCCTGAAGACGAATAAATTTAATATAGAACAAATATTTTACAAATACAACAAAATTATTACAAAGATATATATGTAACTTACCTAATAAAATTATATGAATTGGTGATATGTTAAACCACATAAGTAGCCAATTAGTATTATTTTATAACATACATATACAGAAAGCGGCTACTAGGTGAATTACTGCTTCAAAGGGAATGAACGAGCGAATACTTTAAATAGATACAAACCGTATAGAGCTTGTATAGCTAGTCTAACATAAGTGATGGAGTGCCACAACGTAAAAAACAAAGAAGGAAGAATAAAACGAATCAGTTTATTCCCTTTTGGAAAGAGAGGTACAGGCTGTTCAACAAGAAAGGAACCGAGATTTTTTGAAACGTACAGAAGAATTGTATTTCTAATTTCTCTTACATAAAATAGATTGAAAATGTTAAGGCGCTTTTAATTAATAAACAGTAAAATCGCACACGTTGTTGAGAATGGCCTCGAACCTCCTGGCCATACTTTTGACCAGTTTTTCGGCGTAATCAGTAGAAAGAGAACGTCATATCTTTCGAAGAACCTTTGATAGCTTCTCCAAATTATAAACATATTTCTCTGCAAGCTTGCTCTTCATGATGGCCCATACATTTCCAATAGACTTGGTACCAAGAGATTGGGAGGGTCAATCCATCGTAATGAATCTGTACATGGAATGTTGGAACACTGTACAGAATTAAAGGATTAAGATTGCTGCAGGAACAACTACAACAATACAGATCTGACATTGCAGCAATACAAGAAATTCGATGGACGAGAACACGGGTCATGCAAAAGAAAGAACATGATGTATACTATAGCTGAAATGCACATCGCCACGAGTTTGGCAATGCATTCATTGTGTAAATGAAGATAAAGCACCTTGTCATTGGGTTCAAGGCCATAAGCGAACGACTGTGTGTTCTACGGATAAAAGGAAAATTCTTTAATCTAAGTCTTACAAATGCACATAACCCAACCGAAGACAAAGATGAAAACGAAAAAGACAACTTCTATGAAGATCTGGCTAATGCATATGACAGCTGTGCTGCAAATTATATTAAGCTAATAATTGGGACATGAATGCAAAGATTGGAAAAGAACCGTGTTACCAAGAGTATATTGGTAAACTTAGCCCACATGATATAACAAATGATAATGGCACCAGACTTATTGACTTAGCAGCAGAAAAAATCATGGTTGTGGGAAGCACCCACTTTAACCATCAGAATATCCATAAAATAACTTGGATATCACCAGATGGCCTTACGAAAAACCAAATTAATCATGTTTTAATTGATAGAAGACACTCTAGAAATCTACTTGACGTTAGGATATATAGAGGGGCAAACATCGATTCGGGCCATTTCATGGTGAACGTAAGACTACGTGCAAGAATCTCCAATGTCAAGAAGGAAAGCAGCTCCAAACAAACCAAGTATAAGGTACACATATTAAAAAATAAATAAACGGAAGAACGATACGAACAGCACATAGAACTACACATAGAATCAATGTTAGATCAGACTCAAGATGAAAACCAAACAACTACGGAAATGTGGAACAGATGCAAGATCCTAAAAACGGCAGCAGAAGAAGTGGTGGGAACAACAACAAAAAAACAGATAGCCGACTCGTTCGACGGAGAATGCTGCGAAGCAACCGCCAAAAAGAACGAAGCATACAAAACCATGCTACAGCATAAGACAAGGGCGGCGGTAGACAAATACAAGAATCCTAAAAGGGAAGAGAAACGCGTACATAAGCGAAAGAAACGGGAGACAGAAAACCAACTATAAGATCAGCTTGAAAGCTTTCGAAACCAGAATGACACCAGAAGATTCTGTCAGGAACTAAGCGCATCAAGAAAGGTTTTCAAGCCAAGAAATAATATATGTGGAGATAAAGAAAGAAACCTAATAAACAATAAAAAATATATTATACCCAGATGGACAGAGCATTTTCAAGAGATACTGCCAGGTGAACCAACTGAACTCTTAGAGTTCGAGTTCGTGAACCAAGAACAAGTAGAACCCCCAAAAATGGATGAAGTGGCAGCGGCCATAAAAAAGCTGAATAATAACAAGTACCCTGGCAGTGGTAAAATCCCAACAGAACTCTTCAAACACGGTGGTAAAAAACTAGTTGAGTACATGTATAATATCATCTGTAAAATCTGAGAAGAGGAACACATGCCAGCAGAATAGAGGTTAGGACTCATATGCCCACTGCATAAAAAAGGATATCAGTTAGATTGCCAAACCTATAGGGGAATAACTAAGATTATGTTTAACATCCTACATGAAAGACTGAAACCATTCACCGAAGCCCACATCGGGGAATATCAGTCAGGGTTCAGATCAGGCCGTTGAACCACAGACCAAATATTCACCTTGCGACAAATCCTAGAGAAGTTTAGAGAATTTAACATTGCTATGCACCACCTTTTCATCGATTTTAAAGCAGCATATGATAACATCATTAGGCCGAAACTCCAATATACCAAGAAAGCTAATATATCTGACTAAAATGACCATGGTTGACACCACGTCCGCAATTAAAGTTCAGAGCGACATATCAGAAGTATTCGAAATACACAAAGGGCTGCGACAGGGAGATGCGCTGGCGTGTCAGCTATTTAATATTGCCCTGGAGAAAATCATTAGAGACGCCAATCTTGAGACTAGGGGAACAATATTCACCGTCAGTCCAAACCTTGGCATATGCAGATGATGTCTACATAATAACAAGAACGGTAAGAAAGTCTGAAGAAACTTTCTTAGACCTAGCAATGGCAAAGGGAGCCATGGAACTACAGGCAAACGACGAAAAGACAAAATACGTGTCAACTACTTTGCAGACAGGAGCTGGTAACGCGAGACAAAACTTAGTAACTGGTAATCACAACATTGAAGCAGTCAGGGAATTCACCTATCTAGGTACTCAAGTCAATCCAAACAATAACATCTCGGGAGAAATTAAACGGCGCATAGTAACAGAAAACAGATGTTACTATGGCCTTTCCAGGCATTTCTCCAATAAGCGACTGTCACAAACAACAATGTTGAGAATATACAAGACCCTAGTAATCCCTGTACTTCTATATGGATCAGAAGCGTGGACCATCACAAAGGCCGACGAAATCTCCCTACTTTATTTCGAGCGAAAAATACTGCGAAAAATTTTCGGGGCCATATGCGAAAATAGGTCATGGAGGTGTAGGTATAATTTCGAGCTATATAAACTGTATAAAAACAAAGCAAAGGGAAGAGATATTGTCACAGCGGCCAAACTAAATAGACTGCGCTGGGCAGGACATTTGGCCCGAGCCAGTGAAGCGAACCCCATTAAAAAAGTGCTTAGCATAAAACCTGTAGGAAGAAGGAAGAGATGTAGGCCAAAGTTTAGATGGGCCGATGGTGTCCATCATCACACAAGAGATGTGGGCCAACACAAGATACCAGAAGTATTAGTGCCCCCAACTAGAGAGAAGGAGCACAATATCTTCAGAAATGGCGGAGGATGCTTGAGAAGGTCGAGGCCCTTGCAGGGCTGTAGCACCAATGATGATGATGATGAGAATCCATCGTAATGGTGTCATTGGTGATATTTCGGATCATTGTCCTCTTGTAAGACCCAATCTCTGTTACTGGATCCAAACATCTTATGGGCTGATCTTAGGACGTCACGCTTATAAATTAGAGCCATCTTCTCTGCGTTCAAATTCCTGGTGAGAAGCTTCAAGCAATTAAATCCGTGCTCCTATAAATATCCCCAAGCATTTACTTTTATAGGGTGCTTGACAGTACATTGATTGAAATTTGTACCGCGTGCAGACCAAGCACGCTTTACCCAAACCCACGCCTAAAAAGACGCTTTATCAGAAAAAATTGCGTTTCACCAATCGTGATCGATATTTTTGGTTACCCAGCTCATGCGTTTTTGCATGTGTGCTTCGGAGAGCAGGGGTTTGAAGCTCGTAGAGCGGTACAGTACCTTTGCCTCATGTAAACGCTGCCTGATCATATTTATGTTGATGTTGATTCCTTTTCTAGCTAGTTCAATCTTTACTTCACGCAGTCGCAGAGTGGAAGTAACTTCGAATAACTGCAAGATCACTTTGTCCTAGTTGCTGGGCGTAGCTCTTTTCCGGTCCTGGAAAGTCATCGACGTTTCTTGATTATTCATACCAGTGTACCCACTTTACAATGAACCTCTTCGACTTTTGAAGTACCCTAGTGGTAGCGGTTTTAGATAATATTGGTCCTTTCGGGTGTGTGCACAGGAAGACCACCTCATACCGCTTCGCGTACACAGCACTCATTTTGAAAAACGTCTGCTCACTGCAACGTTTCGGGCGACAATGAAGTTAATTAATATTGACCATCACGCCGAGAAGAGAGGGATACCTTTTTTTTCTTCAAAAGATGCCGGTTCCTTTCTTGTTGAGCAGAATGTATATTATAAGTTTGTAAGTGTATCTCAAATACAATACGTAAAGACCGAAAAATGTGTAGCTTTAACCTCGTGGTGTGATCAGATCTTATTAGAGGTATATACTCTACACTAACAACTGCATTGTATTTACTTGATAATGCTGACATACCTATGTATGTCGTATATTCAGTTAAGTAACCTCTACGAAGATATGCAATAAGAAAACACGGAGAAAGTTTTAGTGTTATATCAGTATACTACGTAATGTAGAGGCAATATGTATTCACACGCACCAATTTGGATGATTGTAGTCCGAATGCATCTGTAATAGGAGTATCAAGTAGGGTCAAAATTTCACTTTAGTACCGTATAAAACCAAAAATAGTCTATCGATATTCACAAAACCCCAATGACAGACCTTTTCAACGCTTCTATAAAAAAAGAAGATATATATATATATATATATATATATATATATATATATATATATATATATATATATATATATATATATATATATATATATATACGTATAACATATAAGTATGTATACTCATATGTTATAAGTCATTCATGGATATGCTCCAACTAGCTCATCTGATAATGAAGAAGCTGAAATATTTTACGAAGATCTAATTAAAGCGAGACAAATGGAAAAAGCGAGATTTGTAATAGTCACTGGAGACTTTAATGCGAAAGTGGGGAAAAGAAAATATGGAGAAACGGAATATATCGGTAAATTTGGACTAGGCGAACGAAATGACAGAGGAGAGATGTTAGTAAACTATGCAAACAATGAAAACTATACTGTCTCAATACATTCTACGATAAGCCTGATCAACGAAAATGGACATGGAGAAGTGCAAACCACACTGTGAAAAACGAAATAGATTATATCTCTTCCGACAATAAAAGAATATGCACAGATGTAACCGTTCTAAATAAATTTTATACGGGAAGCGACCACAGACTGGTCCGGACAAAAATAAAAAACAATGTTAAGAGCGAGAGAAGGTAGCTCTATAAGAATCATCTTTATCCTACATCTGAGGACTTACGGTCGAATTAGTTGAGCTAACACAATTAAATGTCGCTCAGCTGACTGATAAAATCACGAGTAGTGTAAGAACATCAGTTGAGAAAATATGCTACAGAATGAAAAACAAGTCAGTAACCAAATGACCACACTTTGAAGTTAATAGAAGAAAGGCAACGAAGAACTAACAGAATGTCCGAGAGCTTTAAAAATCTTTATAAAAAGGTGAAAACAGAAATCCGGAAGGACAAAAGGCAATTTACCACCAAGACCATAGAAGAGGCCATCAGTAAAAGTTCTACATGACACTCTATGCATCCGCTATAGGACGTCAAGTACACAATAGAAAAACTATTAGGAACGCCGGTTCTGAAGAACTACTTGAAATCACAAGACGTGAAATAAGAACAACATTACTTCAGGTGAAAAACAGAGAGTCAGGGAGAAGATAAAATCACGGCAGAAATGCTAAAATTCGGCGGAAAACCAATAGAGGAATTAATAAAAACCTTGCTGAACAAGTGCCTTCAAGAAGGCCAAATCCCAAAAAATTGGTGCAACGCTGAAGTGATATTAATGTTCAAGAACGGTGACAATACAAACATCGAAAATTATCGACCAATATCGCTGCTATCACACCTATATAAGTTGTTCTCCAAAATACTGACAAACCGGCTGACTGCAAAATTTGATTTATACCAGCCCATCGAACAGGCCGGATTTAGAAAAGCATATGGGGCAACTGATAATATCCACACCATACGTATCCTGAGAAAAATGTATGGAGTACAACGTTCCCCTATATCTAGCATTTATCCACTTCCATAAGGCATTCGATTCCATCGAAATATGGCCTCTTCTTAACTCCCTCGACAACGCTAGAATCGATTCTCGCTATACAAAATTAATCAAAAACACTTATAACAATGCAACTATGCATACTAAAGTAGATGAAATAACCAAAACAAATAAAATCAAGCTGAAAAGGGGTGTCAGACAGGGTGACAGTATTTCGCCGAAATTATTTACGTTAGCGCTGGAAGACGTCTTAAAGAACCTGAAATGGGAAAATAAAGTCATAAACATGGACGGATCGCGCCTGAATCATTTGACGTTTGCTGATGACATAATTCTAATAGCCAACAATATAAAGGGGCTTGAAGAAATGGTTAAACAACTAAACTACGAATCCAATAAAAGTGGATTAAAAATCAATCACTCCAAGACAAAGATAACGACCAACGTTGATACAATATAATACTGGAAGAACAACCTACTGAAAAGACGAATAAGTATATATATATTTAGGACACTCCATTAAACTAGGAAAAGAAAATCAACATGCTGAAATCAGCAAAAGAATTAGACTGTCCTGGGCAGCCTTTGGAAATCTACAATATATACTCAAAAACCACGAAGTTCCAGTCAACCTTAAGAAAAGAGTATACAACACATGTATACTTCCAGTCGCCACTTATGGATTGGAAACAATATCTATGACAAAACTCTACGCTAATAAACTAAGAAAATCACAGAGAGCAATGGAAAGAGCCATGATCGGAATTTCCTTACGAGACAAAATTAGAAATACGGAAATCAGAAAACGGACCCAAATAAACGACATCATAGAAGAAATAGTAATAATGAAATGGCGATGGACAGGACATATAGCTAGACAAGACGACACCAGATGGTCACGCAAAGTCACAGAATGGCGCCCAAAAGAAGTAGTACAGGGCGACCCCAGAGGCTATGGGTGGAACTTTATTTTATTTATATAAAGGCGATAGCAGGAAGGAAACGGATACAATGTGCACAAAGCAGGGAGGAATGGAGAGAATTGGGAGAGACCTTCGTCTAGGAGTGAATGGATATGGGTTGAGGAAGGAGAAGATACTTATATGCCATAATTATGTCTATATTTGTTTATTAAATTATTCTTGTAACATTTAAAAGACAATAAGTTAAATCCATATCTAAATATTCAGATGCAGATCCAAAAATAGTTTATCTTTTTAAAATAGTTTATATATATTCACAAAATCTAAATGACAGATCCTTTTCAGGTTTCTGTAAAAAAAATATGTATATGATTGTATGCATAATTATATCTATATTGGTTCATTAAATTATACACTTAATATTGGAAAAAAATTAAATAAATCTATATACATATATGTAAATATCTATAAATAGATCCATAGAAATTCAAACCTAGAAGTTCCAAACTAAACGCCCTTTCAGATGAATATTCTAATTGATTTATTAATAAGCTTATGCTTAAGCTTTAAGCTTATCTTCTTAAAAGTGTTTTCTTGCAGGGGAAGAGTGGCATCAATGTCTGTGGATTTGGTCAGAAAATCAGGAAAACTAAATATCAACGTGTATAATATTCTTTATAAACAATTTTTTCAAAAATTTCATTAAGAAAATGTTTTCTAAAATTTCTTTAAAGTTCTTAAAATATTCATGCTACTTTGTTACTGTTTACTATTCAAATACCTACCGATGAAAGTATGTATTTAGGAAATAATGTAGTTCAACTAAATCTTTGCTAGAAATACTCCAAGAAAAAAGCATTTAAGTAAATTGAATTTCAATTCAATCCGAAATTTGTACGAAATAGGTGTAGATAGAATTACGGACTATCACCATCTGAGTACACTCGATAGCGGCTATATTAACGATGTCAAAAGTGTAAGCTGTACGTTTTC
The DNA here is from genome assembly GCA_037954035.1 of Rosalia funebris. NCBI lineage: Eukaryota > Metazoa > Arthropoda > Insecta > Coleoptera > Cerambycidae > Rosalia > Rosalia funebris. The sequence goes on along the minus strand of JAZFAV010000016.1, from coordinate 16,889,805 downwards.
TCTTTTATATCGGCTTGAATGATGATTTGGCTTCTATTAGAAATACGGGCGTTTCAACAGAACGTCAAACGAAAGCAAAATAGAAAGTAAAATAGAATTCCACGAAAGTGGAATTCATATATAATAATGGAAAAGCAGAATAGAGTCGGTATTATACAGAATTAAAAATAGAAATATTTTCGGAATTAAACCTTTACATAAAATGACTAAAAATAACTATAAATATTGCTCTGATTTAATTGTTAATGTAATAGTATGTACAAGGTGATTAAATTTGGTACATTTTCAACCGTTGTAAATGAGCAAATCCGATCTTCTGAAGGTACAAATACAAACATCGATAAAGGTGACCTGCTTTTTAGGTACACATAAATTTATTATCTAATTATTTATGAAAAATATAATATTTAATTTATTACATATATTTAAAAATTATGACAAAAATTAACGTGACAATAGCAACAGATTAATCAGTTTGGAGAGCTGATATTCTTTCAACAGTTTTAATTTAGAAAGTTTTTATTCCTTCTTTGTCTATGAGCGAAAAGTATTTTAACTAGTTATTAATTTAGATTTGTTAGTTACAACTTTATTTTATTTATATTTTAAATTTTCAAAATAAAATTAGTGTGCTGTAGAAAATACAGGGTAGCAATTTAAAAAGTACTGTAATTATTTCACAACCCAAACATACAATTTTAAAAAAAGTAATGTCAGTCAAAGTCTTTCTTAATTATAGAATATTATCGATTCCTAAAATTTATAAATGAGATAATAAAAGGTGGTCCAACCAAAACGCACGATGTTAATTGTACATAAACCAAAAAGTTTTCAGAGAATTATCTTAATATTTTTTTATTATGATAGAAGGATCTATGGCAATTATGTGTGAAACAAAATATCGGCCAAATGCTCGCCACGGCTTCGGTGGCATACCTCTATCCGATGGTTCATATTTTCAATGACTCTGAGACATAATTGAGGTTTAATGTCGTTAATGTCCCGAATTATCTCATCCTTTAGCTCTTGAATTGTTCTTGGCTTATTGACGTACACTTTTTCTTTTAAATATCCCCAAAGAAAAAAGTCCAACGGTGTCAAATCACATGATCATGGGCGGCCAATTAACATCGCCACGACATGAGATAACACGGCCATTGAATTTCTCGCGCAAAAGTGCCATTGTTTCGTTGTCTGTGGGGCAAGTGGCACCATCCTGTTGGAACCACATATCGTTCAGGTCCATATCCTCAATTTCTGGCCACAAGAAGTCCGTTATCATCTCGCGATAGCGAACACCGTTTACGGTAACTGCTTGGCCGACCTCATTTTCGAAGAAGTACGGCCCGATGACGCCGTCAGCCCATAGACCGCACCAAACAGTCACTCTTTGTGGATGCATCGGCTTTTCAATAATCACTCGTGGATTCCCATTTGCCCAAATGTGGCAATTCTGCTTGTTAACGAATCCACTGAGGTGAAAGTGTGCCTCGTCGCTGAAGATGATTTTCTTTGTAAAGTCACCATTCACTTGCGTCTGTTCAACCAACCATTCGGCGTATTGACGACGCTTGAAATGGTCAGTAGGCTTCAGCTCTTGAGTCAATTGAAGCGTGTAAATTCAAATCTTTATTCAAAATTCGCATCAGTGATGTTCGTGAGATGTTCAATTGTTGGGCACGACGACGAGTTGAGGTTGACGGCTCTTCTGCTACACTATCGCGAACAACAGCAATGTTTTCCGCAGAACGAACTGGGCGAGCATACACAAGTGTTTTCACATTTCCTACAGACCCGGTTTGCTGAAATTTGCACAATTCTCCGGATTGTGGACACATTTGGTCGATTATGCTGACCAAAAAAGTCACGAAGTACACGAAATGCATTTTGACTTGAAAGCCCATTTTCGTAAAAGGCTTCAACAATCTTAACACGCTGCTCAATTGTGTACCTTTCAATGGTTGAATTTGTCAAACACTGAAATAAAGAAATGTCAAATTAAGTTGGGCAAAAAACTTGACGTTAATGTGTGACTCACAATTAACATCGTGCATTATGGTTGGACCACCCTTTATTTATTAAAAATTGACAACTATACAAATTATATTACTAAAATGTAATAAGAAATCTGATTCTGAAAAAATATTTCAGACTGAAATAGTTTCTTCGATAAAACGAAAAAATTAAGATTTCCGGTTCCCGTCCCAAGAATGTGCTGAAACACCAAAATATAATTTGCTTATAGGTAACAAAAGCTTTGGGAATCAAAATGGGGAATCAGGAATCAGTATATTCCTCGTCTATTTAACTTTTAATATAGGGTGGCGCAATGGGTATTGACGGTTTATAGAGTGTTATTATGGATATACTAATGAAACGATCAAGGTCAACAACATATATTCTTATTACACATATAATGCAGTTTTACAACAAGAATTATTTTTTTTGAAAATAATGTCTTTTCAATGGTCACCACGTTTTTCAAAAGATTCTTGAAGTCGTGATTGAAAATTCTCTGTAACTCGTAGCAGCACTCTTCTGGTTTATCGCTCTGATTTCTCGAGTAATGTTGTCTCTTAAAGCTTATAGCGTTTGAAGTCTATTTTCGAAAACCCTAACCTTCCAATATCCCCACAAGAAAAAATAAAATCACCATGATGGGATATAAGTCGTCCAGGAAACATGTTTCTTAGAGCAGCCATGCAAATTCGCGTAGTATGGCTTGTTGCTCCATCCTGATGGAACTATAAGACGTTAATTTCTGCCCCCAGTCGTTGAAACTCAGCAGGTAAAAAATTTTGAAGCATCTCCAAATACCATTGAAAAGTTACAGTCACTGTACGGTAATTTTCTTCAAAGAAGTACGGGCCTAGTATTCTGAATGGAGACATACCGCACCATACGGTAACTTTTTCGGAATGCAGAGGTTGTTCGTGAGTTTGTTCAGCAGCCCAGTATCGAAAATTTTGTTTATTCACATATCCTGATGAGTGGAAATGCGTCTCATCAGACATTATTAAATTTAATACATTTGGGTTCAGTACATCAATAAATGTTCTACAAAATTGTATTCGTGCTCGTAAATCTTGCGGTAAAATTTTATGAACAACTTAAATTTTATATGGATGAAATCGTAGGTCTTCGTGTAAAATTCGACCCAAACTTCCTCGTCTAATGTTCAATGTTACTGATTGACGTCTTGCTGAACGAACTGGACTCCTTATTACAGCTTGCCGTACTCGCTCTACGTTCTCCGGTGTACGCACAGTTTTGACACAACCGACAAATTAATTTTTTACACTTCCATGATCGCGAAACTTTGCAACCCACCGCAAAAGTGTGTTGCACGAAGGAATTCTACCATGCCTTGGAATGTTATATTCACGCCGAAACTGTCGTTGCACCTCAATAACAGACTCCGATCGGTGATACGCCCTAACGCAAAAGCTACGTTAATTCACTGGCCACGTATTCATGGCTACTAAATGGCATTGCATGCGGAATATTTTAAGTGGTTGAATATCCCCTCCACTTTACTCATATTTGGGCAGTAACGTCTCAAAAATCGTCAATACCCATTGCGCCACCCTGTATATACGTGATTTGGCGATTACTTGGGTAAATTCGGTCAAATTTGTAAGTGTGAAACGTTTTGCTTCGAACCCATATTAATTAGGAGAGAAAACGGATTACACTCCAAAATAAAATGGGTGTATAATGAGTGTATAATATTTCAAAAAGTTTTGCAAGATTTATATAAATTCAATAATTTAATAAAATAAAGCTGTTTTAATTTTTATTAAAATGTGACGTAAAATATCAAATAGCTCTTATCTGCGGTATTGTATTTTACGGTTAGTAATATAGAGTTAGAATATGAGGCTGACGTATTTTAGAGCTTTTGCGAGAATAATTTAATATTCATAATTACATTTTAAAAAGAATTATTAATTAATTATACAGTGCGAAATTTTATCACCACGTTGTATATTTTGACATATATTTTATCCATCATTACATCATCTTTAAGCAATTTACGAGAACCGTTAGATCAAAAAGTTAGAGCAAAAATTAGTTCTGATGGAAGGATATATCAGAACAAGTGTAGATTAAGGGCGATCCTTGTTATCCAACTGTAAAACCATTAATTTTCAAATAGCAATACCACAGATACCCTTATCAACCTTCGAGTGGGCTCGTTTGTAAAGCCAACTGTAGTGGGTCGGAATTGTTACTAAACACAAGAAGCGAGAACATGACCAGTCTGTTTGGCCACAGTCAAATACGTTTTCCTCTATTATGCTATTTCTGTCGAATTATATTTATTTATTTATTTTTATTTATATCTCTATACAATATTCAACAGCCAAGGTCTATGATAAAATGGGAAAAGCTCAACACAAAACGTATTTACATAAAGTAAAATAATAGTGAAATCTAAAATAAACCTGTTTTTGAAACACTAAATATTAAATATTACACAATATAGCATTACGTATGTATGTACCACTAGAGTTGCAAGTATTAACAAAATTTATATTGCATGGAAATTTGTACAAATTTTGTGTACTAGTGAAAATAAAAGTGTATTAGTTTTGGAAGTTGCAAGATAAAAAACATTTTTGTTACGCACAGACACTCTAGGAACGTGAAGGTTAATTTCTGATAACAGTGTGTGGCAAGTCATTATAATCATTTTATAATCTACACAAAAGCATTACACCTAAATATTTTCTTCGGGTTCCTAAGCGTTGAACTTTAAACCGATCCAATAAAATCTCATGTAGATATCTTTTTTTTTTTGGTAGGAGGAGGGGAAATATTGCATGAGACCCCGGCTTGCCGAGAGTGTCGGATTCTTACCGACTAAAACCCCTCTCCCTTTTCTTCCTCTTTCTCACAGGAACCACGTTAGCATTACTTCGGTGAGAAGGGTGTCTGGTATCTAGTATCTTATCTTCTTTCGTCTCTTTCCTTGGTCTCTATTATCTTCCTAACTACTTTATAGGCAGCGGTCCATTGTTCTTCGATTGACACCAGGGCAGTGCTCACATTTTCGATACTAAAAGTTCTTCCCGTTTCGTCGCTTGCATTTGAATATCGTGTGTTCGATATTATCTACCTCTCCATAATATATCTATAGGCCTGTCTCTGCTCTCGCTCTTTCGTACAGTGTCGAAAGCAACCATGTCCTGACAGTGCCTGGGTGAGGTAATAATCTACCACTCCATATAGTCTATTGATCCATATCTGTATATTTGGAATCAGTTGGTATATCCACCGCCCATTTGTTGCTTGACCCCATTATTCCTCCCATTTACTCATGAGGTTTTGTCTTGTTACTCCTCTGCTTATCCCCGAATACTTTTCCCATCTCTCTTTTATTAGTAGTTCTGTTGGAGGGATTCCTGCAATTACTCCTGCTGCTTCTGTAGAGATTGTTCTGTATGCATAACAGACCCTTAAATTCATTTTTCTTTGAACACTAGCGAGCTTTCTTATTAACTTTTTTTTTCTGTCGCTCTGTGCCAAGCAGGAGCAGCATACAGCATCTGGGACTGTGCTACACTTGACAGCAATTTCCTCTTAGATGACCTAGGTCCCCCTATGTTCGGCATGATGTTTGTCAGAGCGGTTACTGTCTTTTCTACTTTCTGGCATATTTTATCAATATGTGCCGCAAAGGTCATTTTTGTGTCCAGCCAGACTCAAAGATACTTAATTACATTTCTTGGAGTCACCTCCAGTCCCTAAGCTCCATCACAATAAAAACGTATTTTAAAATTACTTCTGAACTCGTTTTAGGTTATCTGTATAAACATTATAATTTGAAATCCATAGAACATATCTATATTATAACTTAGATCTCACAAAATCATCAAATAGTTGTTTTAATGTGTTAAGCACTGTACACCATTTATAATTTCTTGTAATGAGCCCAAGCATTTTGTAATTCTTTAGAATTACATCATTTACATGATTAATAAAAGTCAGTCTGTAATCAAAGATCACTCCTAAGTCCCTAAATTTACTAAGTTTGCTTAAATTAATATTATTAGTATTATAATCAAAAGTAATAGGAGACTCTTTATCAGTAAAATATATTAAATTTCACTTACTGATATCGAGTATGAAGAGATTAGTATCACATCATTTATTTAAATTGTTAAAATCATTTTGAAGCAAAATGCAGTCCTACACGCATGTTTTGACGAAACAGTTTACAGTCATCTGTATACAAAACAATTGATTCTATACCCTAGCAGATGTCATTTATGAACAACGAGAAATGGAAGAGGCCCAAAATAGATCATTGTAGAACACCCAATGTTGCAAGGATTTCGACAGAACTAAAACAATGATACTAAACTGTTATTTTTGTAGTATTTAAATATGATTAAAAAAAAACAAAACTATTCGATAATCCAACGTTTTTTAGCTTTTTGAATAAAATACCATGATCTAGCCTGTCGAAAGCTTTGATCGGTATAAATAGCATCTGCCTGGGAAGCTTCATCCAATAAACTGTGTAATATAGACAAATTCGTTAGAGTATATCTACCTTTAACACATCCGTGTTGGCACTAAATAATTTGAGACCTTATATGAGAGAATATTACATCGTAAAGCATAATTTCAAAGACTGACTTCTGAAATTACATAGTGTCGCAATAGGTATATTGTTTTCAATTTTAAATCCGTCACCTTTCTTGAATATTGGACATATCTTGGCTTTTTTCTAACCTTTTTCTTTTCTTTTTTGAAATAAATGACGGCATTTCGTGTGGACCAGATACCATTTTCGATTTACATTTTTTTAGTGCTTTGGTAATTTTTTTCCTCTTTTTCATTAGGAAGTTATAGAAGAGGTATGGTTATATGATATATTAGAGTGAGCAGAAAGAAGCACACAAATATGTATATTTTGTATCAGAGGTTTGTTACTACTCCATATAATATATTAACTTAGCAAATAGAGAACAAGAATTTAATAATATTTTAATTCGGTATATTACAAAGGGTGTATGAACATTTATTGTTCGAGAAAACAACAAAAGTTCACGAACACTTTGAGCTAGCTTACAAATAGCAGACACGTCTTGTATATAAAACAATGTCAATAATTATCTTTCAAAATTTCTTCAACGCCGCAGTTTTCCCTAGTTTGCTAATTCAATATTTACCCTGTTACGCAAACTTAATACGGAGTCTATTAGAGAACACATCAGCTAATGTATCAAAAGGCTTTCAAATTTTACCTGTAGGCTGTAGACGAGTTCATTATCAAATGGCTTTTGTAGTATTAAGGGATAGTTTGAATTTCTTCTTAGCAATAGAGTTGATAATTTTCGTGAAAGTCAGTTTATGTACTAAAATCCATTCACAGTTCTATTGATATGAGTATTAGAATTGCTCTGTTCCATTGAATAACCGAATAAAAGAATCATTCATGCGGTTTAAACTACGCATAATGGAATATCATACTTTGTAAAAATGGAGTATTATAAACGTTTTATTTTAAAGGCATTGTAAAACAACTATTGGCATGCACTTCTATCTTTCTAAATAATTACAGCTAGAGCACAAATAAGAAATAATTCATATGCATAGGTGTGTCCATAATAGTAGGTGAATAGCATAAAGTAATGTAAGTAATAATAACTTATCATTTATGAAATATTAAAAATCTATTGAGAAAATAACTAAAGTGTGTATTTGGGTTTAACATGGATTTTATAAATGTGTAAGAACTATTGAAATATGGAAAAATGTCACGATTAGTATAACTTTTCAAAAAATAAAACCCGCCGCAGGTAGTATTCGACATTTGTCCCAGATTGGAACCGCACGACATAGAGCTGTTTCGACCTTATTAGTTCTCATCAGTGCCGTACACGGTACGCCGATCCAGGACAAATGCAGAATGAAATTTGTGGGGTATACATCTTTATCGATTCAAAAAATAAAACCCGCCACAGGTAGGATTCGACATTTATCCCGGATTGGAACCGAACGACATACTGTTCGAACTTATTAGTTCTTATCTGTACCGTACACGGTATACCGATCCTTATCGGCGGTTTTTGAAACCTTATATGATCATGCAGAACAACGAGAAAGAGGTCAGGGATCACTTTTAGGTATAATTCAATGCCTGGTGGGGCTTTAGCCCGAGGAGTAGTTGTTTTCTACAGCGATTATGTAATAGCCTTGATATTCGAGAACTACTTTGTATACCGCTTGGCGGTTTGGTAGTTCCTTTCTCGATTTCCAACTTATATGTTACTGACGATTAGTATAAAGCAATAGCCGACAGGACACGGAATATCAATGGTAACTCCGATACCTTGTATCCGATGTATTCACCTTGACAAATTAACTCGATTCAGTAACGTTATACTGTAGGAAAATTATGTTTTTTATTCTTTATTGGATTGCCTTAAATTTTATGTTTTAAGCCTCTGGTAGTGGGGTTAGTGTCTTCCTAAAATTATGCCAGAAACTATCCTGAAATCCTGTACTATGTTAGTAAGTAGCTGGCAACTATAAATATTTATAGTAGTCTGTATAATTATTATTTTTTTAAACAATACTGATATGCAACGTGTATTAAACCATATACCATATAGATCCTAATATCGAATCACACAGTGAATTACGGTCATTTCAAATGAAAAATGGAAATTAATAATAATGAAAAATAAATGTCATTAACGGGGATGCTAAGAAGTCTGGCATTGTCGTATTAAATTGACAATACATCTTAATTTCTATATTAAGATAATAATAATTTACAATAATTATTTATTTATAAACGTTGGCATTTTACAACCATAAAAGTAATTAAGGTTCTAGTTCGAAATATAAAAAGTAAATCACTGAAGTCAACAAACTAGTACATGGCACGGCTCTCATTTACTTCAAATTACCTTAAAAGAGACGCAGAAACATGATTTATTTTCACCAATGAAATAATAAGTAATCAAATAATAATATTCTGAATTCCATTACTAAAATAATAATAATTTTAAGTGTTATTTATGTACAACTTTACACTGTACAAAATAATATTTATGTTCAAATTACATGGAATAAAGTAGTGGTAACACATTTAAAAGTAAAGTTAATCTGACCATATTATCATAAATTATAATACAAAAGACCATCAACAGAACCATCTATTACAGGAATATTTACTACGGATTATATTTTGTAATATGTTTATGTTGAATTATGCTGATTCACTTCTATTTTTATATTGCAGGATTAAAATTCCGTACAGATAAATTTTCTTTATTTCGAGGACATCTCTGTCCTTATAATCTTCTGGATAACTTATAATTGTTTTGAATGATTTTTGTACGTACCCTCCATGTAAAATTCCACACTGTAAATGGTATTTTAATAAGGAGTATTACATTACTTCTAATTATTAAATATTTAAAACAATTTTTAATTGTAAAAATTATAAATAATTGACCTGATTTCTTAATAACTCTATTAATATGTTCATCCTATCTGAAATATTATTGTCGATATTAACTCCAAAATATTTAATACAATAGGTTTCATATATAGTGATATAGTTAGAGCCCCGTGTGTTTCTCGAGGGCTTCATAACAGAAGCACGTACTAAGAAAAATGATACTTTTCAGGAAGGACGAAAAACTTCTTCGCAGTAAAATTTTATTAGTTATTGTAGGATGTATGATATTTGTATTTTAAAGAGTTATTGTATGACGTTATTTTGCAGGAGGTTGAATTATAACTAATATTATTGTACAATATTTAAAATATCCAAATTGTAATTATTTGTACAATAATTTAAAATTAGCTAATCAACAGAGGGGCTTATAAACGAAAAATCACAAAATTTTCAGGTTTCGGGGCACATGCGACCTTCTGTTATGATGCTTTCGACATTTACTTGTTTATGTTGAGGTATTATTGCTTTATTACAACTAAACGTTATATATTTAGTTCTATTCGCATTTATAGTTTTTAACATTTTCTTTACTTTTTACTTTTCCGCACTCAACTATACCAGAGCGGAAAAGTAATGTAATCGTTTAAAAAAAATGGAAATTTTTTCTCTAGCGTTTATTTTTCGTTTTTCAGCCTAAAAACAAAAAAAATTGCTTTTAAAAAATGTTTTGCTGTGTGTTGTCATATCGTTGTCGTTGGCTTTCATTCTAGTGCGATAACACAACTAAATAGTATCGGATCGATCGGGTTTTGATTGATTATGATCGGGAACGTCTCCCAGACGACACCTATTGATTTTGAGGTGGATAGAATACACTCTACCATGTTCATGGGTCATGAGAAAGCACAGTGGTGGACTACTTGAGAAATTATTTTTGTTAGCACTATCACTCAATTAAATAGTATCGGATCGATCATGTTTCGACTGATTCTGATTAGGGATGTCTGCCAGATAACATCTATTGATTTTGAGGTGGATAGTACACATCCCACCCTGTCCATGGGTCATGAGAAATTAAATTTCGATATAGAGATATTCTATGCGCGGAAATATCCGTTTTAAGGTTTGAAATTTTTTTTTTATTTTAAATTGATTTCTACAACCTTCTTAATTTCGTTCCAAGATGTGCGTTCATGACATAATATGACAGTGTCATATACAAAAAAATACACAGTTCTTTTACTTTCCATAATTAAAAGTGCATTTGTATATATGGGAACTAAATTAGGGTCAAGAACTGTGCCGTAGGGCATGCAAAATTCTATATTACTGCATTACTTTTCATAATTTTCAAGTATTTTATGATCTACTGTCTCTTTGACTAAATCAATGAATACATATAAAAGAGCTCTGTTTTTATCAAAATTTTTGTAAATGTTATTTCTTAAAAAAGCGATGGTATGGTCTGTCCATATCTCTTGTTTAAAACCAAATTGCTTATCCGAGATTAAATTATACTTACTCAGAAAATCCACTATTCTTTACGTTATAATTTTTTCTATAATTGTGGCTACATTTGAAATAAGAAATAAGAATTTTTTGATATCCTCTGCTCATAGACAATCTGTACAATAACTACAATACAAATCTAACGTAATATTAATCTATTATATTCCATAATTAATTTACCTTCCACAATGTATAATATGATGAAATAATGCTTCCTCATCATGTATTAATAAATATAGGTAGGTTTCTCGGGAATGTATGTAATTGAATAATAACTATACTATTATAGTCAGCTCAAGTATTCTGCATGATATCTCTCATGTGAGTTCCCGTTACCGTCAACAGAATGAAACTCATTTGATATTTTATTTCTTCTATAGAATTTCCATTTTACTGAAAACCAAGTTTTCTCCTTCTCATTTTAACTGCGTTTTGTGCACTGTAATCTAATATTCTTTAATAATTTCGACGAGTACTACATTTTATGAAATTTGCAGCGCGACAGTGCATGTATGTAAATGCCTCTGCATACAATTAGGCGGCCTATATATTAAGATAGTACTCAGCGAGCGAATTGGTTGAAAACTTTCTCAAATATACAACATATAAAATGTTTCAAATTGTTATTCTTTTTCTATTAATGCCAAATAAGTTTTCAGTAAATTTTTGGTTAAAGAAATGTAGATGTTTTAGTTATTTTATGGCACCCCAGTTATGAAGAAGTATTTAAAATGTCACCTCAGCATAAAGGGTGTTTATTGTAACCTCCTTTATATGTGAATTTATGAGCGCAAGATTTGATTGGTGCACCATGTTGGTTGTCATGATTCGGCCATGATTTTAAGTTAATAATTGTGACAGGTCGATAGGAGACAGATAGAAGTTAGTCAACATGGACCTCTACATGATACAACGAATTCTTATTGCTAATTAAACATTACTATCAAAATGGTGAATGTTTGGTTGCTACGATTCGTAAAGTGCGTCTAAAGTTCGGTAGAAATAATGCTCCAAATTTATCAACTATGAAAAGAGTAATCAAAAAATTCAAAAGTATGGTTCAGTTATTGATGTGAAACATACGAGATGAGCTCGTAGTGGTCGTTTAATACAAAACGTCACGGCATCGGCAGTTCGCGAGAGTGTGGCAGAGTCCAGGGATTTCGATCCGTCGTCGTACACAATAATTGGACATTTCAACAACCACTCTTCACCGTATTCTCACTGAAGATTTTCATCTTCATGCTCACAAAGTCCAATTGACTCAACAACTTTTGCCAATACACTGTGCACAGCGAAGAACCTTCGCCAGTTAGATCAGTTAAGAACAAGAAGTGAATGCCGATTTTGTGGAAGTAATCATCTTCAGAGACGAGGCCAACTTTCACCATCATGGCTTCACTAATAGGCAAAATTGCCGCGTTTGAGGCTCAGAAAGTCCACGATGGTTCATGGGAACCAAATGTATCCCCAATGTATCCCCAATGTGTCACTGTTTGGTGTGTACTGTGGTCTGAAGGAATCATAGGACCATTGTCCTTTGAAAACGAGGCAAGTAATGCATCAATGATAAATGGTGAACGTTATCATGACATGATGACCCAGTTGTTATTGGAAGATATTGCTCTTGAAGACATGTTCCTTTAGCGGGCGGGATGGTATCACTTACCCTACCACCCGTGAAACATTGACGGTCTTGCACGAATTCTTTCCTGATCGTGTCATCTCCCATTTTGGTGACCAGAATTGGCCGCCACAATCTTGTGATTTAAGACCTATGAACATTTTTCTGTGGACTATTCTGAAGTCTCAGGTTTATGTCAAGAAGCCCACGACCACCCCAAGTATTGAATTCTGAAATTGAACGCTGTATCAACAAAATACCGTCACATTTATGCAAGACTGTTATTAAAAATTTCGGCAGAAGAGTACTCGCGTGCCAGCAAAGGCGCGGCGGCCATTTACCGGATGTGTTGTTCCTAAATATCTATATTATAAATCAATAAATATTTTAATACTTTCCTAAATAAAACTACGTTTTATTTAAAATTCACATCTCTGGCTATTATTGTAACACCCTTTATAAATAGGACGTGCTCTTTAGTTATGCAGCATATTATTATCAACATTGATGGGGCTAGTAGTGCAGGTCTTTTGCATTATAGTAAATTGTAGTACTGTAGCCTATTGATTACTGCAACAGGAATCGATGACGATGACCGTTACGATAGTAACAAATGATCAACGACATTATATAGAAACATATGTGTTATTCAATAGGACCACATTATATGTTCACTCATAGTTAGAGAAAGCATTAGGTATGTCGGATGCAAAAAATAGTAAAGAATTAGGATACTGTAATGAAGTATACTTCATAACAACATAGAGACTCCTTGCTTGATATTGGCTAGCTATTGGATAGTATCTACCACAAATTCCTCATCGTCGAAGAGTACAGCATACGTGCGTTTTAATGGATATTGATAGCGCTGCGTCATAGCATCAGTACAATGAAGGGGAGAGGTGTTACAGCGAGGAAACTTTTTTGTTTCTGATTGATGCAGGATTTCAGAAGAATATCAACAGTATGATAACTAACTATTTACCGAGGGATAGTTTAAAGAGTACGTAAATTAGAGGAGAGGTGATAAACTCTCATAAGTTCTCTATAACAAGAAAATAGAATACAAAATATTGAAAAATCAAAAAATTAATATGTTATATTTAAGTTATTTATGTGCACGTATATAAATTTACAGTAAATTAGTGTTTATGTATTAGTGTATATGTTATCTATGTATATAAATATGTTGATATATTTATTTACATATGATGCATGTTTTAAGCTATATTTCTATATCATATATTTTTTATTTCATATATCTCTCACTATTAAGTACAGTGGTACTGATAGTGATAGTAAGTGTGTTAAGTGTTTTATTTATTATTATCGTTAAATAATAAACCTTGTAAATAATATAATATTAACCAATATATATTATTATTATCACTAATTTCAAAGTAACTTGGAAAAACTGAAATCCAAGAGAATCATAAAACTGGAAAGACAAGTCGATTATGCGGAGCGATACTAACATTAAACAAATTTCAGTATTAAATAATTAATCCACCACAAAATCCAATCAAATATAGTTTGATTGTCACACTAGATGATGACATAAAGTCATATTCTAAAACTCCTGGTGTAGAATTGGAAATTCGTTGTATACTAAATCTAGCAAGTTAGTGTTCTGAAAATTTAAATTCCAAAAATTTTAAGAAATAAAGAAAAGAAAACAACCTTTACCAAGTCTAGATTAGTCAGGAAAATATTTAGAATGCAATGTTTAGAATAAATGTGTGTCAATACCGTGTACTAATCTCTACAAATTCTGCACCGTGTATAAAATATAATATTTCTCAAAATCTGCTTCTAGTGTTCTCTATTCGGGCAAATTTCCTAAATTGGTAAAATATAAACAATATATACATAAAATTTTATTAAATAACCGAGACAAGTTATATAATACATATAATATTTCAGTAATAAGAGATAATTATGAAATTAAATAAGTATAAGTTTCTTCTTATAGATATTAAAGAAGGGTTTTTAAATATTTTTAAAATATATAGGTTACTATTAAAAATAATAAAGGGTGGTCTAACCATAATGCACGATGTTAATTGTGAGTCACACCTTAACGTCAAGTTTTTTGCCCAACTTAATTTGACATTTCTTTGTATCAGTGTTTGACAAATTCAACCATGGAGAGGTACACAATTGAGCAGCGCATTAAGATTGTTGAAGCCTTTTACGAAAATGGGCGTTCAAATCAAAATGCATTTCGTGCACTTCGTGACTTTTTTGGTCAGCATAATCGACCAAATGTGTCCACAATCGGGAGAATTGTGCGCAAATTTCAGCAAACTGGGTTTGTAGGAAATGTGAAAACACCTGTGTATGCTCGTCCAGTTCGTTCTGCGGAAAACATTGCTGTTGTTCGCGATAGTGTAGCAGAAGAGCCGTCAACCTCGACTCGTCGTCGTGCCCAACAATTGAACATCTCACGAACATCACTGACGCGAATTTTGAATAAAGATTTGAATTTGCACGCTTACAAGGTTCAATTGACTCAAGAGCTGAAGCCTACTGACCATTTCAAGCGTCGTCAATACGCCGAATGGTTGGTTGAACAGACAGAAGTGAATGGTGACTTTACAAAGAAAATCATCTTCAGCGACGAGGCACACTTTCACCTCAGTGGATTCGTTAACAAGCAGAATTGTCGCATTTGGGCAAATGAGAATCCACGGGTAATTGTTGAAAAGCCGATGCATCCACAAAGAGTGACTGTTTGGTGCTGTTTATGGGCTGGCGGCGTCATCGGGCCGTACTTCTTCGAAAATGAGGTCGGCCAAGCAGTTACCGTGAATGGTGTTCGCTATCGCGAGATGATAACGGACTTCTTGTGGCTAAAAACTGAGGATATGAACCTGGACGATATGTGATTCCAACAAGATGGTGCCAGTTGCCACACAGCCAACGAAACAATGGCACTTTTGCGTGATAAATTCAATGGCCGTGTTATTTCACGTCGTGGCGATGTTAATTGGCCTCCACGATCATGTGATTTGACACCGTTGGACTTCTTTCTTTGAGGATATTTAAAAGAAAAAGTGTACGTCAATAAGCCAAGAACAATTCAAGAGCTAAAGGATGAGATAATTCGGCACATTAACGACATTTAACCTCAATTATGTCTCAGAGTCATTGAAAATATGGACCGTCGTATGGTTGGATAGAGGTATGCCACCAAAGCCGTGGCGAGCACTTGGCCGATATTTTGTTTCACACATTTGTCATAGATCGTTCTATCATAATAAAAAATATTAAGATAATTCTCTGAAAACTTTTTGTTTTATGTACAATTAACATCGTGCGTTTTGGTTGGACCACCTTTTACTAAAATCAATGTAACATAATCAAATAAGAAAATGATGATGAACTATACCAACATGGCTTAAATATATTTAAATGAAGTTATATCCCTTTCTCCTCCATTATCGCCGAATATGAGTAGTATCGAAAAAAATCTCATTCCTCGACAAGTAGATCATGGATCGCCGCTGTATCCGAAAATATCTTCGCCGTCCGTTTATCGATGGTATTTGGATATTAATTGAGTTTAGACTATTAATTGTTGATATGAAGAGTGTTATCGAATATTTAAAACATTTAATGCAATTTACAAGTAAATCGGCACAACATAGAAATATAACTACATTGGATGAATAGTTCCTTACACCTGAAGTATATTAATTTAAAATATGAATCCTAGGTATTATTTATAACTACAGTAGCAGTTATTTATTTCTCGAATATCTACTAACAACAGTGGATGTGAGGAATATTTAATAATTAGTTGCAAGTGGACCATAATAAGAATAGAATGTGAAAATGAATAGTTCTTTAATCAATAGTTGGTCTTCCGGTTAATGACGTACTGTTATTATAAGTTGTGGTAGAAATCTGTAATAATTCCTTTAGTGGATGGCTCTAATGGTTTGAAGGGAACGACGGCGTTTCCCTTCATACTGTACAATATTCAACCCAGTATTTATCACGTAGTATTATAAATTGGAAATCGTTACGTTACCAACTTCGTCTCTGGTATTACCGTTCATGCGACGTGCTAGTTGGCGATCTCATTCTCGCCGTACTTCCGTTCAGCCAGATTGAGGCGATTGAGCATCGCACATTTCATCACATGCTTTTGACACGCCCGCTCCGAATAGCAACATGGAAGATATTCATTGTTGTAACGATATTAACGAAGTTTCTTTCAAATTTGCTCTATACTCGAGCGAATTACGCGAAACTCATGCATTATTCAAACTTCACCAGCCACTGCTTCTCGGATTGCGTTACTGAATTTTTAAAGCTGTTATTCTGGAGGGCCCCACAAATGACATAAGAGCATTAGAATCTGTGGCCGGCCTAATCAATACCGACAATAAGCCGGTTTGTTTTCGCATGAAAAAACAATGTGGACTATCCCAGGGGTAAATTACCCAAATCAGAAAAGCCTAATGAAAATACGACCCAACAGTTACCAGCGTTCATGAAGTTTGACTTAAGGAATACACAGATATATCTCACGCTTTCATTAATTCTCATTCCTGGCAAGGGTCTAGAATCTTCAATGCAGCAATAAAAACACGAATTAGAATAGAATGATTAAAACCGTTTCAGTCATCTCCAGTAATGCAAAGTTGGTTGGAGAAACGCACGTCTTGAACCTTCTAATCTGTCGGTGGAAAACTAGTATTCTGTGTTTATTTTTTACTAACAACTTACTTATTGGACCGTAAAATAGAATTCCCAAATGAAGAATACTGCGAAGATGATAGAACTACAGTTGAACCGGAAGTTTAGAAGTTTGGACATACATAACTTAATTTCCTTTTTCTAAAGCCTCAGGCGAAGGAGAGCGTTAAAAATAAAGACAAGAACACACATCCATGCTCAGGAGGAGGTAAACTTCTCCGTTGAGACTTCAAACCATACATACAATGACACCCAACTGACTGGAGCGCCCAGTCCATCACTCCAGACCATAATATAAATGACGTTGTGACAGCCACCACTAAAAGAGAACACGATAATTCCCCCATCCACGTAATGGTCGCGGAGCAGCGTACTGCACCTTCGTAGCTCTGCATCTGATTTTTTATTTCATTTAAAACCTATTGACTTACAATGCTATACTATGCTACTCTTAATTATCTCATGGTGTATGTATTTATATGTTTTCAATCGGTATGTTCGCTGAGCATAGATGATTGACCAACCAAATATACGTTGTAATATCCCCACAAGCAATATCTTCTTCCTTGAAACAGAGGGTAATAGTGCTGCTCGGTTATTGTTACGACAAACTCCATAAGATTTAGAAACATTTATTTATTAATTATATAGGCCTACAAAATTTTAACATTTCGAAAGTTGATTTGAATTTGATAAGTGATTATAAGTAGGCTATTTACGTTGATTTCATATCTACCTTCCGTCTTTGCCGCTCACGTAAGGCTTTTGATCAAGTGAATAAAACAGTTCCCATATTTATCTTTAGCTTTTATGTATTGCTTCGTTAATCCTAATTTAATATGAAGTGGTGGCAAAAGAATTTTTTTGCCGATCAACCAAATTTGCATAAATAATGTTTTTTTGTACCAGGTGTTAAGTTTGTAATAAAATATATTTGGTGTACTTTCATAACTTCTAGGCATTTGTAAAATAAAAACATACGACCCGATGTCACGAGTAAACGTACACACATTAAAAACGTACTACAGCGACTAGGATAAAATACACGAATAGTATAAAACTGGAATATCCCAACCATCCAACTCCATTTCGGTAAATCCTCCACACTTGTGTGTACGGTTCAAACCGATTGAACACAGGGGGCCGCAAAGATTGAAGCAAAATTGAATTTTAGATAACAAATGATTGTACAATGTACATTTACAAATACTGGTGCATGATAGAAAGAAAGAAATAGTGTTTCTATAGTTCGTAGTATGTAACTAAGCCAAAAAGTCAAAAAAGTCCTATCTTTGTTGGTCTGTGAAACAAAATCCTTGTTGGTCTGTGTTATCTATCCTCCTATTCCCTTATTATAAGAAATTATAGTTACTTCTAACCTAAAAAGCTTCCCGATTAACTTATTTTCCACGTCAGATAACTTATCTGAGCGCCCCTTTTATTAATCGAAAATACAAAATGAAATTATATTAATGCAATGCACACAAGCCCAAGGATACCAATATAGTGGAATATTAACGGCGAGTACAATAAAACAAATGCCATAACCTGCGAAATAAACTAACAAGACTAAGAAGAGATATTAGCAATATAGAAGAGATGAATGACATATTACAAAAATGTAGGATAGAAAGAAAATATTTTCAAAAAGTAGAAAAGGAACAAGAGAGTACTGTTTATAAATCTATAAAAGACTAAAAGCAATGTCAGGCAAGATATATTAAATAACTAAGAGTACTAATAGTGAATGTTATAATGATTTCCAAACAAAAAAGAAGAAATAAGAAGAGCTGATCAGATCGGGGAAGAATTAATCATCAAGATCTCCAAAATGTTAATCCAAAATCTTAGTAGTTTTGATTCACATCCGGTTCTCTCGAGTGCGGCGAAAATTACATGGCCTCCTCAGGCATTGCTCCGATAATAAGTTAATTCTAGTAAATATATACTTCTTTTGAGTTAATTCATACTATTATATCTCACGAGAGTTACCGTTAGTGGAGAGAGGCGTAGTAGCTTGGGATAATTTTCTATAGTTGTGTTGTGAACCTATTATTAAGAAAAGGTGGATATCGATTTTATTGTTAAAGTACTAACACCTACACAACTTTTGATATAATTTCATGCGAACTTAAAAGACAGATCACCTTTATATACATAGGCTCGAATGATATGACCTATTCACGGGTATTGACGAAGGTGAATAACAAAATTCACTTTCGTGTCAGACTGTAATAATTAATCCATCTTTTAAATTTCGTATATATGATATTTATGTTATACGTGGACATTTGTATTTTACACACAGGGTGAAATATCCAAGTCAATGGGACCCTAGGTAAGTTAAATATACATTACGCTTAACAACAACGATCATGATATGATATCTTTTAGCATTAACCGTAAATCCACTCTAGCGAAATCCTTGTTTTTCAAATGTCCTAAGTAAATATCTCTCTCCAAGAATGTAATACATCGTGTGTGTTTTAAAAATATAACTTTTATTCCCTATATTTCGGTGATACATTCCTAAAAATTAAAACTCAAAATATGTTAGGTATTCTATTTGTACTTTCAAACGTCAGTTTATACTTTTTTACATTTTTATATACTTTTATGAAGTCTGGAGAATCTAAGGAGGTTAAATAAGGATCAAGTAAAAAGTTAATTTAGTTTTCATTTCTTCTGTGCACTATACGTTCTGGTAATCCATCTTTAATGAAACCGTTTAAGTGTTGTAAACTAGCGTGCACGGAAAAGCGCTTTTCTGTATTCCACGGAGCGCAACTGTATGTCAAGGAATCAGTGTTTCAGTAGTTGTTATGTATGTAATAATAATTTATTTTGTCTACCTTTATACTATTGATAAATACTTATTATGTTATTCATTGAGGACAATTTTGAGATGTAAATAAACTTTATTTTATAGCTAGTGGTATAATATAATAATGTGATTTTAAAAAATTATAAACAAAATAAATTTAAAACAAATTTCGAACAAAAAGCAGTATATCAATCATTCATTGTCAAAATATTAATGACACATTTCTTGCAAGCCCGACAGATTTAAAGTTCATGTAGTTAGTTGTGCCGAATACTTACTGATAGAAAAATACTGTATTTAAAACTGTTTAAAATGTTGGGCATTTCGACAATTTAATAATTTTCAAGCATTTATATTACTATAATTAGATAGTACAATGTTTATTTATTTCTAATAGGCACCATACTATTTACTAGATAGAATTATAATTATTATTCATCTGTGCGGTCCGAGATCAATTACTTATTGCAGCGGGTGATCCAAATTGGATGGAATTTGGGGTTTTATTGAAACCATAACGGATAAAGGAAAACAAATGTACGATTTCTTGATCCAGTCTTTGAGACAAAATAATAGCGCTAATCGTCTATCTCTATTCGTTTTAAGAATATAGAACATTTCATCAAAATGCGAAATTTAGACTGACCTCTATTCCATATCTAAGCATTGTGGTGTTGCTATTTAATAAAACAATCAATAATGTAATTTTACAACTTTGGTGTTATGGCTTTATTAATTTTATTCCAGCTTCTAGGTGCACACTGTATATCTTACAACTTTAATTTCATTTTGATACAACTCACTAAACCATGGAGCTTAATACATTTGTTTATTGTTTTTCCCTTTTACTTTTATTCAATATTTTAACCCCAAAAATGATACGGAACTGTTTCCAGTGAGCTTGACATAGTCGAATCTATCGACGATAATTGACTAAATTATATTTTGTAATCTGGAGCAGTGAGAAAGTGAGCCCAATAGGGAATTATCGTCACGTTCGATGTTCCATAATGCGTTTTCAATACCCCTGAAAATGGCGTCCTTTTTATCGCGGCAACTGTTCCCGCATGCCAAGCTTCTCTGTTTCATTTGATACTATTAACGAGTACGTGTCTATAATTGAAAGTATAATAAGAAGATGGAACGGAAAAAATCGTGTTCTGACTAACTTCCTGCAGGCATATTTGAAATATGACATGCATAAAGACATACTGACGTGGAAATTAAAATATGCATAATATAGGTTCTAATTACTCTAATTATATGGTCTCTATACAGGGTGAAAATATTAATTAATGGAATAAATTCTGTAACTTGGATATGGAGGACTTCCTGGAACAAGTTGAGTTTTGACACTTGAAGGCCTCTACTTATCACACTGAGTGATGTAATCAAATGTAAGATTATGTTAAATGACACATCACTTAAAAGATTGCGTCGAGAGAAATACATCGTTTTATAAATTTTTGAAATTATTAACTTAATAGTGAAATAAATAGTATATAAAATGATACTTCGAAATTTCGAAGTATCATTTTATATAGCACTCAATCTTTGTGTTAGCGTAATTTTCACGACTCATTGTGAGTTTATATTTGAAAACTTGATTACTAAATATTTTATTTAATGGATGTTCAAATGTGTTGAATAGCCAAATGTGTTGAATTCAAACGGGGGTTGGTCTGTTATTTAGGGACCAACATCCAGATTTATCACCCATAAGCTCAGATACAATCCGTAAAATTGAGTCTTGTTACCGAGACTTTGATCAGGTGACAGATGTCCCTAATAATACGTATATTATTATTGACAATGAAGACAAATTAAATGTGTTGTTGGCTATCAAAGAGAGACCCTAAACTCCGGATCCATAACTGGCTCTTTATTGTAATATTACTTATGTCACAATTTTGAAGTCATTGAAAGAAGTACAAATGCACACTTACAGAATGCGAATGTATAAGAAAGTTATTGAAGATGACCCAAATCGTTGAGATGAGTTTTGTGAACTAATGATGGGGCATATTGTCCAAAATCAGATATCTTTAGAATTGAGTTCTAGATACTGTTTTCCTGATCAGAGTATATTTATTCTAAATGTTGAAGTTAGCCGACATATTGAACTGGGTGCAACCCTGACTGGATGTCGAAAAATAATTTCAGACCCCCAATAAATGTGTGGGTTGGAATGATAGGTGGTCGTTATTTTTTAATAATAACCTTCATAGTACCACCATATACGAATGTTCTTCAAGATAATTGTTTTATATCTTTGTCAACTCTTTTATCAATGAGTCCACATACAGTTTACGTCAGAATATGATTTCAATAAGATTGAGCTCTACCCCACTGTATGCTGCAATCCTTGGACGAGATATTTCCAAATAGGTGGACTAAATGATGAGGTCCAATTGAGTGACCGCATGGTCTGTGAATTACCAAATTTGGTTTCCTCTTATGGGGCGTACTTGAAAAATAAAACCTGACTACATTGCAGTTCTGCGGCAAACAATGACATACATATGAAACCAAACATATCACTACGGAGACGCTGCAGAATGTATGAGGACTTTCATCATCGAATAGCTCTTTGAATGATGTTTGAATATGTTTTACAATGAAATTATCATTAATATAAAAGTATATGTGTACTGATGTTTCTCGATGCAGATTTTCAAATGGTGTGCCATTCAAGATATATTTACATTTGAAAAAAATACAAGACGCAAAAAATCGACCTATTTCAGGAATCTTCATTAAAATTAATCATATTCAAAGTGCAGAATTTATTTCAATTAAGGGATTCACCCTGTAGATTAAACTTACATAACTGTAGCAAAATACGGAAAATAATGTTTTGGACAAAGAAAAGATATATGTTTTATATAGGAATAAGGAAAATTTTATATAGATATAAGAGGAATGTATATTTTTTAGAGCTACATAAAAAAGATAAATTATTTGTAGTTGATCGATTATTGGTATTTTTATATTATATGTCCATGAAAATATCTATACTATGAAAATAGGGTTGATTGCTTCACTATGATTAGATTAAAGAACAGATTAGAAGACAGAAAAAGAGGTGTAGAAAAAAAAACATGTCCACGTAAACACAGAATAATTTCTTTCGTGGTTTGAAAAGAAGGCAAGCTACATGTATATAGAATATGTAGTTCTGAAAATGATTTCTTCCAAATATCTTGAATAGTCCAAGGTGAGATAATAAAGATGGATGGGTTCACATGTGGATGGATCCACATTTTTATGTAGTTTATTTAAATTTCTGCTTATATTTTCAGTGGATTCTGTCATTAATTAATTATACTATTCATGAGTTACTATACTACCTTAATAATCTATTTTGCTGACGCTGTAAATTTACTTCCAATAAAAAGTAGATTTTTCGCTTGATGGGATCTAAGAGAAAGTTTTAAGATCATATAACATTGTTACGGAATGTTCCAAAATGTTACATATATTTTCAATTGTTAAAGTATTTTGATATTTCAAACATCCTTAAGAATTTTTAATAGTGGAATATTTTTATTGCTTTAAAAAATTTGTAAACTTTTGGTTTTAATTTTTAAAAAGATTTAATTATTTTATAATTTATTTTATTGTCGACGTTTTGCCTATGATGATGTTTCTGAATATGGCTATAAAATATATACCTTAGAAAATTCATAGTTGAAAAACTAGCACTAATAATATAATATATGTAGAATATACATACATAAAATACAAATAAAAGTTTTACCGCCACGAAATTGGCTAAACTGTTATAAGTTCTTAATTATTTAAGGATAATTAATGACTTCAGTATTACCATTAATCAAGTAGGTGTATAAGTTTTCTTATCATTTTACATGGTAGATAATATGTAAAGAGCGTTAAATAGCTAGCGGTTCGGTATTACATAACTAACTACAAAATATTGGTAGTCTTCATATAGTACAGGAGAGTTAAAATTGATATATTTATTAATTCATGTTTTGAAAGTTTGACATGGATTTTACTACAACAAACGAATCTATAAACGAATATTGGAGTAGCCTGCATTTTTTTATAATACATAACTTAATATCAATGGTTCTTTTTATATAATAATGTTTTGTTTTTCACAACAACTTCATCGCTCAAAGAAGAACTGTTACAGTAAGATTTGGCTGAGACATATGTTATAGTAAGTTTTTAGCTACATTCTATCCCATGTTCTCAGTTACGTAACTTCTCAGCTTTCTATCTATCGCTTAGCGTTTCTATCTATCGTAGTGTTTTTAGCTACATTATGTGTGCATATTTGCGGTATGCACGACACTGGCAATATATGAACATTAAAAACTAAAACTGTAAAGGTTTACAACCAACGCTGAAAATCTAGACAATTACTTTGTGCACATATATTATTTACTAGGGGCGTAGCGAACATGGATGCGAGTGATGCGTCGCATCCTTTAAAACATTGGAAAATTAGTGTTACTTAAAAGTTTAATTGATTTATTCAATTGTTACAGTGTTTTAATTATTTTAAACCGACCGCAAATATACATTATTTACTTTAAACGCTACCATTAAAATCGGCCGTGAAGGCGCCCGAAATTATTGGACTTCCTCGTTACTTGTTGCAGTGCTGAAATACGATGGTCCACGTTACATCCAAGCTATGCGTTAGATGGGCGAGAAGGTGATCTTAGCCAGTCAACAGTGAAACCTCGAGTGGGTGTTGTTATTTCTGGACTCAGGTATGCGATTATGTGAACGCATCTTTGCGACTGTAGCCATAATATAAGGAAGATTTGGAAGCGCTGTTTCAGGTAATTGTGGAAAATGAAAATGAGGAATGGTATCGAGAAACCGTTATTTGTGCTAGAGGCCTTTTAAGATTATTACGCGACTTTGATTTTATTTTTTTCTTAACAGTGTTTTCTGCAGTATTCCCATATTCCGAGAGTCTGTTTAAAATTCTGCAGACAAAAATATCAGATATTACTTACTGCAATAAAAAGATAGCCGATTTCAAATCACATATTTAAAAAATGAGAAACGAGTTTAGTGACATATGGGACCGTATGGACAAATTTGTATTAGAAAATGAGCCATCAAGTAAAAGAATGCGCTTGAATTTAACTCCTGAAGAAGATAAGAAAAGCACCTATGCACGATTATTTTATGAAATTCTCGACGTTATTACTTTGAATATTAGTGAACGGTTTAGTGAAATTTCTAAACAGAAATTCTTAAACCTAAACTCCACACAATTTACTCCATTCGTGAAACGTTTTCCTGACGAACCTCTTTCTTCTTTAGTAGATATATATGGAACATTCTTTGATGCAAATTGTTTAAAAAGTGAACTTTCAGTAATTTATAGTGGTCCCGATATGACAAAGAGCACTGTGTTTGAGCTTCACCAATGTATTATGTCCCTGCAATTATCTTCTATTTTCCCGGAGTCATAAAAATTGTGTCGTTTAATTTTGACTATTCCTGTCACAAGCAGTTCCGCGGAAAAATCATTTTCATGTTTAAAGAGAATAAAGACATATCTGCGAAATTCTCAAAAGTAAGAAAGACTTTAGCATTAATAAATATTGAAAGTGCCTTGTTAGAAGATATGAGACCATCTCCAACATTTGAAGAAATAGTGATAGATGTTTTCGCTGGACAAACAGAAACCGAAGAATTGATCTTCATTTTAAAAATTGGATGTATACCTCGGCATAACCATTTTAGGTTAGTGTCTTTTTTTATCTTTTTCATTTTCATATGGCGTATCATACCTCTTCCCCTTATAAGATTTTTATCACATCCCTAGAATATTTTCTCACGCCACGCCCCTGTTATTTACTGTATTCTTGTTGTTGGAAACTCTTTGAGGATGTTCTGGACTTATATTTTGTATTTCCTGAGAAATTACATTTTAAAGTTCATCAAGGTCAAGTAGCTGCAAATTTAGCAGGGTGAGATCTGGATTCCTCAGAGGCCACCGTCCTCTACTAAGAAGACATTGAATGAACAATTCTAATAAAACATTCATTGTAGTATGTTCTATAATTTTGTGAACCATAAACCATAACCATACCTCATATGAGATAAAAGTAATGTCTAATACAAATTATTGTCATTTAAGTCCTCAATAAACCATTGGCAATATTGTGTCTGTGATTCAAAATCAATAAGCGATACAACCCTTCGATCGAACGATATAATTCTTGTACAAATGGAAAGTTATAGGTGTGTATACATAAATGTTTTTGAGGTACATATCTTTATAACTTGCTGGTTTGTACAAAGAGAATGCGAGTAGCTCCACCCCGGAAATGTACCATAAGCATAAGAACGGCTTGCTCGATAATAACTGGTATATTTGCTGAAATAATAGATTACGTTATGTTTCATATTTACGTAATTAATACTTACTTGAAATAACTTAAAAATGCATCATTGATTTATGAAAATAACTGGTTTGAAAATGTGAAGTTTAATAATCAACGAAGAACACCAACAGCAGTCAAAAGCAGAAGAAAAATAATTGAAAATGTGTTGAGGAGCGCTGATGACTAATCAAATTTCAAAATCCTTTTTAATTTTGTAATTAACCAAAATCAAATTCACTATTCTGACAGTAATGTAGTGGTAGATCATTTTCGATGGCATTATAATTGGTCTTGCCATATCTAAAATCAGCATTTCTTTGCTATAAATGCGATATTTATTAGAAATAAATACATTGTTTTCTCAGTGCATCATTTATTCAATACTGAATAACGATAATTTAGTCCCTCTAGTAAACCCATGACTGTGAATCAACAATGCCAGGAAATTGCAATAAACAAACTACGTATATTAGTATTCACATTTATAAATTTAAAGTTCGAAAAAGTCACATCTTATAATAAAAACCAAACCAACTGATGCTGTCACATCAAATATAGGCCACTATTAAATAAAATGTACTGAAAATTAAGCTGTGATTATTACATTTACAAAGTAGAGAGGTATTTACATCACAATTTGAAATAAAAGGCAAACAAATGTGTTCTGTGCATTTTGATACTTCATTTTATATGGGCCCTGTTTTCTGTTTACGACGAACATTCCTTCTGTAATTTTTATTTCTCTATCAGAATAGTCTGCATTACACCAACGTTTTTATGATAGTGTTGTTAATTTTTTATGAAAAATGAAATAGTTTCATGCATAGCTGGGGAATTCTTATGGAATCGCCTAAACAAGAACAAAAGGACACGATAACTGCTGAAGTCCAGTATTTTGTAAATGTTTTACTTAACTACCATTTTTATGCAGCTAGCTGTAACTTAAAACTACCACTTCTCCATTATGCATACTCTATACTCTTTTATGTGCAGTAAGTCTATACGCATAAAATAGATTAACGATCTTACTAGACAAGTAATGTTCTATCTCTTGTTGTGCCTCAATGATAGTTCACCACAGAAACTTTAATGAGAAAATAAATATATTTAAAGACGTAGCAAAAATTGTACTAATAAAATTTTGTGTCTATAATAGAGTCCTAATTATTTATTGGAAAACAGGGCGTTACTTACGTTTTGTTAAGTCATTACGAAATGGGAAATAACAAAACTCTAAAGAATTTACCCAAATAAAATTAGTGGAAAGTCATTTCTGCACTGATTTAGTGCCCTAATACACTAAAAAGATATCGGAAGGAGTTTGAGTAATATATACTAGGTGTCCTGAAATGTTATCTTCATTTGTTTGTTAAAAATGAGGAACACAATGTAAGATATAATGTGGACCCATGGTTTCGGCAATATGAGGCTACAGACTTACAGTCAATTTATGTTAATGAAAGCTGCATTAGTGATATTAATTGGAAAAGTAATCTCTAAGCAGTGGCCATTAATTGGCCATTCAGAATTCCCGATTTAATCCTGATGGAGAAATTTATAAGAATTGCACCAGTAGTATGTCGACGAGTTATCGCAAATTTTAGATCGTTCCTTGAGGAGATACAGCAGGTGAAGGAAGTCACCTTAACGATGCTATTTTTATACGTAACATTCCCTATGTTGTAAATATAAGTAAAAAATATTGAACAACATAAATATCTCTTTTAATAATCCAGTTTTATTCACACAAAAGGAGGAAAGCATTTCAGGATACCTGTCTTTAGTAATATATATATTCGAGAGATATTTCATTAAGTCTCACACATTTTTGCCGCACAGCAGTTTAATGTCTCTAAAATGGTCTTTCTATGTCAACACAGGTAAAACATTTTAGTTTAAAGACTCTAAAACTCTTAAACACAAAATTTCTAAAAAATGAAATTTGTAAAATTTATCATGTTTTTTTTTTCTTAAATTGTGTCGACGCCTTTCACAATAAAAAAATCATATAATAACACATTGTATATATTGTACAACGTTAAAGTTCCTTAAAATAATCTCGGAATATATAGCCTAGATCTAGAAACTCAACTTCATAATAAATTCATTCAAACGACTGTTACCCCTCAAAACGTAGAAGCATTTATAGTAATTTAATCTAGCGAGTCAAGAACAAAAAATTCTCAAGTAGGAATGTGAGGGGCCAAGGCTAAAAAAAAAAAAACGACAGGGCGTAGTAATAAAGATCTTTATCTACGTTGCGATTGTCGTCGAAGCAGAAATCATTGAGTTTGGGCACAGTTCCACTCGGATACCAAACATAAAGGGGTTGCAGTATAAAGATGAAATATGAATTTTACGCTGGCAAATGTAAACAGGGGATGCTAAATTGTGAGTGTTTTTACCGTAGTCATATGGACCTTCTGATTAAATGAAGCAGGCCACAATTCTGAAAATCGCAGATTTGTGTGTATGTTTTGTTTCCAGGAGAGGGAGAATGATAAATTTGTCTCAAAATAAAGTAGAATAAGGTAAATGAGTGAGAATAATTTCATTTTGAATTATCTTACACTTATACTTGACAAGGAATACTTACGAATATAGAGTTTTTGGTTTATGCAAATAAATTTTCGCAAGAAATTCAGCTCGGTTCTTTAAAAACTCTTAGGCTACGTAGGTAATTGATCTTTCGCAATGGTTGTAATGTATGTAAAGACTTCACTGTTTTAAAACTTAACACCAGTGTCATTGATTAAGTTTTACGCTACTATGATTGGAAACTTTTATACATATTAGATTTATACGAATCATCATCATTAGGTCATCAGTCCTAAAACTGGTTGGACGCTAACCTCCAGCTTCTCCTATCTTGTGCTAATCTACGCATTTCGCTAATTGTGCTACAACCTACATCCCTTACTATTTGCGAGCAGTAGTCTAATCTAGGCTTACCTCTGTTTTTCTTCACTCCTATTTCTGCTTCCAAAATATCGCGGACTATTCCCCCATGTCTCAGCAAGTGGCCTACCATTCTATCTCTTCTCATCCTTATGTTTTTCCACATATTTCTTTTCTCGCCGACTTTCTCCAATACTTCTTCGTTTCTAACCCTATCAGTCCGTGGTATTTTCATCATTATTCGGTAACACCACATCTCAAAAGCTTCTAATTTCTTCCTACTTGCTTCCCCTACCGTCCAGGTTTCGCAACCGTATAGTGCCGTGCTCCATACATATGTTTTCAAAAATCTCTTCCTTGTTTCTAAGTTTATTACCCCCGAGCATAAAAGTGCTTTCTTTTTGTTAAAAGCTACTCGACCCCGCGCTATTCTTTGTTTTATGTCTTTATCGCTTCTTCCATCCCAATTTATTTTACTTCCTAAATAAGTGAAGTCTTTAACTTCCTCCAATCTTTCATTATTAATTTGTACTTTCGTTTTTGCTCTGCTCTCGCACCCTCTGCACACTAACACTTTAGTTTTGTTTTTATTCACCCTCATTCCGTATTCCTCTGTCAACACTGCCTCCATTTCGTTCAATGCCGATTCTAATTCCTCCTTACTGGATGCAAATACTGCTATATCATCCGCGAATCTCAGCATTTTTAGTTTCTGTCCCTGTACTTTAATCCCGAAATCTACTATCCATTTATACGAATATCTAATATAAATAACCAAAATATAGTACACTTTACCACGCGTGGGGTTGATTATAAGCCCTATGTAGTAGCTATTCTGGAGTACGCATTCATGTATGAGGGGCACTATTTTTATTTTAGAGTTGTCGGACGCCATCTGACGTTTCCACTGGAAAGTTTGAGATTTTTAACCATAATTTTCTTCATAACATTTTATCATTTAACCACGATCTGTGCTTTACAGTGATTTTAAAATTGTATCTCAGCAAAGAAATGGAATTAACTCGTGGACATTTTCGTGCGATGAGTTATTACGACTTTCGACGTGAATTATCAAGACAAGAGTGCATCGATGAATTTACTTCCACTTTTGGCGATAGAGCCCCAACCCTTGCCACTCAGTTGTGCCAGATAACATTGATGCTGTACAAAAACTAATAATGCAAGATCGTCATGTGACGATCTACTTCTACTCTCGTTGGATTCCACATAATTTGAAATAATCTCAAAGAGATGTTCAAAAACGATAAAATAATTTTCAATGATAAATTAATGTTCTTTTATTATTAGGCTCAAAATATTAGTGGCCGTAGTTTTTATGTTGACACTGAAACGTAAAGCAATATGGCTACTTGTGATTTCTGATTAACCAACTTATGCTCAAATGTTGTTATTTTTTTCAAGAAGCAAACATTAATTGTGTTTGCCAAGTTTATTAAAATTCTTTACCAAAACAACTGAATATGTTGAATTTTATGACTCGCTGAATGATTTCACCGATTGGATATTATGTATGGTTGGTTACATAGAAGAGCGACGTAAGACCCAATGGCGCCAACTTAGTCAAAAACGTTTTTGTAATAATTTTGTATTGATTATCGGAAATAAAGACACTATTATTATTATTACCATATGGTATTACCAATAGTAAAAATAAAAGAGTCGTTTAGGTTACTCTATTTCGAATATGTAAACATCTAAAATTTATACTACCATTTATCACTGTCTTTTCAATGCCAGAAAAGTATATAACCTTTGCATCTTAAATAATAGGGACCGTTTTGAAAATGTTTACAGTTTATGAACTTTACGCAATTTTAAAATGTATATTTTTCAATATTTTAATATTATAACTTATTGTTGCTCACCTGAGCATTTTAGGTATATTGTTTCTAAATTTTCCTAAATTCAGGCATTACATATTCATCCATATTTGAACATCATTAACGTCACTATTCGACTTACGTACGAGACATTTAATTTTTATGCGGTATTTATAGCTGCCATAAAAACGCAATAAGGGCTCCATTATTATCTCTAATTAAGAAGTTATAATTGAAAACCGGCCAGGTCGTTAAAAAATTAGTAAAAACGCCGTTCAGGCTATTTCATTTCGAACGAGCGAGCACCTAAACTCCAAACTAATTAAAAGTACGACATTCACACAATCAAAATGAAATTAAGTAGTCAAATTTTCTGCAGCAATTTGTCGGAGTCACGTCCGGGAGGATTCCTGTTGGGACGGTTTTACATTAGAATGCGTAACGAGAGGCTACTGATACCGAAAAAAGTGTCGGAAAGGGAAATTGCCTCGAGGCTTCTATTTTTTTTTTTCAAGACTACGTGCTCTCCGGCAAACCGCCATAGAGACCTATATACTGATTTTTTATCGTTTTCTTGTTAATTAGGTCATATCACATTCCGGAGTTAGAAATTCGGATCACGTTTTTATAATTTTCAATAAAAGCCGGAAGCATACTGTTAACGAGGTACCTACGTTTAGATTTCCTATAATCATCGCTGCGTTTAATAATCCCTCTTCATGTAATTTAGCAACGATTTTGTGTGAAGTATAATTCCAAAAGGATATTCGATCTGCTCGCAGCAATAATGCGCTACGAATTCTGGATCTTCAATCAGAATAAATAGACATGTCAATGGATTTTGGAAGAAGTTTTGCTTCATTAAAAATTAAGTAAAATCGGTATAATATGTCAAAGGGAATTATAATCCACTAATTTTAATTCAGTATAAAATCAACAATGTAAAGCGTGATTTCGTGAAGTGATGAGTAAAATAAATTCGTAAATAATTCAAGGAATAACTTTTGGACACAAACCCTCGAACCCGTCAAATTTTAATTTTAGTTGCACATGTTTTAAAATATAAATAATACATATAGGGTGATTCGTGTAGAATGTGTGACGCCGTAGATATGTTCTTAATGGCAATCTCCGTTTTTATTATAGAATATGAAAGAGTAGAACTCATAGTACAAGATCCAGTAGCTGATGTCTGCAGGAATCTGTTTTTTTAATGAAATTTAATTCAAATGAATGATTAATGTCAATGTATCAAAATGTATCAATGTATCAAAAATTACCTGTTTATAATTTAGTTAATTACATTGTAATTAATTTATTGTAATAGATTGCAACTTTATATTTCTTAAGTGAATTAAACGTTATTTGAAAGAAAATTATATGAATAATTAAAAATAAATAATTGCCAGCTCTCAGTCAGCCGCAACCTTTAGGTTGCCAGATGTAAATAGGTATATTATTAAATATATACTAAATGATTTAATTTTTGCTGTGCACGATAATACATAGTTTCCTGTATAAAAATAGCCCCAAGTAGTGGTTGCCATAATTTGAATTAATTAGTCTCGCTCTAGATGAATATGAGCCAAAGAGAAGGAATGCGCGAGCTGCTTCGTGTAGTAAACAAATATGCAGTATGTCAGACTGGCTGCAACTATAATAAACAGTCGCGTTTTATAATAAAGGAGGTCATGTCTTTCAAAATATTTTCAAAGAACAAGACTTTCCAAAAAGTTTCGCGTCATTGACTGATGTGATTGACGTTCTGATAAAAAAAATTAATGTTGTCCATTTACCGCTCTTATGTATGGCGTCAAAAAATGTACTAGTGTAAATATCACCAGATATTAGATATTTAAAAAAATATTTAGCAACAACAACTAATGAAATTAAAAAAAAAAGTAACTAATTTTGACTCTAAACTGATTCCACCGTGTTGGAAATCGTTAATGCACTTAATTTTTACTAAATTCCTAGATGACACCTATTGATTTTGAGGTGGATAGCACACACTACCCCTGCCTTGGGTCTATTTGAGAAATTTTTTTTGTTATCATGATAACTCAACTAAATCGTGTCGGGAAGATCGTGTTTTGACTAATTCTGATCGGGGACGTCTCCTAGACGACACTTATTGATTTTGAGGTGGATAGAACACACCCCACCCTGTCTATAGGTCATGAGAAAGCACGATGGTGGGCTATTTGAGAAATTTGTTTTGTTAATACGATAACTCAACTAAGTCGTGTTAAATAGATCAGGTCTTGACTGATTCTGATCGGGAACGTCTCTCAGACGACACCTATTGAGCTTGAGGTGGATAGGGCACGCCCCACTCTGTACATGGGTCATAAGAAAGCACGACGATGGACTATTTGAGACATTTCGGATCGATCGGGTTTTGACTGATTCTGATCGGGGATGTCTCTCAGACCATACCTATTGATTTTGAGTTGGATAGAGTACACTCTACCATATTCATGGGTCAATTCATGGCACAATTGTGGATTATTTGAGAATTTTCTTGTTAGCACGATCACTCAATTAAATCGTGTCGGATCAATCGGGTTTCGACTGATTCTGATTAGGGACGTCTACCAGACAACATCTATTGATTTTGAGGTGAATAGGACACACCCCATCTTGTTCATGGGTTATGAAATAGCACGAGGGTGGACTATCTGAAAAATGTAAAACTGTCGCATAAAACAGATATTCTGCATTTATGTGTTGGTTTATTTTTTCTCGGTCACTTAATTTCGAGATAGAGATGTTCTACGTGCGGAAAAGTCAGTTTTAAGGTTTTAAAGCTGTTTATTTTCTTCTATGTCCGTAAATAGGTTTTGACTTTTAGAAAAAATAATCTGCAAGTATATGTACAAAATTTGACTGGGAATAAATTAATATTTATGTTCACTTATTCTTTATCGGTCCATTGGGATAGATGGTATCTATTCTTTAGGCAGGCCAGCCGTATCTTAAATAAAATTAGAATCTTATATTAAAAATCAATGAAATGAAACATGATTACATGCATATTCAGAATAAATGAAACATAAAAGCGTTACTGCAAGCAAAGTAACTATTTCTCAGTATTTTCAATTAATTCTCTTACATGAGAAGTTTTTCCATCATATAATATATTATATGCCCTACATAAATTAAGTTTTTAACATGAATAACTATTATACTACTACTATATTAGTATCTTATAGAGATAAATAGCAAAGTTCGTAGAAGTGCTAGTGATATAATTTGTTATAAAATAAAGAGTAATAAAATGGTAAAATATTAATATGGCTATGTTAGCAACAAAATGCAATTGACTCTAAACTCAACACATAATCAAACCGTATTTTGTTACAAGTATTCAAAATCTAGGAATATTTACTTGTTATTAATATTTCGATAGGAAAAAAAATCAGACTTTGGCAGATTAAAATATATTTATAACGGGTGTCCCAGCGAGAGGTAGCCGATTTAAACTTGCCGCCATTACTCTTGTGGCAGGCTTTGGAAGTTGATGCTTCGTAGTTATTACGTGGAGAGTATGCCAATAGAATGGAGCGCTATACTGTTCAGCAACATATACTTATTGTCAAAGCGTACTACGAAAGTGATGGTTCAATTGTGGGCACTGAAAGAAAATTACGTGTAATTAAGGGTCGTCGTGAGGCACTTGCTAAGCGAAACATTCAACGCGTCTCGTTAGACCCCATTAGACTTTTTCTTGCGGGGCTACGTTAAAGGAAAAGTCTATACCAATAATTCCGTTACGATTGAACAGCTGAAAAATAACATTAGGGAAGTTATTGCGGACATAGGGCCACAGCAATGCCGCGAAGTGATGGAAAACTTCATAAAAATAATCCACTCCTGCCAGAGAAGCAGAGGCAGTCACTTACAAGATATTCCATGTCTAATGGTATAGCCTAGATAAACAACTAAACCCAAAATTATTGTAGAAATGTTATTTATTTGCCCAATAATTACAAACATAATCGACTACATCTCGCTGGGACTTCCTTTAGTATCAATGGGTAGGTGACAAGGATTCATTAAATAATTTAGAAGACAATTTTAACTATGAAAATATTACATATCTGGATATTAAACAGAGTCGTTTTCTTTATATAGATTCTGAAGATGATTAGCTGAGACAATCCGATAAGTATTACATATATAAAATAAATTATTATAACTTATATGTATTATAACGGGACTACTAATTCATTGACTAGTGATTTTAGTCTGATGATCTATCTGGCCAAATTTCTTTCTCTCTTGATCTGACCAAACTTATTGTCACGAACGCCTCGAGCGATCCCGAACGTCAGGAATATTCAAAACCTTGAGAGCGTATAGTATTAACTTCCAGCGCGTTCTATACTAGAAGGTTCGCCAAAGTTCTTTGTCTAGAAACGCCTGGAGAAACTTTCCACTGTCTATATAAGAATTGTGACGTCCGGCCAGCAGTTAGTTGAATTTGGACCGTGATAGTGAGCGAATGTGATATACAGTGCGAAAATTAGTTTATAAAGTTAAAGTAGGAAGAAAGGTAGTTAGTTAGTTTGACTTGTGAATAGTTGAGTTGTAAATAAGTGTTCGAGAAATAAATAATTTTCTGGTAAATTCGTTATATTGGTTTCAGAAGTTGGGATAGAACGTGGTAGAAAGTTCTGGAACACTTGGTTTAGTTGGAGGAGAAATCCCAAGTGTGGCGCATCGCCGAAGCCGTCCCGGCGTGGAAAGGCTGAAAATCAACGTTCTTATAAGGCCCGAGAATATTCTGGAAGGTTCGACAAAGGACGAGAAAACCCAAAGGTGTGACATATCACTGAACTCGTCTCGCCATGAAGAGGTCGAAGATCGACATTTCAAGAAGGTCAGAGAACATTCTCGAACTTTCCATAGCAGTCAAGAAAACCCACGAGCGTGACATATCACTGAACTCGTCTCATCCCGAAGAGGTCGAAGATTGACATTTTGAGAAGGTCAGAGAACATTCTCGAAAGTTCGATAGCAGTCAAGAAAACCCCCAAGTGTTACCTATCACCGGAATTGTCTCGTCAAGAACAAGACGTCTACTGGGTTTTGGTAAATTTTTGAATATAGGTGAATTGGATGCCAGTAGGATCTAGAAGCCAAGCCAAGATTGTGACCAGAATTAATGACCTAGTTTACCGAATCCAGAAAGGGCCACGTGCCAAAATGAAAGTTGTTCGCATCGACCGCTTGTCACCATTCCGAGGGCGATCTACTGATCGGGACGATCAGTACTAGGAGGGAGGCAGTGTCACGAACGCCTCGAGCGATCCCGAACGCCGGGAATATTCGAAACCTTGAGAGCGTGCAGTATTAACTTCCAGGGCATTCTATACTAGAAGGTTCGCCAAAGTTCTTTGTCTAGAAACGCCTGGAGAAACGTTCCACTGCCTATATAAGAATTGTGACGTCCGGCCAGCGGTTAGTTGAATTTGGACCGCGATACTGAGCGATATAGTGCGAAAGTGATATACAGTGCGAAAATTAGTTTATAAAGTTAAAGTAAGAAGAAAGTTAGTTAGTTAGTTTGACTTGTGAATAGTTGAGTTGTAAGTAAGTGTTCGAGAAATAAAGAACTTTCTGGTAAATTCGTTACATTATTTATATTTGTAATTTTCTATTTTACTGTATATTGGCATTGCAATTACAGCCAAATTCGGATGTTCAAATAAAAATTCAGTGTAACTTAGAATATGTCGATTTGAAACAAAACATATTTCCAGGCGTCAACATACAAAATAGTCCAACCGTATCCACGGAACTCTTCTAATAATAAATCTAAGATGGCAGCATTGAGCAATGCATTCGTATTCAGGGTTTCCCATCTACATTTTCAATTACATAACAAAATACATTATTCATAATGTATTGTCAGATTCGAGAAGACAGTTCCGCCCTCGCAGACCACATTTGTGAATTTTTAACTTCACTGTTCGGAAGCGATCTGGCATATATTAAATATGGTGGCGTGTGTAATCTGATTTAGTTCGGTAATAAGTATTCAAAATATACGCGGTTCATCCAATAAGATTTAATTCATTACATGTGTAGCTTACTTGGCTTCCAATATTATATTTTTAGGGTAAAATATTCAAAGCAATGGTTATGCCATAAATAGTTTTTTTTTGTCGAAGTTCGAAATGGCAATATGTTATCGAATACAAATTTAAGGCAAGCTCTTTGAGAAGTAGAAGTTAAATGTAAAGTATCCCAATTCCAACTAAAAAAGTAAATCTTGGAGTAGCATGTATGTTGATTCAAGGATAATGCACATATCATATAGGGTGTTTCAGTTGGAATTGTAGGATTTGAGTTGCGCACCACTTGTGTTCTGTCAAATATAAAACCTCTATATTTCAGTCGCCTAGATAAAACCCGACAAGTCATGTTTTCCTCAAAGTGAGATTGTTATGGCGATAGATTAAAAATATAAATTCCGACATGGTCCAAGGGAATTTTTACAACAAATACCAACAATTCAAAAGTAATTTAAGTTTAAAATTTCACCTCAGATGTAAAACCCGACATATCCCTTGCGGTATTAGATGCAAGGGCAGACATTTCAAGTGAACCAATACGAGCTAAATATTTCATCACGTGATGCAGTTTAATTTGTAAATTTTGTCAGTTGAATAACATGTGTGTGATGGATGTGCGGCACAAAACAAAAATTCTACTATCATTGGTATGTCGAGTTATTCATTACAATTTTAAGCTCCTCCACATGTAGAGAAAATAGAGTTGCTCTTTTCGGTTCTTGGGCAATCTTATATTCCCCCCGATCGCGTTTTTGGTCAAATTGAAAAAATCTATAAGAAGAAAATGGAAGTTGTTCATCCAAAAGAGTACATCAGTATGATCGAAAAGTTTGTTACTGTTCACGAAATTGGAGAAGACTTTGTAATCAAGGATTGGAGACGTGAAAATACCTCAAAATGTTTTGAGACAACGAGGATATTGACACTTTAAATTTCAATCTTCAAAAAGGATAATTATTATTAAAAAAAGATTACTTAACTTTAATTAACACACCTCTTGTAAGCGGCGAAGCATTTTACACGAATTAAAATATTATGAGAACATTTAAAATCATATGTAAAAGAGGAAAAACATCTCGCAAATGGGACCAAAGGAATTGAAAATTGATGTTTTGATTAATAAAGACAAGAAAAAAGTACAGTGAAACTATTAGAGAAACACTATGGGAAGGAATTGGAAAAAGATGCCTTAATTTCTTTTCGAGAATATAACCAAAATGTTTCAAATGGAGGACAAGCCGTCGAAGAAGAGTGTAACTGCGAAGAAGAATCAATTTTGGTGTTTGAAAATGTATTTTATGTTATTCGATAATAATGAGAAATAAAATTAGTTTTCAAAAGTTACACACATTTTTTTGGAACATTTCAAACATAATTAGGTGCAAAAATCGACATGTCCATTTTATTGCCCAATTTTGAGGGTTATATGGATGCTTCTGATTTCTAAATTGTGATTTGTTATCATTTAAAAACAATAATAACCCATTTTTAATGACTGTCATCCATAAACCATTCCGATATCAACATGTCACGATAGCGTTCCACATTTACTGTGATCTGCATTACCAACTTCATTTTCGAAGTACGTAAGTATCCAATTACTCCACCACTCCAAAATGCACACCAACCGCCCTCTGTGGATGCATTTCCTTTTCGTAAACAACATGTGGATGTTCAGCATCCCAAATTCAACAATTTTGTTTACTGACGTATCCGTAAAAATGAAAATGTGCTTCATTGCTAAACAAAATTTTATTGCAAAAATCACAATCACCTCATTTCTTTTCTAGCACCGATTTGACAAATCTATGACGTTGTAAATGGTCTGTTACTTTAAATTATCGTGTCAACTGAATTTTGTATGCTGACAGATGCAGATCTTTCTTTAAAATCCGATGCGTGGTAGTTTGTGACATATTCAATTGTTGTGCAGGACGTCGAATTGATATGTTTGGACGTTTCCGTACAGTTTCTCTCACTGCAATAATATTTTCATTTTACCAACCACGGCGAGGACGTATTGGTGTTGCCCTAACAATGGCAAAACCAATCTTTTCAAATTTTTTGATTTAGTTATGAACTGTTAACTTTGTAGGTGTTCCATTTTGTCCTAATTTCGTGTAAATTTTTGTTAATATAACTATAAATGATCGCAGACTTTCATAGAACAGTTGTACACAAACTATTCGTTATTGAACTGTTAATTATAGTATGTTAACGTCGTATAGTTTATAGGTGACAGTCATTAAATATCGATCTTTGATAGAACACAAATGGCGTGCAATTCAAATCCTATAGTGCCAATTAACATTGAGATACCCTATATATACATATTTCTGGTGTGAACTTGAAATTAGATATACTTTTTCAATAGAAGATTGTTTCATGTAACGAGGAATATTATTATTATATTATATAGGTTCCAGATCCCCTCTTATCCAGGTGATTATCCAAAAATTCTATCCCATAAAAGGAGCAACTTAGGCACGTCCCCCACCTTAAGCCTCGCCTCCTCTAGGATAATAGGGGTCCCTAATATAAGATACCTCCTTTCCTCCAGTGCGGGGCAGGTGTAAAGCAGATGAATCGAGATTTCCTCGTCTTCCTTACAGTATCTGCAGGCCGGGCTGTCAGTCAGCCTCGGCTTGTGTTTATATGCATTCAGGCTACTATGGTGGTCCGTTATGATTCCCACCAGGGTTCTGGCTTTGTGCCTGTTCAATTTAATGAATTCCTGGGCCCATTTCTCAGTCTCTGAGTATTGGATGAAGAGTTTAGTTATTCGACAACCCGTTACTCCTCTCCATCTTTTATTATGCTGGTCTCTTGCTCAGCCATTGATGCGGTCTCTGATCAGATTCCGACTCATTCCCACTGCAGGTTCTGGTCCATAAAGGTTTTCCCTGGTCTCTAGTCTGGCAAGGTCATCTGCAGCTAGATTTCCCTTAATGCCATTATGCCCAGGTATCCATAAAAGTTCCACCGGTCCCTTCCCTGCCAAGTGGTCCAATGCTTCATGGCAATTATAGACCAGGTTCGACTTTGTCGTTGCTGAATTCAGGGCTGCTAACGCCGCCCTGTTATCCGAGCAGATACATACTTTCTCCTAGGTCCTATTTTGGTCGGCCGCGGCCCCCAGAACACCGTATGTAATTCCAACTAGTTAGGCCTGGAGTGCGGTAGTGTATTTTCCCAAGGGGAAGGTTTATAATATATAACGAGGAATATAGTATGTAATAAGATTTTACAATTTCATGAAAAACATGGATGTACGATAATAAATTTCAGAAGATCTTGATTCGTTAAATAAAGGTGATACTTCGAGGTGGTATAAATTAATTCATTGCTGGTGTTAATAAGTAACTGTTTAATATGTAATAATGTAATAATTTTATATAATACACAATTAATTCGAACATTAACGAAAAAGTATTTCTTTTCTTGGTCGCCATCCAATTTAGAACAACACAAGATACGGTAAAAAGGCCAGGATGGGTAAGTACTCGAATACAATATACGAAGAAATGCTAGTTATTCATTACTTTCAATTGTAAATGTGAAACTTATTGATGCATAATGGTTTTTTAATTTTCAGACAAAACTAACTATGTATATCGGTTTTTTGGAGTTTCAAAAATTATAAAAATATCATCCAGATATCGGAAAAATACTCTAGGAACATATTTAAACCCTTAATATCAGTTGATATGTTAAATATATAAGTCCGAACATGTCTGCCTAGTGAAACATGTTCATAATATAAATTTTTGTCAAAAAGTTATATAGTTGTAACTTCATCTTTTTCAAAAAATTTCAAAAATATAAAAGTCGACTTAGAATGGATGAAATATAAACGAAAATCAAAAATTACAATTTTTGAACCACCGTGGTATATCAGTAAAATTATGCACCACGCATATCTATGACTTCATATAACGAAACTAAGCAAGGCAATATTCGATCGCTTTCAACAATAAGTCACATAATACACCAGTCGTAAATAAATAACGTCCTAATTCCTACACGAAAATATATCGAAAATGTTTCGAGACGAAAGCAATAACAAGTTTTAAAGATACTTTAATATCCCTGG
Source organism: Rosalia funebris (assembly GCA_037954035.1). Classification (NCBI taxonomy): domain Eukaryota; kingdom Metazoa; phylum Arthropoda; class Insecta; order Coleoptera; family Cerambycidae; genus Rosalia; species Rosalia funebris. The sequence continues at coordinate 16,848,419 of JAZFAV010000016.1, read as the reverse complement.
CCAATATTTGAAGAGGTCTGCGTCCTGCATTCCCAATCAGTCTGGATGCGCTCTAATAGAGAAAGCGCTTTATATTCCAAGAGAACTTTTACGGACAGGGAGTAGAATAAGTGTTTCTGTTTGACTTTTTTTAACTGTATTGTTTTAGCTGATCCCCAAAGGCTGAACAAGTTCTTATTTGGAATTTCAAATTATAGAAAACATTTGCTCTGGGATATTCTATCAAAGTACCCTAATCGAGCTTTGTTGCACTAAAAGACGCCTAAACTAGGAAAACAAAAGGAGTTTTAGAGAGATTATAATGATTTCAAAACGTCCTCTGATCTGTCGGGGCAGTTACGCTCTATTCTATAACGAGCGTATGAGTGGTTAAAGAAAAACACCTGAGGGCACATGGTTAAAAAAGAGAAAGAAGTGCCGTAACTTTTATCGCAGGATAACATGAAAAAAATGTTTAATTTATGAGACGCCGGCCCTTTGGAAGCAGAAGCCTTTACATTGTGCAACTTTTCTCATGCAGTAGTCCACAAACTAATTTCGGAAAGAAACGAAACTTCAAGTTCTTTAATAAAACTCTTTGCATAAGTAAATGATGATATAAAGCTACAAGTAATAACGTTAAATGGATAATAATACGCTGAATTGGCCAGTTAAAAGAAGTTTTGACATTTTCTAATAAGTGTGTAATCGTTTAATATTTAAATATTGCATATTTTAGTTAATAGATATTTGCCAATATTTTGTATGTCCCTTATCCGATGGTGCAGTTGTCGAGTTTCAACCTAAATTCAACATAATTAATCTATAATTACCAAGGCATTGATAAATTATGGTGTGACGGACTAAAATACAAAGTGACATGTCACCTGCTTAAACGTTACTCAACTATTAGATTCCTATGTATCACAAAGAGTCTTCAATGTAAAGCAAGAAGAAGCATATTCCGAATTTAGAGAAATCAAAGCGGGAGCGCCACAGAGCAGTATATTAGGACCAGTCCTTTACCTATTACTGACTAATGACATCCCAACCCTAGATTATAATACTGTAGACACCTTTTCTGATGATACACTATTCTAGCTGTTATCATAACTCATGAAGAAGCTGCAACCAAACCATAAAATACTGTTGACCAGATTGACATCTGCACTAGAACATGAAGAAATAAGTTGAATGAAACAAAATCAATTCATATAAATCTCAGCAGCAAGAGATACCATCTACCTATTTAACTAAATAATGCTCAGATATCTTATGCCAATACAGCAAAGTATTTGAGTATCACCCTGGACACCAGATTACGCTGGAAGTCTCATGTCAAGAAAAAACGGGAGCAAGCTGAAGAGTTCAAAAAAATGTACTGGATATTAGGATGTAATCTTGTCTGTACACTCTGTCCACATACAATAACTTACTGTTATGTAATTAAATATTGAAACCAGTATGGATCAATGGCGGCTCGTGATGAAATGAAACGTGTGTTCTGCACAGGGCCGATCCTAGGGTATTGGCCGCCCACGTGCAGTTTCAAGCGTATCCAAACTACTGGCGCCGTAGGGGCCGCAATAAAATTGTGCCGTAGGCGAAAATTTTGAAAATTTTCAAGGTCACGTGTTTTCCTGATACTTCAGAATTTTTATGTAAAATCCGTTTATACAACAATATAGACTTTCACTTTGGAATTTAATACCTTTTTGAAGAACATTCATGTTTGCCGTCATATTCGTTGGTTAAGAGAAAAGGCTTGTAAGGTGAATTTTCTACTAGAGGGTCTATAACACTTAAAAAATATTTTCCGAAAGAGATTCAGCGTCACATTTTGTAGGTTTCAGGTATGTCCAAAAACGTTCAATCGGTTCACCATCGAGAATATATCTTAAAACTACCACTAACTGATTTTTTGCAGATACTTCAGTTGTTTCGTCTGACATAACTGCCAAAAATGAAGGTTTGTAAATTTCTTTAATTATTTCTTCATGACATACTTTTAATATACAGTCTAAAAGATCATTTTGTATTTCTTTAGAGGTTCCTTTAAATACTGAAGCATTTTGTAGATGCTCGCTTAAAGTTACATCAAGCTCAGCAGAAAAATTTATCAAACCACGAAATATCCCCAAGTTTTGAGAGGTTTTAGCTTCGTCATGTCCTCGCAGCGCCAGTTCAAAGGCCCCACAAACTTTATGCAGTTTATAATTTTTAACAAAACGTATCTCTTTTTTGTCAGATTATCATTCAGTCAGATGCTTTTGCACATTTATCCAATAAGCTGAATCTAGTTGCGCTTTAATATTAGTTGTTCCTAATAAAGCTAATTCCATTGTATTATGTAGATGGCTTCTCATCAACTTTTTTTAAATACTTTTAATATACTTTAAATACAACGATTTTTTAAATACTCTTATGAAGAAAAAATCAATTTCTTCTTCATAAGAGTATTTAAAAAATCCCTTCACATGAACTAAATTATAAACTGAATCCATTGTCACTATCACAGTATATAAATATTAATAATTAGTACAATAAATCACTACACAAATTCACAAAACAGTATTTAAAATCTCAAATTAACACGAAATACGAAATAGGTACGATTTACGCCCGCCCGAGGAGTAGGAAGGAGTAAACATTCACTGATATTGCCTTAGCTGGAAAAAATACAGCTCACTGACCGTGTAAATTCGCGCATTTACGAGCGCCAAGTGTGGATTGTCGCGGGAGTTGAGGGGGAGGACGGGTGTGCCGAGCAGTGCTGAGAACTACTAATGTTCCTTGGTACTTCCGAAATAGTGTAACTTCCAGAATAGGGACCTACAGATGGACACTGTGAGACAGACAATCACCAAGTTTGTCAAGAGTCATAAACAACCACGCTTAGATCACGTGAACATTGAGGCTATCCAGCTCCTTGACAACATCTACCAGACCAGAAGGCTCAAGAAAACAAAACCCTATGAGTTAGTTAATTGAGTGCCAGTGTAAAGCGGAATAAAGTCCTGTATTTACACAATTTATTATTATTATTATTATTCTGTTATGTGGGTTTGGACCTCATCAGCTACTGATAGCATGGGTAGTCCCTTGTGGTGAACTCCTAATACGGATCATTATCCAAAAATGCTATCCCATAAAAGGAGTATTTAGGCACGCCCCCTGCCCTAAGCCTAGCCTGGATAACAGGGGTCCCTAATATAAAGTACCTCTTCTCCTCCAGTGCGAGGCAGGTGTAAAGAAGATGAATCGAGGTTTTCTCGTCTTTGCTACAGTATCTGCAGACCAGGCTGTCAGTTAGCCTTTAAAGACTAAAGTACTGATTTGGGTAATTAAAATATAGTGTGACACTTAGCCCATATATGCCTACAACTTAAAGACACTTTTGTGTTTATACACTTATATGTTGTTATTATTCTACAGCCAAACGAATGCTACATCCAATGTAAACACGCAAACTGTTATTGTAATTACTCATTGCTAGTTTAATTAGAAAAATACTTTTTTCTACTATATTTCCTATATTCTATAGCATTTCAGGATAAACCTTGAGGCTGGTCCCCTATAACTTTATATGTATACACGGCTACTCACTGTGTTTAATCCATATGTTGGCTTCTACAATATTAACTTGTCGAATAGCTATTTTACCGCAAATATTGGCGATCTTTACATCTTCATACATAATTTATCCGGAGGCATTATTATTATTATTATGTTATGTGGGTTTGGGCCTCATCAGCCCCTGATCGCATGGGTAATCCCTTGGCGATTCCCTCTTATACGTTATTATCCAAAAATGCTATCCCATAGAAGGAGCATTTTAGGCACGTCTCCTGTCCTAAGCCTTGCCTCCTCTTGGATAATAGGGGTCCCTAATATAAGGTACCTCTTTTCCTCCAGTGCAAGATAGGTGTAAAGAAGATGAATCGAGGTTTTCTCGTCTTTGCTACAGTATCTGCAGACCAGGCTGTCAGCCAGCCTCAGCTTGTGCTTATATGCATTCAGGCTACTATGCTGGCGCGTAATAATTCCCACCAAAATTCTGGCTTTGTGCCTATTCAATTTAATGAATTCCATTTATCAGTCTCTGAGTATTCGATGGAGAGTTTGGTTATTCAATAACCCGTTACTTCTCTTCATATTTTATTATGCTGGTCTCTTGCTCAGCCATTGATGCGGTCTCTGATCAGATTCCGACTTATTCCCACTGCAGGTTCTGGTCTATATTTACACAATAGTGTTAGTGTTTATTTGTATTAGAATCTAATGAACCGATGAGGAAAACCTTTAGTTTTAAGATAGTAAATAGTAAGATGAGTTAAACTAAATTTACTTATTCATCGTAAACAATCAGATTATAATTATACTAAATGCTCTATTAAGGTATTTCGGTTATCGTCTTTCTGTTTATTTGAGTATATATTAATATTCATTATTGTATTATATTATGACGTACGAGTATATTTTGTCAGTAAGTATTACCATGTAATTATAGTCATCTGAGTTCGGCTTTATTGCGGCTTACCGGAACAGAAGCTTTGGTTACAAATATGGTGAATACATAAATATCGTATGCTTTAACTTTATAAATATCAGAGGAAATGAATGCAACAATGTACTAATTGGCTGTAACGGCTGAACATTGCCATGGATATTAGTCAAAATAGTTCAAGTACGATAATATACTTTTAATATTAGCATTCTTATAATAATATAATTGCAGATGGAATCGTACATAAATGATAAACTGACAAACATTTACATTATATGCATTAGTATTATATGCTGATGTATTAAATTTAGTTATTCAAACATATTGCTTGTTAATTGGTTATAGCTCTCATTAGTTGTTGTTTTCATTTGCTTACTATGGCTTTACAACGATACTGTTAATTGCTTTGATTATAACGAAGTGGTATACTTGTATTAATTATTGTGTTTAATCGTCAATCAGTCGGGTATAAAAAATCGCGTTAATTACTTTACGCAACATTTGATTTAATTTGCAATATACCTGCTGATAATGGTGAATTTATTATAGAGTCTGTAGATTGCTTGTCGAGTGTATTAGTACTGCAAATGTTGTTTACAATTATCATCGAATATAAAAGAGAGATTTATTCGTTAATACATACATAATAATAAACATTTATTTATTTATTTAGGGAAGAGAAAACAACAACAAAGTATATAATATAATCATGTTTGAACATGTGTGCAAAAGTATTTTACATCATCAATATAATAATATTATATTGATGATCTCGAGTTTTTACTTCGATTTAGATTGTTCGAAACTACCAAGAGATGGCGTTTGGCGCGTTCTACTGCGGGGGAACGTAGCAACGTCTACTAGATGTGAGCTTTATCTGTCAAAGGCATATTCGTTTACACTGCACTGACGAGACCCAAGATAGAAAGGTCGAAACCGGTTTGCAGTTAATGATATCCTGAGATAGGTGACACTTTGCATCTTTCTTGGTGGTTTTAGAACAATCACTGTATTTTTAGTGCTAACTCTGTTAGACAAAAATTCGACATATTTTGTCATGTAATTCAGTGCTCGGCGTTTAGCATATAGAAAGGAGAATAGCTGTTTTGACCTAATTTGTTTAGTCCTTATTATATAAGGCATTTTCAGATGGGTTGGAGTATAAACTCCTTATTTCTGTATTTTACATCAGATTACAATAACATAGAGTATATATTACTAATAAATACATACATTACATTATTACGCATATTGTTATAATGATCATTGATCAATAATTCATGAAATTGTATATACACATCACAAGTTCAAAAAGTAATTACATGTAAACAACTCAATTTTATTATACATGGAGATAAAAATCGCAATTTGTAAAAAGCAAATATATTGATATTATTCAATATTGTAATGGTCGCTTATCATTTGATATAAAGAGGATGCTACTAATATATTCACACACTGAATAATATAATAGTTCTTCAGATATTATAACTAGAGCGTCTATCACGGCGAGCTGCCGCAGAGTCGAACTCGGGTCACTAATATTGCACAGCGGCAGAAAATACATGATAATATAATGACAAATATTAATGAATACTCGAATAAACATAATCGGAAGCTACACGTTTTTTGAAAGAGGAAACTAAGAAATGGGTTCAAAAAGAATTAGAGGAAAAGCTAGGAATACATAATAGACGTTGTGAAGCAAGGAACGGGAACAGAACTCAGGTTTATTTTAAAACCCTACCCTTACCGCTGATATCATGAAAGTTGATGCTGATTTAATCCAAACGCTAGTAACAATTTTGGAAGGAACTTGTTGCCAATCCGCCATAGATTCTAACAAATTTCGAATCTAAGCGGAGAAGACAGTTAAATTAGCTGTTTCATTATATGCATAGTACAATCTTCCCGTAACCGTTCATAAAATTCTTTTTCATAATTCTGGAATAATAGAATGTGCAGCTCTACTGATCGGTTCTCTTTCTGAGGAAGCTCAAATGTGCTAAAATAAGGACTACATATACTATAGAACACACTACACTAGGAAGTGCTTTCGAATGGTAATAAACGTAGATGATTTAAATAAGTTCATGGTCTCTTTTGATGGTCTAATAATTCATTTAAGACCGAATTCCAAAAACAAAATACTCCCTATGACCAAAGGGGGAATTATTTCTATAATTTAGTTTTATAGATGTCATTGTGTTGCATAATGTTATAAGAACATTGCTGCAAAATCTAAATATTTGGTAAAAATATATTTAAAAAATTGTTGAACGAAATTTACGCTACGTTATAATGCACATAATAATATTTAGTTTTGATTTAAAATCTCATTTTGTTTTAATTTTTTTTTCATTTTAACCTCTTTTGCAAAAGAAAATTCTTACTAAAGAGAAAGCTCTGTTCCTTATTTTTATAGATCTCCCTATTTATCTATAGAGTTTCCATTGTGAGTTCATTTCTAAAGCAGTTATTACTTTTATAGATTTTTTAAGTTTTCGTACGTAAGGTAGTCAGTCCACTGTGCGCTGCAGTGGGATCTAGGCGGAGAAAAACCAGTTTTACAAGGTGAAGATTTTTTTGATCTAAGAAACATTTCGTATCGATTATTACCAGCAAAAACAAGCTGTAATATTCATTGTACAATGAAAACATTTGATTTCACAAAAAGTATACCTAAATCTGAAATACGCGAAGTTATTTATCAAAATGAAGAGTGATTTTGAAATCATTCACACTTTTCTACTAGAAAATTTATCGTGCGAGAAAATTGGGTTAAAGGTGAGAATCAGACAATTACGAACGTAGAGACCGATTTCAGTGTTTAAAAGTGTATTAAAAAAAGGTTTCGCGTTCCTCCACCTTACTTTGGCTTTTTTATGTGGTTTAGGCAAGTAATACTGAAGTCCAGGAAGGTTTCAGCCGCCTAAATCTGCCTACCTGGTCACGGCACTGTTTTATTAAAACCGTTACAGCTGTTATTAGCCTATATGGGTAAATAGCGATTTATGTTCAAACATGCTCATTATTTACTTCAACACCCAGTGTCTTACTAATTATAGTTTTCTTTTCAAAAATCCGCTATGACAGCAGAGATAATCAAGATCGATAAAAACTTAATTCACCGACTAGCAACCATTCTCGAGGTAATTAATTGCGGTTTTCATATTGACCCAGTCAAGTTTGGATTGCATATTCAAGAAATCTCAAAATTAGCTATTGCACTTTACCCATGGTATTATATGTATGCACAAAATATTATTCCATGGCGTGAAAATAGTGGAAGCTGCAATTGTTCCTGTTGGTTTGCTTTCTGTAGAAGTATAGGAGAATCGTAATAAAGACTACAAACTCTTTCAACATAACCTTACCATTCGTGAAAGATATCGCGTTTACATACAAATAAGGATGTTTACCACCTCTCCCTAAATCTTCCGACACATACTTCTCAAACTTGAGGCCTGAACCAAAGACAAAATACTTTTCACTGAGTGCAGATGCATTGCAACTATTAAAATAAGGTAGATTTTCTTTCAAGTAAAGTAGATGCCTACGCTGCTTTTAGAGGTAGATATATTTTTATTTTTTCAATCATTCTTGAAAATAATATTATTTTATCAATACTCTTGTAATAATAAACCTTATTTAACAGTAATCCTTGTTTACTTGTGTGTTTACTAACATGTATTTATTTATTATTTTATTTTAGTTGTATATCAATTTCAGGTTTTATTTAATATGTTGCTTACGTAGAAAATATTGTTCCGTAGACGATAGTGAATTTATGAAGAATTTATTTTCCAAAACCTTTTTTCTTAATTTCTTTTTATTAGTAATATATAGGAATGTAATATTAATCAAACTACGAACATATCTCTCGCAAACCATAACACTCAGAACAAAACGTTACTACATTAAAGATTCAGTCGCGCAGAATGGCAGTGATGGCGAATTCCCGCATGGCCAATGGTCGTGGTTCAATCAACTTCATAGTCGTTTCATTCGATTCCTCTTTAAAAATTATATAAGAAGTGCCTCTAACAACCTTCGGTTAACAATAATTCGTTCTTAAATACATGTTTTTTCAAGAAACTTAGAATTTGGCCCCCCTGTGCGTCAATCAGATGGTCAGGGAGGTGTTTCCGTATACAAAATAAATACATGGATCGCATGTAATACAGATTTGATTCAACAAATAACAATTCAGGACTGCAATGTAGGTAAATGTAACATGTATTTTATAACAAATAATGCTTTTTATTATTATCTTGCTGGTAATAATAGCCCCTACCGCCCCACAGTAGAAAATTTCACCAATTTAGGTGGACAAAAATCAAGTCAAAAGTTATGTATTTTGGAGTGTTATGTGTTCAGATTATTAGTTGGTAAGTCGCAGTATACTAATATTTTAAGCCATAGATTGTTTATAAACATACAGTCCAACAAGAAAGGGATCCTTGTTTACACAAGTGTCTGTACCATGGGTGTCTGTACACTGGACTGGCAATAGCTTATCTCACTGGCCGAATATTTTCATTACATTATATTATAGTTACATTAATAGAATAGTTACATTAATGCTACCGTATCCGTCAATTGTATTCATTAAGAATGAACTTCTCTGAAACAGGTACCATATATTTCTTAATTCATTATTTAAAATTTATTGGAATCTACATTTAAATTCCTGTTATTAATATGTGATTTTATGCTCATATTCAACAAAGAAAAACTTTGTCAACCCCAAGAGATCCCAAGCGATCTTTTTGCAGAATTTTTTCTCCAAACGTTTCAGTTTCCAAATGTTCCACAAATTGTTTGCGATTTTTTGCGTTTTGGGTGATATACGGCTTTTTTCAGATTTTGTAGTCCAAATCGAACGGTTTTTCGAAAATTTGGCGGTATATCCTAAGAGATATGCGAATGAAAGCTTAGCTAGGTACATTCTTGCTGTCGCTAACATTCCCAACACAGAACAAGTCAATTTAGGACCTTTGAAGGACAGTGTCACTCATATATTAGAAAAAATTTTGACACGATTGGAGAGGTGTCACCGACCGGAAGTTTTTTTGACCAAATATTCACGTTGGCTTGATATGGATGACTTCACGTTTACCATATCAGAACAAAACATCTAACCTACGATACAACGTACAGGACGCCCTGAAGAAACTTTTTTAGAGTCAAGTGAAAAAACTAAAAAAAGAAACATTAAAGATTTACTGGCAGTTGACTGCGAAAAATTAACATATGCTGCACATCTTTCTCTTTACACTGCTGGTAAGCGTGGCGCTTCAAAAACAGTAAAAGAAGCGTCTACCTCTCAACAGACATCTTCAGTTTTAAAAAAATTAATGCCTACAAACGAATAATGTTTGTCCGCTGATGAAGCTTTGGCCATGTTTGTTGACTGCAAATTAACTAAAGCTTCATACAGTTTGTTGATAGAAATGTCGAAAAAAGTTGGACACAATCTATACCTTCCATACTACAGACTCAAACAGGCCAATAAAGCATTTGATGAATCATATGATGGTACAAGTGAAGATGAAACAAGCGATAGTGACTGACCTTTGTTTTTAAGATTTTTCCATTGTTTTAGTTACTTTTACTCCCCAAGGAAATTTAAATTTTATTAGTGATATTGTTTATTATTAGCATTTGTATATAATTAGTAGTGTGTAGTATTGTAGTTAAATATCAATTTTCTGTAAATGTAAAGTATATTTTTTCATAATAAAATAATTTATGACTTTGATTATATATTTATTTGAGAAATATGTATTATGTACATAAAAAAATCGGACTGAGAATGATTTTACTAGAGAAACCTGGATTATTATTATTAAAATTTGGTATAAATTAAACTAAAATACCAGTTTGTTGCACAAATTATCCAAAAAGACCACATTTTTAAGTTTTTTTCTCAATAACTTAGTAAATATTAGCCCAATGTTTTTTTAATGTCAGTTTTCGGACTCAGCGACTAGAAAAACATTTAAAAATGCATTAATATAGTTTGTCCACCTAAATCGCTCATTTAGCCCACTGTGCGCCCTCGACACGCCGCAACTTGTTGTTACGTTTATTATTCATAAAATTATTTCTAATCTTTGCAATAACTTGACCCTTATATTATTAAAATTGCTCCTTTAGTCACTGAAATAAGGAATTGCAATATAATACCTTATAATATATAGAGCATGACCTTAGCGCTCTGTTTGCACCTCCATCTTTAATTAACTCGGATTCATATTGGAAAACGTTTCAACGAGTTTAATGGGCTTGGTGGACGTAGATTAAATTTTTCAAATTTCCAGAACGACGCGGCATAGCTCGCAGGTAGTCGAATGTTGACACAGTCTGGGTGTTTCCTCCTGATAAGAACCGAAGGCGGAAGCGCTCTTTAATTGTTCCCCCATAGAGAATTATTTTTCTTTCGACGAATGGAAGGGGCTAACGGCTGAAGGTCATGGGATTTTTATTTTCACGCACACCTGCCCTCCGTCACGATTATATAATGTCGCACGATGGTGACGATAAAATAAAGGAATATTAATTGAGTTAATCTGCAGTTTTAAGGGTGGTGATGCGATAACGTCTTTCTGCGTTGTAAAAATATATCAAAGAGAAATCGACGTGAATTATTATATTTTAGTAGTGATAATTATTTTTAGTTTCTATTATCTTGTTAAATGGATAGTTACTTACATTATGTTGTACATATGTAAATGATAAACCAATGATCTTACGAATAATTTTCTTGAAGAATTTACTCCGCATGGGGTTTTACTTTTCCGCACTCAACTATACTAGAGCGGAAAAGTAATGCAATAGTGTAAAGAAAAATGGAAAAATAATTTTTTTCTTGCGTTTATTTTTCGTTTTTCGGCCAAAAAACAAAAAAAAGGGATTCAAAAAATTTTTTCTCTGTGTATCGTTGTCGTTGTCGTCGACATTTTAGAACTTGTTAGCACGATAACTCAACTAAATCGAATCGATCTGGTTTTCATAGATTCTGATCGGGGACGCCTCCCAGACGACACTCATTGATTTTGAGGTGGATAGAACACACTCTATGATATTCATGGGTCATGAAAAAGTACAATAGTGGAGTACTTGAGAATTTTTTCTGTTATCACGATCACTCAATTAAATCGTGTCGGATCAATCGACTTTCGACTGATTCTGATTAAGGAGGTCTACCAGACGACATCTATTGATTTTGAGGTGGATAGGACACATCCCACCCTGTCCAGTGAATCATGAGAGAGCACGATGGTGGACTACTTGAAAAAAGTAAAACTGTCGCATAAAATACATATTCTGTATTTATGTGTTGGTTTATTTTCTCTCGGCCACTCAATTTCGAGATAGATATGTTCTACGTGCCGAAAAGTCCGTTTTAAGGTTTTAAAACTGTTTATTTCGTACGTATCTATGCTCGATAGACTTTCTGATACGAGTATATACGAGATTGAGTTATGATATTTAGCAGGCAGATGGCCATAATATTACTGTACGAATGTATGGACGTCCACATCCGAGGTGATACACCCCTAATTTTTTCAGAGCAATAGGTATACGGAGTATGCTTCTCACGATATATATATATATATATATATATATATATATATATATATATATATATATATTATATATATAGTTCATGTACCTGATGTTTCCTATTGGGAATAAATTAGTCGGCAAAAATTTTATTGTACTTTTTATCTTATATTACAATTATTATAATACAAGATAAGATCTGTTTGTGAAGACTACGAGTCAAGAGGCTCTAAGTCGTTTATTATTTGTTGGATACTTGTTTCCATTTTTATTTAATATTAACTTTCGTTAGTCCTTTATTCCTGTTTCCTTTACATATGTTTATACCATTCATATCTATTTATTTTCTTCTTTGCCCTTTCTTCTTCTTCTGAAAATTTATTTGGTTAAAACTGGTTTTGTTGAACTGCCAGTGCCGTCTGGTAACCTTATTATGTGGTCCAACAACCTCAATTTTTCGGTCTTTATTATATTATGGATCTATATATAATTTCGTTTATTCATTACTTATTCGTCTTTCCAAAACGTTGTCTACTTTTTTATCTTCGCATATTGTTTTCAATGCTGTTCTATCAAATATCTTCATTAAATAATTCCTGTGAACTCCTTGATTTTAATGATTTTTTACCATAAATTACAACTAGCGTAATTATTGTTTTGTATAATCTTTTTTTTATATTTCTCGAAGCATTCTTCCATTTCAATATATGAAACATCGCATCAATACATATTGGTTTCTCTATTATTGTTTTCTGTTTTCTTCATACTTTTTTTGTCAGTTGTTGCAAGTTATGAGTAAGCATTATTCTAAATAATTAAGTCTTTTATATTTCTTGAACTTGTATTGCGATCTTTTTGCTACTATCTTTAATTTTCTATAAATTCGTGCTTCATTCCTACCTACCACCAATAACTTTGTTTTATCACTATTTATTTGTAACTCTATTTTTATGAAAAACAGGAAGTTTTCCACGAACACCGAAATATTACACATTACCCGATGCACATTTTGCCAACCAAATTGGCATTATTAGGAAATGATTAAAAGTATTCTTGTCCGACAGATTATTAAAACTTGTTATAAATCTGTTAGCTTAATCATCTCCATACTATGGCAACTTCGTTCGCGAAACATGCATCGAGTAAGGTGTTATATTTCGATATCCGTGGAAAATTAGTCTCCTGCTTTTGTTGCTGCATCGAGGGTTTCAGCCCATTTTTAGAACCTACTCATACTAAAAAAGGTAGCAACTTTTCCAGCTTCTTAAAATGCTTCTAAATTGTTATTTGTCATCGAAAAAAGTACGATACAAAAGCTAATAAGTGAATAACTACGTTCAGTCTACTATATTAAATTTTTTAATTTTCTTTTAATACTGAATTCAGAACTAGTTCACAGAGAATCTCCTTGCTTATTGAAGTAATTTTTATGAATCTCACTAGTTTTAATTTTAGTTTTATCTTTTTTTTTATTTGTGGATAAAAGTCCACAGTGTTATCTATTATTTGTTTTAATATAAACACTTGATTTGTTACTCATCTCTTCTTCCTGAATCTATATTGATACTTACGTATTTTCATTCTCATTGCTTCATTTATGTACTTGTTTCTTAATTGCTACGGTCATGATTATATATGTATATTATATTGACGAAGGCAATACCTCTATAATTTTTAAAGTTTTACCTGCCTCTTCTCTTGTGTAAGGAACAAATTAGTGGTTCTATCAATTTTTGTGACATTACTTCTGTCTTTCATGTTTAGTAAATCATCTTAAAGACATTTTATTTTACATGCTGGCCCCCTACTACTGACATTACTTATTATTTTTGAATATGTTTATGATTTCATTAATTTTTTCTACTTCTGGTGGTTTTTTCTGCTCATCTACTTCTAAATCTTCATATTAAGCTTCTGCATTCATCTGTATCTATAAAAAATACCTCTGTATAGGGCTCCACCCATCTCTATAATTTTTTTGCATCCCTTCTATCAGTTGCTCCTCGTTATCTTTACAAAAATCAAGCTTATTGTATAGATTCCTTTTCTTTGTATTCTTGTGCCATGGTTCCATAGTTTTTTTCTATATATGCCTTCTGATTCATTATTTATAAATTGCTTCTAACACAGCTCTTTTTTTTGTCGATTTTTCTACTTCCTTCCTAGATTTTTCGTATTGTTCTTTATTTTCTAAATTAATATTGTCAATATTGTAGTTGTAGTACTTGCTGTTTATTGTTATTCGTATTATAACCATACCATGATTTGGTTGCTCTGCTGATTTAACAATGAATCCTTCTGCCGTTATTTACTTCGAAAGCTATTCTATATCTCTTTGGTGTTGCCAATTCCATTATCTGTTATATGTATTTATGCTTCTGTTTGTCTTCTGGTATTTGGTACTCTTCTGGAATTATTTTCTTAGGCGCAAGGATAAATATACTTGCTTCAATAATTGATATTTTAAGATATAGGTAGTTATTTCAACTTTGTAGGTGGTTAAAATCCCTTAAATTTTTATTTTTAATTGCGCCTATTCGATTCACTGGAATGGAATCGAATTTTCGTCGTTTCAGTATAAATGTATATATAATATTTTAATTAGATTTCTAAGCTTGATAAAATATTTATATACAAAAATTGATTTAGATCTGTATATTTTATTTGTTTTATATTATCTGTTTTATATTATAAACAAAATAGAAGATAACTATCGTAATATAAATACAAATTGATTGGCAGGCTTTATGTTTTAAGCAGGATGTATTTAAACTAAATTAAGTAACCAAGGGCTTTAGATATATAGAAATCAATTCCCTTAAAATCTCAGGCTATATGCGGAAAGGTTATACATATAGACGAGAACACATATATTCACGTTCAGAGCGAGAAAATCTATTGTTTAGATGCAGATGTTATTAGCTCTTTGTCTGGCATTGAAATGAAAACCCAGGGTATTATTATTTTCTTAAATTATTATCTTAAAGTATTAATAGATTTTAATAAGTAAATTTTAGAAACTTAGTTGATACTAAAATTAAAAATTGTTAACGGTAATAGTAGTAAAATTGTTTACTAATAGCCTCTACAGTAACATACCACCTAAAATTTCATTTACGACAATACATGAAGGAAAATATTCAACTTTTACGATAAAAAATACATTTGTGTTGAAGTGTTATATTCGTGAACCTAAATATTCAGCAATGTATTATGATATCGGATGTAGTCTCTCCTGATGTTGGGTTACAGTAAATCTTCTTTGCCCTCGGGAACGATATTAACCTTACTTTAAGCCCTACCAGATTTGCAAGTTGCTAATTTCCCGTATGCCCAGCGTTAAATTTATTTTAAAAACCTTTTTTGAATTCAGTCTCCTCTTAGAAATTCGATATCCTAGATATAATTAGAAACTTAAACAGGGAAGACCGCTAGAAATGGAAATTTTCCTTTGTACAAAACGTGTTTAAAGTAGTTTCCACGGAGATACTTTAAGTAAACTTGTTACAAATATAGTGGGAAATGATAACGAACTTGTCTCCACTAGAGCCTTAAATCTATCTACATATTATATAAATGAAGCAGTGAGAAGTTAGATGTTTAATTTTAACTAATACAAAACAAAATATATATTTTTAGATTTCAAATAATGTTGAAACTATAGCATTTTAATTGAACGATGTTTGTGTTCTGTTAAAGATAAGGCATCAATACTTGTCATCTACAAATCATGCGATGTCAAAATGCCGCTATTAACAGGTCAACAACGAATAGTTTGTATACAACTGTTTTGTTAAAGTAAGTGATAACTTACTGCTGCATTAAGAAAAATTTTCATAAGATTAGGACACAGTGAAGCCCATACAGAGTTAACAGTTCATAACTTAATAAAGAAATTTGAAGAAATGAGTTCTGTTATTGATATGGCAACACTAACACGTCCTCGTCGTGGTCGGGCAGATGAATATATTGCTGCAGTAAGAGAAAATATACGGATATATCCAAACACATCAATTCGAAATTGTGCAGAACAATTGTATCTGTCAAGAAACCAGCACGTATCGGACTTTAATCAGAGATCTGCACCTGTCAGCTTACAAAATTCAGTTCATACAACAATTAACCATTTACAATGTCGTACATTTGTTAATTGAGTGTTAGAAAAGAAAGAAGGTGATAGTGAAGTTGACAACAAGATGTTTTCCAGCGATGAAGCACATTTTCTTGTAAACAGCTACGAGTATTATTTATTTAAACATATATTACAATATACATTTATTACAATAGTTAAACTGGTGATTGTTACTTCTTAAATCTTAAATACCCTCAAACAATTATGTTTCTCGGAAGAACTTCATATAAATTAATTCTTAAACAATTTATTTGAATTCTAAATTTACTGTCTAAATATGAACGCATTCAGATTATGAGTATAATTTTTTCGATGCGTAGACGAATATAGCAGACAAGTATAGGCAAATAAATCTAGGTATTAGCAGTGAATTTCTAGTTTATTCTGATATAAAAAGGATGTACTGGATAAAATACTGTATTAATCAAGATGCCAAGTACATAAAGACACTTGGCAATTTGCCCGTTGTCCTTTCGTAAACTCCTAATATAAAATATGCAGCTAATTCAGTTCCCTTGTCTCTCTTTGTGTGTCATTTACTAGCCTTACATATTTGTATGCTTCTTTTAAGAAAATCAGAAGTACACCAATTACATCAATTTATTATATGGATTATTTAAAGAGTATACATTACAGTAAAGCTGAAGGTTTGTATTTTAATAGTTGAATTATATTGAGCTGTGCTAAAGAGTGGAAAGGGAAGACTGTTGTAATGGAAAATGTATACTATGCGAAATATTTCAGTCTATATAGGGTGATTTATCGAAACCGCTCTTTAGTGCCATTTACTTGTAATTATTCCTCTATTTAGTTATAATTATTTCCAGTCTATACTTGAATCAATAAAGGCATTTTTAATAAGGTTACATCCACATTTATGTCTACAGTTTCCACGAATTTCTATATTTCAGCAGAAGTGTGAATTTTTCGTATTTTTTGTACAGTTTTTCCTAAATTAAACTATGTTATATGTAGTTTGAATTATTTTTATAATTAATGGCTTTAAGTCATAGCATTTTGTGTTACCTGCTGAAGTTTTGCGTTTCTAGTTAGACAATAATAGTTTGTGTGTCCAACAACATGGAACATAATGCTTATCAATATTTTGATGATATTGTTTAAAAAAAAAGGATTTCTTCACATTAGATTAGTCGAAAGGAAGTAATCGGATAACCAGTTCACTTCCTTTACCTATATGTACATTTTTAATCGTTACAGTTAATGGAACATTGAAATTTCAACTGCATACCATTAGATTTATTATAATTATTTATAGTAGTAAAAAAATAATATTAATAAAAAACTATAATGTTCATATTTATTTGCGATTGGTAAATGAGAAAAGAGGACAGAGTAAGTATAATAAGAAAACGAAGAATATTTTATATATCATAAAAATATTTAATTTATATATATATATATATATATATATATATATATATATATATATATATATATATATATATATATATATATATATATATATATATATATATATACTTATAATGTAAATACTATAGGTAATAATATATTTCCTTTAACGCTCAAGGGGTGGAGGGTGGAAAATTGTGCATCGTCTCACGTTTTGAGGAATAGCGCCGATATTTGGAGTGACATCGAAAAACTTCAAATAAAAAATGTAAATTATAAAATTCTGTATCTTCTTGACCTAGACGTAATACGAATCACAAGGGAACTAGCTCCAGAGGTCCTTCTTAAGAGCATTTCGTGCAGATGCCAGAAAGGACTTGTGATTTCCGTAAAGACGGATTAAAATGCTCGGTACCGTGCTTGCACTGCAATGGGACGTCCTGTGAAGATATTCCTGACCATTTTTTGGATGATAAAAGTGACGAAAATGGCGCTGCAGGACACTTTTATCAGTATGGCATTGCCGATCCTACTTCAGAATTGATGCCTGAAGATAATAAGAGTGAAAGCGAGTCTGGTTTGCATCATCATAAGTGACGCAAGGTGAATTAAAGCTGGATTTTGATTGTGGATTAGGCCTTTATTGGGATACCAAATAAAAAACAACGCACCGATCAACTGGAATCGGTGATCCCCAATCACTGAAGGGTGTGATGTGAAAACGAGTTGAAAGTATGTAATGATGTATGCAAAATTATTGGTCAATTATACAAAAACATACAAACATATATCGATCTTAATATCTGAGGTCGATATATGTTATTTTAATTATCCATATTAAGTAATTAGAAAATTCACATATTTGAGTAGGTTGCAACCCGCTTCAAAAAATAATATTTTTCATTGTACTTGTATGTAACCAAACCCTAAAAATCAGGAATCATTAGACTCAAAAAATATTTATCTTAAAAAATATATATAGGGGAACTATTTGCAATCGATCTTTATACTAAATGAATGTGATTTTGTCGAAAATTGCAAATTACCCCCAAAATTTGGCGCCCTTTATCTCAAACTATTAGCCATAGATATATATATATATATATATATATATATATATATATATATATATATATATATATATATATATATATATATATATATATATATATATATATATATATATATATATATATATATCATCCTGCAATATTTTATTTCCCTTTGCAAATCAACACCCCGCCCCTTTGCCTGAACTATTAGCCCAATGACGTATTTGTTTATGAGTTAATTGGGTTTTATCATTACCTACAATGCTTAAATCCCATTCCATATTATTTTTCTACAATATGAGAAATACCATTTCCGAATTTATTGGTTTTTACATAGCTATATTTCGCCCTTTTGTCCTATTTATTTGTTTTATTTTTGAATATAATACAATTACTCGATATGCATGTTGGATATATGCCTTTTATCGGTGTTAGTGTGGGTGGTGGTGCGAGTCTTCAACATTATAGTGTGCATATGTCGGGAGAAAAATTCAGTTAGTGGCAGTGATCATCTCAAATGTATATAAGTTGGTACGTTACTCTGTAAGACTTTAAGATTTCGCTGATATTTTTCTTCTTTGTATCAATGTATTTATTCTACTGTAATTTTTTATTCTGACATGAAATGTATTTATTTAAGTTAATTGCATAGTCATTTTATCTAGTGTATCCCTATTTCCTTAATTAACAGAAGTATTCAAACGAGTTTATAACCATCTTTGTTTATATCAATAAGTTGCCTAGTTAGTGGTTTTAGATTAAAAATGTATCATCTTAAATAAAATATTGTCACGGTAGAAGTCATACAGATTTTTTTTAGCCACATGTCTTTAAGGGCAACTTAAGCGATCGATTGTTATTGGTTTTTATTTTTATCGTTATTGTTTCTTACTTTTATTAACTTGATAACTACTGTGTTGTTAACATCATGATACGCTTTTTTAAAGTACAATCTCTTATAAAATACTCAAAGTTTTTCGAGTGCAATTTTACAGTATATTAGGGTTTCGTATTTACCGTTTATTGATAGTGGGTGTTTTTTGAGAAAAAATATACTTTAGATTTTAATTCAATTTTAAAGTTGTTCAAAATCTCCTCCATTAATAATATGAAATTGGCTGAAATGCGTGAAGCGGTTTATATTGAGCGTTCAATAATTTTTAGGAAACTTCGATTTAAAATCGTTGCTTTAGATCCTTTATATTATTTGACCTACTAAAATAAATACATGCGCGATTTTAAGCAAGCTCACAAGAAGAAATCTAGGGAAGTTAAGTAAGGCAATCATGGTGGTCAATTAGTTGATCTTCGTCACTCTATCCATCAGCCAGGAAAAATAACGCCAAGAAATAATCGGACATTAAAATAATGAGTACGAACTCCATCTTGACATTAACTAAGTTTTGTGGATAACATCGTTATCCTTATTGTTTGAATAAATAACCCCTTAGTATGGAAGTAAGTTGAAACAGAGAAACTGTAAATATTTTGTAGCAGTTTGACTTTCGTCAAAGAAGTAATACCTTTAAAGTATGACCTCTTATCATTTTAGTCCATGCATTCATTTTATCTTGATGCTCGTGATCCACTAATTTAGGAAAGATTTTCTTGAGATCAATTTCTGCAGTTGTAATGATTTAGAAACACATAACTTTCATCCATTGTCAATGTTTGTCATAAATATCTCACACGCGATTTAATAAATATATATTCTGTGAAATCGCATTTAATTCCTATTTAAAAATAGTGCTCGATAACAGTATACCCACAGAAAAGTTTTCCATATGGAAGTGTTCTGTTAAAATGTGGTATTCGGTTGCAGTACGAATTTCCAGTTGGAAGTAAATTTCACAGTCTACTCTCATTGTTCCCGCAGTAAATCTACCACTGGAAATCATGAGTTCGTCGTGTTCTGCCACCACATTATGTAGACTACTTTGACCCCTACCACAGTTCTTAAGGAATAGCAGATTAACTCAATGCATTATCCGTTTGTGGATTCGGATACACTCTCACTCAGTACTACACCAACTTTTATACAATATCGATTATCAATGTTACTAACTGCAAAAATATGTCTTCTATAATGCGGAAGACATACACTACCACCCACACCAGCGTCAGTAAAAGGCATAAACTGATGCGTAGTTAAAAGGCAGGTTTTTAAATGTGTATTGTATATATTTAAATATGATATATGATTGATTTTATGATTCTATTTTTATTAATAGGCTCGTATACATTATAATATTATTAATATGCGGTTAATACAAATTTATCGATTTTCAATTAAGTACTTTCCTTACTGAGATGGCCTTCTGCTTAGTCTCCTAAACTTAATAGATTGACGCCATTGTCTTTGAAATATTGATAGACCTAACAGTAATTTGTCTCGGTGGTAATAATAGTTCCCGCAACGACCGTTACATTCCCCCAATAGATTGATGCTGAATATCCGCAAATCAGAAAGTTCTAAGCTAATAATTTGGGAAAGTTGTGATTAAACTTACAGCCCAACTGTGCGCAGAGACACAACAAGAATTATTGTATTTCCATTGTTTTGACATATTTGACATACGATTGTACCTCTATCATGGTTGGGCCTGCCACGCGCAGATGACGAAGGTTTGATAATGACCGCAAATAAGTGAATTATGAACAATTTTACGTTGTGGCCCCAAAGGGTCGAACGGTATCGTATACGAGAACCATTCGAATTCCATCCAAAGAGGAACATTCAAATTTGTGGTTTTTACAGTTAAGTTGGTGTTCTTCAGTTCCCGAGAGCACGGTTTAGTGCCTATATGTAGATGTAGCCGTTCGAGTAAATAATGCAATAAACCGCACTCAGTTCTCGTGTGCCGTCGTTTGACTTGTACCTATTAAAGTTTTAGTGTATTTTAAAGGTATTATTCCTCTGTCGTGCTGATATATTCCGTTGTAATTAATTCCGTCAATATGCTACAATTAAATATATGTGGAATACAAAGAACAATTTTAGTTATTGCAACATCCTAGTGAATTAAATTCTTTATCATAAATTAAATTGCTTTCTCATAACATTAGGCAATCATCTGAGAGAGTGTTTGGTGAAAAGCAAAAGCAATGTACATAATCACTATAGCAAAATTATGTGAACATTATAGAGTGGGCTCCGGATGAAGCCCATGTCGGTCTGTAATTTGATGCTAATGTTTCTTCATCTATTACAGGATATACTGAAAGACAATTATCATCCCAACAACCAATTATCCTGAGGACTGGACTGACGAACTCGCCTGCAGTGAATGATGAAACATCGCTCTCAGTTACAGTTCAAGATGGAATTCACTCCAAAACCAAGAATCAATATTTATTCCAACAAATTTTGTACAATATTAAAAGGAAGGAACTTAACAGAAAATAATTGAATACGATATTTTTTTCTAATTTTGCTTTTGACAGAAAAAAAAAGAAGTGACGAGGTGCTAATTAATCTAACTTGTTGGAATTGATTTGGCAGATATGTATTGTATTCGAGATAAGCATATATTGCATGAATATCTTAAGGCTAGATAGGTATAACTTATATAACCTTATAACTAAATAGTGAAAACGCTTCTAAACTGGAAGATTATTCTAATGGCCTTTACGCATCCCAAAAGGTTATTTTGAAAATCTAGGAGCCATAAATTTTTGTTTTAATCTAAATGTACAAAGAAGCCAAAGAAAGAAGTCCTTTGGTGCTAGATCAGGAGATGTCGCCTGCCACAAGATGGTTACTCGTCCGCCTAGAATGGCTTAGGAAGGCATTCTTACACTAAAATACCGTTATAAGCGGAACTCCCATTTTGATCGAACCACACTTGATTAAATCATAACTCTACAGTCCGCCTAATTTTCGCCACAATTTTTTGCTGTAAAGAAATCAAGTATTTGGAACAGGTCAGTGTTTCCTCAATCAAAAATGGACTAATCATATTATCCCCCAATATTTCACCCCATACATTTAATTTATTTTAAGTTTTTACTATAAAATAACTATGCTGATTTTTCTGTGATGTTATCTATGACTAATCTATGATATTAATTCATCTGTAAAAATAACATTCCTGATGAATATTTCATGTTCAATGAAACTAAATAAAATAATTTGCTTTATTCTTCTCCATTAACACTTCCCATGATTCTATATTACCACCACTCTATCTCATACAAGTTATTGTATTACGGGTATACACTTTACTCTGGTTTGTACTTTTATGAGCAATTCACTCGTCACTTTCCCTTGATATAGTAATTCACTTAGTAGCTTGCCGCGACCTGTAAGTTTCTATTAACAGATCCTTAGTTGTCACCTCTGTTATATACGGTTACGTACTGCATAATAGGATAATTCTTTATTGCCAACGAATTTGACTTTTAGATTTAGGTTAATTAACTTTGAAACTAGCATAATTGCATCTTATATTTAAATTTATTATCCAAGTTACGGTTGCAAATTGCATTAAATATGTTCCTACATTGGTTGAAATAATTTTGCTGCAGAACGAATACAAATTTGACTTAATAGTGCCATATTTTACGGAGCTTAAAGACGAGACAACACGAAAATTACATATAAAATATAAGTTTCTTGCATTTCGTGGCAGCTCTGTAATGACAATAGAATTTCGCGGAAAATACGAAACATCTAGACATAACTGTGGTAGCGCGGAAATAAATGTAAGCTCAAAAAGACAAAAACAATTATATTAAAAGTAATTTTAATGTACAATAGAAACATTCGCAGCGTGATTTGTTGTGTGTTAATTCTCGAAAGAAATGAGTGGGATTAAAAACGAATGCAATGCTAAACTTGAAAATCCATTGTTTCAATTTCCTCGCCGTTGGTAATTACATGCGGTTGATTTTTATTTTCCTGAAATTTAATATTGCTGAGAATTATGTAATTCATTGTTTATTTATTTTCGTAAGCTTCTCTGTCGAAGAATGGATGAATATATATTAAAGAATCTGCGTTAATTGGGGTTCATTGTAAGTTTAACAGTAAAATTATTCAAGAATGTTATTAAATTATTCAGCGTGGTGTCATCTGAATGTGTCTATATTTACTTGGATAGAAAAACGCTACGTTTCAGTTAAATATGAATGATAGTTTTCAGATTTAAACTGTACACTGAATACGGAAAAAAAAACAGATTCAAACTGATTAAATAATTGAATACATTATTTACATATTAATTATTTATTTATTTTTTATAACTTATTAAGAAGACAGCAAAGTAAATTTTGTGAAGAATTCCATTGACTTCTACACATAAATATTCAAAAAAAAATTTTTATAATATAATTTATTAAACTCAAATTGCTTATTACTAATTAAATCTGTATAGAAGGTCACTAGTTTTGAGGTACTTAAGTCGTCTGAGTTTACATAATCACTACATTAGTGACTAATCAGTCGCCTTTGTACTTGACTCAAAATCATAGAAGAAGAATATGTCCATACTCCATAAGTCTATACTGGTTTCAATATGGAGATATATCTGTATTTTATTATCAAGTGTTTACTAGGACTTTCTACCCATCCTTCAGTACATTTTGGAATACCTTAAACATAGTTGTATATTTTCATGAAAATATGTTTGCGCCAGGTGAGACGCCCGTTTAGGTGTATACCAAAATGTCATCGGTTGGTGGTAGTTGTTGGCCATTCTATATCTATATAGTATTTATAATTTTCTTGAAATTACTGAGGAGATAGTGTCAGACGCAAGAATAGCAGTATCATCTGCGGAGGTAGCGGTTGTCGTGGTGTTAGTAGTTGGAAGATCTGCTGTATATTAAATATAGTATAAGACCTACAACGCTACCTTGAGGAACACCGAATAGGGTATAAATCCGTATTGTCGTTTTATGTTTGACGAAGAAGTACTTATCTATTGCTGAGATATGATTTGATTACTTGATATATATTATAATGTATATATGGTTTGTATAATGATTCTTTGCATGTGCGTCATAGGTAACAATCGTATGAATCAGTCAACTGACATTTTTAACCTACGCATTTCGCTAATTGTGCTACAACCTACATCCCTTACTATTTGCGAGCAGTAGTCTAATCTAGGCCTACCTCTGCCTCTCTTCACTCCTATTTCTGCCTCCAAAATATCGCGGACTATTCCCCCATGTCTCATCAAGTGGCCTACCATTCTATCTCTTCTCTTCTTTAAGTTTTTCCATAAACTTCTTTTTTCGCCGACTTTCTCCAATACTTCTTCGTTTCTAACCCTATCAGTCCATGGTATTTTCATCATTCTTCGGTAACACCACATCTCAAAAGCTTCTAATTTCTTCCTACTTGCTTCCCCTACCGTCCAGGTTTCTCAGCCGTATAGTGCCGTGCTCCATACATATGTTTTCAAAAATCTCTTCCTTGTTTCTAAGTTTATTACCCCTGAGCATAAAAGTGCTTTCTTTTTGTTAAAAGCTACTCGACCCTGCGCTATTCTTTGTTTTATGTCTTTATCGCTTCTTCCATCCCAATTTACTTTACTTCCTAAATAAGTGAAGTCTTTAACTTCCTCCAATCTTTCATTATTAATTTGTACTTTCGTTTTTGCTCTGCTCTCGCGCCCTCTGCACACTAACACTTTAGTTTTGTTTTTATTCACCCTCATTCCGTATTCCTCTGTCAACACTGCCTCCATTTCGTTCAATGCTGATTCTAGTTCCTCCTTACTAGATGCTAATACTGCTATATCATCCGCGAATCTCAGCATTTTTAGTTTCTGTCCCTGTACTTTAATTCCGAAATCCACTCTATCTTTTACCACATTAATCGCCTCTTCGATGTACAGATTAAAAATTAGTGATGATAGCGTACATCCTTGTCTTACTCCTTTCCTAATACCTACTTCCCTTTTTTCCCCTTCTACTTCTATAACAGCAGTTTGCTCTATGTATAGATTGTGTACTACTCTCCTATCTCTATACTTCATTCCCGCGCTCTTTAGTATCTCGAATATTTTTTCCCATCTTACGTTATCAAAAGCTTTTTCTAAATCTACAAATCCTATATAAGCGTTCTTTCCTTTTTCTATTGTTTTCTCTAACATTACTCTTAGCGCCAGAATTGCTTCGCGAGTTCCCCTATTTCGCCTAAAGCCGAATTAGTCTTCTCCTAGTATTTCCTCCGCCCTATTTTCCATCCTCTTCTGCACTACTCTAGTTAAGATTTTTGACGCATGGGAAGTTAGGCTAATCGTTCTAAAGTTCTCGCATTTATCGGCTCCTCTCTTTTTAGGTATAGTAACGATAATGTTCCTCTTATAATCCTCCGGCATCTCGCCCGTTTCGTATATGTATTTTACCAGTTCAAACATCCTATTTACTACTTTCTGTCCCGCACATTTCAAAATTTCCGCCTGTATTTTATCTACACTCGGCGCTCTATTATTCTTTAGCCCCCTTAGTGCTATTTCAAATTCCTCTCTTAATATAGGTTTTCCTACATCTTCCCTATCGATGCTAGATTCTTCCTCTAATATCTCTTCTAATTCCTGACCTTCGTATAAATTTCCTAAGTACTGTTTCCATCTATCCGCTTACTCCTCTCTTCCTATCAGTATGTCCCCCGATTGACTCCTAACGTTTCTACTTATTGTTCCTATATCCTTGAAGTTCCTCTTAATTATTTTGTAAGCCTCATCGGTCTTACCTACTTGCAAATTATCTTCTACTTTTTTTTTGCATTTATCCTCTATCCATTGTTCTTTCGCTTTTCTACATTTTCTAATGATTTCCCACTTTATTGACTTATACGTTTTCAGTTCTTCTTCGTCTCGTCTGTTTTTGTAGCCTCGTCTCTTTTGCATTAAGTTTAAGATTTCGTCCGTTATCCAGGGCTTCCTAGCTTCCCTTTTATCGTGTTCTAAAACGTCCGTTGCCGCGGAAGCTAGACTATTCTTGATACCCTCCCACTCAGTTTCTGCGTTCTTGATTTCGTCCTTACTCGTTTTATTTATTAATTGATCTGTTTTCTCCTGGAACTTATCTTTCATATTCTGATCCCTCAATATGTCTACATTTATACGTTTCTTATCCTTCCGGGTTTTCAGATTTTTGAACTTTAATCTAGCTTTCATGACTACCAAGTTGTGATCGCTGTCTACATCTGCTCCTGGATAACTCTTACAGTCTTTTACTTGATTTCTAAATCTCTTCCTAACCAGAATGTAGTCTATCTGATACCTGTCTATCCCTCCTGGCATTTTCCATGTGTACCGCCTCCTAACGTGATTCTTGAACAAACTTGATAATGTAAATAGAAAATGGTGCAAAATAGACATGTAACGTGATTTGACTAAATGGTTTCATTATAAATTAGAGAGTTTAATAAACATAAAAAATGTGTAAGGGCAACTTAGTTGTGTAAAAAAGTATTTCTAGGATAACCAGAATTCGTTCAAAGTATACCTTTCTCTAAATAAGTTTTCGCTCAATGAATGTGATCATTAATATAATATTTATGTATTGTCAAAAAATATGTATTTCTATTTCTGTTTCAAAACATTAAACGATAAAGAATTATTGCTGAATAATATTATGTTTAAAATAAATCAAGATAAACGAAATAAAAATAATCCTTCCAAGAAGCTAAAAATGTACAGCCTTAAATTCGCAAATCATTTAGTGGATCAGATTAAATAACGCTTAGATTAGATTACTTATTTTTCCGATTTGGTTTTATGTAATATTTTTGGAAAGTTGAACATTACCCCAGCATCATCTAAGTTGCTCCAACTGAGACCGGAACTACCAGTGGACAGTTAGTATGTAATATGTGCTAAATATACGATATTACTGTTAAAATTACTTTAAACCAGAACATTGTAGTCGTTATATTGTCATTACCTGCATATTAGAACCATATAGTTCTATTACTCTCAAGTAACTTTTGAAATATATTAAATGCTATTGAATGTTATTAGAACAATGAAGTATAAAATAGTATGAACAAACATGTGGTGTTTCTTATTTGTTATTTAGACGTTTCTATAATTTTGAAGTATTTCCAAAATAACAGCCACATTGTCGAGATTTTAGGTATTCCTTTAAAGTTATCAAATATCCAGTAGTAATTTAAAATAAAAATGACATTTACTTTACATTCTCTCTATAGTTATTTTCTAAATATGTATACGCTACATTTATTTACAAAACACTGGACGTTACTATTTTAAATTCAATTTTTCGATTTGACACATTTTGATTTACTATATTTTGAACTGTTACAAACAATATTGTATACACAGTAACAGCAAAATATGCAGCTGTTGTGCAATTATACTTATTTAATTAATAAAATGATATTTAAAACACTATTCCCACAATTTTGAGTAGGCGCGTGGTTACTCTTCCATCTATTATTATATGTATTATTTTGCCACAAATATGTTGTGGCGGTTTTAGTTTTTGTACATTGACAAAGAGTGAATAATTTTAATACGACGATAAAATTTATATAATAATGTATATAAGTATGGTGTATACTAATTTTTAGAACGCTTTTGACGAAGTGAATAATAATATACTGATTTAAAAATTATAATTATATGGATTCTGTAGTAATCATCTTCACTTAGTAAAATGGTAATTATCCGGACGTATATTATTTATTTTATATAATGTCTTTAAATTTGAGACCTTTTTTCTGTGAAGAGGGGTACTCTGAAGGACCTCAAGGTTCAGATTTGGGACCATTATTCTTTATCTTACTTATTTAACACTTCTTAACTATTTATATCTAATGCTTTTGTCGTATCATCTTGTTGCACATGCCCATGAAATTATTTTTAAATATAATCTACTTAGAGGATCACTTGAAGTTGTAGAAACTCATCGACTAACGCGTTCTGAAAATATTAATGACCTTGGTGTATACTTTTATGAAAAAATATAACTCTTTGGGCATGTTAACCATGTGGCTCTTAATTCATATACAACCCTTGATATAGTGATTAGAAATACGGCCTTATTTAATAATACTGTTCCATTAAAATGTTCATATTATGCGATATTTCGTTCTAAATTAGAATATTGTAGCATTATTTGGTATCCCCGGTACATAACTCATATGAATCTACTTAAAAATATTCAACCTGCATTTCATAAAGTACTCGTATATGCCATTTCGCATAGATAATTATTACTTAATAAGGGGTTAGTATCACATTCTGATTCTACAAAGATTTAATATCCAGTCATTGAACCCTACGGGGGTGTTTACTAGCTTGCCATTTTTATTTAATAACAGTAAAATACTTTTTAGATATACAAGAAGGTTTTATTTTATAACATAGTTCAAAGACGTTCTTGTAACGGGATAGTTGACATCATATAACAACTAAGTAAAAAATATTCCTCATTTTAGTCTCCTATCCATAATAAATTGGCAACTACAAGTCTCAGTTGCAGTTGTTGGTACGTAGCAACATTTAAAATTGCTGCTGGGGTATAAATTAATTTTCAGTGATTATTTTCGTTATTTCAAAATTCCTATTTTCGAAAACCACTATTCGACTGTAGATATAATTTCTGATTTGGAATATATCAGAAATCGATTAAATCTTAAAGAAAGGGAACCTAAACATATGTTCATTTTAATAATACAAGCCAACAATACGACGTTGAAAACGATATGTAAAAGGGAGAATGGTTGAACGAGTTTTATTAAAGTTTTTGTCAACTGTTCACAAGTGTGCTATATGAGCGTGGTGGCGGAAATCTATTTTAATATTCATACACACATAGAGGTATATATATTTTTTTATGAAAGTTAATGTCTGGTTTCATAGATCAGAGATTTACTATCCGCTATACTAAATGTATATTTTAAATACCGATGAATATAATAAATGCATTAGCATTCTAATATTAGCTATAACCAAATGGTATGTTTTAAAAATTTGGATCGTTTAACATTAAACATGTATGATGGAAAATGATGGAAAAGGTAATGAACTTTTCTGTGATTAATTTAATGTTAAAAAAATGTATACAGCGCTATAATTTTCGAAATCAGAGAATTAATTGATTGAATAACGATTTATGAATAACATTAGAACAGGGAAGCTGAAATAATTCAGAATTAATATTTCACAATATACGGTAGCATGTGGCATACGTCTTTATAATTATGAACAGATTCAGTAATTCTTTGTTATTTAGTGTAGCGGTTATACTTTTACATTTCATTCAAATATAACAAGGAAACTGTATTTAATTAATTATACAATGTGGTGATAAACTTTCCCTTTCTTTTTTTTTCAATTTTCGGGGAAAACTGCTTGAGTTATGGTACCTTATATGTCAGCTTATTTGAGTTGAGTACCTTATATATTCATTTATGTTTAAAATACTCCAAAATATTTGATTAGGCACATTGATTTCGGTGGAGATATCTCTGCTAGAATAGGGGGTACATACCATTTTTATATTAGTTTATGACAGTGTGATTATTAGGGTTACAGTAAATGGTTCGGGTTACGTAAATGTGCTTTATTATGGGAAAAGTCTCCTGAATTTTATTTCAGGATCACATTTTATTGTTGGAAAATTATCTTGACGTTTCAATAACCTCAATTGTGTATTTAAATCAAATAGACTGTTTCAGCAAATTTTATGGTTAGGAAATTGATACAATCTCCAATCACCATTGCTTCACTAATGGGTGCCAGGGATAGGTTATAAGAAGAATAATCAACAGAAGACTAACATGCATTGGTATGTAGTACAATGTCTTATACATTGCCTATGTATTAGATAGTTTTCAATCAACTATGTATTAGATAACTATTTCAGTATCAAGAAGATTTTATTTAAAGTATTTATTTTTGTTGCTTATTTTCAACAAACCTATGTGCTTAAGTAAACACTGATATTTATTTCACGATCCTTAAGGCAATAACAACACAAAGGTGTACAATAGTACTAGCTAGCAACATTTATTCCTTGTTGCTCACATTCTTCATTTAACTGAACTCTACCGTCGTCACCCGAACTCTTCTCTGTCACCATGAATATATTACACTTTCTATATGAAGTTACGCATCCCAAAGATTAAAATTTATGTATAAATTGCTTGAGTCATCTGATCTATCTTCAAAAATCGCGCGATAGCTTCTGAAGCAGTATTATTTTCATAAAACCACTTAATCATCTGCACAATTTCTCGATCGTATAAACTTATCACAGTAAAAAAATTACCAAGGCAGTTGAACATTAGCCTACCTCACCAACAGAGCCCAGCTGTCAAGTTCTTGCCACTCTTATAACCTGATAATAACTCCCGCGGCTACCATATGCATCTTCCCTCTTCTGTTGTTTAACAATTAGCTTTTCGGTAGCATTTAGGCCAAAGCCATTATTAACAACAGAGTAGATAAAAGGTTTTTCTTTCTAGAACATGAATTCTTCTATTTATCTTCTTTTCCACCACACATCAGTAGGTTATTCACGATTTGTACTTCTCAGGTATATATAAAGCATACATACAATATTTTACTATTAAAGTAGAAGAGATGCAATTATTTATGAACGAAAACTGAGCATTACGTCTAGCGTACCGTTGGATAAACATAAAATATTATACTAAATAACTTTCATATAAGTCAGACAAATAAGTCGAGACGAAGTGGAGGCAGGAGGTAGGAAATATAAGAATGCGTATCTTGTTTACATTAAGCGCTGAAGAGAAAAGAAATATCCGAGCAAGTAAAATATTTTCATTCCTCGGGAAAATAAAAAATTGCTGTATTTAGCTGGTTGCTAACGGGCTTTCCACTCCCCACGGAGGGACATAAATCGACACTTTAAATACATTCATAAAACGAGACGACCGCGTTGCCAAAATAAAACGTTCCTATTTATACCTTTCTAATTATAATTTAGACCTTTTTGTTACGGTAAGGTACGGTAAGCACATGAATAAAGTACATAAAATAAACCTTTAATTTTATGTGAATGTTTAAACGCAAACAAACAGGCGGACGATTTATGCTTAGATATAAATATACTTTAAACATGAATGAATTCTCTACAAAGTATGTTCTTTGACCCCTTGGTTCGACGTAAATCTTTATAGCGACAATGGATGATTTATTATTGCGGAGTATATGGTACATTTTCGGTTATATAACACTTTTACTATTATTTCATGCTAACAGCACATAATAAGGAGTTGTTTCTTATTCTATGATACCAGTGTGAAACTCGGCATGAATAAATAACACGGCAATACTATAGAACTCTTTAATCCTTAACAAATTTGGCACTGGGTACGAATCTGACTGATTCAATTTTTTTTGCAGTGAGATACAGTGTTCGAGAAAATGAATTTTCAACTTATTCACAGGTCATGTTCATTTTTCTTATCAAATAATTTCACTTTACACTACGTATATATCTAATATTAATGTAATAGGTATTAGGATACTACATTTGTACATATATTAACGTAAATAACAGAGGCGGACTTACCACGAAGAGTAGATTACATATAAAAATTATTTACGTATAGATTTACCTTTCATTGCATGGTCATTTAGGAACAAATGAGTAATTGTATTCCGAAAAATGCGTAGTCAGGTCCGGGGGCAGGGCAAGTCATCACGTCACCGTATTGTCAAACCGACCTGGACAACACAGTGGTTCTTCAAAGTAACATCACCATACACCTAACACCATTTATGCGTATGATCACATGAGTATATTATTAGTAGCTGCTCTAAACGTTCAGCAGTCAACGAGCTTAGTCTGTCAATAAATATCCATTTATAATGTGAAAATGATCATTTTATATCAACGGAAGTCAACGGAGCATACAGGAAATATGAATTGTAGAGCCTTCATATTGATTTCTGGACTAGACATATGAACTTCCTTCTGTTGTAAAATAACAGACAAGGTGTAAAATAAAATAAGAGACAACACCGATAATAATTATTCAAGGAGAAAGAGTCTATATAAGTGAAAAAGACATAAGTGAGGCTGTCAGGAAGCTCAAAAATGGAAAAATGTTGTGGACCCGAAGGTATCTACGCCGAATTTCTGAAAAGTGGAACACCAAAACTATTTAGGTTACTCACGTACATATTTAATGAATGTTTAAATGGACAAGAAGTTCTTAGAATATGGGGAGAAGCACACATGATCTCTATACATAAAAAAGGCAACAAGGACAACTGTTAAAACTATAGAGGCATATCAATAACGAGCACGGTAAGCCGACTATATGGAAGAATACTTCGAAATCTTATAGAAGAAGAGTTTTGTGACGAAGAAGAACAAAGTGGTTTTCGAGCAGGTAGATCCTGTAATGACAACTTATTTTGTATGAAACAAATCATTGAAGAAAGAGCAGCCACAAACCAAGAAACTCATATTTTGTTTGTAGATCTAACAAAGGCGTATGATAATATACCAATATGTAAACTGTGGGAAACAATAATGGACACAAATATAAATCACACACATCACGGCAGTACGAAATCTGTATAAATATTCAAATTCCAAAATTAAAATGGGGAACAAGCTATCGCGACCTTTCCAAGATACAAAAGGTTTGCGACAAGGACGTTGCATCTCACCCACTTTGTTCAAGATATACATCAAGAAAGCTCTGTGGAAATGGAAACAGAAATGCCACAGAATGGGAATACCTCTATCAAACTCAACCATTTCCACATTACAGTTTGCAGATAATCAAGCAGTACTGGCAGGTGACAAAGAAGATCTAGAATACATGACTAGGAAATTGAAAGAGTCATATGAGGAATGGGGTCTGTCAATGAACACACAGAAAACAAAATATTTGTGCATAGGCAATGACAAGAGTGACTTACATATCAACGACTTGGAAACAATAGAAGGGTGCAACGAATATAAGTATTTGGGAACTATGTTTGATTCAACGGGAACAGATGATAAGGAGATAGGAGCAAGAATAATTCAAGCAAAAAGAGCAATTGGGTGTTTAAATGGTATTCTGTGGAACAAAAACATAAACAAAAGACGAAAATTTAATATTTACAACGCCCTAATAAAAAGCACCTTAATCCATGGCGCTGAAACATGGAGGCTTACGGATAGAAATAAGAGGAGGATTGAAGCTACGGAAATGGATGCTCTGAGAAGATCGGTTGGCATATCAAGAATTCAAAGAATAAGAAACGATGAGGTACTTCAACAAATGGGAGTTACAGACACTATAACCTGTGATATTGAAAGAAAACAGCTTATATAGTACGCTCACGTACACCGTATGACAGATTCTAGATTACCCAAACAAGCCATGACGTGGATACCAGCACATCGGAGAAAAAGAGGTAGACCAAAGAGAAGCTGGACAGAGGGAATAAGAGAAGCCATGAGTGCCCGTAACCTACAAGACGGCCAATGGGAAGATAGGAAGAAGTGGAGTATAGAAATCGGACAACGTCGTCGAACGTTCTAAACCGAACATATATATATATATATATATATATATATATATATATATATACTGCTGTAACTGTAGACAATCCCGGGTTGTTATCCAGAACTGCACTAATTTTTTTCTTTATAGCCTTCGCAGTATCCCTCTGCAACGGAAAAATGTACTGCCGAGAGTCTTAAATAACGTTTATAACATCTACTATTAAAAATTCATCTATCTGTGTTTGTCTCCAATTTTTCAATGGATTTTGGATGTGCAATTCTTCGTGCATACCGAAAGCCCCTGAAAAATTGAACAAATAGAAACCACAGACAGATGAAATTTCAATAGTGAATTTTCAATATAAACGTTGTTTGGGAGTTTCGGCAGCACATTTTTCATTCGAAGGGGGATACTGCGAAGGTTATAAAGAAAAAACTTTACTGTAATTTTGGATAACAGCCCGGAGTTTTCTACTATAGCAGTTATAGTAGATATTTTAGAACAGAAAGGAGTTCATGTATTTAATCCAGAAATCAATATGAAGGCTCAACGACATTATTCATATTTTTGGTATGCTCCGTTGATGTAAAATGGTTATATTCATATTATAAATGGATATGTACTAACAGACGTGGCTCGTTGACTTCTAAACATTTAGATCAGCTACTAATAATATACTCATGCGGTCATACGTATAAATAATGTTAGGTGTGTGGTGATATTACCTTGAAGAACTACTGTGTTGTCTAGGTCGTTTTGACAATACGATAACGTGATGACATGCCCTGTCCCGGACCTGACTATGCATTTTCTGGAATACAATTCTCATTTCTTCCTAAACGCAATCAAAAGTAAACTAATATGTGAATAGTTTTTATATGTAATCTACTCTTCATTATAAGTGCGTCTCTGTTATTTACATGATGTCGGTAGCCAAATTCGGGGCTTATCTATAAGTTTTATACCGGTTTATATAAACCGTTCTGCAGTTAGCGATATCCCGAGATAGGTGACACTTTGCACCTTCCTTGTGGTTTTGGAACAATTACTGTATTTCAGTGCTAACTCTGTTAGATAAAATACATAAAATGTCATGTAATTCAGTGCTCGGCGTTTGGAATATAGCCAGGAGAATAGCTGTTTTGACCTAATTTGTTTAGTCCTTATTATATAAGGCATTTGCAGATGGGGTGGAATATAATCTCCTTATTTCAGTAGTTTTATAAGTTTTATAACTTATGAAATCTGTGTATACTGATTCACAAAATCCCAATTTTTATTTAGGCATGCTCAGTGATAAAATCACATCGGATTTGATAGAGGACCCTTGAATATTAAATGGATGGCTACGTGACAACTCTAACCATTGCAAGTAAATTAAGAAAATCCTAATGAATAATAAGTTTTATGACGATTTTTTGAATGAAATGTATAAAGGAACTGTTATAGCATATACGTACATTAATATCATCATCATCATATCGGTTTATAACGTCCTTCGCCGTCTTCCGATTCCTAATCTCCATTCCCCTCTATTTCTCCACATGTCCTCGTCCAGACCTCTCTCCCGAATATCATTATCAATGCCCTCTCTCCAGCTTTTTCGTGGTCTTCCTCGCCTTCTTCTTCCTTGTGGTTTCCAGTTTAGAATTTTTTTGGGTATTCTGTCATTTGGCATTCGCTGAACATGCCCGTACCATACGAGTTGTTTGGTTCTTATATCATCTATAATGTCATATGTTATTCCCATCATATCTCTTATTCTCTCATTTGTTACCCTTTCTCTCTTTGATTTTCCAACTGACCTCCTCCAAAAGTCCATTTCTGTGGTTCTTATCATTCCTTCTGTTCTTTCTTTTATTGGCCATACTTCACAACTATAGGTTACAATACTTTTAATTATAGAATTATATATTCTTCTGTTATTTTCTTTTGTTATTTGTTTATCCCATAGAATGCTGTTCAACATTGTAATTGCTCTCCTTCCTTGAATGTTTCTTTCCGAAATCGCTTCATCAAGTTTCCCATCGTTTGATATTTTCATGCCTAGATACTTATATTCATTGCAGTGTTTGATGTTTTGCCCGGTTGACAGAAGTAGATCTTGTTGTTGTCCTTCAATACACATGTATTCCGTTTTCTTCACATTAACTTCTAAACCCCATTTTTCATACTCCTCGATAAGTTTGCGTGTCATATATTCCATATCATCGATATCTTGTGCAACAACAACTTGGTTATCCTCAAAGGATAATGTGTATAGTGTTGATGTATCATCTATTGGTATGCCCATATTGTGACATTTTCTTTTCCAAGTCATCAATGCGCGTTCTAGATATATCTTAAATAGTGTAGGAGATAGGCAGCATCCTTGTTTAAGTCCCTTAGTTACTATAAATCCCGTTGTTATATTTTACATTAATATTAGGTATCTAAGTAATGGAAAGTGAAAGTTACTTGATGAGAAAATGTGGTAATGTGGAAAAAAGTTCTAAAATCATTTTCTCAAAAACTGTGTTAGCATCGAATTGAAAAACTAAAGACTATTTTTTGAAAATATTACAAATAATAAAATTCTGTATCTCTATGTTCCCTGTCTTGAAAAAATCATCTGTGGAAGTTCTGGAATACCAGGACACTATTTATAAAATTCCCGAGTACGTTTCCCGAGTTCCCGAAAATTTAAGAGACACCACTCTAGAATTTAATTCTATTAGTTCACCTACATCTGGACAAGACTTTTGAGTCATTTATTTTATAAGATGTAAAGCATGCAGTATACATATAATACGTATTACATACATTATGGTATATGGGTTTGGACCTCATCAGCCACTGATCACATGCATCAGCCACTGATAAGAGGCGATCCCCTCTTATCCGGGTCATTATCCAAAAATGCTATCCCATAAAAGGAGGAATTTATTTACGTCCGCCGCCTTAAGTCTCGCCTCCTCTAGGATAACAGGGGTCCCTAATATAAGGTACCTCTTCTCTTTCAGTGCGGGGCAGGTGTATAATACGTATTAAATTTTACCTTAACTGGAATAATTTATGTAACTCGAATATGAAGTATTTCGGCAAATAAGAGTTCCTGAAATAGATCAGTTTTTAATATTGGTTACCCAGAATTAAGGGGTAATGACTTTAGTTATCTTGACCCTGAGATTGAAATTCTCCACCTTCGAGTCACAGAATTTATTCCAGTTAAAGTTTCCACCCTATTTAGTAAAAATGATTCAAAAAAGTATTGTCTTAAATAAAACTCAAGTCATAATATACGGCAACTGGAAAGAAATAAACCCTCAGTGATATAAAGAACAGAACTGTCTTGTATATTTTTTTCTACCCTAGTAAATATACATATAATGTTTCGGTAAAGCAATATATTCTGAGGAAGTAGAATATATTGAAAGCCATTTGGGAGAGAATCTTAGAAATATTGGTCCATTTCCTTTTATGTCGAAATAAAAAATATACTGACATATGGAAATAAAATTCGGCTTAATCCAACGGTATGATTTTAACGCAAAATTTTATTTGTACCATTTATTACTCTAAATTTATGTATTTATGAAATATATGCGGTTTTTATAACTAATATTAATTAATATTAAATAGTACCTTTCCTAATTTAATAATTGAATAAAAGTGATTACTGAAATTGTCATTAACCAAATAATTTAGTTTTTAATCTGTGTATTAGGGTTTTGTTCATAGACAGTACCTCTGATAAAAGAGAGTTTATAATAGCAATAATAAACATATTATAATTTATTATATTCACAAAATTTAGCATTAATAATAATTACAACAATATTTACCAAATGTTAATAAACAGATTAGGCAGTAATATATATTCAATTTTATCCATTTAAAAATATCATAGCATGTAACAAAACATCATATAAATTTGCATGGGCTTTTATAATACAAATTTGATTTGTGAAATATATATTAATATAAATATATGTATTGAAACATAAATAAAATGATAGGAAATAAATAAATATTCAACAAAACATAACTCAATAATTTAAAATTATGTATGACACGTAACAATATTTGTATTATACCGGGTGTCCAAAATGTCTGGAAACGGTCAAATATCTCGAGAAATACAGATTGGATCCAAATAAGGAACACTTCCTTAGTAATTTTAAAAGCGCTATCCAAAGACACCAAATGCGACACCGCACCCCCACCACTTGGGATGAAGAAATTTTAAAATCTTAAATAGATACCCCTAGTTTTTATTACAAAATCGAATTCTTCGGCAAGAATTACGACAAATGGCGCTGTAACCGTAAAAATACTTTTTTTTGTAATTTCTAAAAAATTCTACGGAAGAATGAAAAATAATAAAGTACGAATTTATACACTTAAAAACTTCCATTCAATGGTGTTAAATTTAATACCCTTCCACCAGCGCGAAAGTGGAGGGCAATTTTCAAATACTAAATGGAAACCCTGGTTTCATATTAACAGTGACTTAATTTTCCACAAAAACACTAAAGCACTATGCACTACACTCGATGCGCGTTTCGCCAACAAAGTTGGTATAATCTGGAGATGATTAAAACTGTTTTATTAAGAGTTTTAATGGTTCATCTGTTAGAATGGTTGCCCAACAAACAGGCATAAGCAAATCAAGTGTTCATAATATATTGATGGCAAATAAATTTTGTCCCTATAAAATTAAATTAACGCAATAGCTTCTAGGGGACGACTTTGATCGTGTATTTGAATTTTGTGACGAAATGATGAAACGATGTGACGAGAATGGACAATTTTCTATCTGAACATGCTTTTTTGATGAAGTCACACTTCAATTGAGTGGAGAGGTCAATAGACACAATATGCGATACTGGTCCGATGAGAATCCTCATTGGTTGAGAGATTCCCATCATACACAATATCCATAAAAACTGAATGTTTCGACTGGAATTTTGTGCAACCGAATTGTCGGGCCGTTTTTCATCGATGGTAATTTAACTAGTCAAAAGTACATCGATTTATTGAACAACCAGATAATACCGGAAATAGAACACTAACAATTGCCGGTACAACGTTAGACAGTGTTTGGTTTCAGCAGGATGGGGCTCAATGTCATTTTGCAGTGATTGTACGTAATGTATTAAACACCACTTTCCCTGGGAGCTGGATTGGTAGAAAGGGTGAGTGGCCAACCAGATCACCTGATCTAACTCCTCTAGATTTTTACTATTGGGGCTATTTGAAAACAATGTGTACAGTATAAAACGGGCACACATCGATGAATTAACGGAATAATACAGTATTCTAATACACCAGAAACTTTGCAGAAAG
This sequence comes from Rosalia funebris, assembly GCA_037954035.1. Classification (NCBI taxonomy): domain Eukaryota; kingdom Metazoa; phylum Arthropoda; class Insecta; order Coleoptera; family Cerambycidae; genus Rosalia; species Rosalia funebris. The sequence continues at coordinate 16,809,012 of JAZFAV010000016.1, read as the reverse complement.
TAATTGATAACATGTACGCACGATTGGGACACTGTCGAGCAGCTGAAGATCATCAATTTGATTATCTTATTCAGTAGGGGATTTTGTCGTTACAGTCTCGGCGGTGAACGGCAAGGGAACTCACCTAAAACAAGCACCCTGAGGGTAAGAGACAAGGGGACTCATCCAAAACAGGCATCCCGATGGTGAGAGGCAAATTATAAAAAAAAATATTTTTGCGATTATAGCGCCATCTGTAACGAATCCAAAAAAACCGTTTCAAACAAACTTGACGTAGTTTTTGCCGTAGAATCCGATTCTATAATAAAAAATAGGGATACCTATTTTAGATTTTAAAGTTGCCTCCTGCCCCACGCCAAAGCATGGGTGTGGAGGGTTATGTCTTGTATCATTGGATAGCGCTTTTAAAATTATTAACGAACTGTTTTCTATTTTCTGGATCTAATGTGTATTTATCGAGATATTTGGCCGTTTCCAGACTTTTTGGACACCCCGCGTGAATTATGTATATGTTACTGTGAAAGTCCGAAATTAGTGAATGTCGACAAATACCAAATGCCTTGGTGAAAGACCGAACGTTTATTAATTTTATTATACATTCGAACTTTCACCGGTGTATGTCGACAAACACAAATGGGCTCCGGTGAATATCGCAAACGACAGGTAGTAACTTGCTTTTGGGCGGTTCCTGCATCCTGTTTGTTGGCTTTGGTTTCGTCAGTTTTACGCAAGATCTAATAGCGTATGTGCAAGCTTGCTAATTTAATTTGTTTTATTAGATATTATAATTTGTGCTCAATAGCTACTGCAGTGAATCGTGATCAGTTTTTTGAAAAGTTACATGCCTTAATTGGAAGTAAACGAGAAGACAATTGTTTTAATTTTTATCAAGAAAGGTACTCTAAAATCGTTTCTGAAGTGATTTCTGCTAAAAGTAAGTATAGTACACCTTTGGACTACAGACGTTTAAAACGTTTTGACATTTTAAAAGTTAGCGATGAAGAAAAGTTAATTGTGCCACTAAAACCAGGAGAAACGAATATCCAGTATTATGTTACAAATAATGAGCTGTTTAATATACTTTCCGAAACTCACATAAGAATAAGCCATGGAGGAAGAACACGAATGCTTAAAGAATTGCAAGTTAGATACAAAAATATTACTTATGAAGTTGTAATGTTGTATTTAAATTTGTGTAAACAATGTCAAATGAAACACAGTGCGTCTAAAAAAGGTATTGTTGTGAAACCAATGGTCAGTTCCGAATTGAACCCTAGATGTCAAGTCGACTTGATAGACTTGCAATCACACAGGGATGGCGATTACAAGTTTACAATGGTATATCAAGATCATCTAACCAAGTTTGTCCAGTTGCGACCTTTAAAAAGCAAGAGAGCGGAAGAAGTAGCATATCACTTTCTTCATATTTTTTTAACATTTGGTGCTCCCGCTATATTGCATTCGGATAATGGTAGAGAATTCAGTAATCGAGTCATATCTGAACTATGCGCTATGTGGGAATATGTTAAAATAGTACACGGAAAGCCTCGTCACAGTAAACGCAAGGCTCAGTCGAAAGAGCCAATCAGGACATACAGAATATGCTAACTGCATGGATGCAAGATAATGACTCAAATAAATGGTCAGAAGGTTTGCCGTTTGTCCAATTCGCCAAAAACACAACATATCACGAAGGAATACGCCAGGGTCCATATGAAGCCTTCTTTGGCGTTAAATCAAAAAGGGGCATAGCATCATCATCTCTCCCTCGCGGGCAAATTGCAAACATTGAAATCGAAGAGCAGTTAGAAGCCTATGTTAACACTTTTGAAGAAAATTTGGGTAGTGACCATATTGATGACCATATTTCAGATGGAAGCGACGTGGATAACCAAAATACCATTGGAGTTAATCTGGAACCTAGCACGTCTTCATCTCAAGCATCGACTGATCCGCAACCTAGCATGTCTTCATCTTAAGTACTGGCTGAACAACAAGAGCTAATTTCTTCAAAGAGAGTAGCCGCAAAAGAAAATCTTCTACTTCAAGCAACAAAAATGTTACGAACGTCAAAAAAAAGTTTCCTCCGGCCTAAATTAGTGATACCGTAAGAATTCAAGTTCCTGATGTCGACCGTGGTCGTACAGACCCTCGAAATATATTAGCGGTTGTTGTTGGAATAGAGGATTCAGGCTTTTATAAATTAGCAAACAATAATGGTACCTTGAAACAGTTTTTCACCCGTAATCAGTTCGTAATTTGTAAAGAAAAGTAACTTTCCATAGATGAGGTTTCGATTCAAGAAATGTCGCTAAGAGAAGCAGCTTGTACTAATTCAAAAAGTGGAGAGCAAGGCTATACACGTTGCAATTGCAAAAGGAAGTGTTCGACGGCTAAATGCAGCTGTAAAATCAAAGGCCTTTTGTGCAATTCGAAATGTCATGGTAGTTTAAGTTGTTGAAATAAATAAGAATGTCATACATTTTCTTGGTTTTTTATATTTCAGTTTAAAAATTAAAATGTATGTGTATGTTTATTATATTGACATTATTTTAGTTGTGTTTCGTGATTTGCAATGTTCTACTGTTTGTTTTAAGTTCAACAATTTCCTTAAGTTTATTGGAAAACCTTTCCCATGTCGTTTTAATAAATAAATATTACCTATACTTTTATTTTTGTTTTCTTTTATTAGAAAAAATGTTTCTTTTCAACATACACCATGAGTACATGCTGAATGTCGACATTCACCGGTGTAGGTTAGAAATAATGATATTTGACCGATATTTCGCCGACATACGCCAAGCAACTTAGAGAATGTTGACATTCACTGGTGTATCTCGACATTCACCGGATTTCGGAGTTTCACAGTTACATACATATTAGTTTACTGGCAAATAGCCACGATTCTAAAGAAACTAAAATTTATTATGATAGTCTCATTATCATTTTAACTATTATTTTTTAAATATATCATTATATTGTTTTTTTTTAATTTCCAAGCCATGTCTATAAATGTATTGTATATACTTTTCATTTTTACGTTTTTAACGTATTATGTGCGAAAGCTTTGAAATATTTATTGAAAACTTTCAAATATTTATATGGAAAAATAAAGAAATATATGTACATACAACATAATATTTGACATATATATTTATCATGATCAGTGTTAGATTACACGATAGATTAAGTTATTTTGAATAACTTACCTGCATTTTCTAAGTGTATTCCTTCATAATATTTATTATTATTATAACTTTGATAATTATATTGCTATTATAATTTTTATGAAACGTTATAATTATAGTTGTCAATAGTAGATATTAATAAGTGAAATCTACGTAAAGTAAAATGAAAGTCATTATAAGAAAAAATGGTACCACGTGTGTAAAATTTCATTGGAAAATATCTATTTTCTCGAAAACTGTGTACGACCACCGAAAACTGGAATATTGAAAACTATAAATCTGAATTATTGTTCAGCAGATTATTGTTCAGCACCATCGAAAATAGGGGCCAATAGCCCAATTTTAGTGAAAATTTAAGAATTTTACGGCAAAGTAAATAATTATCATATTTTAAACATTCCTGTTGGAGAAAAATTTACAATGTAATAAGTAAAATTATAGATTTTTCAGATTAAAATATGCTTCTAGATGTACTGCTGAAATGGATAAAATAAATATTATAACAATATGGATTTCACAACTATTACATTTAATTTTTTTAAATTAAATTCACACTTATAAGAACAACAAATGTATATATTTTCTAGTTTATTTTAGCAAAAGTGGTATACGTGACCAAAGCTAGCAATAGATAAAAGGGGCGTGCGAAGGCGCCAGAGTTCTCTAATTTTAGACATTATTTTACAAATATATATTGCAAATTAGACAAGCATTAAGGAAAAGATAAGATTTTTTTAGGCTTATAAGGGTTGATGGAGATCATATGGGTCGAGTTGGCCTACATATTGACTCTGCGGGTGCCTGGTCCAGAGCTGAACTAAGATGCTAGCCACAGAGCTCGGCAGACGAATTAATTGACACAAATGTATTGTTTAATTAGGTGGTTTATGTAATTATAAACCATGTTTTGGAGAACAACAAAGTCTGAACTTGTCTTATCAGACTGTGGTTATTTGGGGTTCCACTGGTTAGGTCGATGGAACCGATAGGACAAGTCACAGCTATATTCGGGCGGCCCCTCACGTGCAGACTTCACGGGGAATATACTAAGATCTAAGTACACGTGAAATTACGTAGAGTAAATAATGATATTCAGTATCAGTTCAGTTCATAAAACCAACTAAGTACCTTTTTAATTATCTACAATAAAATATAGCATTAGAATCAATAGGAATTGAATATTACATAAGAAATACTAATTGTAAGCAATCGATGGTCACAGTCTATCAGTAGCCACGAGTAGAAACGGGAAACTCACCGACGGGTAGGGGTACGCTCAATTCTGATTGGCCAGGGTGAATATGTAACAATCCCTAAGCGCTTACATTCTGCCTGTAAGGAATATTTGGCTAACAAAAATTGGTAGCTTTCGCTCATCACAGAAAATTATCGAGATTATAAATTTTTAAGTTTTAAAGTTTCGATGATTATAAGTTTTCTTTTGCTCGACCGCGATTAGCTACTGATTACGATTCAGCGTTTCTCTGATTAATTTTCCCAATTTAGACAATAGTCTATGTATATCTTCATTGTTTAATTCAGAATTAAATAAGCCTTTTTAAAATTATTTGTATTTAGGAAATACTTGTATCTAATCATTATCATTGCATAGAGGACGGAAAAATTAATCAGGAACTGTCGGAACTATTGATCGTTCGCTTGCAGGCGTTCGCGGTTGTAATTAGTGGACATAATATATTCCTCCGTTGTTGTGATACCACCGTTTCATTTACCTCCAACCACCAAGAACATACCACCTCACCGATACTAGGGAGGCCGGAGAAGGTAAGTCATGTACATATGTTCCACTACAAAATCGTGCTCGAACCCACCTTAATCACCACTAGATAAATCAGCTTCCTTTCGATCAATGGTTACCGTTCGCCAATCTGATTATTTACCTGAAGGTATCGTGAAGATCGTCGTCAGGAAGACTCTTTACGAAACTTCCCCCGGCACAATATTTTTAATTATACAAACGTTGCATTTTTAAATGACGGATGGTTGTTTTCTTTATATTAAAACCTCTTTCCACCACACTGGATATTATACACGGAAACGACTTTATATAAATAATGGTAAGGTAACTTATATTTAATTACTTATTGTCAGTATCACCACTGGCGAGACATACAAATGGGCAGCTATAGGAGCCTTAGACCACACACATTATAAGTATGTATGTAACAATATCGTATCCGTTTTATCTCACATAACTAAGAATGTATACGTTTATTGTTATTACCACTTTCAGAAGTATTATGACCCTAGACATTGCTTCGTTAATAACTGCAAAATGCGCTAAGCCCATTTAGAGCATTAGCAAGCCCTAGAACATTATTCAGAATAATAAAGTAATTAGGAAAGTTACTAGTCGGCCATAAAACTTCTCGAACGGAGTGCGTTTCGATGAACGACATCCAAGACAGAACGCTGGCAGTGAGAAAACGGCCTCAAAATTGCAAACGTTTCTCACCAACTTCAAACGTCAAGTCGTACACAAACAGTGCAAATTCTCCGCTGAATTCTTGAGGGATTCACCCCCGAACAATGCCAGCTACTCGGAAAGCCATTTATTTGCAAACTAGCTTTTAGGTACATGCCCCGCTATCTTTTACATCGCACAATAAGCAAAATATCCTTGCTTAAACATAAAGGGGCCCCTTAAATTTATACTCTTTTTGGAACCGACTTTTATTTATACGTCGGCAGTTTGCGTGGGGTTTGCCAACTAAGTTAAGTCGTATGTTTCGTCCAAGGTAAGTATTTTTCCTTTTGATTTTCTCGCGTGCCTTTGTTGACATTCTGTTTAAACTTGATGATATATTTTCGTTTCGGCTTTGTTAAATTGTGGGGATGTACGAAGAGACGCAAGTGAACGAGTTTTCTTTACCAGAATGGGGCTGTGCATGACAGATAACTGTTTCGTAGATAAGAAAGCGGTAGACGATAGAGAATTGAGAAAAACAATAAATATCAAGCAATTAAAATATTGGCATAATATGTATACATTAGGATACTATGATATAAACCTCCTATTCTCACTATTCCAATATTTGTGAATTAAATTATGTATTTAACTTTTTTTTAAAGAACCCCGCCACGGGTAGGATTCGACATTTGTCCCGGATGGAATCCGAACGACAGACAACTGTTTCGAACTTATTAGTTTTCATCAGTACCGTACACGGTACACCGATCCAGGACAAATGCCGAAACAAATTCGCGAGGTTTTCATCTAAATCGATAAGATCTATGTCTGTATCTTATAAGTCGGGAATCGAGAAAGGAACTACCAAACCGCAAAGCGTTTATCAAGTGGTTCCCGAATAGCAAAGCTATTACATAATCGCTGTAGGAAACAACTACTCCTCGGGCTAGAGCCCCCCCAGGCATTTAATTATACCTAAACAGCGATCCTCAACCCCTTTCTCGTGTTTCTGTACGACGAGAGCTTTTTTTTTTGAAAAGGGACCCCGCCACGGGTAGGATTCGACATTTGTCCCGGATGGAATTCGAACAGCAGAAAGCTGTTTCGAACTTATTAGTTCTCATCAGTGCCGTACACGGTACACTGATCCAGGACAAATGCCGAAACAAATCCTATTTAATGGAAATGGTAATTTTATATTAATGGACGGCTTAAATATCATGCTATATGACAATAGTCCTGCTGTTATATATTTAAGAGACTTACCTTATGTTTATACTCGTAAACAACTAATAACATAGCTTACGTGGGTAAGTGAATTCTTATGAGATTTAATAGTAACTAATTCAGATCTTAGCATTATTTCGGCTACTTATTAATAAGTAATAAGTTTTAGATATATTTCTTTCAGGTCATACCGTAACATCTTATGATATTGAACTAAAAAGTAACGGACGACAGGGCTAGAGTAAAAGAGTTACGAAATTATAAAAATTTTAACATCCAGAATTTTAATAGAGATGCCGCTACCATTAAGTGTAATTCTATATATAATATCAATTATCTATAACAAAAAGTATATTCTTCTTGTTATAGAGATGTACAGTCCATTTTGTTCATAGATGGACAAAAGGGATTGTAGTAACTATTGGGGGATAAATATCATGAGCTCAGTAGCAAGGCTCTATAGCTGGGCTTTAAAGTGAATAGAAGTAAAATTTATAAGAGCAGAAAAACAGAATGGTTCCATGACGAGCCCGTAATATTTTGACGCTCTGTTTATGTTAAAGAACTTAACTGAGAAAAGAGTAGGGAGAAGGGATAGTCCACCGCATTTATCAATTTTCAAAAAGCTTATGATATGGTGTTATTAATTAAATGAGTTATAGACGCGAATAAAAGGAAATGGTACCGAAAGAATCTACAACCATAACAACAACGACCAAGGGGTTGACAAGTCTATTCATTAGATCCTTTGTTATTTAAGATATACATAATGAGAAACCCTAAAAGAATGGTAACAGTATGGGCTTGCCAATAAATGATAATGCTGTACACTGTATTATTTTCAGATGAATAGGCAATCATAGCAGGAAACGAAGAGGATGTCAAAATATATAACATATTTTGAATGCTATGAGAAGAATATTAGAAATGCAGTCAATATCATTATTAAAAATATCTACTGCATGGTAGTCGCTGATCAAAGACGTAAAAACCTAAATATTGGATATAATAAAACTATGCAATGTATTTTGTTTAAATATCTTAGAGTTACCCTGTTTCATAATGGAAAAAGTCCATTACATAGACAAACTAGGGCAAGGGAAGCGGGAAATCCTACAACTAAATCCTGTACTCTTAAATAACAAGATGAACACAGGAATAACAAAGGGACCAGAACTCTGGTGACAGGAATAACAAAAATCACCAAGGTTGCTATATACAAAGACATACTAGCTAGTATTTGTACATATGGAGCTGAAACAAAGTTAATAGCGGAGATCATTCATAACAATACTAACTGATGGCGGTTGAAACTGATTACTGGAGAAGGACATACCGTGTTTCAAGATTAAATCACATCAGAAATGACGGTATACGGTAAAAAATGAAAATACAACGAAAAATCTTAGACACTATTGAAAGGAAGAGGGTACAGTGGTATGGCTGTATCCAAAGAATGTATTAAAATTGGTAAGCAAAAAAGTATGAATATACTTTTAGAACGAAGAAAATGAGAAAAACTCTTTAAGAGGCCATTCAAAATTTAAAGTTTCAAGAAGTATGCCCATGAAGCTATGGTGGTAAGAAGTTTACAAGACAGAGATTAACTAGAACGAAGAAAATGGAAACCTCCCTCTTCAAAGCCTGTGGCTTTAGAGGAAGGAGATCAGTTCCCCTATATACATAGATAATAGATTTATAGATATAGACTACAATATCTATATCATGGAAATAGACCAAAATAAATATACTGGCATATTATAGAAAACATACTATGATACATACATACTGAATGGGGTATCTAGTATGGAACTAATAAAAGTCAAGTACATGACTCATTATTGATGTCTGGAAAGTGAAGAGGTGACCAAATATACTAATATACTAATATAAAGGTATGTGCAGACTAGGGATGTTGATCATTATATGATTAGGCCTAACGTTTCCCTTTGTAGTTAGAGGCTATCTAAGGTAGGGGAAGAAAACTTCTGTATTCAAACTTGAAAATAAAACTTTAAATTATTTTGCACTATATTTTATTCTGATTTAAAGCATCTTGTAATTCATAAAATGTTTTTGCCTCTCCTATTTCATAATTATTTTATACATAAAAGCACATATTATACGTGTGTGTAGGAGCAATTGACCCCTCGGATTCTGCGGTTATAATTGTTTCGGGTAATGGGGAGTTGTGGTCTTTCTGTCTCTCGTGGTCTATGAGAGGTCCAAAAAGAGCGTGCAAAAGCAAGTTTTACTGCATTTTTAAGTGAATAAGTTATGCACTAAAGCATAGCAGGTTAATGGAAATTTTAATGTTTTATGTTACAGTGTAATGAAACAAAAGTATTTATTTTTGAAGTAGGTTCTATATAGGCGTGCAGTTATATTTATTAGTCTTCTCTTTAGTGTTCTCTATTTTTTCTTTTGATGAGAGCTTTATAATTTGAGTGACATGACTTATCTGTAATCAGTGGTCAATAATTAATAATACCCACAAGAAGTAATGCAGTATGGTACAATTATCAATCATTTTTGATAAGCAGCTTTTGACAATCGAAGTTCAGTAACATATTTTTGACAGCATACAAAATAAAACAAAATTGTTTCATTTCATTCAAAAGCATTATGTAACTTTACATCATTTCGCATGTGTTATTCGTATCATACAGGGAATTGAATACGGCGTTTGAATTAACCTGCTGTTGTATTCTTGATTGTGTTTCTCGCATTAATTACATTGTGCTGTATAATTATTTCCATAAATGCGTCAGGTTATTTACATGGAAGAATAAAATTACTACTATGTAATTCCCCAGTTACTATAGTCATCATGAAGGTAATATGAACCTTTTATGTTATTTGCTTAGTTATCACTCGAATTTATCATTTAAGCCATACTTCCGAATTATACTAATAAAACGTATTCTGTGCAAAATCCTGATGTAATATTTATTATTAATAGTATGATCAAGGAATATAATCGTGATTTAGAAAAAGGCATAAATTAAAAATATTAAGCCAATTTTTTGGAGGTAGCAATTATCTTATTTTTCAAGTAGATCATGATAAGCTTAATTTTCATCACAGAGTGAGAACTTTCATTATGTATTTATAATATAAAAAACGTAAAATATGCAATGTTTCTTATTAATTAATATACGAGTAGATTTGTATAAATAATCTATAATGCAATCATATATTAGCATAATTAGTTTATTGTTGATGTTGGTTTGAGCAGCATGACATGTCCTCCACATTATAGTTGACTATGTACGAGTACTATTTCGGGAAATTTTATTAGTGAGATGATCAGCGTATTTATATAAAAATGTGTATACAGAGTAGATGCAGCTTAAAATAATTTGTAATTGAGATCTTACTTTCCATTTTGTTACCGTATTAGTGTTGTGACTTATGATTTTATGTTTGAAAATTTAATTGCAAAATGTCGGAATATATAGAGAAAGTATTTCGTATCAAAATTTTAATGGTGATCGGGCCTAAATTAAATAGAAGTTGCTTCATTATTTAGGGACAAACATCTAGGGTTACCACTCATCGTCATCAGTCAAGGTACATTCAGAAAATTGAGTCCTACTAGCAAAAGTTTGATCATGTGAAATGCAATGTACCTACCTAAAAAGCTGCAAAGCATTGTTGACGATGAACCAAAATTAAATGTGCTGGTAGCTGTTGGACAGAGCGTCGTGACAGATAAGCCTCGTGACAGATAACTAGCTTGAGATATTAATATTAATTACATCATTATCCTCAAATTATTCAAAGAAGTTCAAATATAAATGGTTCAGGACCTTGCTGAAAGTGATTCAGATCGTGGAATGATAGCATATGTAGTACCATTTAAAACTCTAAAATTGCTGAAAAGTTTGTAATCCCCCCTTGCTAAAATTTTTTTTGATCTTGTAAGCCCTTACTGTGATATTTCAAGGTTTTTATACTTTTGATATACTCCATATTCATTCAATAAAATAGCATTTAATTTAGTAATGTTAATGCGTATTTATTAAAAAAGTATGTGTTGTGTTACCTGCACAAATGTTTAAAGTTGATTGCTTATATTAAATTTCATTGGCTATTGGTTTTATTCACAGTTAATATATCAGAGAGAATATATCAGGCAGAATATATCATTACTTTATAGTGTTAGACTTCTCTTTATAAAAATTATCCCAAAAGATATAAAACATAACTCCGTCAAAATATACTCAAGACTGGTATAGCTGGAAAACGTAATTTTTGATTTGTTCTATTATATTATGATAGCAAGAAATTTTTATATGAACAAGATTTGAATATATGAAAGAATACTCGACAGCTATTAGCTTAGTATATAATACTCAATATGTAGGTATTAGAATACTTGGATATGCAATCCCTAATTGATATATTGTATGCCAATTGCCCTTAAGAATTCAACATTCTTCACTATAATATACTTTTCTGAACCGAAATAAGCTTTTCATATAAATTTTAACAGTTATAAAAATTTTACCCGTCAGATCAAATACTATTTATTGCAAGTATTATCTCTTAACGACGTAACAGATGCCTCTGTAGTATGAAAATATTTAGAGAGATAAAGTGCATATTGTTACTGATTAGAATATAATCTTGACATACCAGTTTGGTGTTTAGAAAACAAACTTCAATAACTAATTGACATCAAAGTGAATGTCAACAAATGTAATACTATGTAATCTATGTGCAAACCAACGCCTTGTGTATTAATTGTCGACAAAAATAGGGTTCTTTAACCAGGTTGTTCATCTCAAATTGATATTAATGCCTACTCCTGTATTGAAAATATCATCGTCGAAGCCTTAAAAGAAATTACTTTGTAATACGTTTAAAATTTTGTAAATATAGGTATTTTAGATACAGTTTACAGTGTTGCCCACTGATGGTGATACATGATGCCGCATGCAGAGCTATCTTGGATATTATCAGTGATAGACAGCCCGTTAAACGAGGAAAGTTTTATAGAAATTTATTTGTCTGTTTACTACATATTAATTATTATTTATTATGTATTAACTTTTAATTCATTATTTTCGTTTTTTAAACAATTGAAAAAAATACGATGATGCATTTTCAATAACGCCTCATATCTCTTCTTGCATCTTTTACAAACCTAGATTATGAAATAAGTATTCTAGAAACAATATGTTTAATCTTATGTTTAATCTGTTGACAGATAAGCGTCAAAAGGTAAAAATAATAATCACTACGTAAACTATTAGAAATGTGTAGCAAAAATGTTATCTTTAAAATAGGACATCATTACTACTATTATTGTTAATAAAGATTCAAGATTATTATTTTAGAGATTGCAAAGTGCTATTTCCAATCTATCTAATCCGATAGACCTCCGGGAGTTTTTATTAGCTATTTCGGGAGCTCAACAATAAATAACTTCCTTAAACAAAATACTGCGTTTGATCTGATTCCATTTTAGCACACCTGTTGCTATGAAAGTTTATTATAACCTTAGCTCATACATATGTCCTTTGTAACATTTAAGTGATTTATAATAACAAATAAGTCGGTTGAAATATGTCAGACTATACTAGAACTAGATATATTGGTCGTATTCAATAATTCACATGTAAATTTGTTATAGTTCTCTTGTGTTTTTATACGTGTTCATATATATTTTTAACAGGATCATCGTTGAGTCACTGAATAACGTTTTAATGTAATATAGGAAACTGCCAATATCATTCTTATAGAGGGCACAACCCACATCTTATGATAGTGGCCTTTAAATATAAGCTGTATTTTTGTTATCATATGTATACTCTGTAGATAATAATTTAATTGATAAAATGTACGTACTCGTGGACTACCACATCTATAGTAGTTTTTCTATATAATTCTTTATTATTTAATCTGTTCTACTACCTATTACAGGAAAAAATCTTACCTTGTTTGAAAAACGATGTCCAGCTCGTTCGGAACCTACCTGCAAAGAAACATATATTTTTAATTAATTAACAATTATACGTATGTATATAATTATCTGATAGACAATATAATACCACCAATACAATTTGTTTATATAATACCACCAGTTGAATTTACTTCTTTTTAGTCACACATTGGTACTATCTAACTAAATTAAAGTATTTTTTTTACTTACAACACAGTCAGTAATAACTTTTATTGACAAAGGAAGTCATTACATTTATTCCCCATGAAATTTTATATGCAATATAAGTATCTATATATGTATTATCTCCAATTTTAAAAAGAAAAATTCTGATCCACTGTTATTTTTTTCATCAGAAACTCTTGTATTTTATTTAAAACAAAAGTACTTAAATAAATTAACTTACCTATTTAACTCCTTTCCTAATGCCAGTCGTCTAGACCAGTTTCCATCACACACAAATCACAAAATATGTCCAGAAAGTTGTTTATATACGCGCACTATATATTTACACTGTATATAATGTCAATTTAATTAAAACACTACCTCAATCGAACTGAACAAAGAAAAATCACTCCCGCACTTCACGCTCCTCTTTTAACGACTATTCAATTAAACGCCCGGCAAATCTTAACAGTCAGTTTTTTGCACATATAAAGTAGCATGAGGTGATCTCTTTTTCATATCTTGAAAAAAGTATATGGAAGAGTGATAGCGGAAGATCTTAATAAACTGTTATCGGTTGCCCCAGGGCTTATAATACAGGGTGAGTCGGGAGGAACGGACCAAACTCCAGGAGTGTATTGTTCGCGAGCAAATATAATGTAAAAAAACTCAAATGTTGTTATCCCATTTTTATTTGTTTTCAAGTTATAGCGTAATTAAAAATAAACAAAATTTACATTAATGTTTTGGTAATCTTAACGTTACCAAATACAACGAATACATTAACGTTTTGGTAATGATACCGTTATAAATGTTCAAAAATACCGCCATTCACCTCTAAACATTTTTTGCTTCTTTTACGAAGGGCGCCTGTAGCTCTACTGATTGAGTCATGTTTTTTTTAAGATCGGCTACAGCATTTCTAATACGTTGAATTAGTGCATCCCGAGTGTCCACTTTTACTTTATACACTTCATGTTTGAACAAGTCCCATAAACAATAATCTAGTGCTGCGAGGTCTGGAGATCTTGGAGGCCAACTAATAGGAGCACCGCAACCAATCTAACGCCCTGGAAACCTTTCGTACAAATGTTCCTTGACTTGACGAGCGAAATGTGCAAGAGCTTCATCGTGCTGGTAGTTTGCATTCTGATGTTCAGACGAACATCTTCTAGTAGTCCGTGTATTTCATGTTGTAAAAAAATTAAGTAGCTGTCTCCTGTGAGGCCATTCTCCAAAATGAAAGGGCCAATTAAATAACCATCGACCATACCACACCACACGTTTACCAAAAATTTATGTTGAAAGTTACTTTCGACTGTTGCGTGGGGATTTTCATATGACTATTGTGAATAGTCATATGAATTCACAATTGTGAGTATTATTAATGCCGTTACTGATAAATGTTGCTTAAAGGTGCTGTACTCTGTACATGGTATGGATGCCAGCCTTTCTACTGGAGTGTGTTTATTACTCTTATTTGTGGAATGCCCAATTGAATACTAATTCTTCGTGAGCTGATAAATACACTTTTATTAGGATGTCTGTAATGTGGAAACTGTTGGCGATATTCTTCAACAGCAGATCTAGCATTCTCATTACAAAAACCATAAACAAACGCCATGTTTGCATATTCTAAATTTGAATACGTGTGTGGCATTTTGTAATACTTATACTAGATAAACATTTTTAATTCCGCTATGACTTGAAAACAAATAAAAATCGGATAACAATAGTTGGGGTTTTTTACATTATTTTTACGCGTACACAACACTCCTGGAGTTTGGTCCGTTCCTCCCGACTCACCCTGTATATAGGCAAACACATAGTTCACATATTCGAATTGTGGTAAAATAATTTGGGGTTTTTTAAACTGTGACATATATGGCAGAAAAAATGAACAACCACTGATAATCTCGAGGAGAAATCAATAATATTGTCTTGACAGCTAAGTATTTTTAAAAACCGTCGAGTTTTGTTCTCGGGAAATTATAAAATCATCATTATTAAGTCAATAATGAGAATTACTGACAATAATGAGAAATATTAACTATTCTATACCTACTTTAATATTTGCCTATTTGACCAGGATAATGCTCGCGATAGCAATGATCGCAGAACCAAAGTGGGCTCTATTGTATTCTGTTATAAAACTAGTAAAATCATTTAGCTCTCAACTAATGCGATTCAAATCTGTTCCTTTGTTTGGTTGGTATCATAATTTAGGTGGTAGTAATGATGAGGAAGATCAAATAACAATTATTCATTCTAACGATAATGAAGGGTTCGGGTGTAAACAATGGTAACTGACAATTTTGGGAATTTCGAGTTTCTTGGTGTAAACAATGGTGTGTGCGTTCCCGCGCTCTTTTTAGTGGTTAATTTAATTTTACGCTAATAGAGGAGCTGTTGCACTCATTGACAATTATGGTAACTGTCAGTGTGAGCAAGTAAATAATGCTATATGCAGTCAACATGGCGGCACGTCGTAGACTCGACTTCAGTTTTCCTGAAAGTTCCTCGGTTTTGTTGTCGGAAATTGAACCAGAATGACCCTATGTTTAATCCCTTCTATCCATAAAAGAAGTCGCTTTCCCAACGACTGGCACTATTAGGAAATACGACAAGGAAAATATTCTAACCTTTAAAAACAACCTACATGTAAATAATGGTACCTGCAGCACATACCATTTTATACTTGCCAATATTTGTAGATACCATTATTTACATGCGAAAATGCAAGTTTACTGGTAAACTGGATGCAGTAAAGTCGTGCCTGTCTTGGATACCAGAAGAATATCACCAATACTACAATAATTTAGTTGAAGGATGAGTACTTATGTGTAAAATTTTTGCTAATACAAGTTTATCTAATTATCTGATGTTTGTTACAACTTATTACGATGGTATCTGTATGGTATCTCCCCTTGAACAAGCATAAATAAAGGTCAGTAACTTATAAGTCGGAAATCGAGAAAGGAACTACCAAGCCAGCAAGCGGTTATCAATGTAGTTCCCGAATAGCAAAGCTATTACATAGTCGCTCTAGGAAACAACTACTCCTCGGGCTAAAGCCCCGCCAGGCATTGAATTATACCCAGAAGCGATACTCGACCCCTTTCTCGTGTTTCTGCACGATCAGATAAGGATTCGGGAACTACATTGATAACCGCTTGGCGGCTTGGTAGTTCCTTTCTCGATTTCCGACTTATAAGTTACTGACAGAGATCGTATCGATAAAGATGTATAGCAAGTTCGAAACAGCTGTATGTCGTTCAGTTCCGAGCCGGGACAAATGTCGAATCCTACCTGTGGCGGGTTTTATTTTTTGAAAAATAAATAAAGGTAAACAATGCTATCTACGTGACTCTCGAAAAAAAAAATGTATATGGAAGTGAAAACAAAATAGTTTCATCATATATTTGCCTATATTTTATTCTAAAGACTTAATCATAGCTTCATGTAAACTTTACAGATTAAAAATTGATGTACCTAAATAGAAATCTGAATTCAGTTCAACATTTGGGTATAATTATCTCTAAACTTAAAAAATGTCAGTTATCATTGTTTACACCCGAACCCTTCAATTATAAAAAAAAACATTGGAAACATCCTTCCTCCTTTACAACATTTTCTTTTCAGTTGTAAACGGTTATTTACTTAATTGTTTTTAAACATTCAAGAACTTCGAAATCATTACACAACTACAAATACGAGGAACCGGCTAGTCAAAGACAAATAATACTTAGTAAATATGATATACTGTTTCTTGTATGATGTTACATAAAAGTATGTTCTTTTAGAGTTATTATTATATAACGCAACCATGTTGAAAAAACTTTCTGGAATTCTACGTTTTATTTAGGACATTATATTTCTTGGCTGCAAGAAAAAACGGATTATGAAAGGAAATAAAAGCAATAACGCCAACTTAGCGCTCCCTGTTGCGAAGTTTCTCCCATTATTTTATTTTCGTGAAGTTGGACATACATAGTAGGTAGCCGGCTCGTTGCTTAAAATTTCATATGCACTGCCGTCTGTGGCGAGGGAGACCGTCTGTTGGGCAAAGTTTGCGGCTGCTGTGGCTCTTACAATCCAGTTTCGAATCTGCATCGAGAAACTAAGTTATAAATAGTGTACGTTACATACTGAGGCCATTTACATTTGAAAATGTTTTTATTTTTCTGGTATAACTTCATTGTGATATTTTTTTAAATTTTTGCCTAGGTGGGGAATTTCCAATACACTGTATTTTTACGAGAACTCATAAAATCTTTCATAGTTTTTGGTTTGTTAACGTTAGAGACACTGAAGGAAAATCATAAATTATTTTTCTGGTACTATTATGTTATTCGCCAAATAAATAAATGACACGATGATATTCATTTTGTATTCATTGAGACATTAACAATAATATTGAAGAAGAAAGGTAACAGTGAACTAATCAAAAATTAACAATGGAACCTTATCATAAAATAATTCTGCTGACGATGTAAAAACTTAAACTGTGCAAATCAAATTGTGCCAGGGCTGATATATAGGGCGCGCAAGCTTTCGTTTCTTCAAAATCAAAAAGGATTTCTTTTTGATGTGTTTTTGTATGTCGTTCGGATTCCATCCGGGACAAATATCGAATCCTACACGTGGCGGGGCCCCTTTTCAAAAAAGCTCTGATCGTGCAGAAACACGAGAAAGGGGTCGCGGATCGCTGTTAGGTATAATTCAATGCCTGGCGAGGTTTCATCCAGAGGAGTAGTTGCTTCCTACAGCGACTATGTAATAGCCTTGCTATTCGGGAACCACTTGATAACCGCTTTGCGGTTTGGTGGTTCCTTTCTCGATTCCCGACTTGTAAGTTACAGATATAGATCTTATAGATTTAGATGAAAACCCCACGGATTTATTTCAGCATTTGTCCTGGATCGGCGTACCATGTACGGCACTGATGAGAACTAATTAGTTCGAAACAACTGTCTGTCGTTCGGATTATATCCGCGAAAAATGTCGAATCCTATCCGTGGCGCAGTCAAAAAAGGGCATATTTACACTATTAGGAATAGACCTTAAAATGTTAAGTTATTGCATTCGAGTAATTTAGGAGTTTCGTGTTTTTAAATTGACAAAACCTAACTTTTCAACAGAGGAGTTCTTTGAACGAATCTCTGACGCCTAGGAAAGTCGTTTTTTTCTGTCAATTATATTTTCTTCATGACCGATTTATTATTTTCGTTGGTAATACAAGGTTCCTAATAACGAAAATCTACCAAGTTACAAATTTTCGTATTTTCACTGTTATTTTCAGTGGTTTGTGTTTCTATGAAAATTTAAAATCATGCCTGGTCATTTGAGAAACTCGATTCTTGTACATTTGTTCATACGAAGAAGCAAAAGAGGAGTTCATTGCCTGAATATCCTGCAGTTCAATCAAGTATCCAATACGAAGGATCCTGCAGTATCCAATGAGAAACTATCATGCATAAATATAAAATAAATGAAGGGGTCCAAAAGCATATATTTCACAATTTTACGGAAATAATGCATCGATATTGATGAAAATTCACACAAAGCCAACAATTTAACGATATATTTTTTCAGTTCTACTAAATTCGTTTTATCCGCGATTATTCAATTGAATGTTCCATGGTGATCCAACCTCGGCATATTTCTGTTGTCGAACAGCGTATCTAATTGTAAAATTTATCACGTTATTGCATTGCGTTCTATCTTTTAAAACAATGTCGGTCTAGCTATATCGATATAAATCGATCTAACGACTGTAGCAGTTCCAACATCAGCTCCAATTATACACTGTTGTATGTGGTATACTGCGTTCAATTATTTCTTTGTAAATAGAACGAATTATTCGTAACGAGTTATTAAAATTTATTTGTTAGAACCGAAACCAAAATTTGATTAAATTAGGTTGTCGGGCTATATCCCCTCTGTCCATTTAATTGATTTGCATTGACAAATATAATTACAGGCGGAATGAAACGTTTGGGCTTTATTGAATTATTTTGTAGTTGAAAATGTTTTTGCGTAATCAAGTTTTAATACGGTTGGAATATTTTTAAATCGTAAAATATTAGTTTGTGTATTACATAAGCACTTTTGATTTATCAAAGGCTATCTAGGATTTACCCAAGCATTCTTGGTTTCTTTAAAATCAATAAAGCTTTCATTCGACTTCGACCCATTATGGGCATAAAAGGGTTTCCTACTTATAAATTTTCTCGTTACACTTATTAAATTCCTAGCAGTTCCGTCAGCTTCATCTTAAATTTTATATAGAAATTAAAGGGCCCGAATGTGTGGTCAAGTAAATTAACTCGTTTCTATGTACAATTTCTTCTATTTTAATGATTTCTGTATCGAAATATTTTCCGTTTATTTTAAAACTGACTGTTGACTTAATTCCTGTACTCGTTGTCTTAGTTCCTGTATGATGAAAATTTGTTTTAACAAATTTCTGACAAAGCCATGGGTTATCTTTTTTCATCAATCAAGCTTCCAGAAACTATTTTGGAATCTTTTCAATAGACGCCATTAAGTCGTCCACTTACAAATTAAGATACTAGCATAAATATATCGGTGAAATATTTGGAATTTTGAAACATAATCCTTAAACCCAAAGCCTTTTCTACATCATATAAGGTACGGTTTACGATGAAAATAAAAGCAGAAAATTATTTTCTTCATTTCTTTATCATTGTCAATAATTAAGTTGACGATAAACCTAGAGTGGTGTCCTATTCTGATACCCATCGGTATATAATAGATTATCACACCATCATACTTCATTTGGTCCATTTGGTAACTTCTTCCATTTTAATCTCTTCTTTATCAGAGCCAGTTTCCATTGAACTTCGTCATATAAAAATCGTCATCAGATTATAAAAATCGTCATCAGATATAGTCATTTTTCTTAGAGTGAGATATCAGACAATACATTGAAAAGTATACTTTTTTAAATGGGTTTTCAACACCCACTGAAAAACAGGAACCTTCCTTATTCGCATGACAC
This sequence comes from Rosalia funebris, assembly GCA_037954035.1. Lineage (NCBI taxonomy): Eukaryota > Metazoa > Arthropoda > Insecta > Coleoptera > Cerambycidae > Rosalia > Rosalia funebris. Next base: position 16,789,027 of record JAZFAV010000016.1, on the reverse strand, counting down.
CTACTATATCAAATGTCATATATCGTATATCTTACCATCTTCGTCATTTTAAAATAGTCCTTATATCTAATTATTCTTCTGAGAGTAAGGGATCATACTGTCTATTGAAAAGTAAATTTCTTCAAGTAGACCTCCAATACGTGCTGAATAACAGACTTCGTCCTTATCCGCATTGCATTTCCTATGTCTACTAAATGTCCTAGATCATATACCTATCTTACTCGAAATTATATCAATTACTAAGGTGTGGAAAAGACTCATTACGTGTATTAGTTAACTGTTATGAATAATTTAGGAATACTTTCTTCTTATTTCTGAATGAAATATAATAATCTAATTCGCTTAGGGAATAGAATCGAAGAGAAATGGTTCTATAATAGAAACCGTATCTGAAATTTTATTGTTGAAGCTTATTGTATATCCAAATAATATTAAAATCCAATTATTTCATACATATATTTTAATAGATAACAATAACAAACTATGGCTAATTATAACTGATTGGGTTAGTAACCTACTCTGTATATTATTTTTTGTTAAACCAGTAATCAAAATAATGGTGGAAAATAACTTTTGGACGAGTCTTGAATGGTGATGGGACCTAAAAATCCGTGGAACAATGGGACGTGCAGTATGTAATTGTTGCTAAGTATCTGAATAAATAATGGATGTTCCGTGGACATCCTATATATCCGAAACGATTATCCAAGGGATGTATATTGGATATTATTATTCTGCCTGGGTGGTTCAGCTGTTTGACAGGTTGAAAAAAGTGCAAAAAAACTTCTGAAGTGCTAATATCTCGTGCAATGATAAAGAATATTAAAAAGTTTCCAAAAATGCATGAAACCTTTTTAAATATATGTTGCATAAAATCCACCTTTTCCAATAAAATAAACCTGTTAACAAGATAATTATTTATTTATTTATTTAGAGGATACCGTCCTACAGGTAAAACTGAATCAAGTAGAGGATGGGAAATAAGAACAAATAATGTAAAAGTAGTTTCAAACTTTATTAGGACAACATTTTATAAGAAATTTACTTGCATTCGAAATACACAATAGAAATGTTACCAGTTAAAAACATTATGTGAAAGAATTAACAAGATCCAAATAAGATAAATAAGTCACTCAATATAAAATGTTTAATGCCATTACGGCTGCAGTGAAAACTATATAACTATATCAATGTGAATTTCCATCGTACTATAATTATGGTAAGGAAAGTAGAGAGACCAATTTTTAAGTTTCCTTAAACGGTGTGTTGGTAGGAAGTTTAACTTCATAATTTTTCAAAGTCACAGCTGTTATAAATTACTTATTACTGCTAGGAAACTTTTTATTCCAGCGTGTATACAACTCCCTGTCTATGTACATATACAATACAGGTTAATTATTATCCTCTATGACCAGAATACCAATAAACAATTCTACAGAACAGTTCTTGCTAAAAATAACTAAGCTTAGTAGTTTATATCTATGATTATAAAATAGGAGACCAGTTTGCCGCTAACACCGAGAGATTATAATACGCTTCTCGACACTCGTTTGGTCTACCAAGTCGACGTAATCGGAAGATAACTAAAACTGAAATGAGTAATTGAATTTTAATCATCTCCTGATGACTCTAACTTGGCCGGTGAAACGTCCATTGAATAACGTGGAATCGTTCGGTGTTAGTGGAAAACTGGTCTACTGCATTCATTCAGTCATGACAAACGCTACATTACATAGTGATTTGAAAACTAAAAGAGTATTAGATTGTCCAAGTGCGAAGAAAATTTTCCAAGTGCCAAATATCTTTTGAAATATGCAGTGAATCTGAAATTCCCCCTTATTACCCTCTTGGACAACAGCCAAGAGTTACCCCAGTAATGCGATGCGATGCTTTAAGCATTGCCCGGCAGATTGTGTTTTATAACTTGTGCTTATTTGTTTTGTTTTTTTAATGGAAACTATGGAAAGTAAGAGTGAAAAAGAACTGTTCGGTAAGCATTATAAAGAGTACTACATAGCAAAGCCGAACAAACGACCAACTACCATTAGTCAATTAAAGGAGGTGCGTATTTTTATACAATAAAATTTTTTATATGGATTTAACCTGTATTATTATTTTATATCATCCATATAGATAGACGATAAATCAGAGAACACAATCTGCCGGCCATCGTGGTCACTTCACAAACATTCGATATCTAATTTACGGCAGATCGTGTAGTACGACTTGAAACATCATGTGCCGAGACGAGCACGGCGTTTCATGAAATGCCTAGGCAGATTGTGTAACATTAAGAATTTACATAATATGCCGGCAGTTCATGTACTGCCTCGGCTTTTCATGAATTGACGTATTTCACCATGAGACTACGACATATATATATATATATATATATATATATATATATATATATATATATATATATATATATATATATATATATATATATATATATATATATATATATATATATATATATAATTAGAACAAATAGTAGTCGATAATGTAAGAGCGCCAACACCTCACTATCTTGTCTGGTAATAAACATACATTTACTTAGTACTAGAATAGGAGTTAAACAAAAATTAAATACTCCTATGTTTTTAAGTCTCATCATCGGCTTTAAACATTTAATCAACCAAGTCAAATCAACCAATGATCTACTTTCTTCTGATGATCAAATGTCGCTTATATTCCTGTATAACGCCATCTGAAATTAATATGTGCCATTGCCATTTCATCTACTCGTGATCGTGCACTAAGTAAATACGTTTTACGCAGTTATAACATTAGACATACCACACTCATCACACCCCGTGGAATTAATTCGTGCACACTTCCTGACGCCCCTAGGGACAGCAGTTGTTCCTGTCCTTAGCAGGCGTAACTCTAAATAGACTATTAGCCCACTATTGTGCCTTAAACATCGCGGACGGCAGAAATTAGTTACATTCTGTTAGCATTAATAACGGCACCAAAGTCACAAAGTACTCTCCACGTTTTATGGTCCTTATGTTGTGGTTTATCCTCCAGATTTATGCCGGTCGTAAAAGAGAATATGATGAAATTATGTCGTTATTTTGTTTGACAGCTTGTATGATATTGTTTAAGATATGTTGTGACTACGGTTCAGTGCTTTCAAAGCACCAGCTACACGAACAGCGGAGTTTATTAGTTCTTTTATCAGTCTATGAAATATTGTAAAATCATATACTTTAGTATGAAACTATCTGAGTATTATGTAATATATAAATTATAGTGAATATGGATACTGTCTAAAATACATAAATCGATGTACGAGTATATCCATTTTCTAGTTAGTATACAGGATGTTTCATAATATGTAGGTAAAACTTCTAACAATGATTGACGACTTAAGAAATCCTTTTGTTTTCAAGATACTGTTTTAAGTATTCGAAAATAAATTCCATTTTCCTATATTTTCCATTAAATTAACTAAATAAAATCTGGTACGTCCCTATAAGTTGCCTTACTTTGTGAAAAATATCAAGTCCTATAAACAAGCACCAGTGGTGGGGTTAGAGGGCTTTGGTATTATTAAGATAAATAGAAACGTCAATACGACTTTATTAAAAATTACATATCCTAATTTTGTTGTAACTTTTAATTTTCTACAAAGAACCCTCCTCGACTTATATTCGTATTTGGCCTGGTCTATAATAAAAGCATATTTTCTATAATTTTACTTATCACCTATTACAGAACAGTTTTGTATAAAAAACTGTAATTGTTGATACCACATTTTTATAAGTTTAAGCTGGTTAAACTAAATTTGTTTGTATTGTTAAATTTGTGACCAATTTCATGAAAATTATTATACCAATGAGAGAATGTAAGATATACATTTAATATACATTAATGTATATATTCCCAAAGTATACAGAGAATATACGTTTGTGTGCTATTCTCAATATGCTATCTATCGAATAGAAAAGGATTCCAAAAAATATTTTTGTATAAATATTTAAGAAGTACAAACATCTTCAAATGATAATTGAGCCTCGTTTTGTTCAAGCAGCATTAACAGATCAGTCATACGCCATTTTGTTTGGAGATATTAGGGGAAAATCTCGATGTCTCACCAGGAAAGATCTTCTTCACACTATTATAGCGCAGTCAGAGTTTATCTCAGGGTGTTGATTGGCATTGGAATACTATTTTATTTCAACTGGCAGATTGATTGGTAGGGTACAATAGTGACGTGCTCGGTTTCCAGATCTAATGAATTTAGATTTATTTTCATGCGGTTACTCAGAATCTACGATATACGTAATGTCATCTCTAACTCTCTAACATCAAGGCTTTGAAGCAGATAATTACTGAATAATATATGTTCATTTCAGCAAAGCCACATTAACATGAAAATTCATCTGTCTCTGTTTCCTTTTTCAAACATTTTAATGGCTTTTGGTATGCGTAAAAATTGCCATCCGCAATAGCAATAGTATTATTTGGATCCAATTGTTGAAATACTCTAGTAATATTCTCAAAATTGTAGTAATAATATGAAGCTGTCTCGACCTACATCCCCACCGGGTTATTATAGGCGCTGGAGGTAACTGTGTATGGGGAAGCATCTCTGTGAATAATGCTACTCTTTGCAGGGCTTTTAAAAACACTTGTTTGATATTCGCTATTAGGTCATCTACATTCGGATAACAGCCATGAATTGTCTTTGCTACGTGATGAAAACCGTGCGCCAGGCACGTTACATGTAACACATCGTAATTATGAGTTTTCTTCAAAAGTCAACAAGTTACTTTTATGTATGGCGCAGCATCCATAAGAAAAAGTAAAGCCATGTCTTTGTTTTCGCCCTCGTATACATTTTACTACTATCAGCACATAGGGTAGTGCACTTCCGATAATACAGTCAATATTTCTAGTGAAATAAATAGAGTAGCAGGTAGCAAACGGTCAATGAATACATTTTATTTAATATAAAATTGTTGGTTGATGTCCAACTAATTTATACAAGCACTTAATTTACATTACAAAAAAATGAGCCAGAGTGTGAACAACCTACTGACATGAAATACTTTATTTTATATTTATATATGATAATATATTTATTATCATCATCATCATTAGGTCATCAGTCCTAAGACTGGTTGGACGCTAACCTCCAGCTTCTCCTATCTTGTGCTAACCTACGCATTTCCCTAATTGTGCTACAACCTACATCCCTTACTATTTGCGAGCAGTAGTCTAATCTAGGCCTACCTCTGCCTTTCTTCACTCCTATTTCTGCCTCCAAAATATCGCGGACTATTCCCCCATGTCTCAGCAAGTGGCCTACCATTCTATCTCTTCTCTTCTTTAAGTTTTTCCACATACTCCTTTTCTCGCCGACTTTCTCCAATACTTCTTCGTTTCTAACCCTATCAGTCCATGGTATTTTCATCATTCTTCGGTAACACCACATCTCAAAAGCTTCGAATTTCTTCCTACTTGCTTCCCCTACCGTCCAGGTTTCGCAGCCGTAAAGTGCCGTACTCCATACATATGTTTTCAAAAATCTCTTCCTTGTTTCTAAGTTTATTACCCCCGAGCATAAAAGTGCTTTCTTTTTGTTAAAAGCTACTCGACCCTGCGCTATTCTTTGTTTTATGTCTTTATCGCTTCTTCCATCCCAATTTATTTTACTTCCTAAATAAGTGAAGTCTTTAACTTGCTCCAATCTTTCATTATTAATTTGTACTTTCGTTTTTGCTCTGCTCTCGCGCCCTCTGCACACTAACACTTTAGTTTTGTTTTTATTCACCCTCATTCCGTATTCCTCTGTCAACACTGCCTCCATTTCGTTCAATGCTGATTCTAGTTCCTCCTTACTAGATGCTAATACTGCTATATCATCCGCGAATCTCAGCATTTTTAGTTTCTGTCCCTGTACTTTAATCCCGAAATCTACTCTATCTTTTACCACATTAATCGCCTCTTCGATGTACAGATTAAAAATTAGTGGTGATAGCGTACATCCTTGTCTTACTCCTTTCCTAATACCTACTTCCCTTTCTTCCCCTTCTACTTCTATAACAGCAGTTTGCTCTATGTATAGATTGTGTACTACTCTCCTATCTCTATACTTCATTCCCGCGCTCTTTAGTATCTCGAACATTTTTTCCCATCTTACGTTATCAAAAGCTTTTTCTAAATCTACAAATCCTATATAAGCGTTCTTTCCTTTTTCTATTGTTTTCTCTAACATTACTCTTAGCGCCAGAATAGCTTCGCGAGTTCCCCTATTTCGCCTAAACCCGAATTGGTCTTCTCCTAGTATTTCCTCCGCTCTATTTTCCATCCTCTTCTGCACTATTCTAGTTAAGATTTTTGACGCATGGGAAGTTAGGTTAATCGTTCTAAAGTTCTCGCATTTGTCGGCTCCTCTCTTTTTCGGTATAGTAACGATAATGTTCCTCTTATAATCCTCCGGCATCTCGCCCGTTTCGTATATGTATTTTACCAGTTCAAACATCCTATTTACTACTTTCTGTCCCGCACATTTCAAAATTTCCGCCTGTATTTTATCTACACCCGGCGCTCTATTATTCTTTAGCCCCCTTAGTGCTATTTCAAATTCCTCTCTCAATATAGGTTTTCCTACATCTTCCCTATCGATGCTAGATTCTTGCTCTAATATCTCTCCTAATTCCTGACCCTCGTATAAATTTCCTAAGTACTGCTTCCATCTATCCGCTTTCTCCTCTCTTCCTATCAGTATGTCCCCCGATTGACTCCTAACATTTCTACTTATTGTTCCTACATCCCTGAAGTTCCTCTTAATTATTTTGTAAGCCTCATCGGTCTTACCTACTTGCAACTTATCTTCTACTTCTTTGCATTTCTCCTCTATCCATTGTTCTTTCGCTTTTCTACATTTTCTAATGATTTCCCACTTTATTGCCTTATACGTTTTCAGTCCTTCTTCGTCTCGTCTGTTTTTGTAGCCTCGTCTCTTTTGCATTAAGTTTAAGATTTCGTCCGTTATCCAGGGCTTCCTAGCTTCCCTTTTATCGTGTCCTAAAACGTCCGTAGCCGCGGAAGCTAGACTATTCTTGATACCCTCCCACTCAGTTTCTGCGTTCTTGATTTCGTCCTTACTCGTTTTATTTATTAATTGATCTGTTTTCTCCTGGAACTTATCTTTCATATTCTGATCCCTCAATACGTCTACATTTATACGTTTCTTATCCTTCCGGGTTTTCAGATTTTTGAACTTTAATCTAGCTTTCATGACTACCAAGTTGTGATCGCTGTCTACATCTGCTCCTGGATAACTCTTACAGTCTTTTACTTGATTTCTAAATCTCTTCCTAACCAGAATGTAGTCTATCTAATACCTGTCTATCCCTCCTGGCATTTTCCATGTGTACCGCCTCCTAACGTGATTCTTGAACAATGTGTTCGCGACTACCATCTTGTGCTTCTCACAGAATTCTATCAGTCTGCTACCTCTCTCGTTTCTGTTTCCTAATCCATAAGGCCCTACAAATTCTCCTTCTTTCCCCTCACCTACGACTGCGTTAAAATCTCCTACTATTATTAAATTTTCATGCCCCTTCACAAATCCTATTACCTGCTCTATGTCCGAATAAACGGCTTCTAACTCTTCCTCGCTGTGGTTAGAAGTAGGCATGTATACTTGCACTATTACTGTTTCCACTGGCTTCGAGTCTAACCTAACCATCATTACTCTCTCGCTGTATTGTAGGTAGCTATCTACACACTGTCCTGCGTTCTTCCGCATAACGATCCCTACTCCCGCGTTTCCATTTACCGATCCTGTGTGTATTACCCTATAGTCACCGCTCCAAAAATCTCCTACTTCCGGCCAGCGCATCTCACTTATACCTACTATATCTAATCCTAACCTATCCATTTCTATCTTCAGATTTTCTAGCTTCCCTGCCTGTCTCATGCTTCTGACATTCCACGCTCCGACTCGTGAAATGCTACACTTCTTATTATGATTGCACTCGATCACGTCTTCCGGAACAGTCCTCACCCGGAGATCCGAACGGAGGACTATTTTACCTCCGGAGTTTTTTGTCCCAGGAGACGCCATCATTAATTTAGGATAAGCTTTCTGCTAGCTGTTCTGAGGATTATAATGTGGTGGTTTCCTCTTGCCTTCCACATCGCAGTCGTGTGTGTCATAGCACCATACCAACCCCCACGGTTTCTGCCACTATGACTACTGAAAGAGCTGCTGCCCTCCTTCAGGGACTTGTCTTAGTCTGGTTTTTCAATAAGGACCCCCCCACTATGGTTAAACCTATGGTACGGCTCCTTAAATCATTAAAACGCGCAAGCCGACCCACCCGTTCCAGTTTGCACTAGAACTTCGTCAAGGTTCAAGTCCTATCGGATCGGAATATATTATAAGATTGTGATATTTCTTTACGGTGTTTGTATTTCATACAAATGGATATTTCAGCACATGTATAAATCCGGTTCGGAAATGTCCGCAGTGAAATCCGGGGTTTAGTCATTGGGAAATATAGAAACTTCTTTTTCATGCAAAAGTACCAACAAGAAAAAAAATGTTGCTCGGGTAAATTTTTTACATCGATGACAGGGGAATTCTCGCCGAAGGTGCCATCTTGAGTGACGTATGCGGTTTGCTAACATACAGGTTCCCCTCGCATAATTCTGAAATTTAACTAGTTAGTCGCGTGTTATTTATGAGGCAATGAATTATATTCCAGTGAAAATTTACCCAGTGTTGCCGAAGAAATACGACTTGTAGACAGTCGGTAAATTGATCGCCGCAGAGCTACGGCTGCTGTTCTGAAGGTATTAAGCCATTAAAGGTCTCATTAATGGTATTGGAACGTGTACTTAACGTGCATGTGTGGTAATCTTTGTTTAATGACGCCTTAAGTAGACGATCAGGTTGCGCCCTCGAAGTAGATTGTAAGTTTCTGCACGCCGAGCTTTAAGTGTGCGAATATGTAGTAGTTTAGTAAGTAATTGAAATATGCCGAGCATACCTCTCACCGTAATGTTTAAGTGTATCCGAGGATAATGTAAGAGCACTTAATCCGTAGTACATTGCACTTCTACAAGTGCAGAGGGTTCATTCCAGGATTGTTTATGACGTCTAATGGTATCACATATAGGTATAAAGAAGAAGCTTTAGAAAATGGAGAATGGAAAAAATCTCAAGACTACATTGTACTATTGTATTGAATGGCCCTATTTAGACTACTAACGAAAGTTTAGGCTACAGTTCAGCATTAATTCGTAACTAAGAATATAATTGTCGTCTTGTACCACCGATTATTGGACCACAATATGCAGGACATTTTGTAGACATAAGTCATTATGTCTATTTAATAAGCCTAGAGGAGCTAATATATTAAGAAGTAGGAACGAAACTTTATACAGGATGTCGCGTATCCAGTAATATACCACAGTGCATCCACAATGAAAGTAATATATTCAACATAACCTTAAAACCTGGTTTTTGCTCAAGGATAAAGGAGATAGTAATAATAGTAAAAATGTCAAGAAGAATAAATATCAAAAGACTGATAAGTAGTACTTACAGTAAAAGTTGGCAGAAAAGACTAAAATCATTACCGTGGGATACCATTATTAAGCACAGCTATGAAGATATTTGAACAGATTATTGACAAAAAAAAACAGACAATTGAAGAAAAGTTAAATGAAGCCCGAAGGGGCTCTGGAAGATGAAGATACGTTCAGGAAAACATGTTCACAAATTATAGGAGAAATCATGACCAGGGAAAAATGTATATACTTAGAACTGATTGAAGCCACGTGAAGAACTATGGAAATGAAAGAGTTAGAGACAAAATTATTAGAATCATCAGAACGATCCACACAAATAACATCAACGAAGTATTCACAGACGCCATACAATCGAAATCAATTGGGACATATGAAGGATTAAGACAAGAATGGGGACTAAACTCAACACTATTGATAACATTAGTGAATTCCATTATCAAGAAATATAAATATGGAAAAGAAATTAAGAGTTGGGTTAAGAAATATGAGAAAGATTGAATTGATAAAAGTAGTATTAGGAGTATTCGAATTTTGTGATTATTATAATAAAAGGACAAATATAACTACAAGAAAGTCTGAGTAGATGGAAAATAATATATTAGGCACGATAGAATACGATATGGGATAAAGATGATTAAATCAAGATGATAGGAATACGAAAATAGGGTGAAATAATCAAGGCTTGATGAAACTAACGTTGCTCGGGTATAAGCATTTAAATATTTAGATATAAAAATAATGAAAAATGAGAGAAATGAATTATTAGCAGGATTGAAAAATATCCGAGCTATACTACAATATGAACAGTAATTTTATAAATAAAAGACACGAGGTTTTAACAGAAAAAATGAAGAATTATAATATTAGGTTGGTGCATAATAATTAGACGTTTTAAAACAATATTTATTATGAAAATATAAACATAAAAGTTCAACAGAAACATATTTAAATGGTTATTCTTGAGCATATTCACCCTCAACTTTAATAACTGCTTCCCACTTGTTTGGCAGATGGTGCAGTCCACGAGGAGAAGGAGCTGTGGTTCTCAGAACCAATCCATGCTCTGACGTCGTCCACCGACTCATCCAAATCGTTGTAGACTTTATTTTTTTGCCAGTTCTTCAACGAGGGATTGATGTGGTAGTCTGTGGGAGTCTCGGTCGGTATATAGCAGGAGCTTCGAAATATGGCAGATGTGGGAGCAGATCACATCCCTTATTGACGATGGATTCAACATGAGGACGTGCGTCATCATTATGGAAGATGATTTTGTTATTTTGCTAGATATTTTCGTCGATCGGCCTTGTTGATGTCGAAGAGTTCGTGAGGAATCCATCCAGACAATCTTCATACTTCTCCGAGCTTTTTGAGGTGACGGACGATGGTAGACTGGCCGATATTGAAGCTTCGGCCAGCACTCGAGTTGTCACTCTCTACTTCCTACTTTTTTCCTTCCATACTTTCGTCCTCCTTCACGGATACCAGAAGTACCTGATTGTCGAAATTCGATGGTCGACCTCTTCCTGGCTTGTCCTCAAAGCTGGTATTAGCTGATTTGAAGAGGGAATACCATGCCCAATATCGATTTTCGCTAATTTCCTTCGCCAAATGTCCGTTGGGATCACCAAATGACTGTGCTGTCTTCCATCCTTTCTCGAACTGGTAACGCGTGATATCACAAATATGAGTATGGTTTTGTGCACGTATTTTTATCAACTACATTTTTATTAGGGAAGAATATATATATATGAAAAAAAAAAACGAAAAGCCAATTTTCACAAAGAAAAAGTGTGCCAATATAGAAGCCTGATAATTATGAATCAACCTACTAGAAACACAAGGAAAATTTGTTAATTTTTCTCTCTTACAAAGAACGACCCGACAAAGTACAAGCATTAGAAATAAAGTACCTTTTTAAATTCAAAAAGAGTCAGAGGAGTGGCAAAAAAGATTAAAGAACAGAAATTTGAAAAAAGGAGATTGAAGACATAAATAGAGTAAACAATTATGTTGGTGTTGTCACCTACAAATAATGTAGAACATGAGGCAAATGGAGCAGATATGAGAAGCTACAGCATAAAGAAGAACTGGTTGAGGGAAGAGAGGAGAGGAAGAGGAGGAGCGGAGGGAGTGAAGGAGAAGAGGAAGACTGAGACAAAGTTGAGAATTGTTTAGTTACTACTCGGAACCAGGGCCCATCTATTTCTTACGAGTAAAAATGCGATTATCACAGGCAATAAGTTTTACGGCCCCAGCCTCTTATAGCAGTTAATACCCTAGAGAGTACGTCAATGGTTTATGACAATCGTGGCGTTCAAATAAGTTTTTAAATTAGTCTAATCCCTAATCTCGCCCTGAAACATGGTCCCTTTCGGTACTAGCTTGCTCGCTATTGATTTCATCTTACAATTAAATAAACGTAGCTATAGCAATAACATACCACCAGTATCATTTCACCACACACAGTACCCCGAAGACCGATATGAAGTAAAGACAGGGAAGTAAGCACAGACAGAACAATCACAAATAACAGGCACCATAATATAGCACACAGGCTTGACGATTGTCTGTGATAAGGACGTCTAATTTTTTAATTCTAATATTTCTAAAATAAAAATATAATTTACAGCGGATACGACTTGAAAGAAAAAGGTTCACTTCAATAGTACAAAATTAAAAAAGTTGAAAGTATGTTCAGTTACACCGTAATACCCCGGTTTAGTTACTAAGCCATTTTATCAAGATTTAATCCAGGCACTAGTCAAACATCATTATCGCAATCTTGAGATTTTTCGCCGTCACTCGTTTCCAACACAAAAAAGTTCAGTACAATTTTCTCATAACCTTACAAATTCAGTGTCATTCATTAATCTTCTTACGGCTATAAAATGAAAATTAATATTTGCGGAATGGATTTTCCGAGCGATTTATTCGCATAAATCTCGGCGGATATACCGAAAATCTAATAAGGTCGTAGGTCTTTTTATAATCTAATGAAATGTTCTTTCGGACCCGTAAACATTGTATGAAACGACCATAAATTGTTTTTCTTCTGTTATACAAGCCTCGGTGAGCACGGGCAGTGAAATATAATGTTAATTCTCAAAGTTCACATTTATTTTGTTCGGAATTCGACCGAAATGAATTGGGCCAATTATTTTATTATTTATACCCGCTCTGAGGATTTTAAATGTTTGGGAATGGCTTTTTCACTTTAACTTGCCCCAACAATACCGTTGATAAGTATACCTACACATGTAAGTCACATAGTTTCAAAAATCCATTTGTAGAAGAAGCAAATATTACCACCAACAATTGAAATAGAAATAACAGACTATCTTCCAATTATAATGGGTATCCCATCGAGAGGTAGTCAATTATGCTTGTAATTATTGGGCAAATAAATAACAAATTTAAACTATGCCATTAGACATGGAATACAATATCTTGTAAGTGGCCACCTCTACTTCTCTGGTAGCAGTCGATTCTTTTGATGAAGTTTTCCACCACTTCGCGGCATAGCTGTGGCCCTATGTCCGCAATAACTTCGCTAATGTTATTTTTGAGCTGTTCGATCGTAACAGGATTATTGGTAAGACATATAGGCATATAGGTGTTTGCTTATCGCACACGGAGCCACTTTCCCTGAATTTCGCCATGATGCGTTGAATGGTATGCTTAGCAGGTGCCTCACGACGACCCATAATTGCACGTAATTTTATTTCAGTGCCCACAATTGAACCATTACTTTCGTAGTACGCTTTGACAATAAGTATGCGTTGCTGAATAGTATAGCGCTCCATTTTGCAATGGCATACTCTCCACGTAATAACTACGAAGCATCAACTTCCAAAACCTGCCGCAAGACTAATGGCGGCAATTTTAAATCGGTTACCTCTCGCTGGGACACCCTATATTAAAAATAGTTATAAGTAACAACCAACAATAGAAAAAGAATGTTAATAATGCAAAGTATAATAAATATATGAATTACAATGTATCAAAGATAGTGGTGGGTTATAATGTTTGTGAAATACTCACAGGTGAGGAATTACAATTAACATACTAATTGTCTATAGATAAGTTAGAAGAAATTAAAGATTGGCGTTATATATTTAAAGAGAAATTCTCAATAGATACATTCTCAACCATGTTCAGCAGACTTGACGTATCTTTAAAAAATTATAGCGTTATGTTCATAAAACAAAAAAAATTAGGGAATTTCTGTGCAATGACAAGAATACAACAGAAATTCTGTAATATTTTAACAGGATAGTTCTCAATTTAATAAACATTTATTATTAGAAATTTCATAAGGAATGGCGAAGGCGCCAATGGTATTTTAAATAATTTAAAATTAGATAAAATATACATATTCAGGGGATGGCCAAATAAACGAACACCATGCAATATAATACATCATGTTGCATGTTGACAACACTGCTTCCGTGTAAATAATACGACGTGTATGTATTGCACAGTTTACTTGCCAAGTCTTGTAGGTTATATTTCAATGTAGTATAAGTTTTATTTTGCGGAGGTTAAAACAAGCGATCGGTGAAATGTGTGATCTCTCAGATTTCGAAAGTGGGAAAATCATTGGTGCTCAGCGGGAGCGTCTGTGACGAAAACAGCTGAACTATTTAACGTTTCACGAGCGACAGTATCCACGGTAATGCCAGCATATGGAAAACATCATGGTAAAACATCATCGGTGAAGAGAATAGTGGGCGAAACCCAAAGTTGACTGACAGAGACCGACGAATATTAAAGAGGATTGTGGCTAAGTAACATAAAACTACCGCAGAAAAAGTGATAGCGAACTCAACACTCACATGAGTAATACTGTTTCGACAAAAGCAGTACGGCGGGAGCTCCACAAAGCTAATATTCATGGAAGGGCTGTAATTGCGAAACCCTTTATAACGGAAGCCGAGAAAGCTAAGCTGAGAAAGAAGTGGTGTCCCTATCTAGAAACCAAGACACTTGATGATTGGAAGAATGTGATATGGTCCGATCATCACATCATCGTCCACATTGTTTTATACAAACAGCCGTGTTCATGTATGGAGAACACCAAAATAAGCCTACAATCCGGACTGCCTGCTTCCTCCATTCAAGCATGGGGGAGGTTTTGTTATGATTTGGGCGGCTATATCGTGGTATTCAGCTGGTCCTCTCATTCATATCACTGGCCGCATTACTGCGAATGAATATTTCGACATCCTTAATGATGAAGTTCTTACTATGGCTAGCATATTGTTGCCAAACACTACCATATTTTAAGATGATAATGCGCCCATACACATAGCCATAAATATATGCCCATAGATGGTTTGAATCAGGATATTATCAAGCATCTTCCCTTACCAGTACAATCGCGAAACCTCAACATAATTGAACCATTACGGGGAGTCTTAGAGCAGAGAATGAGGAGCAGATTTCTACCTCCAACATCATTGAAGCAATTGGTGGTTGCTTTGGTAGAAGAATGGGACAACATTCCGTTCGAAACTATTCAGACACTCTACGAATTTATTCCGCGAATAATTGCAGCTGTTGTACAAGCAAATGGTGGCCTAACACCTCATTAATAAATAAATATTATGTATATGTCAGGTGTTCATAATATTTTGTCCCTCCCCGTTGATATGATAGAATTTAAGTATTACCCTTACTAATACTGTAGATAAGCGTAGTTGTGCAATTATACCAACAAAAGCTATTGCTATACTATTAGCAATAGCTATACTATACAATTTTAAATAGGAAGCGAAATAAATAAAAATAAAATGGACATAGTTTTCTATTTAAAATAGTGTTGAGAATCTATAATTAAAGTAACTCAGTAGAAATAGAGAATATCTAGAATTAACTTAATGATCTGTCATTGCTCTGATACATTTGTTGGTATGTATTAAGAAGTGATTATCTTATTTCTTTTTAGTACATGTGAATCACATTGTTCAAATACATTTATAGAATGAATTTCAATCAATGAAAAATTATTAAACCTGCAGAACCCAGTTATATTTTTTTTACCAGCGGGCAGAATTATGTAACTTAAAATTCTCTTTTTGGGTAACTATGATTATCCACGTTTAAGACCTTTATTAGAAAATTTAAAGCATGTTTAAACATTAAAAACGATATATCTATTTCCAATCTTACTTAAAAATCAGGGATATTCTGAAGACGAAGTAACCTCTTAAAATAGGATACTTGTACTCTTTAAATAATGTCCAAAGGGAAAACAATACAGGGCATGATGATAATGAGTAAACGACAATGGAATAGCTTTCCATGAAGTTGCTTTTGATTTATTCATACCAAGTTATATATATATATATATATATATATATATATATATATATATATATATATATATATATATATATATATATATATATATATATATATATATATATATATATATATATATATATATATATATCGAGATATACCGAGATATTAAATATTATCTTTGTCAAAGATGGTAGTGAAGTATAAAATAATTATTTGAGTTACCATCTTGCATTAATATCAATAGCATTCTGATTAATAAAACTTTCTAAGCACTTTTGGTGTATTTTTAAGTAAATTTTATTGCTATTCTAACTATAGGCAGTTTCTACTATGAAAAAATATTCGTTACACTCAACTATATAATTTGCTTTACTCCAATACTGATCGAATATTACATATATCTCCAATAATAATAGTTATATTTAGCATAGTGTATCGACCAAAGACACTTCATTCAATGCAGCAACATCTAGTATATGCAATACTCAGCTCGGGATATACACTAATATTTGATGTAAGTCCCATCTCCCCCTTCTCCTCAGAACTATTTAACAATAATATCCATTAGTGTTGCTCAATACAGTCCACATATCTATCTAAAGTGCATCAACATCTATTCAAAATGGACCTCTATATTTTCTAGATACTATGTTACTATATAGGGGATTGGATTCCTAAAATACACATTAACGATAAATTAATATGTACCTACCTGTTACGTTTACATAAACTCGATGTACAAACTTTCCGCAGAAGGGTCTGCCTCACATTTTCCTATACAAATATAGATAAATACGGCCTTTATAAAGTCATCGAAAAGTATGTGTGTAGGTCAGACAAAATGATGATAAACATAATTTGAATGTATAAGTTATGAGAGTGCAGTAAACATATGATAATTAAAGTAAATAGTTGTGTTTGTGGATGTTCTTTTATTGAATTAACTCAATGAACCTATTGAACTGATAAAGCATTGATATTAGTTGCTAATTGCTGAATATTTCTTTACCCACAACGGTATCGATTGTCATTAGATGCACTGTCCATTAATAATTTTTGTCTGGGACCTTTGTGTTTAACGATAATAAAAATAAGTAACAACACTAATATGAACACCTTTCCTTATTTTACACATACACTAGTGGCCTGAAGTATAGTGAAATTGTAGTAAAATATTCGACCAAAATCACCGGCGATCTGAATTTAACGATATAGATGTATCAACTAACTAAACGAGTGAACGAGTAACTGAAATAAGCTATTCCAACAAGTGACAAGAAAGGTTACATTAATCAGGTTGTTATAAGCGTATAATAGATACCAACAAATATAGAATAAAAATGTACAATATTCAGGCATTTAGACTTGTAGAAAATCAAAACAAAAACTTCTTCTTCGTCTTCTTATTATTTCTTTTGATAGGACTATGTCCTGTTTTTTCCAACTTTTTATTCGATATCCTGTGACGATGAAGTCCAGGAATCGGCCCATCTTTTTGGTGGTCTTCCTAAGGGTCTGGTCGTGTTCGGTTTTTCTTGTATACGACCCTGGCGAGTCTATCGTTTCCCATCCTATCGACATGCTCTCTCCACTCTCTTCTTCTTCCTCGTGACCAGCTAACAACATCTGGCATCCTATCGCATCGCTCCCGGATCTCATTGCTTCGCTGCCTGTCCCTCAGTGTGACGCCAGCGATCGCTCGTAGGGCCCTCATTTCGGTCGTTCATAGTGCTCTTTTCGTCCGGTTGGTGTCTGCTCTCGTTTCCGCTGCGTAGGTGAGGATGGGTCTCACTGCTGTTCTGTAGATTCTGGCCTTGCTGGTTATCGACATGTGTTTGTTTTTCCAAATAGTATTATGTAGACAGCCAGACACTCTTGCTGCTTTATTTACTTGTGCTCTCACCTCGTCATATGTATTTCGGCTGCTTGAAGCTATTATCCCCAGGTATTCAAAGCTCATCACTTGTTCGATTGGTTGGTCGTTTAGTGGCAGCTTGCATCGTATCGGTTCCTTGCTTATGGTCATAGATTTGGTTTTAGGTATCGAGATGCTCATGTTGTATTTCTTTGCGGCCTGGTTTAGCTCGAATAGCATTCGCTGCAGGTTGGCCTCGTTTTCTGCTATGAGAACCGCATCGTTTGCATAGCACAATACTTTGAATTCGGTTTGTCCCATTCTGTAACCTCGTCCTACATTTTTCACCTGGTTCATGATGCGGTCCATTACCAGGTTGAGAAGTAGCGGACTCTTCTAGCGGCCATCTCCTTGCCTGATACCTATCGATATCGGCACTTCTTCTGTGGTTGAGATGCCTAACTGTATTCTTGTACTGTTGTTGGTATTGAGGTGTTTTATTACCTGGATAATATTGTTGTTGGCTCCTCGTTCTTGCAGGATTTTTAGCACATCCTTTAGTTGCACTTTGTCAAATGCTTGAGTTAGGCCAACAAAGCAGAGGAACGCAGTTTTGTTAAATTCTATGGACTTCTCGATGATTTGTCGCAGTATGAATATAGCGTCGATTGTTGATCTATTCTGCCTAAAGCCTTGTTGTTCTTCGTTGATGCTGATTATACTTGATAGATGTTGGGTTATTATTTTGGTGAGCAGCTTCATGGCGGTGTTGAGCAGGCTTATGCTTCGATAGTTCCTTGGGTCTTCCTTTTCTCCCTTCTTGTAGTTAGGGATTGTAATGCTAGATTTCCATTCCTGTGGTACTTCTCCTGTGGAAATAATCATACTGTAAAGGTGTTATAGTTCCTTCATCAGCTCATCGCCTCCATATTTGAGCATTTCGTTTGTTATTTTATCTGGGCCTGGTGATTTTCTGTTCTTCAATTTGTTGGGTGTTGTTTTAATCTCTGTTTTGTTTATAATGTAGTTGTCGATGTTGTTGGACATGGTCCATAGATCCGCTTGTTCTTTGGTGTTGTACAGACTCTTAAGGTGGTTTGTCCATTCCTCCGCGGTAATATTGACTGCAATTTGTTCGTTAACTGGTTTCTTCTGCGATCTAATGAGGTTCCATATTCTCCTTTGTCCTCCGTACAGGTCATGTTGCATGTCGGTGGAGAACTTTTCCCAATAGTCTTTGTTGATTTGTGTTATTTTACGTGGTTCATTTGTTTTGTTGCTGAGGTACTTGATGTAGGCTGCTCTTTTCTCTGCAGCGAGGGTTTTTATTTCTGGATTAAACCATGGCTTGCTGGCTTTTGCGTTCACGTTTACCTTTCTTTTGCCAATCGCTTCTTCTGCCGCTGTTATGACATTAATTTTGATTTTGGACCAAGCCGTATCGATTGTATCCTCAGCTGTTATTGGATTTGCTGTTATTCTTTCAATTAACCGTGATTTGTATAAGTCCTTGGTGCTGTTGTTGTCGAAGGATTCTATGTTGAATTTTTTACGGACTACTGGTGGTTTTTACGGATTAGTTGCACTCCTAGTCTCATATTACATAGCACGAGTCTGTGTCCACCTCCCGTGTCCAGAGAGGCAAGCGATGGTACGTACATCCAGGATCTGCGTTGGGTGGATGTTTCTATTGGTTATGATGTAGTCCATAGTGGACTCTTGATCTCTAGAGTTGGACCACGTTATCTTGTGTTGAATCTTGTGGGAATAGAATGTGTTATTTATTCGTAGTTCAAATTGACTGCAAGTTCCTATAAGGAGTTCACCGCTTCATTTGATGCATCTTCATTAAATCTTTGCTTAATCCCGTCTATGACCTTATTGTCGATCCTAGCGTTGAAGTCTCCAGCTAGGATGAGTTTATTTTCTCGGGGTATGGTGTTTAGTAGAACTTCTAGCTGGTTGTAGAACTCTTCCCGTTCGACCTTGGGTTTACTAATGTCGGGTGCGTATACACTTACAATATCAATTTGTTTCTTCTGTATTTCCAATGTTGCATGTATTAGTCGGTCATTTATGTAAACTATGTTCGTTATGTGTTGTTCATATTTCTCGTGTATCAGAAGTCCCACACCAGATTTGGCTCCCTTGTTTCTTTGTTTTCCACTATAGATAAGTATGTAGTTGTTGTGTTTTGTTGTTCCGTTTCCCTTCTTTTTTACTTCAGACATTGCACATATATCTAGTCGGAGTCTGTGCACTTCCATGAGGATTTCCTGGTCTTTTGAATTCCAAGAGTTGATGTTCCAACATCCCACTCTTAATATGTTCGTTTTCCATTCTCGTTTCTTCCGTAGCCGCGCCGTGTCGTTGTTCCGTTGTATCCGTCCATTGTCCGAGTCATGTGTGTTGGTTCTGTGAGCGATTCTATCTTTTTGCCTGAGGTAGGTTGCTAGCCTGACCCCAGAACCCTCCTCTTTTATCCGGGCTTGCGACGGGCTGAGGTCGGAATCGAGCTACTCGGTCCACTCAACTCCTTCCTCAGGCAGAGTTAGACTTATAGAAAAGCAAAACAAAAACTAACATATTATTAAAAAAAAAAAATTAACAGTCTTACAATCTCGAACATTCCAGTAATATGTATTTTACTGTTAAAATCCAACGTAGTGCAGTGTATAAGTAGGTTGTCTATTTTTGACTTATAAATAAATGTTTAAGTTTGTATGGCCCATTATCAGCCACCTAATGGCACACCCTTATTTCCCATGTGCGGACTCTATGCTTGACTTCTTTTAAATGAAGTTCATATTTGCCCACTCTCTCTGTCATGCTTCAGTAACATTTTGTTTTATATACCTATGTTACGGCAAAAGTGCGAATTCGGTGAATGTGTATATTGTCCGGTTAAAGTGAACATCATCCAAATCGAGTGGTAAATGTAAGAAAAACACTAGTAATTGACGAATATTGCCACTTCTACCGGAAAACGTACACATTTACCTATGGATGGTGATAAATGATATCCTAGGCAATTGTATGTACAGAATTTCGGATTTTAGATTGGAAAATAAAAATGGAGTAAAAAACATAGTTTATTAAACGAAATGTACGATAGTTATAAAAATACAAAAGAAAATCATAATTAAACTGTTAACTAGATATCATATCGATTCAAACCTAACCTAATTTCTCTCTCATACAGAGTTAAACCTTTACCCGTGCAGTAAATATGCATACTTTTACCGGGTGTGCTTGGGAAGTGTGCACATGTACCGTTTTACACCGGCCAATGTGAGTTCACCGACTGATGATCAATTTTTACTCACTCTTACCAACAAAGCAGGCAAGAGTATACATTTTCCGGCGAATACATTTGCCGTTATACGTACCCTTACCGTAACATATATACTTTCACACCATCTTTACGAATAAAAATGTTATGACGTACATTGCTCATTGCGGCTCGTTTTGTCTTTATGCCCCCCAGTTCATTTACATGAATACTAACGTAATTTGGCGTCCAAACAAACATAATTGTCTTGTTCCTCTGCGTTCTCAACCAGTGACAAAGTAAAAGTATGGATTATGCCAAAGGTCGTTTGTAAGTGTATTTGATGCCTATTGAGAAACGTTTCATGAATCTGTGCAGATGATTTTATCTTTTCCCCTGTTCTATGTATCTTAGATCTTATTATACTAGTAGAGCCATATTAGTAATACATGTTATATAAATGATTGTAACCTATACAAAGTTGCTTATGTCTTGTGCCGCCCTTAATCAGTCATCCAATTGGGCAACTCTACTCATGATTAAGCGATAAAGTAATTGAGAAATTTTGAATTTATTAATGTTAATAAACTGTAACTATGGAGAACTAATAAATAAAGCGAATAATGACGAAATCAAGAACGCAGAAACTAAGTGGGAGGGTATCAAGAATAGTCTAGATTCCGCGGCTACGGACGTTTTAGGACACGACAAAAGGGAAGCTAGGAAGCCCTGGATAACGGAAGAAATCTTAAACTTAATACAAAAGAGACGAGGCTATAAAAACAGACGAGAAGGAGGGACTGAAAACTTATAAGTCAATAAAGTGGGAAATCATTAGAAAGTGTAGAAAACTTTGGATAGAGGATAAATGCAAAGAAGTAGAAGATATGCTCCAAGTAGGTAAGACCGATGAGACTTACAAAATAATTAAGAGGAACTTCAGGGATATAGGACCAATAAGTAGAAACGTTAGGAGTCAATCGGGGGATATACTGATTGGAAGAAAGGAGAAAGCGGATAGATGGACGCAGTACTTAGGAAATTTATACGAGGGTCAGGAATTAGGAGAGATATTAGAGGAAGAATCTAGCATCGATAGAGAAGATATAGGAAAACCTATATTGAGAGAGGAATTTGAAATAGCACTAAGGGGGCTAAAGATCAACAAAGCGCCATGTATAGATAAAATACAGGCGGAAATTTTGAAATGTGCAGGACAGAAAGTAGTAAATATAATGTTTGAACTGGTAAAATACATATACGAAACGAACGAGATGCCGGAGGATTATAAGAGGAACATTATCGTTACTATACCGAAAAAGTGAGGAGCCAACAAATGCGAGAACTTTAGAACGATTAGCCTAACCTCCCATGCGTCAAAAATCTTAACCAGAATAGTGCAGAAGAGAACGGAAAATAGAGTGGAGGAAATACTAGGAGAAGACCAATTTGGGTTTAGGCGAAATAGGGGAACTCGCGAAGCTATTCTGGCACTAAGAGTAATGTTAAAGAAAACAGTAGAAAAAGGAAAGAACGCTTATATAGGATTTGTAGATTTAGAAAAAGCTTTTGATAATGATGGGAAAAAATGTTCGAGATACTAAAGAGCGAGGGAATGAAGTATAGAGATAGGAGAGTAGTTCACAATCTATACAAAGAGAAAACTGCTGTTATAGAAGTAGAAGGGGCAAAAAGGGAAGTAGATATTAGGAAAGGAGTAAGACAAGGATGTACGCTATCACCACTAATTTTTAATCTGTGCATCGAAGAGGCGATTAATGTGGTAAAAGATATAGGGGATTTCGGGATTAAAGTACAGGGACAGAAACTAAAAATGCTGAGATTCGCGGATGATATAGCAGTATTAGCATCTAGTAAGGAGGAACTAGAATCAGCATTGAATGAAGTGGAGGCAATGTTGACAGAGGAATACGGAATGAGGGTGAATAAAAACAGAACAAAAGTGTTAGTGTGCAGAGGATGCGAGAGCAGAGCAAAAACGAAAGTACAAATTAATAATGAAAGATTGGAGGAAGTTAAAGCCTTCACTTATTTAGGAAGTAAACTAAAATGGGATGGAAGAAACGATAAAGATATAAAACAAAGAATAGCGCAGTCTCGAATAGCTTTTAACAAAAAGAAAGCACTTTTATGCTCGGGGGTAATAAACTTAGAAACAAGGAAGAGATTTTTGAAAACGTATGTATGGAGCACGGCACTATATGGTTGCGAAACCTGGACGGTAGGGGAAGCAAGTAGGAAGAAATTAAAAGCTTTTGAGATGTGGTGTTACCTAAGAATGATGAAAATACCGTGGACTGATAGGGTTAGAAACGAAGACGTATTAGAGAAAGTCGACGAGAAAAGAAGTATGTGGAAAAACATAAAGAAGAGAAGAGATAGAATGGTAGGTCACTTGCTGAGACATGAGGGAATAGTCCGCGATATTTTGGAGGCAGAAATAGGAGTGAAGAAAGGCAGAGGTAAGCCTAGATTAGACTACTGCTCGCAAATAGTAAGGGATGTAGGTTGTAGCACAATTAGCGAAATGCGTGGGTTAGTACAAGATAGGAGAAGCTGGAGCGTCCAACCAGTCTTAGGACTGATGACCTCATGATGATGATATGGAGAACTGCAAATTGTGATTTTATCCTTGTTGTGCATCGTACTTAAAGGCTGATGTTTTAAGGAAATTAGTAAAAATTATTAAAGGTGTAACAAAATAAAATTGGATTCTCATTGAGTGGTTGATAGTTGAGTGAACGGTCATTTTCATCACAAGGATAATTACCATTTTAGGTATTTCCGCTGCCTTAATGGTGAATTTGAAGATCATATACAGTGTGTTTTTAGAGATTTGACTATGGAAGTTTTTTTTGGAGAACCTGCTTGGACATGTAGAGGTTTATTTTAAAAATAACACCCGTTAGGGTTGTATCAACCTCCTCATGTTAACCCCTTAAGTTTTAATACTCTTAAATTTAAAATTTCAAATATGAATATACCTCGAGTGAGATCTTGTTTTAAGTTATCTATTGCGTTAAATAAAACAAATTGAGATTTAGTCGGTAAATTCATTCATATTTTTAATTTTACTATTACAAACAATGACACTGAATACAACAAAAATGTTTACAATAGTTGTTCAATTGGACCGTTCAGATCTTGGCAATAACCTATTCGATCTTGGATAGTATTTACAGAAGAATAATTATATAAAGCGAAAATTTTTTCACGAATAACCTTGTTCATTTTAATCTTAAATTATTAACCTCACATAAATCTTAACATAAAATATAAATATCTACCCATATGTTTATAAAATATTTCATCTAATTAACGTATAATGTGTAACATAACTCAGGAACGTAATTGCGGGAACCAGTTGCATAATTGCATTTGCAACATAATTGCAGGAGCGTCATCTTGCTGGTATCAAATACGTTCATTAACCACATCGGGGTCATTATCATATCGGAACAAAACAATTAAAGCAAACAATAATTGGAATTGTAATAAATTCAAACGTATAGTTTATTTCATTGCTATTTGCCAAATAAAAAATTTCAAAACATACCGTAGCTTGTTTTGTGGCTAGGCTCAGGTAGACTGTACCGTTTATCGGCAAAATAAGAGAGTTTTTTATTTGACAAATGGCGATGAAATGAATAGTACATCTCGAGTTATATTTGCTTCCTAGAAATTTAGTCTTAAATCTCGATCGCTCATTATTCCTGTACACGCATTTACTTTTTGTGGTAAATCTCTCTTCTGTGAATCCCTTTTATCCAAGGATGATTTATATCATTCTAGTATCTTGCCATTCATCTGTTTATACTATCACTAAGGTTGAATTAAGTATTGGCTGATTGTAAGAGAAGTACGTAATGTAAAATATTTTGGTTATCAGTTACTTTCTGTACTGTTTCTAAAAATTCCATTCTTCTGTAAGCATCATCAGGTAGGAGCACCTGAACTCTATATACCTTAAATATATACCAACTTTATTTAATTACAGGACGACGAATTGCTGATATCTAGACGTCTTTTTGCTAACCTAATTTTCTCATCGGCTTAGTTGACTTTTCTGTTAGATATTTAATAATTTCGACAATGTAAAGTACATGTTGCTGATAATCTTCGTTAAGGGTTTGCTCAATTGGTACGTTGATGAGCAATAGTTATACCTCAAAGAGTAATATGATATTGATGCCGATTATATTAAATATTTAAAATATTTAAGGATCCCTAGAATTTACTAGATCTTCGCGGGAATTCAATGTATACAGAATAGTCATTCAATTTATATCACTTCCATAGTTATTTATAAAATATCTAATGCATTATTTTAAATGTTTTGTAGAATTTTTTTATTTAAATATATCATGAACCGATATGACGAAGAGTAAAATCTACGTGTCTAGATAGCCATGCAATAAATTACATTTAGCTGACTCACTGAAAAATATTTTTTTCAGTAAATTGAAATTTGAAATAATTACATACATGTTCTGTGGTATTATGAGATGACTTTTCATACTACATATTATTTGTGTATAACCACTTAATCCTTTTTCATATGTCTCAAATAGTCGAGGCAAATGAGGCAACTTCGAGTTTACTTTTTATTTCAATTCCAAGCCCAATCAAAATTAAGGTTTCAATTCGTTGCCCTTCTTACAAATTTACCATATTGAAAATAGCTGAAATTTGATCAACCTTGTGTGTACGTACATACAGAATGAACCGCAGATACAAATATGATTTCTAATTTATTTGTCTAATAATATAACAATAATATTAATAATGCCTTTATTGCCCAAACAGATAATAAATCCATTTATAGGACAAACGACGACTAATTTAGACGGCTACTAATTTCTTTCTACCAAGAATATTTCTACGACTACCAAGGTTTTTGTTGAATTGGTTAAAAACATGCTTTGATATGAGGTTTCGCGTGGGGCGTCCTCATATTTGATAATTTTATGTTGTTAAGTCTTAGGGAATTACTAGTCAGGAGTTGAAAACAATTACTGCAGGAGCTGTTTTGAAACTAAATATGGAGTGTCAGCGTCTCTAAAAAAACTTTACAATTTGTCAAACTAATTTTAGTTTGACAAATCTTATTCCCAACTTTAGGGATGTGCTGTGTATTGCGCGGATCCTTTTTTATTTTTCCGCACTAATTTTATCATATCTATTATCTACTACCTATTTATAAAATATTAAGGATCTTGGTGTGTACATTGATGATAACATATCGCTATCTGGGCATATCAATCATGTAAATAAAATCATTGGTTTTGTGATTAGAAATACATCGTTTAATAACACTGCTATCGTAAAATGTTTATATTTTGCATCAGTTGGTTCGAAACTAGAATATTGTAGCCATATTTGGTATCCCCAGTATCTAAATTATACGAATTAATTTAAAAATATTCAGTCATTTTGTAACTGTTATTTTTCACAGAAAGTTACTATCCATTAAGGATTTACTACCATACTCTGCTTCGACAATGATTTGACATCCAGTAACTGAATTCTAGGAAGGTGCTTACTGGACTCTTATTTTTATTTAAATTGCTGAGCATGATTAGTATACGCGACAGGATAACATATTTTATTGTCATACTGCAAGAACTAACGTACTGTCAAAATCGACAGTATTTATGTCACAAAATTTTAATGTAAATGCACGCCACGGCTTCGGTGGCATACCTCTATCCGATGGTCAATATTTTCAATGACTCTGAGACATAATTGAGGTTCAATGTCGTTAATGTGCGGAATTATCTCATCCTTTAGCTCTTGAATTGTTCTCGGCTTATTGACGTACACTTTTTCTTCTAAATATCCCCAAAGAAAGAAGTCCAACGGTGTCAAATCACATGATCGTGGCGGCCAATTAACATCGCCACGACGTGAGATAACACGGCCATTGAATTTCTCGCGCAAAAGTGCCATTGTTTCGTTGGCTGTGTGGCAAGTGACACCATCCTGTTGGAACCACATATCGTCCAGGTCTATATACCCAATTTCTGGCCACAAGAAGTCCGTTATCATCTCGCGATAGCGAACACCATTCACGGTAGCTGCTTGACCGACCTCATTTTCGAAGAAGTACGGCCCGATGACGCCGCCAGCCCATAAACCGCACCAAACAGTCACTCTTTGTGGATGCATCGGCTTTTCAACAACCACTCGTGGATTCTCATTTACCCAAATGCGGCAATTCTGCTTGTTAACGAATCCACTGAGGTGAAAGTGTGCCTGGTCGCTGAAGATGATTTTCTTTGTAAAGTCACCATTCACTTCTGTCTGTTCAACCAACCATTCGGCGTATTGACGACGCTTGAAATGGTCAGTAGGCTTCAGCTCTTGAGTCAATTGAACCTTGTAAGCGTGTAAATTCAAATTTTTATTCGAAATTCGTATCAGTGATGTTCGTGAGATGTACAATTGTTGGGCACGACGACGAGTCGAGGTTGACGGCTCTTCTACTACACTATCGCGAACAACAGCAATGTTTTCCGCAGAACGAACTGGGCGAGCATACACAGGTGTTTTCACATTTCCTACAGACCCGGTTTGCTGAAATTTGCGCACAATTCTCCCGATTGTGGACACATTTGGTCGATTATGCTGACCAAAAAAGTCACGAAGTACACGAAATGCATTTTGATTTGAACGCCCATTTTCGTAAAAGGCTTCAACTATCTTAACGCTCTGCTCAATTGTGTACCTTTCTATGGTTGAATTTGTCAAACACAGAAACAAAGAAATGTCAAATTAAGTTGGGCAAAAACTTGACGTTAAGGTGTGACTCACAATTAACATCGTGCATTATGGTTGGACCACCCTTTATAATCCAGCAATGGTGGCTTGAAAAACTGTATTCACAATGAGTTATTATCTTTAGGGAAACAACTTTTTACTGTCATGTATGTTATGTTACTGCAGTATTTCACCATATATTATGTTAAAATTGTTTAGAGGCTATACTGTTTACTATTATAGGTTATACTATCATGTTTGTCCATGATTCGTGTACGTTTTCAGCACTATTGTCTTATTTCTTTTTAATTTCCATTAAATGATAACATTAGAAAATAATTTCCATTCACAACAGTAATTAAAACGCAAACATCGTTAAATGACCACTACATAAAAGGATAATTCGCCATGCTAAAGGAAAAACTTATTTAAAAACTAAACTAATGGGAATTACAACCGGCGAAACGAATCCCAAAAAGTCTGATAATCAAACACATCGCAGCGCTGCTTACTGCTACACGGAATAAATAAATGATAGACCACATAAAATGTAAACCTACGAGATAAATCAGGTATCCATTTCATTTGACGGGGATTGACAAATTCCTGAACAACCAATAATCTCTTCCCTAAAATTGAATAAAACCGCTAATGGTAACGCGTGTGCTACACACGATGGGATCATTGTATAAATAGAATAGAGCTGTATATTTACAGAGAATATATATTGTCAGAGCCGGTGCTATATCATTACGTTTACGATGGGCGAAGTGGAGGTTGTATTTATTATTGCACGTGCGTGCTTTTGATATCGATCTTCTTCTTTGCCTTAAACGTAACACGTAACAATATGTGAGGTACTTAATACACACAATTAATTTAATAATACATAATTAATTCAATAACACAATCTTTTGCAAAGTAGTTTTTCTAATTAGTATTTTTTTAAATTTCTACATAGTAGTTAAAAATAAGTATTATGTAACTATAGAAATTCGGTCGTCGAGATAGAAAGTGAGATTAAGGAGACCATGGTATGGATATGAGGGAATCAGGGACGTTCAGATACCCAAGGAGTTGTAAAATAATAAGGAATTTATTACGATCTGAAAACTTTTATAACCTGGCTAAGTCACGCTCTAAGGTGTCCATAAATGCATTAATATAGGTATAGCAAATTTCTAGATTGGGGACAGTATTCCCGTTAGAGAAACAACCAAAACAGTTAAATTTACAAAAGGCATTATAGCAAAATACAAAGGACATCAAAATAATAGTAAGTCTTCTAACTGGACACTTTTTTAATTGTGATCTTGTTTCACTAGAGCGTACTGTTGTACCACATCTGTTATTATCGCTTTAAGGGTTATGAAATAAACATGGGTATTTACTTCAGCACATAGTATAGTTAAACATAAACAACAGTAATGAACACTTTAAGTAAAGCATTCTAAAATAGCGCATAAAAACTGAGTAATACATATGTTATGTATAAGGCAGTGGATTATGTAGCAATGCATCCAAGTCGGCTGTCGGTTATCCATTTTATAGTCTGTCCCTCGCATCTGTTTGTGACATGATGGTGGTTGATTTTTGTATCAGTTCCTTGACCATCGAATCCACTGGAACATGCTACTAAAAATATATAGCTAAAGGAAGTAAATGTTCAAGATAATTTCCCAAAGTAAAGTATGATCCCGAAATAAAATCAGCCGACCGTTCCCATAGTAAAGTACAATTTAAGGAACCCAAACTATTTATTGTAACCCTAATAAACCCACTGCCACATATTAATAGAAACTTAACATACTTTTGGCTTAATAAACGTCAATTTGATAGAGCTCATATATGCTTAATGAAGCTCATAGATGAGGCAATTAGTAGATTTTGCCAATGAGAAGAAAAATGTTAATGTTTCGGTTATGCCTTAACGTTTTATCTTACCGTCTACAATTCCAGCTGTTTGGTGAATGAAAATAATAGGTTAATAGCTATATGAGGGGCCTTTTTCAAGACTATGTAGTCCAATACATATAAATGATAGAGCTAGATAAGGTGGTCTAGCAAGAAAAGGCAAGATCAGAAGGAACAGAAATGATCGCAATACAAAGGGGTGCCGTCTGGCACAGGCCTAGACGTCTTACTATTAATGACGAACGCTGAATGAATAATTCAGCATTCAGACATTGAATAACTTCGGATTCTGTAAAGTGGACAGATAGTCCAATCTGGACCCATAGTGCAGTCTAGACAGTCCACAAAGTCTATATGCATGAAGGCTACCATGTCTTATTTTCTCTTAGAATTAGCTACTATGTTCCTCCAACGATCGCATTGCGCGGACGTACTGAAGAAGGAGTGGTAGTTCGCGTAAATTAGCTACATCTGACTAATACAGATCCTCTTCTTACCGATAGCGTCTAGCAGATCTTTGTAATATATTCCATATTTTCATTTTTGGTACTGAATTCTCGATTAATGATATTTATTTAGTCTACGCTTTTGGGTTCGTTCATTTAATATAATCTTAATGTTACTTATTTGTTGTAGCACATTCAACAGCAAAGACCAGATTGGAATTAATCCTGAAATTATGACCATGCAATCTCGTTCAAAAATACATTTCTTTAATTTCTCTTGACTCGTATCGCTCGCTGATTCGTTCGGGTTTTCATAACTCCGCCATTTTGGTCTAGATTAACAAATAGTGACCAAGATTATGATTTTGATCCATTGGTCGTCATAATTTTAATCTGATTATTGATGTACAACTAATGTAAAGAGATGTGGAGCATGATCATGAATATAATTGCAACACCCTCTTTCGTCCGAAAAAGAGTGTTGCTTTCGAAACGTTAAATCCTGTAAAAAAAATTAAATCCTGTACTTCTAAATCAGTCACACACAAAGTAGTCTATATCGACCCAGGACCCCAGGGCGTTGCTTGTCCAAACTTGTACCAGAGCTTTGCAAGGATGGTGCAGAATTGAACTAATTGTGGTTGCATGGACTTCTTCCTTTTGCATAGTTGCATTGTTTAATTCTTCATTTATAAATATGAGTGTCAGAGACAAACACCGTTCATTTGTTTCCCGAATTTTGATAAGAAATGTGTTAGGCAAATATTTTTAAAAATACAAATAACTAACTTAACTAGTTAACTTAAATAAGTTAACTAGTAATATAAATAGTTAAGTAGTTAGTTTTAAAATACAAGATATTAAGATGTCAAGCATTATCAAACATTATGATGTAATGAGACTTTTGACATTTTAATTTAATGTTTTATTTAAATTTTGAACATTTCAACTAGGAAGGATATGCAAAATCCGACTAATAAACACACTGACTAACAATAGGTGAACCAGTGTCATCTAGTTTGGGAGTGAGGGAGAAAAGTAAGTAATTTTCTTTATAATATTTTCTTTTTGTAATTTATTGGATAAGGTATATAAAAGTTGCATAAAGATGCCGATCACGATTTGAGGTAGAGGTCGTTCAATATTCAAGCCAATTACAATTGAGTATAATATTACTTCCTTAATAAGATACAAAACTGTACCTGTTCAATAGTAAGATATAGTATTGCACGCATGGGAAAACCCTCCTGTTTTCATTTTAAAACAAAGCGCTATAACATAGTTACTGATCTATATTTTATTAATATTTGCAATTGTTATTGGCTAGTTTTAGTTTGTCTTTTCATGCGCAAACCAATTTTATTATAGCGACGTAACTTATTTTTGTGGTTCCACTATACACGCGTACCTATTCGTTAATGATTTTCTTTTTGTCTTTAAAGACAGGGTTTTATGATACTTCTCTATCACATCTATACAAAATATAATTATCTCTGAAGATTAAAGTAAAGTTTTACTTCGTGAAACCTTATCATAGTGTCAGCTTTAAGAACATATTTAAGTTAATTAATTTAAAAAAATCACTATTAGGAAAGCAGGGGCTTCACTAAAAATAGAAAAAGTCGACATGTGGTATACGAGACGAAAAAGCTTGAGGAGCTCTGCTATAAACCGAGGCGTTTAGGGTATGTGCTTATGTAACTTTTGTCTTTCTTGTTTTACAAATAATTTCACAAGATATTACCTATTATATATCGTGCGTATACTTAGTTAGCACCCTGTATACAGAAGACATAATATTCTATTATTTAACCTTTCCCTCTCATAATAATACAAGAAAACAATAGAAATTCAAACATATTCAGCTCCAGCAGCGCATATAAATGATCATTTTTTGCAATATATTCTATGTGAAAGATGGAAATAAAAACAGCACATTACCTCGGTATTAGCCGAAAAATATTGTTATTTTGTTCTCCTTTTTGGGCCGGCGGCAGCGGGAAGGCGGTTAGTAAATGGTTTCTGCGGTGGAAAGCTCGTGTCGGGAATGATAAGTCTCTCTACAGAGCCCTATCATTACCTTTGCTTAATTGCATTCCACACACACTTTTCTGGTTTTTCAGGATTTATGCCCGTACCATGCACCAAGAAATTAAATATTCCGCAGAGGAGAGCACGGCACGTACAACATGGAAATCAACGGCCTGCAGACAGTTACTGCGCTTTAATAATTAAACACATACCGTTTCATAAATTTTTAAAAATATTACCCGTCATCTGCCAGCTGGAGTGTGAACTAAATATGCAAGAGATGCAGCCGTGGCATTAACCAATACCGGTTGCGAGTGAAAATTTTATAATCCTATTTTTTAATGAAATATTAAATAACATTCGTTAAAATGTTCACCAGAAGTATGAAGTGTTTGAATTATTTAATAAAAAAAAAATAGTTTTCTATAAATGTAGAAGAAATACATGTCAATTAATTTACAGTACACTAATCAAATCGACATTACCAGAAGATGATTAAAACAAATTTCTAGGCTGCATATAGTTCCTCTTTTGCTGAAATTCAGTAAACCGTTATGATTTTTTTTTAGCTTCATGTGTCAGTCACTAATAGCTTAAATGTTCCAGTTTAATAAATTACCACAATGTTTTCAATACATACCTAACTTCTTGTAGCTATATTTGTTTCATGGTTGCTAAAGCATAGAGATGTGAAATTTCAGTTTACTGAACCATTAATATATCCATTCACCACATCAACCAAAACAAGAGGTCAGGTATAGGGGGAGCCCTTGTATTTGTTTATGTTATTATTATATTTAGCAATCTTTATACTTTCTGAGGCACCTCATAGTCTATTATTTATTGTACTTTTAATTAACAATTTTAAGTTACTAAAGTCTAATGAACAAGGAATATTCTACCAACCTACTAGATAGGCTCTTCAGAAAATATAGATTTTTCTGAGATTTACATTAGACAATAATAATTTACCAGAGAACTAGAAGGACTTTTTAAAGATTTGGGAATAAGTAGAAATAGATTGCAACAACTTCTAGGATTCTAAGGATAAAATTGAAATTAGCAATAGGTCCAGGATTTCTTTCGATAGAACGACTTCCTAATATTATAGCTAAAAGTATATTGGGTAAACAAAAAGTGTAATTATAACTAAATTCAAGGAGTAAATGACTCACTAACTACTTAAAATATAGAAGATTAGTAAAATCTTCTATTGCTCACTATGTTATCAAAGACATAGACTAAGCTCAAGTACAGCTTGGTAGGAATAAGAACAAATCGAATCAAAATGAATATCGAGTATGTACACAGAGTTCGATTTGGCCGAGCGTAAAGTGCATATTTTTCCATCCAAATGCTACCTCACTCTTTCTTCTACGCATACATAGAGAATTCTATACTTTTTTCCATTCTCGACAAGCTGCAATTTAAAGTTAGTACAATAAAAATCCATTGTACGGTTGATATGATAAATGATGATATTAGATTAGTAGTAGTTTTCTTCTTACCGTTTATTAACCATGGAGGAAAATAGTTATAAACGATTGTGTATTAGTAACAGTGGTGTAATAAACATCTTGTCATATATAAAACATATATTTTTTAAAGCAAATTCATTACTTGGTAAAAAAATATGATATAATTTTTGTTTTTTCAATAAAAAAATACTAAAATCGTAATAATTTTGCAACGTTATTATTATGAAATACATATTTCGTTGCCGTGATTGACCAATACTTATAAATTGTTTTTTAAATCGTTGCAGCTGAGATACGATAAGTTTTGATAATATTTCATATAGAGAAATTACTTTAACTACACCACATTGTATCCTTCTTTACACTCGTTTGCTCACATTCATCTAGAGCGAGAGTAATTAATTCATACCATGATAATCAATACTCGCGGCCATTTTTTTACAGGCAACCACGTATTATCGTATATAGCAAAAATCAAACCTCGATTAAGTACAATATTTTATTTAAAAACATAATGAGTGCAAATCATTAACAATAATACACTTATTTACATCTGGAAACCTAGGAGTTGCGGTTGACTGAGATCTGGCAACCATTTCTTTTTACCATTTTTTTTAATTAACGTTTAATTCACTTAAAAAATTTAGTCGGAATTTATTAAAATAAATTAATTACCATATAATTAATTAAAGGTAGATAATCGCGGCTAAATCGTGATAGGCAACCCTGCAGCAATGTACTACATTGTCATTAATCATTCATTTGAATTAAGTTTCATTAAAAATAAAAACAGATACCTGCAGAAATCTGCTGTTGGATCTTGGACTATAAATGTTCACTAAAATAGCTCTACTATCGACTAATATTTTAATAAACATTCTGAAAACAAGTGTAATGTTTTGTATAGTTTTGCACAAAACACCAAAACACTATACACAACACTCGACGTGCATTTCTACAACAAAGTTGGCATCATCTGGAGATGACTAAAACTGAGATTAGAGTTAATCATCTCCAGATGATGTAAACTTTGCTGGCAAAACGTGCGTCGAGTGTAATGTATAGTGTTTTTGTATTTTGCGGAAAAATAAGTCAGTGTTAACTTCATACCAAAGGTTACAACTTACTCCAGCACTTTTTTAAGTTCATACGTTACAAACTTATATTACATATTCATATGCCTTTTACTAATCCTTTAAATCGCTGAAAGAATAAATTAAGTTAACTGCAAAATTGTGGTATTTACAACTATTAAGATTCCATCAATAATTAAGATTGAAGGCAGAATAAAAATCCATTAGATTACTAGCGAATGTAGACAATATAATTATCATTCATTATGTAATATGTTATAAGAAGTTTGTAACTTTTATTAAAATATATGAACATAATTTAGACATTTTAAGATTAATGTTGATTTGTTAATAGAAATTAAATAAAATATTCATATTTATCTTGATTGCATGCGCAGTAGAATTCCTAGAAAAATATTCTAATTAAATTTCGTGGTTGATTTAAAAAAATTTAATTTCATAATTAATCATTACATTGCATTGTATCAATTATTATTAGCCTTGACTTTCGCAGAGCTTTATTTTCAACATAATATATTTTTCGAACATACAATTAATTTCATGAACAATCTAGCCGCACTTTTATATACTATTGAAATAAAAGGTATTGATTTAATCTAAATTTAATTAAAAAGCATATGATATGTAAGCTCTTCTGATATGTTCTCTAATTATTGCAGAACAAGAAATAGATATATATATATATATATATATATATATATATATATATATATATATATATATATATATATATATATATATATATATATATATATATATATATATATATTAAAAGAACTCACTGATTAACAAAGAGCTAAATGGATATTGTATAATTTGCCATCATTTCTGAGAAAAGAATTATACCGTAATCTTCTACTACACTATTGATGATAATTTAATAATTGGTCAGCCCTGAAATTATAATCGTATAGAATAAAACTGGTAAAATGCTTTCTGACTTTCTAATGGTATGTATGAAATATTTTATGTTCGTATTTGTTGAAGATCTTGAAACTGGGTCACACGATATTAAGATAATATAAAATTGCTTTGTTCTATCAAAATATATATTAATCTGTCTCCATCAAGTGTTTACTGTCACTTAAATTTAATATATCGTGAGTATGGATCTCAAGAATTTTTCTCTGTTAAGATTCTTTATCTTTTCCAAATAAGAGACGTTTACCTTTTAAGGATAATCATCATATACCAGTTATAAAGAGAACCGATTAATTTAAATGTTTTATTGAAACATAACAGTGGACCAGTTTTTCATGATTATTAAAAAATTACACATCATATGACGCGCGTTTCACCAATCAAGTTCACATAATTCGATTCGATTCGAATTATTTCAAAGCTTGAGATGCGCTAGACCACGGTATTTTACTCAAAATGCTAAGCAACAAAGGATTGTCAGATGGTATTATCGTGTTTTTGTTATATTTAGACAGTAGAAGGCTAAGAGATAAGTTTCATGCTTTTAGTTCTGTTGAAATACTTGCAACATCGGGTGTTCCACAAGGACTTATTTTGGAGCCCCTTCTATTTGCAATGTTTTTAAATGATATCTGCCAGGGTATAGAGTTGAAACTATTATCGTATGTGGGGGGCTATAAACTATTTTATCAGTTAACATGTGTGGTGCGCCCCACGTTTTTCGTTTTAAACCTTACTATTCATATAATTATTTTATAGTTTTTAGTCCGTTTTAAAAACGTAGTATATTATTTTTTTTATTTAAATAGTTATTTCTTAGATCATTACAATAATCTATGAGTAGCTTTATACACCGTTTCTCTATTTTATTAAGAAATAAAACCTTGATAGGTATGAAAATATAATAATAAAAATGTAGTTACATAAGAGTAAATATTTAAGCGGCATTAGATTTTTAAGTTCAGACGTCTTTAAATTTGATTATAAGTAATGGGAAACATCGATATATATTATTTTAGATAATTTGCATAGTTTCAGTAGATAATCCTTAGAATATACAAAATATAGCTAACTTTTTAATGTACCATAGTTTTATAATATAAAATAATTGAAACAAAAAACATGACCAAAAACATACTATTAGCTTACACATTGTGTATTAAAATTAAGAAATAACATATTTTCTTTGTTCGTTTTGTTTTCAAAAATATACAAAAGTATCTAACTTAATATTTTAAATAAACCAACTTGAACAGAATGGCAGAACTTTTTCGAAATGTTGCCCGCTAATAGAGTATTGAGAATAATGGATACATACTTCTTATTGTATGTACCATAATTTGGCATAAAGAAATTTAAACGGTCTCTAAAATTTAACCCCTATATATACAGGTATGTAGAATTCCATTAATGTTCGAGGGGTAGCAATTTTGGAAGGTTGAACACAACTTTAAAAAAAGCGTATCTAATCCGAAATCTCAAAAAAGTCTCATTGTATACAACTTTACATTCAATTACAACAAAAATTAAATGTTTTACATAAGAATTACGTGAATTATATCGTAATTTCACTTTAATTGGGAATCATCGGTGCAGAGTACTTGATGCTTGATTTCCTGAGAAAATTAAAACATATCGGAAATTATAAGGACTTTGAAAGTGGACATTTTGTTTGTCTACATCTCAAATAGTAGCATAGATAGTCATAGCTTTATTATGAATGTGCGTCCACTTCTTGAGTGGTAAACATGGTGTATAATTTTATAAAGACATCAAGCATCGATTACACTGCATGGTTCAATTCCATGGGAACGAAATCGCAAAAAACTGTATCTACTCATGCTGAATGTCTCCATGAGGAATAAATAATACTCCATATTCTTTTGTAGAATATAATATGTGGTGCATGGTGTCTAAGAAAGTTGTTTTGCTATTCATAAAGTAGAAGGCCATAGTGACATGTATATGAATTTATGGGTACCATTCCTCGGGTTAATTAAGTATTAACGAGAGCTTATGTCAACAAAAATTATTTATAATTATATAAGATTGCAGAAGATCGCCTCTAAGGTTGATATTTGATATTCTAGAGGACATAGGAAACATCATGGAGAAAAACCTTTTCCTAATCAAGCTAGAACAAGTAATTAATGTAAGAGTTAGTGTTTAGCCTGTTTACATTAGATATGTATGTAGCATTTATAGCCTTCCCTAATTCCAGTCGCCTAGACCAGTTTCCATCACATGCAAATAAAAAAATATGTCTAGAAAATTATATATGCACACCCACTATATATTTAAATTACACATGTTTTGTGTTTCGAACCCAAAGCCCAACGGTTTCTAAAAATGTTTAGTTACGGCAAGAACATGCGATAAATATATATTTTAATTGCTTTTTTCACGAGGGTATCAGTTGTTCATTCTTATTTTCCATCATGTATATGTGGCAGTTTAAAAAACTCCAAATTATTTTACCTTAATTCGACGGCATCTGATAACAGTTTATTGCTATCTCTTGCCATCCCTTTCTTATATACCTTTTTCAAGGTATGAAAAAGATATCACCTCATGCTTCTTATCTGCAAAAGAAAAAACTGACCATTAACAGTTGCCGGGCCTTTTATTGAATAGTCGTTAGAAGATAAGAGTGAAGTACGGTAGTGATTTTTCTTTGTTCATTTCGATTGAAGTATTTCATTTAAATTGACAATATGTGTAGTGTAAATGTAGGTATAGTGAGCGTGCATAAACAATGTTTCGGACATATTTTGTGATTTGTGTGTGATAGAAACCGGTCGAGACGACTGGCAATAGGGAAGGAGATAAATAGGTAAGTTAAACATTTAAATACTTTTATTTTACAGTACAGCTCTCTTGTATTTTAATTAAAATACAAAAGAGCTTTTGAAGAAAAAATTAGAAGTCGAACGAGGGGATTATTCGTTTTCAAATTGGGAATAATACATATCGATACATATATTGCGTATACAATTTCATGAATAAATATAATCGATGACTTTCTTTGTTAACAAAAAGTCATAACTGTCTTTGTTGTAAGTAAAAATAATATTTTGATTTAGTCAGACATAATACCAATATATAAATAAAAGAAGCCAACAATCAAAACAATAAACTAAATTAATGGCGTTATATTGTCTATGTAGTAGTTACATACAGATGTATAACTATTAATTAATTATAAGTAAAAATATCTGTTTCTTTGCAGGTAGGTTCCGAACGAGCTGGACAGCGTATTTTGTACAAGGTAGGACTTTTTCCTATAACAGGCGACAGAATAAACAATAAAGAACTACATATAAAAACTACTATACCTATAGTAATCGATGTAGCTTGTATCAATTACGTTAGTATCTGCAATAGTATACTATAAATATGAAAATAAAAATCCAGCTTTTCCTTAATTGCCACCAATGTAAGGTGTGGGTTGTAACCTCTATAATAATAATTTTTACAGTTTCCTGTATTACGTTAAAACGTACTTCAATAACTTAACGATTATTCTGTTCAAAAATATATGATTAAATATAAATAATATAACAAAAATATAATTTATCTACATTTATCTACATGTGAGTTATTAAATATGACCAATATATCTAGTTCCAGTCTAGTCTTATATAATGCATCCCATATTGTTGTTACTATAAATCATTTAAATGCTATAAAGAGTTTATATATGAGCTAACGTTTTAATAAACTTTCATAGCCAAAGGTGTACTACAATGAAATGAGATAAAAGGTAGAATTTGGTTAGGAAGGTTATTTATTGTTGATCGCTCGAAATAGGTAATAAAATCCAAGATTATAGCAATAAACTTCCAGGGGTCTATCGAGCTGAATAGTAGCACTTTGCAGTCTCTAAAATAATAATCTTGAATTTTCAGTAACAGCAATAGTAGTAATGATGTCCTATATTAAAGGTAGATTTTTGTTAAATATTTATTAAACAAGTGAATGAAGTATCATAGAAAATATATATGGAGAAATAGTTGTACATACATATATCTATATTTATTTCCGCGACTACTGTTTACAAAAGAACAAAGATGACATGCTTGTGTGTGTAATATGCGATGGATAATAAAACAAAATTCCATATATGTGTCAAATTACATTATAATACAACGGATACTCTGTATAGAATTACCGGAGAATATCTTTATTTGGGACAACTCAACAGTAATTATGCTATTACATACAAACCCTTTAATATATTTATTCTGTAAATATTTTTCGGAAATATTACAATAAATAATAATGTTACTGTCCGCCTTCAATTCGAGTAACTGGAGATACATGGATCATTGTTCACTAATATAATTGGTAAATCTTACATATACAGAAGATAGATATATTTCATATATATGTATATCCTCTACACTATTCGATTACTTTTAAATTTAGTGAGTAAAAAATGTTGCTCAGAATAATGTCGAAAAATGCGTTGGAATAATGTAAAAATTAAGAATCTTTGGCATCTGCTGGAGCAGCCTTTCACAACTACATAATTTTAAAATAATCCTCTTAATGTTTACATCTTGACCATACATCCTTGTTAGTAATCTCAACGACAATCATATAATTACGCTATTGTTATATTATAATTCTTAAGTGGACATTGTTTATTAGAACAGTGGATATATATTATATTACATAATTAATATATTATATAAGTATACGAGTATATTATATAAATATAAATGATAAATAGTATCCTGATTTATTACATCATTATATCGTTTCCACTTTTTCTATATTTCTATTCCACTTTTTTCAAAAGAATATTGATAATAAAATACCCATATTAGATTCAATCTAATGCCATAGACATTTTAAAATACCATACCCGCATCAAGTTATCTCATCCCAATACAGAAACTTATACATATTATAAAATATATACATTTAATCATTTCAATGTAAATCAATTAAAGTTTAAGTTTAGAAAGATTGCCCTGTAAATACGACTCCCCAATCCTGTGTAAGTATAAAAATACTACCCTGTATATTATGAGATATTTTAACAAACCCAAAACCGAAATTACGTAAACACTACCTTTCGCATATAGTTGGCATTATTTTTTCAAGATTATCTATTGAAGGCAATTTTGAAAAAAGAAAATTTTGAAAAAAATATAATTAAATTATAAGTAAATTAATTTAACTACAAATGGTCCATTATAAGGCCACCCACAACGAATATTATGTATTCTCTTATGGGTAAGAGAATTTTCATTAACTGTTTTCATGAATTTTCATGAATAATTTAGTAAATTCTAATAAAACGTAAAATGTCACCAATACATAACAAAATCCGTTACTCTAGGAATATTTTCAATTTAATTTGAAATGATTTTTAGAGTTATGATCTACTCGTATCTTAATTCATTCAACTATTTCAAAAATAAATTATTAATGACTAAAACAATCCAGTACTCGATGTTTGTTTGCGTACTAATTTAATATCCTGCATATGGAAAGAACTGGCAGCATCTATGTACATACATATTATTCAAGATATATTGTATATATTCGTAGATTTACCCTTCTATATATTTGTTAACTAATCATTTGCATTGTAAATACGCATACAATTTTTCCTAATAATATTAGAAAGCTATGTATAAAGTTTAAAAAACTGTTGCTAGTATAGCATTAAATATGTTTAGCCATATTTGACAGAACTATGTCATCTATAATAGTATTAGATACTTATAGAGCTAATCTTATAACATACATATATCGATCGTCCTGTTAATGACAATATTTATTTACTAGCAAATGGGCTTTCATATTATAACAATATGCATAAAACGGGGCAAATGAATATGAATGAAACAAGACAGTATATAGATAAAACGTGATGACCGTGATAAAACATGAATAAACTGTCTACTGAAAATTGCTGTAATAAACGTAAAATATGACTACCATAAAGATTTACAATTCTGTGTCTTGAAGTCAATTAGAGAATTTCAAATCATTAATGGCGTTAGAATATTTTTTACTGCTTGTGCTACCGGGTTTCATAATCCTTTGCTTGTACAATTTATTTCATTGCTACTTGCCAAATCAAAAACTCTCTTATCTCGCCGATAAACGGAACAGTCTACCTGAGCCTAGATATAAAAACAAGCCACGGTATGTTTTAATATTTTTTATTTGGCAAATAGCGATGAAATAAACTATACATAGTCTGCATATACAGGGTGTCTAGCTAAAAATGTAAACCCCATTTTTTTTTCTTATTTTAACAAATTCGAAAAAAAGTTCCATGTAAACCCCTCTTGATTTTTATTCAGTTTCCGAATATTCACTCGAAAATTTTATTCACACCGATATATATTAATTTTTTTTTTAAATGGTAACCTATGCTTTTCAATTTTTTTTTCTAAAACTAGATTTCTTCCTAAGAAAAATAAGTACCACCTCTTGAGAATCACTTTACATGTAACAGCGTCACGAATTTTTGGAATTTTCCGTTCTTGCAATTTGCACTTCGTATTGATATTACCGCGGTTTTCCACGTTCAAATGTTGATTTCTCTTTGAAGATGAATTAAAAATAAATGTCGAATACAGCATTAGCTGGCTGTTGAAAACTGTTAAAGTATGGTGGGAGTCTTGCTTTTGTGGGGTTACTTATATGTAACATGAGGTTACACACATGTAACCCCACGAAAACAAAACTCTCACCATACTCTAGGAATTTTGAACAGCTATTTAATGCTGTACTGAACTTTTAATTCATATTCGAAGAGAAATTAACTATTGAACTTGGAAAACCGTGGTAATATTAATACGGAAAATCGCAAAAAACCGAAAACTTTCAAAATCGTATAGTTGTTAAATGTAAAGCGATTCTGAAGAGGTGGTATTTACTTCTTTCAGGCAAAAATCTAGTTTTAGAAAACAAATTCAAAAGTAGAGGTTACCATCTGAAAAAAGAGTTTAAAAAATTAGTATAAATTGACTAAAACCAAATTTTGAGTTGAGATTCAGAAACTAGATAAAAATCAAGAGGGGTTTACATGGAAGGTTTTTTTTTAATTTATTAAAATAAGAGAAATAAGTGGGGGGTACATTGTTAACTAAACATCTTGTACCTTACTTGTTAAATGACCTTAAAAGTACATCTAATTAGTTTTTCACATACTTTTATTTTTGAATAACCCACCAAAGGAAAGCCGAATATACATTTTAAGCGATATTTAAATATATTATGAAGAATTTTGTCATTTGATGAGCCTCCTCAGTAGGTATAGGATACGGGAACTTCGCCTCCCCTCACTCATACTTTAGAGGTACGTTTTTGAGATTTCTTTGTGGCGGTGGGCTGTAAGAGCGAGCATCATCTCGATAATTTTTTATGACTTATTCAAGTTTACATATTTTGCGTTAGAATTATACAGGTGCATTAAAGAAATATCGACCAAAGTACCATTATATAGTGATTGCTACTTTCATTATTATAATGTTAGTACATTTTAATTAGAATCCATAATATTCGACCCGGGTGACCTTGTAA
Source organism: Rosalia funebris (assembly GCA_037954035.1). Lineage (NCBI taxonomy): Eukaryota > Metazoa > Arthropoda > Insecta > Coleoptera > Cerambycidae > Rosalia > Rosalia funebris. The sequence continues at coordinate 16,745,822 of JAZFAV010000016.1, read as the reverse complement.
TGGACTTTCTGTTAAATTAATTTACATGTATACTTCTTACAAGATTTTCTTTTTTCAAGAGTGCTTATTGAATAATAATGCTAAATAGATATGAGACATAGTGTTTACGTAATTTTATTTTTGTAGTAAAGACAATTAAAATATCTATTAATATATAGGGTAGTATTTTTAAACTTACAGATGGCTTGGAGTGGTCTTATAGATATTTACAGGGTGGTCTTTCTAGATTTATACTGTAAGTGATTTACATTTAAATGATTAAATGCCTTTCTTTTTATAATAGTTGCTTTGTATTAGGATGAGATGTCTTAATACGGGTATGGTATTTAGAATATTTATGGTATTAAATTGAAATTAATATTAGTATTTTATGGATGAACAATTGAAGAAGTGGAATAGATATATTGAAAAAGTGGAAACGTTACAATAATGTGATAAATCAGGATAATATTTATTATATATACTTTTCAATAACATTTGCCAATAAAACACTAACAACAATTAATACCCAGCAAAAATTTAGTGAATTGAGACTGTTGGTAGTATACGTACAATAGAATAGGGTATTTTTTATATTAAAACGATATATAAACAAGAGGTAGAGTACCTCCAATTGTCCATATTATGAAAAATTAAACACAAAATAAATTAAATAACTACTAGATCCAAAGCCGAAGCAACTCTGGAAGGGGTCACACTATAAAGAAAAACTCAGACAACAGCCATTTCCTGCAACATTGCCACTGTCGGAGTTGGGATTCGAACTCACACCACGTTAGATATTAATTCGATAGTATGTTGACTGTTAGTACTTATTATACATTCTGTAGAAGATATTACGATAAAAATGAAAATTCCGTTACAACAATTATAATATAAAAATATAAAACCTATCGAAATATCTATTATTCGTGATGAACTTCCAGTTATTTATGAGTGTAATTAACTAGAAATATTTTATATAAATATAAATAACTCTAACTTTATTTCCTGAAATCTGTTGAATTTCTCAAATCTTATGATTTTTTATCAAAGGAAACTGATGACTCATTAAATCGTCGGTGTTCCTTTGTTGCGACAATCGTTGCGATACGTGTCAACTAATATAGAGGGAGATGAAAACAATTTGCATCCTTTTACAATTCAACAATGCGAACTGAAAAATTGGGTTCTTGCCGGTAATAACCCCGTGATATATTTCCTAGTGTAAGAAGCGTAATTTATCACGGATTTCCTGAAAAATAAGTAGCATTTTTTTCACAGAACTGCAATATAAATTTAAATTAAAAATGTAAAACATATTTGCGTAATAAAATAAAGTGCTTTGGCTTATATTCTGTGTGGCGAACTATAATATAACACGTACGTATTGTTTAAATTTTCCGCTGACTATTATGTATTGAAATTAATTTTTAGTAATCCGTAATTAAAAGTAATTTATTCCATATAATCTTGTGTAATATATTCATCATCTAGTCTTCCGCTAATTAAACGGAGATGATCTCCTCGATTTTTGGTAATTTCCTCTAGCTCATCTCGTTACATAACGATAGAGAATGGCTTGATAATTAGCAATTTAATTTAAAGGTGTTTTATTTACAATTTAAATATACATGCGTAGTTTATAGTTTTGAATTTTTCTGATAATAGTTATTTGCTTGTGGTTAATAGTTATTTACTCGATCTACCATTTAATTCAATTAATAGTAATCAAAGAATATTTGCGAAAACAAAGTCAGTTTTCTCCGAATACTTCTATATGATTATAATTTTATGAAATTAGAGTCCAAATTTGTAAATTAAATATGACCGTTTTATTTCGTTCTTAGTTTATTAGAATTAATACATTCTAATGATAACGTAATATATTCAATCATATCTTACAAATAGAATACAATATGTATTCTAGTTCAAAGTAGTGGAGTATTTCTGGAATGAGGAATAAACTAGAGACTGTTACCTCATCCGCTCAATATCCAGTCACTAAAATATTGGAGAATTATATATTATTTAAAATTCTTGAATACATTGTTACATAATTACGTTGTCTATCCTACTCTCTTCATGGAAATAAATTTTCATGTTTTTAGGGTTAATACTAGGGGACCTAGAATTAATATTTCGACAAAATCACCAATTCAACATTTCTATGGGGTAATTGACACTTAATTTCTTCTTTTGTTCATACTTTTGACTACTTTTTTAAATTTATATCTAATTTTGAAATGATTATATACTTTATGCTATGTTGATTATATACTTTATGCTATGTGAGTTACTGTTAAAATAATAACTATTACCTATTTTACCTTCTTTTCAATTGTACGTCTATGTTCAATTACTGTCCTGTAAATGGTTGTTCTGTTCAAAAATTTTATAAATTACTATTATTATTATTTATAAAGGAACTCCGAGACAATGATTTTTAAAATACGATTTTAAATAATTCTTACGAGACTAGCAAGTGCAGTTAAAAGTTAATCAAAACCGCAACCCAGTTGGCTTAAATTAAAGAAATAAACAAGCCACGGTGACAGAAAAAAATTATAAATGACTCTGAAGGTCGATTATAGCGCTGGGCCGAATACACACTCACATTGTCCTGGTAACATATAAGAGTAATGATCTAGCCATAAAAGTACCTCATATTTCATAGAGGCTTAATTTTATTTTCCGGAATATGTTGGACATCCTATTTCGTTACAGTAGATAAAGCTCGATACTTCAGGCTCCAGAAGCCACCGTTTATGGTTTCTGTAACCATTAACGATACTACCCTCTGTCTCCGAGAAATATGAACACTTTTTTAATATTATTCTCCTGTTTCCGACACGTGTAGTTGGTTTATAGGGGGAAACCACTATAATGACGTGACGGTTCACCTGCCTTAAAATATTACAACGAAATTCTGTTCACCTAATATTTGATTTACTTGACATATTAATAGATAATACGTCATCTCGTTTACACGTTTTTGTTAAGTTTTTTCTGCTTGTAATAATTCCTCATCTTCTAGGTTTTATTCTGTTTTCCTATACGTCTCTATCATATCGCTGTCCGTGTTAGTGATTCCTTGGTAACATATTTTTGTCTAGTTCGATTCGTTATCTTCTTTTCTTTAGTTCATAACCCCTTTCATGTCTAGAATACTCCTGATATAACAAAATTTTCCTACTTGCTCAATTGTTTTTCATGTATTTATATTTTGTTTTCTGTATCTATTACAATAAACATTTATTTTATTTTGTTGAGATTTATATTTAGTCGCAGCTTGTAGCTTCAGTATTAGAGACTTTCGCAGCCTTTTTAGCATTGTTTCTCTTAACATGAGTTTCCCTAGAATTTTCTCCATATTGTTAACATTATTTGTTATTAGACATATATCGACATATACTAGATCTGTTAACTTGATTTGTTTTGATATAGCGGGTGTAACAGGTTCATGGTATGCCTCCCTTTTCTCCTTTAGTTTTGAAGGTAATTAATTGAAATTTGGGACATCCTATACACATAATAAGCGGTACTTTTTGACATATAGCTGATTTTTATTTCACTTCCGGTTTCGCTGGAAGTGACACTAACTTTCGATTTTTAAATAGAATACCCTGTATATTATTGCATTTTTGAATTCCGCATAATTTTGTGAATCCAACGATATCAAATACGTGACATTTCAAAAGTCAACATTTTTTACAACATAATTTTTAGTTTTCCATTTAAGTGTATCATGACGGTTCCGATTTATTCTAAATGACCCGTGTAATGCTACAAAAATCGAAATCCCTTCAAAAATACTAAATCACGTGATCTATGAACAAATAAAGTTCATCAATATTGCTTTTGGGGCAAAACTCAATTTTTTGAAGTGAAACCATATTGGTACCGTGATACCATTTATAGTACTGTTAATAAGGAATTTATTCATATGTCGTATTAAAATGTGCAATAAATATAAACAATATTACAGCTAATAGAAAATTTTAGTATTTTCTTATTTTCCTTTAGCTGTAATTTTGTTTGTATTTATTGCACATTTTAATACGACATATAAATAAATTCCTTATTAACAGTACTAATAAATGGTACCACGGTACCAATATGATTTAAAAATTTTTGACTTTTTAAATGTCACTTATTTGGTACCGTTGGATTCATAATATTATGCAAAATTCAAAAATGCAATAATATATAGGATATTCTATTTAAAATTCAAAAGTTAGTGTCACTTCCGGCGAAACCGGAAATAAAAGAAAAATCAATTGTATGTCAAAAAGTGCCGCTTATTATGTGCATAAAGTATCCCAAGTTTCAATCAATTATCTTCAAAACTAAAGGAGAAAAGGGGGGCACGCCATGATCCTGTTACACCCGGTATAACTTGATATATAACTTTCATCAAATTCCATGTCTTTGTTCAATTTGAATTACCAGTATGTAATCTAGTACTTACTAATTTTAAATAGTACTGGTGGCATTACGTAAGTTATTTTGCTATTGTTTGTCTCTCTCCTCAATTTTGATTTTTACATTATATACTACTCCCGATGAAGTACCTCATTTTCCTTATACTATTTGTGTTATTTTGTGAAGTAACCAAAAATTGTCCAGTTTCCTATAATTTATTCTGCCGGATACTATCAAATCAAAACATTCGACAGTAGCAAAAATCTTCAAACGTAAGTAGCAGTTTCGAATGTTTTGCAGCGATTCTTGTATTAACTGTAGCCAAGTGGTTAACGCAAAACATCCTTCATCTAAACTCTACTCATTTTTGCCCTAGTTTATTTTCTGTGAGCGATTTATTTTTTCATTTATAATACAGGCTACTACTTCTCTATGTTGCATGGTAATGCTATATGCCAATTTTCATCGTCCTGAATCTCCTTATTATTACTTCACTGCTTTCATTGCTCCTGTACACATAGAATCAATGGCATTATCATCGTGACTGTAATATTAATTTCTGCGTTTCAGAATTCATGCGCTTAATTTGTTGTACACTGTTTTCTTTGTTTTCCGTATCACTCATCCACTGATATTTTTCTTTAGCACTTCTTACCTCATTTCATACCTGGTCGATATACTTTTATTTATTTTAATGAAATTTCTCTACTGAATTATCTTGTGTATATTCTCCTTTTAGTACTTTTTTGTAATTATTCTTTATTGCTGACGGTTTTATCACTTTGCTTGCTCTTTCTTCTTATTAGTTTGGAAGTATTATAAATTTTTTTATCTCTAATAACGTTTTTTGAACCAGGTGTTAAGTTATAACAAAATATATTTGGTGTATTGTTAGAATTTCTAGGCATTTTTAAAGCAAAATAAAAACAGACGACGGGATATCACGACTAAACGTACACACATTAAAAACGTACTACTGCGACTATGTCAATATCTGACCTCGATAGAACCTCGATTCTAGAAACAACAAATTACTGTACAATATAAATTTACAAATACCGGTGCGTGATGGAAACAAAAAAACAGTGTTTCTGTAGTTCATGGTATGTAGCTAAGCCAAAAAGTCAAAAAAGTTCGATCACAAAATATTTGTTGGCAAATTAGTTTTTCCCGATTTTTTGCGGCAATTACAATTTTTTTTTTTAATAACACCCATTATTTATTTCCTATATAAATACTTATAACTTAAAAGTGATGTAAATATAATGGATTTAATTATAAATGAGTTGTAGGAAAAGCATTTTAGTTTATTTTTAAATTGCCTTTATGTTATAAATACCTTTCATTTTCGAAACTAAAAGTTTAAAATTTTCATTGTAAAATTCATTTACAGTGAAATCTATTATACTTAAACTAATTTAAAGCTTAAATTACATCGATTCCAGTAGTGAGAGAAAAATTTAAAATTTTTATTCCAATTTAAAACAAAAATATATGATCTCGTTGACACCTGGTATATTGGTGTTTCACTTTTGGTTTATTGCTGTTTTAATACGTAAAATTACTTTGAAACGCAGAATTGAAAAATAGATTTATTTGATAATTTAATCCTCAAAAACGTTTTTACAAAAAAACATTAAAAAAATTTAAAGTATTTCATTAAATTTTTTCTCCATGGTATACATAGTTTAATACAGGATTATTCTCTATTTTGTATCTCCTTTTTTTTTATTAAAATCTGAGCCAACTTGCTGGCTTATTATATAAAGGAGAATAGAACCAACTACAGTTTCTTAGTATCTGACAAATAGTGCTAAAAGGCCATAAATCTAGAAGCCAGTCCTGCTACCAATAATTTATCAGAAAAACCATCCAGTCACCTCAAAGGTTTACCGAGGTAAATAACCGGAAAGATTCGTTATCTTCTGACGAGGGATGATAAACCGTGTACTGCTCCTGACGTCGCAAGGCTCCAACCTTTAGGTTTTCAACTTTTAATTTGCGGTATTCTATTAGGGGAAATTGTGTCTGTCAGATGTCTAGCAGAGCTCTGTCCACCCTGTGGAATATAAACAAAACTTTACCAAAGGATATGGCAAAACAAAAAGTTGTAGCGTGAACTGAAATTAACGTACGTTTAATAACAAGTAGAACAGAACCGTACTCGAAAATCTATTAAAACTTTTAACATAATAGAGACATTTTAATTTAAAAATACGTAATGAAATGAAGTAATGAAAAACTTTGTATACAGTCAGCGGCAATCTACTAGGTGAATCATTGGGTATTTATGATCATATTTGTCTACAACCTACAAAATGACTGCTGGACAGAACTTCTTTAATCGGTGATTATAAAAAGGGAACTTATTGTTCTTCTAAAGTACTGATTCGATAAAAGTCAAGACCCGATGCGCTGATGTCCCAATTTTACTGTAACGAGATGATTGAGATTTTTGTTTAGTAATACGCCGCGCCGAAACTTCTGGAAATATATTGCTTAACGTAACAATTTGTCTGTGTAAATTGTCTGTGTTTATGGAATTAATAGTACTTATAATATTAGATAATTATTTGGAGAAAGTTAATATTGGCCAAATTAATTAATACGGCCTTAAGTAGCGTTAATATAAGAGTATATATAAATATATAATATATTCTTAAAAACAATAACATAGAACTAGGAAAATGTCTATTAAAATAAATCAAGTAAATTATAGCAAATATTTAAATATTACACAAATCAGTCGACAGCATCAACTTTATAAGTTATCAGTGGTCAAACCGTTTCAACTGTCGATGAAACAAGAACTTCTCTGTCTATTTTTGCCTATATAGGCAAAGCATTAGTGTTATGAATACGATGAAAATAAGGATAATATAATGTAATATAAACAAAGGCTTCGTTATGTATTTGTTAAAAATTTTTTAATATTTTATAATTTCACGATTTTCTAGATTCAACACCGATGGTTAAATAAAAATTATAAAAAACATCAGAACAACACAACAACAACAAAAAAAAAAAAAAAATATATATATATATATATATATATATATACATATACATATATATATATATATATATATATATATATATATATATGCATTTTTTTGTCAAAAAATAATTATAAAATGAAATTAACTGTAAATAAATTAATACAGTCATACATTAATTTTAACTCAAATGCAAACTACTGCAGTGAGGAGATTATTATACTCCACACCATCTGAAAATCCTTCATACAGTGAAGACTAAGTAAATTAGGCCAAAACAGCTATTCTCCTGGCTACATACCAACGACGAGCGCTGGATTATATGGCGAAATTTGCCGTATTTCGCCTAACAGAGTTAGCACTAAAATACAGTGATTTAGATTGCTCGAAAACCACAAGGAAGATACAAAGTGTTCTCTATCTCAGAATGTCACTAACTGCAGACCGGTTTCGTCCTTATCTTGCATTTCGTCATTATCTTGGATCTCGTCAGTGCAGTGTAAGTGACTACACCGTTGACAACCGAGGCTCACATTTTGTAGATGCCGTTAAGTTCTACAATAGTAGAGCGTAACAAGGCACCAAGGTAATTTAAAAAGTATAATAAGCGAAGTAAGGATAACAGTTTCCTCACTTCAGTAATTAATATTTAACATTGTATTATAATAAATAATATTTGTAATAATAAATAATATTTTACATTGTATTTTCAAATTGAATGTTTAAAAATAACTTTTTTGAGTAGCAGTAATAGGTATCCTACTTACATAGATACATTAATTAGAAAATGTAGATTGAGGCAACGTTCTTAACTCGGTGACCTTTAGAGAAGACTTCTAAATATTAGAAGAACCTTCCATTGCCCAACATGTTTAGGAAAACCCTTATAAAATAAACCCTAGTAACTTAAGTTAGTCTAAGTATAACCAACAACATACCATTGAATATTTTTAAAAGTATCTTTAGCTAGACAACTAGAACAGCAAACTAGGCAAGGGCTATATATTTATCAATATTTATTTTAGTTGACACTGTGGAAGACGACATTAATCAATTATTGACTGATTACTTACCTTATTACTCTTCACTAATCATAAATTGAAATAGCTATGAGTTATGAGATCAGATATTAGAAGCAGTGATGTAGTAACAATTCACATTTAAGAAGGTTATATTTTCAAGGAGGAACTAGGCGTGTTTATTGATTTAATGACTTGCTATTTATTGATACAGTGACAATAATATAGACTAAGGATGAAACAACATTCGTTTATTATTTATAAGTTGAAAAAATATATAATTATGAGATAAATTTGTAATTATACACCGATTTGTGATTTAAACATTTATTAGAGGTAATCTCCATTAGTTTCATATTGAAACAAGCGAAGAATATTCATCAGGTGAAATAGAATAGCAAACTGCTATTCTAACTCACGATAAATTAGGAAAGCGACATTTATAATAAATCATTATTAAGGATTAATATATCTCCTACTCATTTCAATTCATGACCGTCTTCTTGCTGACATGATGTCACTTTATCAATTAGAGATGTGAATAGGCAATTCTAGCTATCATTTAGTCCAGAACATTCAAGTACAGCCATTTTAAAATTGTGTTGCAGACCCAATTAACTCTTTCAGGGGCAAAGAATTCTCATAAAAAAAAAGTCGTAGAGGGGCAAAACATTTATATTTACTTTTTTGACTAAAACAGGTTTAAATGTTAACAACATTGGTAGAAAACAAGGTAAAAAATTAAAATATGGCACTTCTTATATAAGATTTTTTAGTAAATAGGTGGTACACATAATGAACCAATGCACAAATACAGATTTAATGTTCATTGTGAAAATCTTGAAAACATGTTTTGTTTTTTCCTAAGCAGAGGGGCACATTGCATATAGAACATATTCAGTCTGTTCGAACTTGTTTTTTGGAGGTACTACATTTAGCACAACGGCGTCTCGTCTAACGTTTTGGTTGATGAGCGCTCTGAGATATACGTATTTCAAATGACACATACGGTTTTGATGTTTTGATTGCAATAACCTCAGAACTTAGAGATGATATTTTTTGCTTGACGACAGTTTCAGCTACGAGATAATTTATTACTTCTCGTCTGAAGTCTTTCATTGACAATTTTTCTAAATTTAACTCTTTATACAGAATGAAGGCATTTACAACTGCTGCGTCCACCAGATAAAAGAAAATGCCGTGCCACCATTTTTTCGACTTTCGATCTATTTTATAGACATTGAGATTTTGGTCAAATTTATCTACTAAATTCATATTTTGGTTATAATCCACCAAAGTTGTTGGACAAGGAACTTTTTCAACGGTTCCATTCTTACCTTTTCTATCAACTTCAGTCATACTGCTGGGGTCGTGAAAATTTGACAATAAATGAACACTTCGTTTGCCTCGCCATTTGATGGTGACCAGCTGAGTATCAGAAGTGAGAATTTGAGACTCGCCACGTTTTAAGCTCTTATCAGATTTAAAATTTGGGAGCAATTTTCGGCTGGGATTGACGGTGACACAAGCATGAATGTCTTTGTACTTAAGATATTCTAACAGTTCTACCCCAGTAAAAAAATTGTCGAAGTACACAATGTGATTTTTTCCCTCCATGCCCTGCAACAGATTTTTTATCACTTGAGCACCCAAGCCTTTTTCTGAATCTTCCGATTTTCCAGTGTATGTTTGAAATTTTTGGCAATATCCATTTTTATTGGCTAGTATCCACACTTTGTAACTCCTCTTTATGGGTTTTTTTGGTAGATACTGCTTGAGGCTACTCCTACCTTTAAATTTCATCATCGATTCATCGATGGCCACTACTCTGGAAGGAGCCATGCAACTCTCAAAATTTTTGGATAACTCATTCAAGAGGGGTCTGATTTTGTATAGTTTATCATACCCTTGTTCACCTTTATTGGGCATTAGAGTATTGTAGTGTATATTAGAAAGAAGCCAACTGAATCGTTTGACTGGCATCAATGAACTTATGAAAGGATCGTTCATATCCGGGGAGTTACTCCAATGATCCTTATAACTAGGAAGTCTTTTTAATCCCATTAGCAAGTTTATACCCAAGAACACTTTTATTTCTGAAAGATTAGTGACTTTAGGCCTGTTAGATACTTGTTGACTATATAAATTGGTCTGAAAAACTATATATTCTAACAGCTCGTCGGTAAAAAATAGCTGAAATAGTTTCCCAGGTGTGGCAAAGTTTAAGTTTTTTACTGTATCCTTTATCCCCGTTTCCTCAATGAAGTCTCCTGAATTTGGGTACTGTGTTTCTGGACCAATCACGTGTCTTTCGATTTTCTGCTAGAGACGTCTTAATATTGGCTTGTAAAACTGAGAGAGGCATATCAAATTCCGGATCGCTGTCGGATTCCAAAATATTAAAATCATCATTAATATTTTGTAATGGTGATATTTTATCGTCTGATTGATCTACGATTGATTCGGGATCTGAGGGTATAGCCTCAGCATCAATATTTTCTAATTCTTCCATAAGTTAATCATAGGTTATATCTACTAAATTGAATGGTAACTCATCCATTGTTAATCCCTAAAAAGAAAAAAACGCGTTATTGGGCTGTGGTACCAATAACATACCGCAACAGTTTATGCAATAACGAAAGAAAATTGCAAGTTTTTTAATGGTTATCAAAAAACCTATTCTACAAGTCTTCTTGCAACATATTTCTTAGAAAGTTGAATGTAGATCGACGTTTTTACTTACTTTTAGAAGTATTTCGGTAACCAGATGTATAATTCGTCGTTCGCAACAATAAACATAACCTAAAACGTGCATGCAGTCAGAAATCGCGACGGCGATACATTGCCACTCCTCCTACCACCTAATAGAACATCACAACAACACTGGTCGACAGTTTAAACCATCGCGCGATAAACTATATGCTTTTGAATGCTTGGTAGATTTTGTGTACCACCACCCCACTACATGCGTTTTTTTCTGGGTACATTTTATATACCAACGCCCCTAAAAGAGTTAATAACACATTGATTTTATGAACACAAATGGACTAAAACGCGCATTTAGATTCTGTGAAAAGGCTGGTAGAAAAGAGACACCAGTTTTTAAAATGGAATAATTCCCTTCGTAGGATACCAGCCCTTAAACGAGTAAGGTATTGTATATACGAAGGTATAGCTATTCTGGCATTTTTCTTGTAAACAATTCCTTTGCGATTCTTATGTTAATCTGACTATTTTTTCACTGCGAGATTTTTAAAAAATCATGTAGAGAAACACCTAATTTATCACTAATATGTGTGTCGTTAGGGTACATTTTGACACATAATTATTGGGTTATCCAAAAAGTTCGTTCGGTTTTCCGAGTTAGCCGCTTACGTCACGACCTGTGATGTCATGCGCAAAGCTGCAGCTTTGAAGTCCTCCTCCCCATTTAACCCTGATATTTAACTGTTGTTTACTGCCGTTATACTGGTGAACTTGTTTTATTATTATCGTGTGTGAGCTTAATTGAAAATGAGTGAAAAAGAGCATTTTAGGCACGTGATGCTTTTTTATTTTAAAAAAGGTAAAAAGTCGCCGAAACTTACCGTACATTGTATTCTGTGTGCGGCAAAAATTATTCAAGATCGAGCGTGTCAAAGGCGGTTGAAGAGATTTCGATCTGGCGATTTTTCTCTCACGGATACCTCAAAGTCAGGCGGACTTAAAGAAGTCGTTCCTGAGCATTTACGAGCCTTAGTTAAGGCAAATCCTCGCCAAACCATATGTGAGCTTGCAAAAAGTAATCGGGATGTCAAAATCTAGTGTACAGAATCACCTTAAACAACTTGGGTTTGTCAGTAGACTCGATGATTGGATTTTTCACTAAACTCAGCGAATCCAATTTAATGGATCGCATCAACATATGCAATATGATTCTTCAACATAGCGATCCCCTTTTGAGAAATATGGTTACTGGATATGAAAGGTGGATCATTTATGATAACGTCAGTAGAAAAAGATTATGAATAAAGTCCAGTGAACCTTCTCAATCCACACCAAAGGCAGGATTTTACCCCAGGAAAGCTTTGTTGTCTATCTGGTGAGATTTCAAAGGAATCATTTATTTTGAGCTACTCCCGAGGAACAAAACAATAAATTCGGACGTTTACTGCGAACAACTACAAAAATTGAGCCAAGCCATGCAGGAAAAGAGCCCAGGGCTTACAAATCGTAAGAAGGTCGTCTTCCATCAATACAACGCTTTACCTCACACGTCTGTGCAGACCTGGAGGAAATTTTTGGAGTTTGAAATGCTTTACCCCATTCACCGTATTCTCCAGTCCTCGCGTCCTTGGATTTTTACGTATTCCTCTCCATGGATAACAGTTTACGAAACAGGACATTTGCCAGTGACGCGGAAGTCAGAAATCATTTAGAAACATTCTCTCTTGCGAGCAAACCGCAAACATTTTATGAACAATAGTATTATGAAGTTTACTGAGAGATTAATAAAAGTTATTGAAAATGGAACATACATTATTGATTAAAATAATGTGTACTAACTATAATAATAAATACTTATGAAAAAACGCAAGGAACTTTCGATAACATGGGATTTCAAAGAAGATCACTCACTGGACTGATACTCTACATTATTCTTTAGTTACAACAAACAACAAGCGCCTATTACTCATTGGACAGATTTTAGATCTCCCTAGGAGTTACAAAAAAATAAAAAATCCACGGGTCTCATCACGCAAAAACACATGAACATTAGCAATGTATAGGTATAGAGTAAAGTGTATTTTTATTAAACCAAGTCGACGTGTCAATATTTCATGAAACTTAACCCTTGTCCAAAAAGTTAAATTCAGATTTTTGATGCGCATTGTATGCACTAGATATATTTGAACACGATACAATAAAACAATTTAAAGTATTTTATTACTTTATATTGTTCCCTTCAAGTTTTTCAGTCCTCTATTCGCTTGCAGCAAGGTCTTTGTTTTTTATCTCCACATTTTGATTCAGATTTTATTGTGAGAAAATTGAATGCTATGGATATTTTCCTATCCTAAGATCGAAGGAGACAGAAAATTAATAAATATTTATGGAACGATTATTTATGAAACGAGCCATCAATTCAATATTACAGGTATACATTTTTCCATGCCTAGTCTGGACAACATTCTATAGATCGATTTGTACAACGCAGCTACCAACCGCATCTTTATTATCATGACTTTTCCAGTTTCCCCCAATCCAATATAATTTATCCTTTATAGCTGGCTGAAAGAATCCCAATTTGAAGAAAATATTCGAATTCTGCAGATTATTTCTAACCAGCCGACAGTGGCGAGGCCGAGGGGTTTTCGTTTCCCTTTAATTCCTTTCTTGCGCCCTCGGAAAGGATTAGACACAAAGACTTCTGGAGAGCTCAGCGACATTCATTTTCCGCCAATAAATTTGGGGATCAGTTGTAACTTGAACGAGGTGATATGGTATTGGACAGTGATGGAGTATTAGAAATAAGATTATTTTATTTCTATTTTACGGACGCGAATAGAGATGATCTTCGCAAAAACACACTGTATATACAAACTGTCCTTGTACATAGCAGTGAATATGAAGTAACGGTGTTATTAATGTCATTGTTCTTATAAATGAGTATTAAGTAACGATGTACTGGTTGGACCGTCGTGGAGTATTAGAAATAAAACTGTATTATTTTTATTTTATAAACATGAATAGAAAGGATTTTCGCAAAGAGAAACTGTAAACGAATGTCCTCGTAAATGAGTATGAAGTAACTAGGTTAATAATTTTGAATTAAACTATTATTTGATTTTTCCTTAGACTTTTAGAAACACAGATATGAAATATTTGAATCATGAACCATGAATAAAAATATTTTTTATAAAAGAGAATGGAAAAAGATAATTCTATAAATCTTATAAGAAATCCAGAATTACGAGAATGCTTGTAATACAAGTAATATTCATAATTTTGTTATTTTCTTTTTTTGAAAAACTGTGAAATGCGCTAAAATAGTTTTTTAAAACATATTGCCTCATGTAAAATTTCTATTTTTTTTTAAGTTTTGAGTCTCAATTGTAACGTTATCGAAGTATTTTTTTTTTTCAATTTCAGTTCATTTGTTTTCCAACTACCTTATACTAAGGATTTCCTATTTACGATTTAAAAGATAAAGGTTACAAAAAAAAGGGAGACAAGTTCTTCACGAACAATGAAAGATTACACATTTTTCTATCTACGTTTCAGTAACCAGGTTGGCATCATTAGAACGATATTAAAACTTATAAAAGGAGAGAGATGATGCCAAATTGGTTGGCTAAACGCACGTCGAGTAGAGTGTAATCTTTCGGCGCTCTTGAAAAACTGATCTGTTGTTTTTGTTACTGAATTGCAGGTTCCAGATCCTTTCCAGGATTAAGATACAGGGTGCTAAACTTAAAATTGTAAATCATGGTTAAATTTAAAAATAAAAATGTTTTGCCCTTACAGAGATATATCGTATAAGCGACATGACAGAACATTGGTTTTATACCATACACTGATTTTATTTTTAGAAACATGTAAATAGAATTACGTAATCATAAACGTAAGTTTATGGCTGAAACAGATAAATTAATGTCTAATAAAGCAGTTCATTCTCATAGACAAGAAAGCCACAACAATTGTTGCATAATGCCCGATCACTAAACTGATAAAATAAGATAATGTTATTCTGTTACTGTTACTGTCAAGGTGATTTTATTCGGTAGAGTATTTCTAGATTCTATTCAGTAAATAATGAGATTTGAATAAAATAATTCGTTATTAATATCCTTATATGTCCTTATAAAATACATTTACTACAAGAGTTTAGAAGAATCGTTCAGATCTCCCCATACAATTTGGAAAATATATATAAAGTTGTGACAAGAATCTTAAATTTTAAGGTTAATTTTTTAATTTGTAAGAGTACCCCTTGTAAGCAAGGGGTACTCTTACTTAAATGATACAGCGACCTTTTACATTTTTACAACTACATACATATCTTTATCTTAAGAAAATCCTCATCAGGTTTCAAAAATCAGGTTTATGCGTCAAGGTATAGTAAACGTATGGTCTGAAATGCTAGCAAGTTGTCTTTTAGGGCCTCAATTTCCCTGTTCCCTGTTCCAGCCCTATGAAGCCTTTCTCGAATCAGTAAGGATGATGATGTTCTTCACTCACCAAGCAATTTGGTCATCATTTTGGTATTAATTTTTGGTTATTTCCTGATGACACTTTCGTCTGGAATATGAACTGTTTGACGAGGACCAACTAAATGGTTACCACGTTTCCCTCATTTATTCCTCTGGGATTTATTTTTGTGGTCTTGTAATCTCTTAAATCGCTTTTTAAAATAAGTCTCGTTTATTGAATTTTGTAGTCATATCTTTAAATAAAATACCAGTTTATTTTTAATAATGTGATATTTTCAATAAAATACAAGGTTTCGATTCTTTTCATTTTTATGATTTTTATGAAAAACTAATATCGAAGTTTAATAAATTACTGTGGTTAATATAAAATAATAATTTTTAAAATATTTTTGTCTTTGAGGAGATACACAAATTACGTACATAATAAAAAAATTGCACAATACACAAAAGTTAAAATTATGGGTTTATTTTACTACGACAAATAATTTAGATGACCTGAAGAAAATAAATTTGAATCAAAATTGAAAACAACCATACAGAGATTTAAAAAAAATAAAACCCGCCACAGGTAGGAGTCGACATTTGTTCCGAATTGGAACCGAACGACATACAGCTGTTTCGAGCTTATTAGTTCTCATCAGTGCCTTACACGGTACGCTGATCCAGGACAAATGCCGAATGAAACTTGTGGGGTATACATCTTTATCGATTCGATCTATCTCAGTAACATATAAGTCGGAAATCGAGGAAGGAACTCCAAACCGCTAAGCAGTTATCAAAGTAGTTCCCGAATAATAAGGCTATTACATAATCGCTATAGGAAACAACTACTCCTCGGGCTAAAGCCCCGCCAAGCATTATTCGGGAACTACTTTGATAACTGCTTGGCGATTTGGTAGTTCCTTCCTCGATTTTCGACTTATATGTTACTGACATAGATCGAATCGATAAAGATGTACACCCCACAGCTTTCATTCGGCATTTGTCCTAGATCGGCGTACCCTGTATGGCACTGATGAGAACTAATAAGTTCGACACAGCTGTATGTCGTTCGGTTCCAATCCGGGACAAATTTCGAATCCTACCTGTGGTGGGTTTTATTTTTTAAAACCTTATCTGATCATGCAGAAACACGAAAAAGGGGTCGAGGATAGCTTTTAGGTATAATTTAATGTCTGGCGGGGCTTTAGCCCGAGGAGTAGTTGTTTCCTATAGCGATTATGTAATAGCCTTGCTATTCGGGAACTACTTTGATAACTGCTTGGCGGTTTGGTAGTTCCTTCCTCGATTTCCGACATATGTTACTCATACAGAGATTATTAAATGTTTAATACAAATTATGTATTAGTATGTCAGCTAATATCAGATTATTAATGGAAAACATTTTGAACTAACTTTACCAAATTTATACAAAACTCCTGATAAAAATCAAGTCGTATTTGTTTTATTTATACGTTTCTCAGAAAACACCCTCTAGCCGATAAATAGTAAATAGAAAACCCCTAATATGGGGTACCGTTGTACTTGAACATTTTTCAGAACTCCATGTTAGTTAAAAGCAGTGGAGGTTGCAATTTAAGACAGACTATGATGACGTTTTATGAACTATGAAAATTGTGCCAAATTTTACTACCGCCATGCTGTATATCCTAGAGCCAATTAATTTAAAAAAACATATTTTTTAATAGCCATAATAACCATGTTAAGCAATAATTTAATAATGATTTTAAACAAATTAATGCTTTTTATTTTAATTTTTTTGTCTTTATTGATGTATAATTTCTCTCTTCAAGAAATTACAATTAGCTAATGAAACTATTTTTTATGTCCATAATCCTTGTTATTAATTAAAATTAGTTGATAAAACAAATTAATTTGTGGTGTAATTAAAATATCAAGTGAAATTTTTAAATGTCTCTTAATAATACTTCGTCCATTTTTCTGAAATGTTACATTAAAGTATTAGAAAAACATAAGATGAAATATTGCCTTTAGTGTTTTAAAGACTATTTTCATTAACTGTTGTTCTTGACATTATTGTGTACATAAAAAACTAAGATGTCAATTAATTTCAGAATTATACTGAACTTATTAGGAGAAATTCGAATTATTAAAAGATCCCCAATTTAAAATGTGGCGGCGACTCTGGAAATCGATTTAATACAGATGCCCTCAAACTTGAAAGGATACGTACTTATCGCAACAAAAAATTAAGACCTTATTGATACTCAGCTTGCCATTCTTTTTAATAACATTTTTAACGTTGCTCCGAAACTGGGGCTACAAACGGATCTTAAAAATCCAATCAAAGTTTTTGATGATAGACGTAAAAGTTATAAAAATTACTTTAGAAATATAATATCGACCGAGGACAGATATGAGTTATTTTCTAATGGATTTTATGATCTGCATTTTGCTAAGCAAGTATTTGAAAGAAATCAGAGGCCTGATATTTAAAAAGGAAAACTAAGTTAAATTATTTTATTTCCATTAATGCATTTTGTGGTAAAATAGGTTTCAAAGGGTTATTCAGATTGCAGACTTTAACAGTGTTACTGTAAATATTCTAGTTTTTTTATTTACTTAACGTTAGCAACAACATCAGGACTAGACTGGCATTTCTCAGTAATGTACGAGCTTTTACAAGGTATGCGTGTACTCAAATCTCAAATACAGTCCACTAGTACAGTAATCTATTTTATTCATCTATTACAAAATAAAAGTCCAGAACCAGCTCACAAACAAACTGGAATAAACTAAATAACTCGGAAATAGAAAATTCTAATTTCTGAAATTTCAGAAATAGGTCGATTTTTTGTTTTGGTAATTTTATTTAGAGAGTAATGATCTTTATCTTCATCTTTTGATTTATCTCCTACCTTGGGATATAGCGACATTAACTTTTTTTTAAATATATGTCGGGTGTGTCGAGTGACACATGATTTGAAAGTCTGAATTGACAGGAATACAAAGTAGAGCTTTCGATTTTTCAAATTTTACCTTAAAAAAATTTAAAACTTTAAAATTTTCATAATAATCACCGGCGCGTCGTAAAACATGTAGAAAATACCTAGAAAATATTTCTTATTCACATTTCTTGTTATGAAGAATATTGATAATACCTATTTCTTGTCTTAATTTTTTTATCCTGCCTTTAAAGGAAAGGTGTCATTATATTAATTCGTAAATATCTCCGAGTTCTTGTCTTGATGATGGTCTGAACTATATTTGAAAATAATATTAGCGGCTATGTTAAGGTCATCTTTTATGGAACCAATTTCAGAGCTATGCATTGAAATTATTCCCTCCAAGTTTTTCACCCTTCGGTATCGCCTCCTCCTATCATTGTCAACGGAGATGAAATTTGTTACTCTAAAATAACCAAGTAGTGATTTGGGGGACCCTATGTTCAAATGAAAATCCATATGAATGAGACGAGACATTAAATCCTGAAAATATTAAAGGAACAGTCAAATAGACTTTTTGACCTAGGTTTTTCGACGCCGAAAGTGAAATTTTAATACACTTTTTGATGAAGCCATAGACTTCAACAAAAGAGACTTCAAAATCAAAGTAGCATGTATCTAAATCGATGCTTGTATGGTTTGTATAATGATTCTTTGCATGTGCGTCACAGGTAACAATCGTTTGAATAAATCAACTGACATTTTTAAATAGTGTCGTGCCGAAAACACATTTTAGGATAACAGTTTGTACAAACAAACCCGTCAACCTACAACAGAGTAATGAAAAGGTTCTCCACAAACATATTCAATGGAAGTGATATTTCCATCAAAGTGAATGAAATAAGTTCGACAAGAATCAATATAAATGAAACAGGAATTAAATAAATTTTACAGAAATATTGAGACGCCAATGAATCAAGTTATACAATAAAGCTAAGACGTGACTTCATAATTGCATTCTATTCGACAAATTATTAACTGTCTATGCCATACGTAGTTGATTGAAACATATATCGCTAGACATACGTGCTGGTAGTTGTGGCATATTAGTAACAATTGCGAGTGGTGTCACATGTAATCCGTGCGTTGTCACTAAATTGATACACGCGCAAAGATCCATTATACAAATTGTATCTTAATATCACAGAAACGTATCCCATATTTGGAGTTCGAGTAGTGTTGTACACATATCTAAAAATAACATAGGTGTCCTAATACCAGTTTAACGACAGCAGAAACTTTACGTAGAGCAAAAATCCTTTGGAGACTTCGAAGGAAACAAACTACTAGATGATTTGATTAGTTTTCGCCTCTATACTCAGTTTCGATGATCGATTTGTATGGTAGAATCGCTACAAACGGTGATCAGTATTTCCCCAGACTTCG
This sequence comes from Rosalia funebris, assembly GCA_037954035.1. Lineage (NCBI taxonomy): Eukaryota > Metazoa > Arthropoda > Insecta > Coleoptera > Cerambycidae > Rosalia > Rosalia funebris. The sequence continues at coordinate 16,725,858 of JAZFAV010000016.1, read as the reverse complement.
TTTTGTTAGTGAATTAGTTAATTTAAATTATCGAGTGAATATGACAACTTTTATTTTTATAGTGCATGCATCTATCTGAACATTATTGACTGATTGTAACAACTGAATAGTTGACAGTTGTTACAACCACATCAATCCCTCAGATATGTGTGCCAGGACATACGGCGCCGACCATTATTCCACTTTCTTCTAATCTCTCTTTGAACTACCATTTTAAGAACTGTGTATTTGGGAAGCTTTCTCTTCTTTGTGATAATAATGATCGCGTACTATTTTAGAATTTTATTTAAGACTTCGGTATTAATGATCAAGGTATTAGTGTTCAAGGCTTGAAATAAGTTCATGTAATTTTTTGGAAAACTTCAACTCCATAGAAAAGCGTGGAAGATACATTACAATGCAGCATCCTCATCCTACGTCTTACATAAATATCCCGACAAATAAACTTTTTCATTTTCGTAAATATCAATCGAGAAATCTCTATTTTTGCTTTTAGCTTCTTCATTTAATCAGTCGATCATTCCGTCCATGGTTATGATGTCTGCCCATTTTCCATGACGGTGTTTGGTACTGTCAGGTTTATCTGGTTTTGATTCCGTGGGGATTTTGTAACCACCATTAGCTTAGTTTTACTAAACTCTTATTTAAATTTAAAAGAGTTTTAAATAACTCTTATTTAAAACTCTTAATTAAACTCTAGACGTATTCTTTACATTTGATATAAACTGCCAAATTATATTAACAGCACATTAACATTGATGGTTATGCAGCAATAATGTACATTCAATATCTTGACATACAATACCTATTAAACTATCATTGACATACCACATACATATTTAAATAAAAAAAGGAAGTTTATAACAAAACTATTAGAAAATTATATATTTTTGCTTACCGTCATAAATTATATTTTGCAACTCTTATTGATTCATATTCCATAATACCGAAACAGTTCTACTATAATGTGGAATAACATTATGCGCATGTTTGAACGACATGACCTATTAGTGTGATATATGTTAGTATGTTTAATATGTTTTAAACAAATTTTCGCAAATTTAATACTGCACAACTTGACAGATTCACAGGAATACTGTGCAGGAATGTAGACTGTAAAATAAATTCTAAAGCGACGGATTTTCTTGTCACATCTATAAAGGAGTAGGGTCACAGATACAATAGTGATGATTCAGGCTAGACGAAATACATAAATTGAAACGATGGAAATATGGTTGTATTTCCTAGAACGGTATTTGCTGAAAATAATCTACAATCAGAATGAGTTACAATAGGCCCCGTTCCTATCCTCAACTCATAAAACAAGGCCAAGGAAATGCTTCTTCCTTTAAGAAACTACTTACTGCACTATGCTTTTCACGTAAAAAGCAAATCGTAACATAAAAAGCCTTATACATCTAGCTCTGCGTCGTATATTACAAAAATACACCTGTTCTCCTAACAAGCGAGTTAAGGTCTGCGTGAGAGGCGAGATAGACGGTATTCATCAAGTACGGCCGAATGCTCATAGCAAATAAAAATTTATGATATTCCTGCTAGCATTCTTTCAGTAGAATGGCGTTGCGATGTAAGTGAGCTTAAGGAATAAGGAATAGTACACGTTGGATTGCTTTTGTGTCGGTTTAAATGAAGTTGCACAATCTACCGAGGAACAAGAGCATTTTATATATCTTGTCGTTTCTGCGTTTGAACTCATATTGTTAAAAATTTTATTTTTATATGCAACTGCTATTATAGATGAACGTGATACGAATAACTCTCTTGATTAGTAATATTGAACATCTGAATATGTTTAATAGACTTAAATTAAAACACAAATATGCACATGTATAAAGTTGATTTTTTCAGCACATTTTTCAGTCTACTATTAATATTAGTGTATCTGTAAGAGTACGAGTCTTTCACACTACACTAGTTTTTCATGGTGTATATATTATATTAATATTTTATAATGTTTATTAAAAATAAATTAGAGGTAGATTATTGCACTATATAATAAGTTCAAATTTAAGGAAAGTTTCAAGAGACGCCTAAAGTATGGGAGAGACAGGAAGCTGTACTTATGCATGAGGTGGTCTATTAAAGTATTTTCTTTGCATATTACACCTGATTAAAATTATTTATATTGTGGCTAATTTTGGTTCTAATTTCTAATAAAATTAATTTATGTAAACGAAGCAGAGACGTTATTCATTTTGAATCTAAGAAACTGTTAAATGAGATGATATTACGTATTTTGGGAAAATTGAAATAGAAGTAAAAGAGAAATTACAAATGACTTAAAACATATCAATTAATTATTAAACCATTATTATGGACTTTCAATTGAAATGGAAGTAAAATAGAATTTACAAATTACTTTAGACATTCCGTTTATTATTGGATAATTAAATATTTTTATAACAAATGAGAGACTTCACTTCAATAAAAAAGTGGCTTTATTTTCTTAACGTAATTGTTACACCAACAGAATAGTTTGGTCTTATGTTGAGCATGGATCACTGACCCTTAATACATACTCAATTTATATTTGTACATCTATATTAGGGTGAGTCATGGGAAACGGACATTTTTCATCAAAGAATAACTCTTGCAATTGTAGGAAAAAATAAGTGTTATTTTTAAGGAATTAAACGTTAAACTATGCCATTTTATATACCTAAGTGCGAAAAATAATATCTGATAAATGACGGCCATTTTCACGTGTACACAGCTGAAGTCGTTTTCGAAAGTTTGATTCTACGTTTCGCAACGTATCTAGGTTGATTTCTGCAATTTTTTCATGTATTGCTGTCTTCAGGTCCTCTAATGTACGGGGTTTACGCTCATATACCCTTGATTTTAAATATCCCCAAAGATAAAAATCACAAATGGAAAGATCGGGCGAGCGCGGCGGCCAAGAAAGGTCTCCGAAGCGTGAAATGAGGCGATTAGGAAATGCAGTTCGAACAACAGCCAGGGAAGCTCTTGCTGTATGAGCGGTCACCCCGTCATGTTGAAACCACACCTCTGCCCTATTCATTCTTAGCCTGTAGCGGAAGTTCAGGTAAGAAAAAAGTTTAAAACATGTTCACATAGCGATCGGAATTAACAGTCACCGTTCTCTCGTTTTCTTCAAAAAAAAAAAATGGTCCGATAATCCCGCACCGTCCAATACCGCACCAAACTGTAACTTTAGAGCAGCGTAGTGGTCTCTCATGTAATCCCCGAGGATTATCTGCAGCCCAATATCGACAGTTTTGCTTATTAACCGCCCCTTACAGGTGAAAATGGGCTTCGTCGCTCATTATGATAATCAAATTTTCATTTTCTTCGTGTAGGTGAAGCAGAGCTTGGCAAAAAGTCATTCGTTGCTGATAGTCTCTCTCATTTAGCTTCTGAACCATCATAATTTTATAGGGATGAAATGCAAGGTCTTTGTGTAAAATAATCTGCATCGTGGATTGACTTATTTGCAGTTCCCTAGAATGTCCTCTAGCAGACCGAGTGGGGCTTCGGTTCATGGCTTCCCTTACACGATCCACATATTCAGCTGTTCGGGCCATTCGAACTGGGCCGGGCTGTTTCCTTTTAAACAGTGACCCTGTCGTTCGCAATGAATTAACCCATCTAAGAATGGTATTCCGCTGAGGGAGGGCACCATGACGGCCGATGTTGAAACGTCGTCTGAAAAGACGTTGCACTATTGTCACTGAACCTCCACTTTTTACAAACTCGTCGTAAACAAACACGTGGTGTTCCCTTGTCCACAACGGCATGATGGATACTAAATGGCAACTCAAGGAGTGTTGACTGTCATTTCTCCCATTTACATACGCCTGACACAAGCTGTGTACTATTCGTTCTAAAAAAAGTCCGTTTCCCATGACTCACCATTATAAATCATGGTTATATAAATCATAGAAGATTTTTCTTTCTAGTCTACTATTTCATAATACAGCAGATTACCCTTTGATTTAAAGAATTTTTATTTTTTATAACTTTAACATGTAATTTTATTGGGGAAATTCCAAAATCTGTTTGATTACTGGTTATTACTTTTTTCTTAAACATTGATTTTTGAGTTTCAAAAGTATCACTAAATTCACAGTTTTCATATGCCATCCACAGTTTTCATTGTACAGATTATGCATTAATTTTTTATGGTGCATCTGAAACGGACTTAGATACCATCTGAACTCTTTTATATAATTCTTAACTCATTGGCACATACTGAGCATTGTGGTAGATTTATAAGAATAGCTGATTCTCTTGAATCCACAAGCCAGCTGTGTGTTACATCTCATAGAAAAAATATATGTAAATTAAGTTCACATGAATACCATGGTGGTCCTGGATTCAGAATTTCAGTTTAAAGTTTGGACACACAGAGAGTAGACTTCCTTCCCCAGAAAGCCTACAGGCAGGTTTGAGTAGGGGAAGGTTACACATATAGACGCGGACAAACACCCATCCCTGAGGGAAGCGCCAAGTTTCCTTTAGTGAGAATCGAACTCGTGCAGATAATGTGCCCAGTATTTGGCCCAGTTGCTACCTTGTTACCAAATACCAAGTCAGCACGCGGCATGAAAATGTGATAATGTGTCACCCATCCAAGTCGTAGCAGTAATATAGTACGAATAGTAGTAATATTTTTTTTTAAAACTCTCAAACACGTTAGTCTTGAACTTTCAAAAGGCATTAACGGTGATAGATCCCTCTGGCTTTGAGCCATTTCTATTCACACTTTATTGTGTATTAACAATAATCTTTAAATACTTGTCCTCGAAAAACCAACTTGGTAGTAACAATAACAGAATAAATAATTAGTATCGTGAAATTATTCTCCAACAATTTTAATTTAGAATGGTTTTTGTTACTTTGTTATGTACAAAACGGTACGTATTCAGGTATGGTATTAGGGGAACCCCTTCATGTCATATCTATATTAAGGTTTGTAATATTTGGAGGCTTAAAGGATATGAAATAATTAGATAAATTTCCCATGCTCGGAACTAAGCTTGAGGGTAACTGTTATATGTAATACGAAAAATAATAAAGAAGGTTATCCTATAAATACTATAAAATTGAATACAACAGATTTGATTTCTACTTCGTTTATAATTTTATATATGTACAATGGTAATTACGTATATAACATATGTATAAAATACACATCAAGTATATTCCTAACCTATTTTCATTATATGTTTTGTTTATCTTCGTGGTCCCTTCACCATTGCTATAACCGGATTTTATTGTATACAGAGAACGGCACACTATTAGGTTGATTGTTGAGTCAAGGGGAATTAATGAGTGAACTTCTCAGATAAGCACAGTCCAGAGTGGGGCATGTACCGATCACCTCAATAGAAGGAGCGGCATGAAATAGAGCAAGATCGTGAAAATGAGAGGAATTTTGAATTTTAAATGCAATACTTTTTTAATAATAAAAAACGGAAATTTATTGGCTTGTAGAGAAGGTTAGACAAAGACATATTAGACAAAAAATGTGAGGTAAAGTTTTTATAGTCGATTGTTTAGCTCAAGATGGAGGTCTTGAATATTTTTTATAACTGATTTTTTTTCTTTTTCCGAATTTTCTTTGTCGTTTTAACCTTCTGGTGGGCGCGTGGGCGGTACTTACACCGCTATTTTAGAAAAATTTGAATTCAATTATTCATTATCGGGGTCTATCGGCACCCTTCAGCTATCTCAAACTATTATTATAGACGTAAGATGGTGAGGTCTGTATAGCTCAAAATAAAAAGTATTGGCCGTATTGGCCGTATTGGCTATCGGGATAGGGAACAACTGATATAAAACTAAATTTATTTTTCAATATAATGCAAAGTTTTACTTCGCAGAGAGTAATTTTCAAACTAATGAAGTAAGGAGATTGTACTCCACCCCATCTGCAAATGCCTTATAATATAATAATGCCTTATAAACAAATTAGGTCAAAATAGCTACTCTCCTGGCTATATGCCAACGCAGAGCGCTGAATTATATGACGCAATTTACCGTATTTTTTGTGTAAGAGAATTAGCACTAAAATACAGTGACTTTGACAGATGAGGCTAACATCTTGTAGACGTTGTTACGTTCTATCAGGGTAGAACGTAACAGCCTCTACAAGTCAGAATGTTAAAAGATATGTATGTTAAGATACATTTTCATAATTTCAATTTTATGACTTGTTCTTTCAGCCAATAATAACATAATATTAACTAATGATATAATATGAGTGTTCTTAATTAACGGAAAACAGACAAATTGCAAGTATTTTCTTATATTAAAATATTGTTACGATCTAGTCTAAGACTGAGTAACTTATTTCTAATCCTATTATTCTAAATTACTTAAATTGTAAGAGCCACCCACTGATGTCTTCTTAGCCATTTCTGATAAATATGGCATATTGCTTTGTGCACTACAAATATTAATCTATTTTTAATTTCACTCAAACTACTTCACCAGCTCGTAGGGCTTAATCCTTTTGTATCTTCTTACTTGGTTGGAATTATGAGGGAGCTGGATGGCCTCGATACTCTCACGTTATAGAAGTCTTCCTTCATGGCTTCATGTAGATTCTTGAATCCCTATCTCAATGTCTTCTATTCCAAGATCTCGGTGAAGATCTTCATTTATTATATACCAAGGTACACTAACGATGTTCCGTAGTACTTTATTTTGAAAAGTTTGTATAATTTTAATATTTGACTTTCTAGTACAACCCCAAAACTGAATACCATAAGTCCACATCGGTTTTAATATTTGCATATACAAGAGGAGCTTATTATGTATGTATCGACAAGGCTAAGTTCCTATCCAAGAGCCAGCACATTTTCTTATATCTTATATATAATTCTTCTCTTTCTGGGTTTCCAGCGAAACTTCGTATCTAATTGTAAGGTAAGACCCAGATATTTGGCTGTATTTTCATATGGGACTACTCATCCCTTCATACTTATTACTTACATACTTATTGCAATGCTAAGTGAATGATAATTTCTAAAAGTTTCCGTGTATTACTAAACGAAAACTGAATTCAGTCAAAAGTGAGCGTCGGGCTTTCGGCTCTTGATCATTGTGTCATTACCAAATCAGGATTTTGTAAGTAACTGTAATGGATTTTTTGAGGTAATAATTTTTTAAAGGATAGTGTATTATATTACAAATATAAAAATCAATGAATGCATTTTTTGCGCTAATAGCTCTAAATTCTCTAAAATATAATAATAGGTATAAACTATATAGATAGGTATAACTAACAGATAGGTATAAAATATAAAGACAAATAAGTTATCTTTCTATGATCACTCATTAAAGACTCATTATGTTTGACAGGCACTTTGTAGCTTGTACTACTGTTGATGTCACTTGTTATGTCACACATCACTGATGTCATAATTGATGTCACAGAAAAAGTTACAAAAGCTGTTAGAAAGTCAGTATCTGCTAGATTTCACAGATAAAAAGCTAAGGGGACCAAAGACTCAAAATAATAAACACTTAGTGTGGCAACACAGATCGATGTATATGATGTTAATCTCAGATTTTCACATAGGCAAATAATATGTCGATAAATTTCTCTGATTTTCACATAGCTATGCAGGATATCTAGATACTCAAAGATTCACCTAGTAGCTTGCCGATTGCTGTATAATACCTCAGAAAGTCAATCCTGAATCTTACATAACTTATACTGTCGGCATAACTTAAATTAGTTTATATAACAAATTTAACGTCGCACTATGTTAAAATTTATTATCAATTGAGGCCAAAAGTATTTTTAATGGTGAGGAGTGACTGATTGGCCCTATATTTAAATTGGTCCTGTTCTTGGTACGCCCCTGTTGATTCAATTTCAGCGACATAATATCGAGGTCATGCACAACGAAAATCTATAAAATGCTAGATATTTCACCTGTAATAATAGGAAGCTCTTACACAGGTCATAAATACCCTTTACGAGCGACAGTAGTCGAAAATTACATTGTTTTCTTCTTGCGCCAAATGTGTGTGCCATCACTAACTCCCGAATGATTTCTTAATAATATCAACCCGATGATATAACTTTGTCCATTCATGACTGTGCAGAAAGATAAAGTTCACTGATCCCATTAATTACGTGATCAGAATTTAACTTAATGGAAAATATTGATTTGGAGTCATTTCAGCCTTATTTTCAAGTTACAATATTTTCTCGTTACGTCGTTTCTTTTATGGAATGCAAATTACCAGGAAAATTGGGAGTTATTATTACACTGTCTCCTCAGCAACTTCAGTGTATATTTAAAGTGGAGACGAGATTGGATCTTTATGGAAATATTTTCGGAATAACTAGTATTTGCATACTTTCTCGAACGCTAATCGCATAATTATTGTTTTAAGAAGTCCGTTGCTTACTTGACGGAAGTAATAATTGAAATATTTTATTTGTGATGCATCTATAAATAAGTACTACTCATCGGGAATAGGAAAAGTGTGAGATTCTATATGTATGCGCAGAAGAAAGAGTAAAGCAGCATTTGAAGGGAAAAGGATGCACTTTATGTGCGGCCAGAACGAACTCATTCATTGATTGAATGTGTATATTCACATTCAATATATATAAATCGATATTTACTCTGCAAGAGTATGAGTTTTACAGTGTTTGGTGGCGGTTTCCGTTTTTTTGGATATCGAGTAGCAGATGTGCTACAAGTTCTTGATATTACTTTACCACATTCTCCATAAATAATAATCAAATTTAGAAAGTCTTCGTGGGAGTAATTTAAACGCGGTGGCATTTTTTCACATAACAGAATGAGTGACATTACTGATTGTTTCTAATAATGGCTAATTTGATAACATTTTTACTAAAAATTCTTGAATTTCTAAGAAAATTGCAAGTATTTCAATAATTTGTTACTTAAATCCCCACAATACCTATATCATAGAAAAAGGAATTTAATTTTACATAACATGATGTAAGAAAATATAGGGTGTTCCATTTGACCTAAACAAGTTTTCGCGGTTTGAAGTTTACAAAATGTAACGTCAAAAATTGAACACTTGGTATACCATTCTTGAATGTAAATCAATTGTAGATTTAGCTTTCCTTGTTTTCTTTCTATATACCATAAAGCAAATTAGTATCTATTACATGAAGAAAGTTATATAAGTTACTGTAAACCATTACACCTGTCAAAATATTTTTTCATTTCAAATATCTCTAAAACGGCTGGGTTTAGGCATAGGGTATCCTACATGTTTTTGACTTAAGATTTTATGTTATTTTTGAAAACTCTAAAACATATAAGGTGTTCCATATAAAATAAGCAAGTTGGTATCGACTTCCGGTATAACTGGAAGTGCCAGATGCTTGTAATTATTTTAGTTAAATTGGCCACACTCCCTTTAGTATCTTCCCAAATTTAAAAAATTCTCTGGTGCGTACTTTTCCTACTTCTACTGCATCGATTGATGCAGTTCCTGGCGAGACACCCTGTACATATAGTATGTCTCAGTTTGAAATAATAGGATTTGAAGTGCACGCCATTTTTGTTCTATCAAAAATAGGGCGTCAATATTTAACGACAACTGTCATCTATCGACAAACCACACGCCGTCAACATGTCTAGGTGTCTCACTTGGAACTATAGGATGTGATTTGTGAATAAAACTAAGCCCCGGGTTTGACTTCGGATATGATGTAAATAACAAAGGCGAACTTATACTGAAAAGCAGATTACATATAAAAATAATTCATATATTAGTTTACCTTTCACTGCGTGGTCGTTTTGGAACAGATGAGGACTTGTAATTCCATTCCCAAAAATGAGCAATTAGGTCCGGGACAGGTCAAATCATTACGTCATCGTACTGTTAAAACGATTTGGACAACCCAGTAGTTCTTCAACGTAAAATCACCATACACCTAACATTATTTATGCGTACATCACATGAGTATATCAATAGTAGCTGCTCTAAATGTTCAGCAGTCAACGAGCGACGTCTATCGGTAAATATCCACTTATAATGGGAAAATGACTGTTCTACATTAATGGAAGTCAACGGACCATACCGGAAATATGAATGATGTTGTAGAGCCTTCATACGGATTTCCGGATTAGAGACATGAAATTCTTTCTGATGTAAAATATCCACTATAACTGCTACAGTAGAAAACCTTGGGTTGTTATGCAATACTGCAGTAGTATTAATGGCTTCTGATATGTACAAAGGATTGTCATGTATATACGTCAAATCTTGTTGAATAGCTGGATGCGCTAAAGCCTGTTGGGTATTTGCAATAGCAATAGCAGCATTTGGATCCAGCTGTTGAAATACCCTAGTAGTATTCTCAAAATTGCAATAATAATATGAAGCTACCTCGATCCACGTTTCTCACTGGGTAATTACAGGTGCTAGAGGTAAATGTGTACGGGGAGACATTTCTGTAAATAATGCCATTCTTTGCGGGGCTTTTAAAAACACTTACTTGACATTTGCTATCAGGCGATTGACTAGGCTATTAGGTCATCTACATTCGGATAACGGCCACGGATTGCCTCTGCTACGCGATGAAGACCGTGCTCTAGATACGTTACATGTAACATATCGTAATTTTATGCTCCGTTCAAAAGTCGACAAGCTACTTTCATGTATGGCGGAGCATCCGTAAGAAAAAGTAGAGTCATGTTTTTGATTTACTCATGTTTAGCGCCCCTTACTTCTGTTTATGTCTCGTCAACTAATTTTGCAAGGGTTTCAGCATTCAGCGTCTTTGTCAATATTTTTATGCTATCACATATGAATGCGTTGCCGATATATCACTCATTTCTCCTATAACTACATTCGCCACTTACAAGCTGCAGGCATTTGTGGTTTTATCGACAGAAACCCATACATATTTATCCCGAAGTTCTGCATAAACAGTAGATTTTACAGTGGCAGTTAATGGCGGTATGCTCATCATATGGTTTGTAGGCGACAGTCGTTATATACAATAGTTAAATATTGACGCCCTATCTTTGACAGAACACAAATGACGCGCAATTCAAATATTATAGCTTCAATGGAGACACCCTATACATTTTAGAAAGAATTAAGTTAATAAATAGCAAACTAATTATTATATCTCTGACGTAATTAAATTGTGTACTATAATTTTTCTGATAAACTGAAAAATCAGTTTGTAAATATATTGAACTCTAACACGAATCGCATGATTAGTATTAATATCGAACACGTACATATTGATTTAGAATTAATTTCAAAATTATACGTTCGGGAATAAGTTAATATCAAATTATAGGTAATATCTACCTAAAGTATTTATTTAAAGATAAGTTTAAAACAAGTGAATACTAACATAATAAAATAATTGTACTAAAATAATAAGAGAGAATATACGGAGAATCGCAATATATACTTAAGAAGGGCAAATATGCTCGAACAGAATGATTTTTAGACGTGTATATTATAGTATAAATGTGTATATTTCGGTTGGCATGATCACTGTTAAGATTATTTTGTTACCCGATTTCAAAAAAAGGCGGAGGTTCTCAATTCGTCTATATATATATATATATATATATATATATATATATATATATATATATATATATATATATATATATATATATATATATGTATATATGTATATTTTTACATTTCCGCACTCAACTATACTAGCGGAAAAGTAATGTAATCGTGTGAAGAAAAGTGAAAAAAATTTTATTTGTTTATTTTTCGTTTTTTGGCCTAAAAACAAAAAAAATTATTTAAAAAAAATTTTGTCTGTGTGTGTGTCGTCGTTGTCGTCGGCATTAAAATGTCTTGGTAGCACGATAACTCAATTAAATTATGTCAGATCGATCGGGTTTTGACTAATTCTGATCGGAACGTCTTCCAGACGACACCTATTGTCTTTGAGGTGGATAATAGGACACACCCCACCCTGTCCATGGGTAATGAGAAAGCACGATGGTGGACTATTTGAGAATTTTTTTTTTGTTAACACGATAACTCAACTAAATCGTGTCGGATCGATCGAGTCTCGGCTGATTCTGATTAGGGACGTCTATTGACTTTGAGGTGGATAGGACACACCCCACCCTGTTCATGGGTCATGAGAAAGCACGATTGTGGACTATTTGAAAAAAGTAAAACTGTCGCATAAAACACATATTCTGCATTTATGTGTTGGTTTATTATTTCTCGGCCATTCAGTTTCCAGATAAAGATGTTCTACGTGCGGAAAAGTCCGTTTTAACGTTTTAAAACTGTTTATCTTTATGTATATTCGGGTATGGCTTTTATGTTCATGAACCGATTTTAATTATTCTTCTTGCGTCAGAATCAGTATAGTTCCGAGGTAATCCCATCTTAGTTTCATTGATATTGGATCTTGTAATTCAAGATGCACAACAGATATCCTTATTTAAGAAGCCGTGGATTTTTCATTTGTAAAGCATCCTTAGTAGGTCTATCTATCACTTAAAATTATAAAATTATAAAACAATAAGTTTAAAACAAAACCGACTTAACAAAATTACTTAACTAAAAAGCAAGAAATAAATATTTTCTACAACAATTTAATACTTATTTGTTATTCTTCTTAATGGAATTAAGAAATTATTGTTTATTATGTAATTATTATTAATTATTTTATATAATTTTGAAGTGGGTGCCATACAATATTAGTAATGCGAATGCCGGCCATCGGCAATTTTAAATGTAAACCCGTTATAGTAGAAGGTATATATTTTTTTATGTTTTACCTGGCACTGACTTGAAAATTATATAAAACAATTAGTAATAATTACATAATAAACAATAATTTAATAATTACATTAAACGGAACAACAAATAAGTATTAAATTGTTGTAGAAAACACTTACTTATTACTTTTTAGTTGTTAGTTCTTTTTTGAAGTCGGTTCTTTTTCTTTTTAAAAACTTATTATTGATTATTAAGCTAGTGTTAAGTGATATTTTAATACAAAGTCTTTAGATACATGTATGCGTTTGTGCACTCATCACCACCTTTAACAGTTCTCAAACTTCCTCTCTTCTTATGAAGTCTACACTTCAAGGTATTCAACATCACCTCAAGATATTGACACGCATAAATAATTTTCATTAAAAGCTTACGCAGGTTATGACGTCATCGATGTTTTAAATGACCATATCCTTATCTGAGGATGCCATTTAAGTTAACTTATTTTTGCATATGGTACATCAAGTCTTATGGCAGATTACATAACTTATTTTTAATAGAATTCTTTCGTTCTGACACTGATTGCAGCTATTCTTTTGAGAATTCTATTATTTGTTGTTGTTTGACCGATATTCTGTATTATTGACTACGTGAATAGGCAGAATTGTACGTATTGGCTCCTGATAATCCTCGTTGGATAAACGAGGAACACAATCAGTTCTCAAAGAAAGAAAGCGTATTGGCAGGATCTGTAGGATCCTGGAGGAGGAAAACTTTTTTCATTTCTTTTTCTTACAATAATTAGAATATTTGATAAAAAATATGGATTATCGCTAAAAACAACATTTTTAACTCCAATAAATGAAAACAAAATTAAAATTCATCCCTAATTGATTTTTAGCAAAAACGACAAATTTAATCATTCCGAACATAATGAAAAAGGATCGCCGCGTTTTAAAACTTTTAAGGTTTCTTTGGGGTACTTTAAACTTTACAAAAAATAGTCAACATCCTTAGTCTATAATTATTTTCAATGTTCTGCCAAGTTAAGGGAATATCCCTAAATACGCAATTTGTTATCTCCTTTTCAGTCAAATACCTCGCATCGAAAACTTTTATATCAAAAATCAATAACTATGACTTGTAAAGAATACTTTTTAGTTTTTAATATCTTACTTGAATTTTCTGTACGATCATTATTTCCCGAGTAATTAGTTACTAAAGTCAAGACTGACATTTTTGCTTTAAACAACGATAACTCAAGCTAAAAATCATCGTGCCATGGACCTCATTAAGTTCGTGGATCTTCTGAGAGGTAAGCAAAAATTTTAATTTTTTTTATGTTTTTCTTATAATTAATCAAGGACTTCTGATAGTAAAAGAAAATTAAATTCAAGATCTGAAAACTACCTGGAGCTTCAATTTAAAATTACTCAGTGACTATTTTTCTCCAACAGCCCTTTGACAATCACCTAGAAACTAGGATTGCTTTACATCCCTTAATCCTTATGCCTAGTGTACATTGAAGAAATGTTATGTAACTCTATACTTACTATTTTATAAAAAATTAAAATATTACCTACGGGCCTGCGAGTGAACACCTTTTTCGGAATAATGCGATATTTACGTTTTCTCATACTACTCGATTCTCCTCTCAAAAAAAAAAAAAAATGTGGGTCGTGTACAGATATTACCTTTTTTCTATAAAGTTCAATTTTCATAAATCGCTAAAATTTCCCCTCCATAAATTTTGTGCCAACAGCCATATACGCAGTTCAGTCCTACAATTTTTCTTTGAAAGACGAGTTGGGTTGTTTACTAATAACAAATCTGGTCATTGCTAGGTTGCAGGAGTGCCGTTTCCTTTTGTAGGCAGGGGTCACGCATTGTGACTTCGTTCACAGATCTGGCCGAGGAAAAATCATCGACCCTCAACGTTCAGAGGCGTAGAAGTTAACTTGTTTGAATTCATCTCTTGAAAGAAGTGTGTATATAACATTTATATGTAAATTACAAATAACTATCGTAAATGATTAATTAAAAACCTACAACGCCGTAATTATTCGTTTGAATGAAGGTACAATACAAAGAATCACATACTTAACATGTTTAAAAGAACAGCGCTCAAGGATACCTACCACTATCAACTTTTTTATTCATCTTGTATTTATAAAATCAGTTGTTGATATATATTTACTCTTTATTATTGCATAATAATCATTCAGATGAATTCTCATCCTATTAAGCAGAGTTGCGAAGAATTGGAAATTCTGTGATCTGATTCTTAAAATAATCAAAAATAACTCAATTAGAAAGCCTATTTACTATATAAGGGCATTAAATATATAAATGAGTGTTAAATTATAAAATAAAGTTACGCTAAACAATAAGAATGTTTTGCAACTACAGGCGGAACTCGTATCATGTACTTGGTAGACAGCATGAATAAATATTAGTTTTCTACTATATGTCAATTGAAGATGGAAATAAAAGTAGTTCGTATCGAAAAAGGTAAATATTTAATGAAATGTTTGCTCGTAAACAAAAAGCCACAAAAATTATTCCACATCAAAACTATTGTATAGAAATATATGATCACTAAACTGATCAACTGTTCTATTACTGTTAATGTAAAATTGACTTTGTCAGGTAGTTTTTGAGGATTATATTTACAATAAAGTGTAAACAAAAATAGCTCGCTTCAAGAATTAGTTAGATATAGGTTCAGATTCAGATTTCACGGGGGTGCTTGTACAATTATTTAATCAAGAAAATTTTAATATATATATTTCAAGACCAACAGTAAGTAGACTAGTTAAAATTTTTGTAAACGGGTAATAAAAAATATTTAACTTAATAAGATAGATCAAGTAATTTAAAACTCCAAATTAAACGTGTTGTTTAATTTGGAATTCTCCAACCTCCTCCACCATCTGATCACAAACAGTGCTCGAGACCACCAATTTAAGGACAACAAGCCTGGCACAGATTGAAGGATAATTTGTTGGTTTTCTATAGAAACATTATGATTAAAACTTGGCAGAACATCAAGCGAGATACAGATGACATGGTCGCAGTCATGATGAACGAATATTTTCGCGAGCTGAAGGTCTCATTAGAGGAATCGTTCTGAAAATTAATTACGACGGAATCAACGTCAGTGATGACCTGAGCAGGCGATTGTTGATATCTAAGAGAGGGGTACAAAATACTGTAACAGTCATAGATTTACTCAAAACCAATATCGTCTAAAACCAGTATCGACTGAAACCGGTACCGTCGCGTGTCGGTAACGACGATGGTATCTGTATTTGGTTATTTGCTTCCACCATTTTACTGGTTAGACGACAGAGCACCGATATGAAAAATGAGAAAAGCTCACTTGAATGCCCCAACAGTGACAATGCCATATATGTATATACAATTACTTATAATTTATAATAATTTATATAATATGTAATGCTCTCGAAGTGAGCATTACTAATTCGGATTAATTCCGATAAATATCTGCAGCATTGAACATGTTTCTAAAATCACTTTGGCGAATGATTTCCGGTGTCGTGAAAAAATGTTATGTAAATATAGCGACCATTGGGCATCTAAAGATGTAACATTTGCATAATCAAAGTGGTCCCTGAAATTATTTAATGAATCTGTACCAAGTGAATAATGCAATTAGGAAATTAATTAGGTTGTTACTATTAATTCAGTAAAGGTAAAGGATAGTGTATATGTTATAGATACGTCACATGTTCTGCAAAAATAAATTTTAGATATTTCTTAGGTTTTGGATTAAAAAATCATGAAATGAGAATCCACATCACTGACACAATAGAGAAATAATGACAGTATTATATTGACAAAGCAAGAGATAAGCAAACCATTAATTATTCCAGTTTACTTTGTAATCACTTTTATTGATTTGTAGATTATAGGATTCCATCAGAGCCTTCTTGTAGCTAAACACTAACATTACTCCTTGAGTTATTGCTCTGCGTGGACGAATTGAAGAAGAATATTGGTTGTAGTCTGAGATAACGGTCAAAGGTCCACTAATTCTCCAATATAGTTCCTTATTTTATTGGGAGTGCGAGGCAGCTCTTTATGATATGTTCTGCAATCTCCAGACTACACCTACTACATATAGAACTACCAGTATACCCATAAGATGCAGATAACTGTTATTGTTTGAAGTCGCGTTAGCGTTCTTATTACAATACATACATTTGCACGGGACAAATTTAAGCAATTTTGTTCTAGATTACTACAAGGTGTAACTAATAATATTCTTGCTTGTCTACAACTGCTAATTTTAGCCCATTTGCCTTTATGGAGCGTAAGCGTATAATCTTTTATCAGAGAATTTCAATATATAGAATTTCTCAGCATTCTTGTACCACTTGCAGACCGATATCTATAGTTTGTCTTATTCTTATGTATGTATGTTAGATCGGTGTCCTGAATCCAGCCCCGACTTTTACGTCATGTACGATTTACTTGCGGGATTACGATTTACCATATTTATTGTTTTTTGCTGTTGTCTATCAAACTGTTGTCAAAAATTCTTCCTACCAAAGATACGGGGTGTCAAAGTTGTAAAAAGAAATTGCTTGTCTCATCATAACTTCTAAACCACTCGATCGATTTCCATCATATTTCTCACACAGACTAATGTAGTACATCTCTAAGTAATAATTAAAATCATTTAAAGAAATTCTCCAGTGGCGTAGATACTGGAGTTGGCACCCCCTTCTCCCCTCCCAATCATCGGCGCCATTGTTTTATAAAGACGATTCAATTCTTGGATTCCTTGTTTAATTTCCGTGGCTGACAGAAATTGATCAGCCAGGAGTTGAAGAAATTGGAAGAGGGCTAGTGGCGTGGCCTCCAAATTCACCAGATGTTACGCCCTTCGATTTTCATGTGTGAGGATACTTAAAAGACATTGTTTACGGAACGACAATGGGAACACGAAAAGAGCTGTTGGAATGTATTGAGGAGGCGTGCCGTCAACTGAAGGGAAATCGTCCTCAAGTCTCAGCGACAGTTAATTCGGTGGCCAAAAGAGTTCAAAAATGCATTGAGATCGGTTGATTCCGTTCTGAGAACTTATTAATGTAATAATTTGTTTATTTGCTTTTTTTGTATCTTTGATGTACATTATGCCTAGTAAGTAATAAAACGTTTAAAAAAACTTTGGCCTTTCATATCGTATTTTCTAGTCATAAGTTTTTGCCTGCTTGCAACACTTTAAATTAAAATAAGTATCTCAAAAACGAAGCCATAAATGAAAAATTTGCAAGGGTAATTTTTTTTCTAAATTAAACAGGGAATCCGAAAATTGAATCTTCTTTGTAAAATAAGAAGCGTCGAAGATTTGGAGGGGAGAAAGGTGCGCCGACCCCCAGTATCTACGCCACTGGGGAATATCTTTAAACGATTTTAGTCATTACTTAGAGAGAACTTTGAGACCCTGTATCTTTGTTAGGAAACATTTGTGCACAAAATTTTCTTATGAAAGTCTACTTTTTTCTTGTTGTTCTATCACCTATCAAAATTAATGACGTTTAACCTGGACCATCCGGTATTTTTCTGATATAGTCAATATCATCGTGTGCTTAATCCCCCCAAAAACTATAATTTTTAATTACTGAAGGAATCATATTCTATATTGAAATTAATTTCCAGTTCTAGGTTTCTTGCTATAATAAATATTATTCAGGTTTCCACATGCATATTTATTTGCGCCATATAATCAATTTACACTAAATAGAGTAATTAATAGCCTGCCTAATTTCAACTGATTGTGAGTGTATTACTATTACATGTTAGATATATAGGTAATAACAAAATATTAATCAAAGCGTATTAGGTCGTATATTTCATCCCACAGAGCACCGTAAAGCAAAATTCGTAGCACGTTCCCGCTTCCTCAAGGGACGTGGCCTAATGCTACGTCTGCAAATTTTCCTACGCTGCGCCTTAAGAATGTACAGTAAGAGTTACTAGGTACCATAAGCACTCTGGTATAGCCGAGAAGAGAAAAAGAGTTGCAAGCTATTCCCGCATATTTTATATAAATTCACTCTGAATGCATCCACTATTCAATTGCCGCACACGAATTAATTCAAAACGGCGCAAAACAAATGAGTGCGGTTTTCGTTTTTTGTGTGGGGGCGATTAAATTTTGCGGCAAATTGGAATGCCAATAATTCACCCCGCTAGGGGTGAAGAGGTGGACGCAAATAGGAAACAAATGAAAATATATCGGCGCAACATTTGTCAGTTACGACTGTACTTACAAATAATAATGTGAGGCGAAATAAAATAAATTACACGTGAAAAATAATGCGCTTTTGCGCGATGCATGATGGGTTTTACGTTTCGTTTAAATGAAAATTTACTTTATACATATTCCACTGTGGTATTGAATGCTTTTGCGCGATGCATGATGGGTTTTACGTTTCGTTTAAATGAAAATTTACTTTATACATATTCCACTGTGGTATTGAATAAGACACCTTTCTAGTCAGGTCAGAATCCCTGCTAACAGTGATGAAAGAGGGTTTTACTTATGTGAGAAATTTATATAATTTTACTATTAAAATTTAAAAAATTAAAAACATGAAATCTTTGCAAGCATAATAAAAATTATGACGTTTTATATACTGTACAGGGACAGAACAAATTACTTAATCTTAATGAATTGTATTTATTATAAGTGCTGATTTTGGATATGGTAGAATAAAAATATAAGCTCTTAATAAACAAACATATTATATGCATCGAATATATTAGTAAATCCAGAGCAATATAAACATATTAGATATAATTTTATTTCATAATTTATTACGGAAGAAATATATTAAATATACTTTGATCAAACTTATTTGATAAAGATATAATTTTAATAATAACTTTCATGAACTTTTCAATAATCATGTGATTGTACATACCGCAGGAATAATCAAGAAGCGTTCTCTGTGGATAACAGATACTATTAGGGAAATGATTCGCGTACATGATAAAGCTTATTCAAGTTATAAAACAAATATGTTTATAAACAGATTGGACTTATTGTAAAAATTTACGTTCCTGATACTATTCGTTGAGAAAGTCCTACTACTCATTTCATAGCTATTTGCCAAATAAAAAACTCTCTTATATTGCCAACAAACGGAACAGTCTACCTGAGCCTAGCCATAAAAACAAGCCACGGTATGTTTTGAGATTTTTTATTTTGCAAATAGCGATGAAATAAACTATAGAATATATACTTAAAAATCTGTTCATTCTTACTGATTATATGAAAGAAACCAAAGAAATTAATTTTAATTTTAATATCACACCAGTATTACCTACACCTGAGGAGTGACAACTATTTGAAAAAATATACTAAGGCGTCAGTAAATAAAGACTTACTTATATAAGTTTCGTGCTATTGTCACTGAATATGTTATGAAATGTATTAATATAAAAAATTAATCGAGGAAGCCGTTACTCAGTGGTAGTTCATAATTCACAACGGAACTGAGTAAAACAACTACTAAGTTTTAAAGCACTATATTTACACAGAAACGTGACTGCAGCTTCGACCATTTTATGTCATTTTCGAAACGATGATTCAACTAAGAATTCTTAATTGAATTCTTAGTTGAATCATCGTTTTGAAAATGACATAAAATTGTCGAAACTGCAGTCACGTTTCTGTGTAAATATAGTGGTATAAAACTTAGTAGTTGTTTTGAAACTCAATTCCTTAATATAATTCATTAATATGCTTAAATTAGTGGTACATCATTTATTAAACCATATTATTTTTATTATTATGATAAGCACACAAACTCTGGATATCTATTTGAAATATATTTGAGATAGTTTTAAAAATACATACCAAGATTTTTTTTTTTTAATAAAAATATTATTCACATGTCAGGGTCTAGATTACAACAAAGTACTACTACTGCTTTTAAACATACATTAGACGGTATTCTTAAAACAACTGATAATTGTTGGCCCTTGTATATAATCATAACATTTTATATAAAAAGCTTATGTATTTTGGTTTTAATATCATAGTTGCCTCTTATATTTACAGCTATTTAACTGAATACACACAATAATTTTTAGACTGATGTCTGATGTATCTCATGTTATCAACTAACATCCGTATGTCACCGAAATGCAAAGTCTGCTGAAAGCATCGCTGCTATGCGTGAGAGTGTACGGGAAAACCCGAGGCAGTAAATTTCTCGTTGTTCACAAGAACTTGGCCTTTCTGCGATTTCAACTTGGTGAATTTTACGTCGGGACTTGCGTCTGCACCCGTATAAAATACAGCTGACCAAGAAACTTAGGTAAACGACCATAGACAACGCCATGTGTTCGCTGATTGGAATCTGGAGCAATTGGAAATTAACCCAAATTTCGCCCAAGAAAATCATCTTTAGCGATGAGGCCCATTTTTTAATGAATGAATATGTGAACAAGCAAAATTGTTGGATTTGGGACGATGTTAATCCACACGAGATATACCAGCACTAAATGCATCCCGAGAAAGTCACTATAGCGGATTTTAATTTGGCGAAGTCATAAGCCTATACTTCTTCCAAAGCGAAACTGGCATTGCCATAAGTGTCAATGACGAGCGCAACAGATCGATGATAAGCAATTTCTTATCATTTTTATTTCAAGTCCTAAACTGGAAGATATGGATACCGACGACATGTAGTGTAACATAGCGCATGCTACAATGGACATTCTACAAGAGCGATTTGAGGGCATGATTATTTCGCGCAGTGGTGACTGAGATCGTGCGATTAAACGCTCCTAGACTTTTTACTTTGGGGCTATCCTAAATCGCAGGTCTATGCGAATAAATCGCAAACAATTGATGCCCTCAAAGTCAATATAACGAACGCCATCCAGCAAACTCAGCCAGATTTATGCGACAAAGTCATCGAAAATTGGACCTCCCGTATACCCGCTACCAAGCAAGGCCGCGGCGGACATCTTAACAACACCATAGTTCATGCTTAATGCCATAAAATATTCTTTCAAATGAAAATTGAATGGATGTCTCACACAACTTGCTTTATTCACGTCTAAATTCGAGCGTCCTTATTGAAAGACCCTCTATTAACAGTATAACAGGTTTCTGCAGATGGAAATGTTATTAGATATATTTTTTTTCAAAAAGTAATAAAATACGATGCACATTGAACATGACATCATAGAATATTATATGGATAAATAACATTAATTCTAATAAGCGAATCCGGAACAAACTAATGGCTCTAGATAATTTCGTGATTAATTTCCATTTCGGAAACTGATTTAGAGGGTGTAAACGATCCATTAAATATGGTTGAGAATAGTTTTGGTTGCCATTCTATATGGCTCTGTTTAGTAGAATACATATTCATAAGGTTATTTAATATTCAATTAAGATTTTCTGGTTTACTCACTATGAGGCGAGAGACCGATAATATTACAACTAATTTGCTGCACATTGATATCTCTGCCACATGAAATATGTTATTACTTATTCTCAAGAAATCACTTTACTACCAAAAAGCAAAATAATATGGTTTTGTAAACTCCCCTTACCTATTATCATTGAATTCTAGCGCATATTCTTTTCATATTTCACTTAAATAACACGATGCATTTTGGAGAATTCATGTAGGTTTTAAAACTATTTCGATTTTATAAGTATAATTTCTTATGTATTTATTTAAACCATTACTTAATGAAATAAAATATAATACTATACAAATATACAGGGTGTCCTATTTAAAAAAGTTTCCTCTTACAGTTAACTTACATAAATGATCTCTATACTTCCTAGAATTAAAACTAGATTAAAACTACTTCTTTCAGTATTTCTCATGAATCTTTAAATTGATTCCAAATACAATTTTACCACATAACTTTGTATAAAAGTATATTATACTAATATGGAATGTTATACTTACTTGCTAACATTATTATTCAATGTAAAAATTACGTCTTTTTACTAAATCAAGCTGAATTATTTTTCATAACGTTCTTCGGAACTTTGTTGACTTCTCTCAAATGTATTTCTTATAAATTCACTTAAATTCTGTTCATCGTTTCTGTTGCATCTTATATTACCTATGCTAACCCTCATTCCGCGAAAAAAATATTATTTTTTATTACGAAGTACTGTCAAGCTTAAACTTTTACCAAAAAAATTATATGATTTATGATCGAATAGCTATTGATTTAAATAAATTGAATGCTTTTAAGGAAACTCTACGTGTGTCTTTGTATGCAATTATTTGCAAACACCATTATTTTCCAGTAACATAAATGTAAATAACTCTACGTCTTATATTTTGTAAGTGTTTGTAAAATAGAAAACTACTTTTTATGTTTGATTACACAAAATCCAAATTATTTTCCATAAACCTTTAAAGCTTACTTTTAAAACTGTCTATAATACAGCGCATACATCATTTGAAACACTTGCCAACTTCTCGGACAATGGGTAATGATTGTTCCAGTTTTATTACTGGTTATTTTGTACTTAATTGAAGTCTGAAAATAACCAGGTCCATGTTTTGACTGTATCAACAAAAATACTTTCATTTGGTTTTAGTTAACGGAGATATTAACAACTAGAACATCTGCTAACTTTTAAACTAAGCTTTCTTTTTAAGGTTACATAATTTTCACTGTTGATTTTTAAATATATGAATATTACAAAAGATTAAATTGATGAAGGAAGCTTATAAAAGTAGCATCTTAGAATAAACGCCTTGAAATTTTTACGTAATTATTCTGTTAATTAGGAAGACAATGTTAGTAACTCTTGAAGAAATGTATCTACTCATTGATGAAATATTTAGGATTTTTCAAATGTACTACTTTGATATTAACTTGATAGTTTATTATTTCAAAAGTCTAAGATATACAAATGTAAACAACAGATAAAGAAAGTAAGAGCAGTAAGAGGTCTTCCTTTCTACATTTCTCGTCCACATTTCCCAGTGTCTCTCTATATTTTCATCTTGTTGTAACAATGATATGTAAGTACAAGATAGAAATTAACCATATATCAAGATGAATAGAGTTGGGGATCGCGATGACTTCAGTCAAAATTCATAGAATTTTCATTCCACCAATGATTTAGTTCTAAGAAATAATATGTATACTGGATTTGGGACTAGTAGTCTACTATTTAGTTTTCAGTACAGTTCTATGTTCAATTTAAAAATGTTACCTTTACTTCGAGACACCACAACCATCAAATAAGGAATTATTTGGCTTAAGAACTAAGCAGTTAGACAAATAAGTAACAAGATATGAGAGTCAGTAATTATTGGAAAAGACTTCAGAAAATAATGACTCAAGAGGATAATTATCTCATTATTGTTTATATCTTCCATCAACGCAACATATAGTGAAACATATCCTTATCACGATTATTATGCACTATCAAAGCACGGTCATTATCTAGATCATCATAAGTTTAAGCTTTTGCGGAAATTTTACAACACAAAGTTACAACACAAAGTGTTGTCCATCCAAAGAGAAACCGAAGGATCACGTGGTTTGTAAACATTAATGAAAGCACTGTATAACGTAAATCGATAAACACTAACCACTATTTTGAGTGAAACATTTAGTTTATAATTGTGATTAGGAGAGGAAGTAATATTTATAATTATGTCTTATTGCTATTTTAAAATATATATCAAGAACATTAAATGTTGCACACATTAACATTCTCCTGCTATATTCTCCACATTTATTGTTCAAATAAATATGTGCGGCAAACAGTCCTTGTTTTTCTTTTAGCTGAAGGAAAATATGGCAATTTTTTTTAATCTTTATAATTTCCGCATTATTTTCCTCGGACATTCGGCAATGGAATTAAAAATTTAGTAATTAATTATGTTTAAGACCAATAAATATTGATTACGAAATAAATTAGGTTTTTGCTAATCAAAAATAACATTATCAAACTCATATCCTTGCTAACATATTTATTTCATCATCATCATGAGGTCATCAGTCCTAAGACTGGTTGGACGTTAACCTCCAGCTTCTCCTATCTTGTGCTAACCTACGCATTTCGCTAATTGTACTACAACCTACTTCCCTTACTATTTGCGAGCAGTAGTCTAATCTAGGCCTACCTCTGCCTTTCTTCACTCCTATTTCTGCCTCCAAAATATCACGGACTATCCCCCAAGTCTCAGCGAGTGGCCTACCATTCTATCTCTTCTCTTCTTTATGTTTTTCCACATACTTCTTTTCTCGCCGACTTTCTCCAATACTTCTTCGTTTCTAACCCTATCAGTCCATGGTATTTTCATCATTCTTCGGTAATACCACATCTCAAAAGCTTTTAATATCTTCCTACTTGCTTCCCCTACCGTCCAGGTTTCACAACCGTATAGTGCCGTGCTCCATACATATGTTTTCAAAAATCTCTTCCTTGTTTCTAAGTTTATTACCCCCAAGCATAAAAGTGCTTTCTTTTTGTTAAAAGCTATTCGACCCTGTGCTATTTTTTGTTTTATGTCTTTATCGCTTCTTCCATCCCAATTTATTTTACTTCCTAAATAAGTGAAGTCTTTAACTTCCTCCAATCTTTCATTATTAATTTGTACTTTCGTTTTTGCTCTGTTCTCGCGTCCTCTGCACACTAACACTTTAGTTTTGTTTTTATTCACCCTCATTCCGTATTTCTCTGTTAACACTGCCTCCATTCCGTTCAATGCTGATTCTAATTCCTCTTTACTAGATGCTAATACTGCTATATCATCCGCGAATCTCAGCATTTTTAGTTTCTGTTCCTGTACTTTAATCCCGAAATCCACTCTATCTTTTACCACATTAATCGCCTCTTCGATGTACAGATTAAAAATTAGTGGTGATAGCGTACATCTTTGTCTTACTCCTTTCCTAATACCTATTTCCCTTTTTTCCCCTTCTACTTCTATAACAGCAGTTTGCTCCTTGTATAGATTGTGTACTACTTTCCTATCTCTATACTTCATTCCCGCGCTCTTTAGTATATCGAACATTTTTTCCCATCTTACGCTATCAAAAGGTTTTTCTAAATCTACAAATCCTGTATAAGCGTTCTTTCTTCTTTCTATTGTTTTCTCTAGCATTACTCTTAGCGCTAGAATAGCTTCGCGAGTTCCCCTATTTCGCCTAAACCCGAATTGGTCTTCTCCTAGTATTTCCTCCGCTCTATTTTCCATCCTCTTCTGTACTATTCTGGTTAAGATTTTTGACGCATGGGAGGTTAGGCTAATCATTCTAAAGCTCTCGCATTTGTCGGCTCCTTTCTTTTTCGGTATAGTAACGATAATGTTCCTCTTATAATCCGGCATCTCACCCGTTTCGTATATTTATTTAAAGGATTTAAAATTATTCTTTAAGAGTAATATCTTTTATGTAGAAAATTTATGAAAATATATATTTTGTCATAAAGTATTGATTTGGGTCTATGAGGGACTCAATTTAGATTTTTTCAACTATTACTATAATGACATTAATGGTGTAGTGCACCATTCCTTCGTAATTCATTTTATTGCTCATTCCAACATGAACAATGTCTATGGTACGAAGGTGTATTAGATAACTGTGTCAGCGATCTTATAAACTGTAAATCATTAATTAAAGGCAGCTACTCTTACTTGTAGTTACGATTAAATAGAACCAGTAGAAATTATAAATGAAACCACCGCAGCGTCAGCGTTTCTAAATAATCGTATATGAATTAAATAAGATGCTACTCATTTATGATGATTTATTAGTCGTTTGATCGGTATATGCATTTACCGTTATTTTCCAACCTTTGCTATAATTACTACCAATTACATGCTTCTGTAATATTTTTACCTAATTATTATTAGTTAAGGTAAACGTGTAAAAAACTAGGCTTACTTTATTCCCGTATCGATTGCTACAAAATGGATCAATTAATAAATATTGTACGGTGTCGATGAGGTCAACGTACATAATTATTTAATTTCTAAGATAGAATAACATAATTTCTTGGTTCTAGGTTTCATTATTTCAAAGTTCATAAGATTAATAAAGAAAGTTATTTTATTATTAAATTCTATAATTTATATCCTCTTAATTTGTGTTAAAATATGTTTAACAGTTAATTTTCACATCAACACCAATCAACAACTTACGGCTTGTTTTAATTATTACTATTAAGATAGAGTTAAATGTGTATTTATACTGAATACATGAAATATTCAGTTGCCCAAACAAGAAACACAATTAACCAGTATTTTGGGCTGTTTAGTATTTAGTTACGGGCCCTTTAAATTCGACAACACATGATTATAAAAGGGCGGTATGGAAAGGGATGTAACAAAGCAACATAAACAAGTTAAGTGAAAATAAATAAAAAGAGGTGACATAAATAAAGATGAAAATTGTAACGATATAATCAAATTCCACCTTATATTCACAGTGGCCTTTCATTAATTTCCAAGAACGATTGCATGTAAAGGGTGTTTTTTAAGCATGATAGAACTTCCGATAGCGATGGCTGTGAAATCAGAGCAAGCCATCCATCGCACTGTGAATAGATTTCGTATCACATACTCTCTAAAAGATGCAGGAATATCAAAGCGTCGAAGGAATGTGCGTACTGAAGAAAATATTGCCGCTGTAAACAGAAGTGTGGAAGAAAATCTAAAATTATCGATTCGTCGTCGGTCGCAGCAGTTGAAGCTTTGTCCATCCACTTCATGGAAAATTTTGCACAAATATCTTGGCTCACATCCACACAAGATCCAGATGGTGCAGGAATTAAAGCCACAAGACTATCGCTTGTGTCGTTCTCTCGCTAATTGGGCTTTAGAGCAGTTGCAAGCCGACCCATTGTTTTATTACAAAGTTGTGTTTAGCGATGAGACTCATTCTTGGCTTAACGGGTTTATTAATAAGCAGAATTGCCGAATATGGAGTGATACCAATCCAGAAGAGATCCTAAAGATCCCATTGCATTCAGCAAAATGCACCACTTGGTGCGGTATATACGCTGGTGGCATCATTGGATCTTATTTCTTTAAAAATGAGGCTGGAGTTAACCTTACGGTCAATGGGAAACGTTACCGGACTATATATATTTTTCAAAATATTGATGATATTGATCCGCATGAGATGTGGATGCAACAGGATGGGGCTATGTGCCATACGGCCAACGAAACTATCGACTTACTGCAAACAAGATTTGGTGATAAGTTGATTTCAAGAAATGGACCTGTCAACTGGCCACCCAGGTCCGGTAATTTGTCGCTTCTTGATTATTTCCTATGGGTCTAGGTGAAGTCATTTGTTTATGCTAATAAACCAGCAACACTGGATGCCTTGGAAGCCAACATAGTTGGTGTGATTCATGACAAACGGCCACCACTGCTCGAAGAAGTGACGCAAAATTGACCTGACAGAGTGCGCTTCGTCAGGAGCAGCCTCGGTGGCCATATGCCTCAAATCATATTTAAATATTATTGCTATGTATTGACCTTTCAAATAAAAATAGATTGTTTATTAAAAGTTCATTTTCTGGTATTTATTCAAGTTTAAAATTCTATTAAGGTTAAACAAACACCCATTACAATAAATCGCTACTCTACATGTTTTGTATCTTGCTTCAATATAGTAGAGAATGCTAGCGGTAACTCTAGTGGAAATTGGAAGGTTTTAGTGATAGAACTAATAATAGACACTTAAAGAAGTGTCTATTTACTACGATGATTCCACAAAATCATATACAATACCTATTATCAAATAAGACACCAAGTAATTTTTCGTCACATTGAGAAGAAAATAAGTACTTAACTATTTTCTAAATCTTTGACACAATATTAAGATATTTTACTCAAAGGTGAGAGTAGACGAATTAATTAATTCTAACAATTCTATTTACAAAGCCTACGTGCTATTAGTAGGTTGACTGAGGAAATCTGTCATAAACGGTCTATCCAAAATAACAAAAATAATACTCGGTTAATATTAATATGATAGCAATAGGTATATATTATAAAAATAGATATACTCGAGATTTACTCTATATATAGCTAAAATAATGTTAACCGTTTGAACATTTCTTTGGCTAGTATATTAAGTAAAAGCAGAGTATATTAAAAGCGGTGGAGTAAACTAGAGGTACATGTTATCTCTACTCGCAAAGGTTCTCTATTTCCCCTTTACAGTTTTACAAAATCAATACCAATACGTTTATATTAAATATATTAAAACTATTTCTTTAAGAATTTGCTTCAATTCTGGTTACCGAATTTAGAAACAATCTGATCTTATAAAGTTTTATGCAATAGTTTAATAATACTTTATTAGAACAAATAGAATATTTTATTTTAAAATTTTCATCTCATTCTGCTAAATTTAATCGTCAAAATGTTGAAGTAGCAAAAGTACGATATGAGAACTGGTAAGTGATACTATCATTGACAGAAAACCCACATATGACAATTGTTTAGTTTGTTTCGAATATTTTATTCAAAGATAGGAAAAATTTGCCCGAAGATGCCTACCAATGTGCACTTTACCAACAATTGGAGCTGGTAACCAAGAAATAAGAATCGAATTATGCGAATGGTTCCTTGTTACAATCCAGGAGAATATCCAATTAAAAAAAAATGGAGTGATGAAGCCAATTTCACCAATACACTGATGCTCTATTTGATCGACATAATCATTGCTATTGAGATTCAGAGTATCATAGTATGCATAAATCAACCATTTTTCAGAAATCTTGGAAATTCAGTATACTGGGCTGGTTTAATAAATAACCACTGTTGTTCCACATTGTGCTGATAATCTAAATTTCGATGATTATTTAAAAATCCTTCGTCAAATGGAATACGCATTTTTCGCTAACTCTCCATTTGCTATTATGAGACAAATCTATTTGCATTTCCAATCATGATGGAGTTCCGCCCCACATAATCACTACAGTTTGTCAGCATTTAACCAATATTTACGACAATCTGTGGATTACTTATGATGGATAATTTAAATGATCAGCCCGGTTTTCCGATTTAAATCCTTAGGATTCAATTTACAACAAGGAATTAGGGCAATAAAGAACCAATGAGAAGCCGGGTGTGGATGATATTTCAAAAGACTTTTCCAATAGATGTGATATTTAGCAAGTTATTCAAAGAATAGAGAGGCTTATCTTCATAAAAATGGTGGTATCTTTTAAACTCGTAACTGTATTATTTTGTAAAATAATACAGTTACTAGTAGTAGTAGTAGTACTAGTAAATTACTAATAACTGTTTCAAAGTCTATCTATCTTCTGAGAAATCGTGGAATAAAGTAAAAGAAACGAAAAGAGTTTGTCTTAAAACTTTAATTTGTTTTTAATTTATTAATACATAGAAGACAGTTATATTTGCGAAATTGTTTTGTATTGCATTTAAATTTATAAAGTTAGGGTTACTTCCTTCGATACAGGAAGTGGTGATACATATTTTCGATCATTATTAGATAGTTTATAAATCGATTTTAAAAAAGGTCCCAAGAACTTGCAGCGTAAATTTAATATTAACAAAGATACGAGTACATGTCTTAACCTTAAAAAATCACCGGATATACTATTTGGTATGCACCTGCCATGCAACAAAATAAGGTACACCTTACAAACGGAGCATGTTGTTATAAATTACGAACTTCTAATATGACTGCTTAATGGGAGATTATTTATTAATAATAATAAATGTTTATTATTTATACTATAATAATGTATAATAATATAGTAACACAATTTAATTATTCCAATTTTCTTAGTATCTTATTTTCAATTAATTTAATTAGTAGCTATACAGATGTATATTTATAACATAGCATAAGAAGGGGTAACTAAAAATATATATTGTAAAAGATTGATGTAAAAAGCATAGGCAAGACACATTTTTCATGTATCTTGTGTATTAAAAGATATGAATTTATATTTTAAATCGCGTTTATATTATAAAATGATATCCAATTAAAAACAAGTTATGAATAAATGATTCAAAAAGATTTATCCAATCAAACGAACATACACCATATAGGGTTTATTTAAAATTATATTCATTATGCCCATTATTTGTATAGTTGTATTTGACACGTTTCAGTTATTTCAAATATCTCTTTTAATCCATTAAAGTTTCATAAATATATCTATATTGACTACCATACTATCGTAGTTAATGAAATATTTAATATTGTGATTGATTTATGTCGTAACTGACCTAACGCTTGCCACAACAGTGCTTGAGACAACAGTCTCTTCGTACTCTTCTTAAGCATGGGAATATTACATGTCCTAGCAGCCAAGCGGCAAATCGCAAGGTCTTCACGAATTAATAACTTAATTGCTACACATAGGCAAGGTTTATTCAAATGTGACGTCAACATATGTGTTAAATGTCAATGATTTTAATAATGCAGTTGTAACGGATGATGATTTAAAAATATTGATATTCAGAATTGACCCGATTTGGGATGGCGTAGCAATTTATATATCCATCAGATCTGTTTATAAGCACAATAGAAAAATAAGATACACATAAATTAAAATTGACATATTTTCTAGTGAAATAAATGTTTTCAATGTCGAGAAATGGTCTATTAAACAAATCTAATGAGCAAGGGCCCTATCTTTGTGAGCCGCAACAGAGACGGACTAATAACGTTGGCCCATAAAACAAAATTGTGTGTGCTAAGGAATGGACCATATTTATTTCTTGCATTTTTCCCAGTGAACACGAATTTAAAGTCAGAACTAGGGTTTACTGATCAAACTTCTAAGAGAAACCTTAAGAACCGATATTTGCCAAAATATTCCTGTAATCAGCATCTTTATTACTGCCTGCAAATTTAATTGATACAAACATCAACCATGATGCCTTCTGGGTCACTTATAGTTGTAACGAATTCTTTATATTTAAGGAGAATTTCTATGAGAAAATAGCATTAGAAACCATGAATCGCATGACATACTGGTTTCTATATAGCAAAGAAACATTCATAACCACATAGTTTTGATAGAGCACAAACTTACTCTGAAAACAGATTTTTGCGTTATTTTTGTAGTTAAAATTTTTGTTTTTTATCCGATCGGTGCCTATAAGTACCGTCAGAAACCTGCTACCACGGAGTGTTTGGACTACGAAGACAACTACTCTGAGAATAGACTATGTAGAATGTTCGTTCAGTCTACATCCTCGTGGTATCGATGCCAGTGAAGGCGCGCTGTTTTGCAGAGAGAAACCTACATAAAAGGAAAGAAACGAAGCACAAATCCGTTACATAAATCAGTTGAAGACAAACGTGTGCGTAAACCACACGATATTGCAGTGAATTTGGAGAATAATTTTTAATCTCTTTTTTTTTAATTATAGTAAAAATAGTATATAAAATTTTTAAATATAGAACAGAGAACACGTACATTTTAAAATACTTTCAGTAATATTTCCTTCAGCGTATTTAACAATACTCTAGTTTTTCCAAATTTATTAGACAAACAAAAACTTGTTTACGATAAATTGGTTTAAATATGATTTCATTGACCTGTTACGAGTTATATAATGAGAACTAGTCAACTTCACTTTAGTGAAGACTAAATAGATTAGAGGCAAAAGGAGTCGATGATGTGGTTATGCACTTATTATACAAAATAGTATCATAATGAATTTAATTTTCGTCTTTCTGTCACTATTTATATACCTACTGCATCACTGTGCAAAGCTATCGAATGAGATTAGACACGACTTTGGTTAGCGATCGGAGAGTAACTACCATAAATACCTCATTAACAATATAAGTGCATATTTTGACGTGATGCAATGGATATAATATGATGGAATTGACACGCATACCGTTCTGACTAACATATGATGTAGGACTTCATAACATAGAAGAACGTGAGAATGTCCTTCTTTTCTAAGAGGTCTCAAAAAGATTGCATTATGTTTTTGATGTAAAATAATATTGTAACTTGTGGCTCACTTCATTATACTCCAGATATGGCTACGTCCACTTTTTGAAAGGTTTACTAAATGTAATCAGTTTTCGAATTGACTAAGCTTCTGCCTAGTCAATTCGATGCATGCAATAGAAGTTAAGATTCAAAATGGAATTAGAAAGATACGTTTCACGATTACATGACAACTTTTGCGACAAGGTAGTGAGCATTTATTAAAAAATATGTAGATATTTATAATTCGACAAACTATATAAATATAATTTTTTACATAAATGTTTGAACATAAATTACCTCATTATTTTGGTAGCATTTTATTGCTACCTGTAATTACGTAAAAAAATATTATTTCGTATATAACAACACGCGACAACTTACACTAAAGTATTAAAGTTCCTGCGACCTTCCATATGCGTTTTGAATAGCAGATCACCTTCAGACAAAAATCCTCACTGATTCGTGGCTCGTGAGATGATTATTTAACTTTACATTATTGCATTTCTAAATAAGATACATAGATATTGTATCATATGAATTAATAAAACTTGTTTTTTTAGTCTAACAACGTTCAGTTGCTTCAAGTTTTGCCTGCATGTAAAGTTTAGCGAAGATTACAAACATAGTATTAATTATATTTTTTTCAATAAATGAATAGTGATTAATTCGCGCTTAATAAATTGTAAGTCCAAGGTCTTCAGAGAGTCTTTATAAACTTTACGATCAGGTTTGCAGTTGTAGTGTTAATATCATTTATTGCATAGTGCACTTCAGAAAGGTTTAAAATGGTCATAAAAATTGTGGTTTTGGTGACTGTGGTGGCTTATTTCGCTAGTGCCGAAATACGTAAGTATGCAGATGCGAATTTGTGACGAAATGTTTGTTAAAGCATTGATAAGTACATATATAAACTACATACATAAACTATTGTTAATCAACGATTGCAAATCAAAAATTTAGTAGTTTATAGGTTAATAAAAATATGACGATCCAAAGTAAATTTTTAATTTCATAGTGAAAGTGGTTACCATAAAACAAAATCATTAACAAAAAAAATCATCGCGCTGGTTTTCATCAATTCCATAATAATTTAATTTAACTTCACCGGTCTCAGAGATATTGTAAAAATATTATATTATAAAAATATTTTGATATAAGTGATGAATATAGTATATAAACAAATTGTATTGGAATGTATTGTTTTTATAAAGTTCAGTTTTTTATATATTCATTATTAATTTCAGCACTAGATGAACACTTCATAAAAAAAGCTATAGTGTGTACTGAGTCTGAAAATTAAAGTCAAAATTAAGGCCCTTATTTCATTAAGACTGACTATGACTATTATAATTTTAAACCACTGTGACTCTAAGACTTGCGACACTCCTAAACGTTACGTAAAACATAAACTATCAGTAAACATAAAAGTCTGTTTACTCCATTTTATTACTTAAAATTTTCATAATTGGTTAGATATAATTAGTTGTTTAAGAAATAACCATCGCCATGGCTGCAATGTGTGAATTATGAAGCTGAGTAGAAACAGAAGTTATTTTATAAATTACTATTAAATTCAGCGTGTCGTTAATGAAAGGCCAATAAATCATTTTACAATATATTCCTGTGTAAAAAGGCAAGTAACCGTCTTAATAGTTCCAACATGCGAACTGTGAGACTAAGGAGAGACAAGAGGTGTTTCCTCAAAAAATTGGCATTAAAATCAGCGTGTCTTCAAATGAAACCAAATAAGTTATAATTTTTCCCATATTATGATTCGTTATATAATACATTATTCTTTTGAAAAAACAGATAACTGTCTTGATACTTGCAATATGTGAATTATGGGACTGAGGAGAGACAGGATGTGTTTTTTTAAACCTTAAAACGGACTTTTCCGCACGTAGAACATCTCTATCTCGAAATTGAGTGGCTGAGAGAAAATAAACCAACACAGAAATGCAGAACATGTGTTTATGCGACAGCTTTACTTTTTTCAAATAGTCTACCATAATGATTTCTCATGACCCATGTATAGGGTGGTGGGGTGTGTCATATCCACCTCAAAATCAATAGATGTCGTCTAGTAGTTTAATCAGAACCAGTCGAAGCCAGATCGATCCGATACGATTTAATTGAGTGATCGTGCTAACAAAAAAAATTCTCAAATAGTCCACCATTGTGCTTTCTCATGACCCATGTACATGGTACAGTATCGTGCTAACAAGAGATTTTATTAATTCCGATGACAACTACAACGACGACAATAACGAAAACGACAACTTCAACGACGACAACGTCAACAACAACAACGTCAACGACATACACACACACACACAAAATAGTTTAGAAACCATTTTTTTGGCGTTTAGGTCGAAAAACAAAAAATAAACGCTAGAAGAAACATTTTTTTTATACGATTACATTACTTTTCTGCGTATAGTTGAGTGTGAGAATTCAGCGATTCGCCAAGTGAAAATTAAAGAAGTTGTATATTGTTCTATGCCATTAATCATTCTATAACATTCTTGTATAATAACAGATAACCATCTTGACATTTTCAATATGTCAACTGTGGCGTTGTGTGTGTGATGCTAGATGAAGGGCAAAGAAAAGCTAAAGTTTTCTCTATATCATAAGTCGTCTTATAATATATTCTATATACAGTTCTATATACAATCTCTATTGTACCATGACATAAGCAGTTCAATTCGGTTACTAGAATACCTGAATGTTAGGTGATTCATTATACATACATATATTAAATTATTTAATATTTTTTATTTTATTATTTAATTTAATATTTAGAAATCCGAACATACCGACCACTGAAAAACATGATTTAGAGTGTTTTCATTGTAATTTTTGAAAAATTATATATCTCAAAATAAATAAATATATAGGGGTCATCCGTTAAAGAAAAATTCCGATGATGTCATATCTTGAAACCTAAGATAGCTGATGGAAATTAATATATACATATGTGATATAATAGCTTAAAATTACTACAAGAACTGTTTTAAAGGGTAGTTTTTAACCCAATTTATAGTTTAACGATAAATTCGGCGTTACGGTATATTTGTCCAATCCTGTATAGATTACAAACTCATTTGTACATGTAAATTTTTCATATTTCTTTAGTTTCTTTGTTTGTGGTCCAAATTAAATTAACAATAAAATTTCTCTTGATTACTTCTGATGAGAATACAAAACGTATTTATTAGAATTTCATTTTCCATCAACCACCAACATGTTATAAATTGAAAAGAACGACCTGCAACAACTTGTCATTAACAATGCAATACCTGTCTCACATTCTTAACGACAAGTTTACACTGTTTGATTTATGTCAAAAATTCGGCATATATATGAAAAACTATTTCATTTTATCAGTTTCAAAAATCATGAGATTCAACCGAATAAGTATATAAGCACAAACAAAGAATGTATTTCAACATTCATGTGTATTATGTAACGGTGAAATTAATTAAGAATGCGAGTCATCTGCATTTGTGTGGGAATATGGAAGAGAAATGTCAAGGCAAAAAGTATTACGAAAACGACGAACAATATATTATGGCAATTGCAACTAAATGATGTAGTTTTGATTATTCGCCGATATTACTTTCACATATTAGATTACCGTTATATGCTTCACTCAAATAAACTAGGCTATTCATACTTTATTGTAATCAATTAAAAAAATTGTGATAATTAATAATGGCACACAACTGCCAGCAGAGAGATGATGTTCCTTATTCCTTTTTCTTTTTTCATACCGATTTACAAGTACATTTGATGGTTAAAAGAATTAGATGAGATACCAACTTCTGCGGTAATCTTGAGGTTCTCTATAGACTTATTTTAGATTATAGGTTTTTAGAGAGTATTATAATGAATAATATAATAGATATTCACTTTTGTAGCCCACTTCTATAGCTAAATATGTATTTATTTTTGGATTTTTGGAGTAATAAGGTTTCGTATGTTCCACAAGCTTCTAAATTTATAATTTCTGCTGAAGTTTCATGCAACGCACAACTGTTCTAGTCACTTATATTTCGCGGTTAAAATGAAATGTAACAGCATACTATAAATTAACAATACAACATTAACAAATCACTTTTTCAGTAAACTATTAAATTGATAATTAACAAATCCTATTAATTTAATAGTTTACTAAGATTTCCTACCTTTCCATTTTAGAAACTGTGAAGGAAGTAAAACATTTACATCTGGGAACAGAAAAACATTGAAATTAATTTGTTCAAGTATTTTAATTATTCCATGATATTTATAATACCTTATAAGTGAGACACATTACTAAAATAATTAGACTGAATATTTTTAAACTCTTTTCATTTAAGATATTCTATATATACTGTGTATAGCTTGAGAGACAAACAAAAACATAGCTTGAGAAACAAAGTATAGATTGAAAGACAAATTGCGATTAATATTTAGTACCGTCATGGATTAGATAATAAATTGTATTTTTGCGTCATCGTTGCGTATACTACCTTTGCTATATATTCCTATCCCCTAATCATATAAACGCTTGTCTTCCTTGCTCTATTACGCTTAGGACACCACCTCTTTTTTAATATATATATATATATATATATATATATATATATATATATATATATATACTTCTTATAGTTTTTATAGTTAGTATATAAGTAGATATAACGCCGTTTTGGATTGCAAACATGAAGCTGTCGGTTTCAGAGTACAAGTCCTACAAGATGTCGTAAGGAGGCTTATACGCCAACCATCTGTAGGTCCTTAAACATTAAGGATTAAACAAATTAAGCCACAATAGCTACTCCTCCAGCTATATGCCGTCGACGGCCGTTGAATTACGTGGCGAAATTTGCCGTGTTTTATTCTAATATGTAACTAAATTACTGTGGTTTGGATTGCTCGAAAACCACAGGGAAGATGCAAAGCGTCCTTTATCTCAGGATACCGCTAACTGTAGACCGGTTTCGACCTTATCTTGGGCCCCTTCCCAAGACTCAAGACCCAGACCGGTTTCGACTTTATCTTGGACCCAAGATAAGGTCGAAACCGGTCTACAGTTAGCGTTATCCTGAGACAGAGGACGCTTTTCATCTTCCTTGTGGTTTTCGAGCAATCCAAATCGCAGTATTTTAGATTTATGTTAGAATAACGCAAATACGGCAAATTTCACCACGCAATTCAGCACCCGTCGACGGCACATAGCCGGGGGAATAGCTGTTGTGGCTTAATTTGTTTAATCCTTAATGTTTAAGGACCTACAGATGGTTGGAGTATAAGCCTCCTTACGACATCTTGTAAAACTTACCATCTGAAAACTTTGCGTTTATAGATTATACAAGTCTTCTACCTATAGTCAGTTCAATGATCTCTGCTTGTGGATTACTTCTTTGTGTCATGTGAAGCATTTCGTCTTATCTTATTGATGCAATATGCACATTCCTCTCACTGAGCTTCAGTGAGAGGAATAGATCTATAAGGGATCCTTGATCAACTTTAGGTTGTGCAACTTTTTAGTGTAGAGCTTATTCGGATTCTTGAAAATGTTTGTTGATATTATTTATTGTTCTCTGAATAGATCGGTTATGTTAATTAGTCACCTAACTCTCTTGCTGTCTCTATAGGTATAGTGTTTCGACAGATGGATCATCGATGGTGATTTCTAATTTTGGTTAGTTGTCGACACGTTAGCCTGTTGAGTTCGTTAATATCCAAATTACTTATTTTAATATGGCAAGTGGGTACGTTATAATTAATTAATTAAATTAAACCTAGAGTCTAAAAAGGCTTAGTTATACTCATTACTGTTAATTAATGCATCATAACCTTCATTGACTTCTTCCGACGTATTTTACCACCATTTCTTATTTTCCTATTGGAATACAGGTATTATTTTTATTATTGTTAAATATATTTTGTACACCTCCTACATATGAATGAGAAATGAATTTTGAACGATTACAAAACAAAGCAGTTTTAGACAAAGTCTAATAACAAACACAGTGGTATATGATGTATTTAATTCTATGATATTATTATCCATTACACAATAATAAATTTTTTTCAGCTCCATATATCAAAATCTGCAAAAAGAATAACCCCGAGTTGTCAAAATGCATAATTGATTCCGTATACTCATTAAAGCCAAAATTGATACAGGGTATCCCAGAACTAAATGTACCGTCAATTGAGCCTCTTCCTCTGGAGCGAATAGAGCTGAAAAGTGGTCCAGCGACCTCAAGACTTGATGCTAACATCACGAACATAAAGGCGTGGGGAGGATCAACTTTTGAAATATTGGAGTTGAAGTAAGTGCGATACAATAGAATAGACTATTATTCTGTCCAATATAGTAACCTTTGACATGACAAAAATTACGTTTGAAAACTCGCAAATAAATAAAAACATGAAATACATATTCGTGCATATATACTTTTCATAGTTATTTACACAACAAGACGTCAAAATTAATCTTTACTGATAAGCTTACTAAAGCAAGCAAAAAGTTTGAAGAACCTTTTAGACACAGTTTCAGGATGTATATAATTTTTTACAACCGCTATTGCGAGTGTCGAAGTAATGTTTATAGTTACACAATCTTTTTATTCCCACCCTACTGAACCATTCAGAACTGGTCCAGATGTAAGTCTCTATGAAAAATCAGGAGTACCACCTCCTGATATTAAATTCAATCAAAATATATTAAAATATGGAGCAGGAATTTTATTACCACCTATTTTTCGAATGAAAAGGTGACAAGACGTCATTCGTGGACTTTTCCAATATGTTGTGGAATATTTCCAGCAGAATTATACATATTATGCTATCTGGCATGTGCTCTCATTCTCTATGTTATATGTTAATAACCTTTATCGGGGTTTTACATTATTTTTGCCACACTCTTAATAAGCAATAAATATTATCACATGAAATAATAAATATAAAATATGATTGTTAAAAGTTAGTAAACACAAACTCATCTAAAATCCTTCGTAAATAAATGGGAACGAATAAAGAAAACGAGGAAATGTAACTTCGGGCAGTCTAAAAGAACGACGGTCTAAAAGAAGGACCAGGCTGCCCTGTTACCACCTTTGGTATGTTTCAGGGAGAAGAAAGCCGCCAGCAACCAAACGTGTATGTCGAGATATATTATATGAAATGTATAAGTATGTTGAAGCAACATGTAAACATCTAGCTATATACTTCGATAAAAAATTACAGAAACTAGAATTATAGCCAGAAATAGATAACAAAAGTTTTAAAATGAAATGAAATGAAAATGTGCTAAATTAAAACACCGTAAAGTTATAATATGTTCAGACTCTTAGCTCCCTCACCGCCGTAGCTGACAAATTCTCTCAAAACCCATTAGTAATAAGAGTAACTGTATAGAAAAAATCACATTCCTGTGGTGTCTTAATGATATAGGGATAATGAGTAACGAGGAAGGAGGCTCAAATAATAATTCGGACTATTTATTGCGATGATATATCGATTCGTCCACAGGATATCATAAATTTGGTGAAACAAGGTTGTAATAAAATACGGCAGAATCACTCGATATAATAGTCAATAAACTTGTAACCGTTAAAGTAAGTGTAGAAAAATGGAAACTTACTACAAAATTTAACTCGACATGAAACGATTATACTCATCAATTACTTGACACATTCCTAGCCGATCGAGTTCTGTAAAGAATAGTTGATTTTATGCGATAATGATCTATATGTCTCTGGATGCGTCACTTGCTTAGAGTCGGAGTGTAAAATTAATGTATTTATCACATATTTAAACAATTACATAAAATAACCAAATATG
Source organism: Rosalia funebris (assembly GCA_037954035.1). NCBI lineage: Eukaryota > Metazoa > Arthropoda > Insecta > Coleoptera > Cerambycidae > Rosalia > Rosalia funebris. The sequence continues at coordinate 16,685,306 of JAZFAV010000016.1, read as the reverse complement.
TAGAATCGCGTTCACTTTAAATTTTAGTAGATAATGTCAGGATACTTTAGATTGTGAGTATATAAGATACCGTAAAAATGGGTGGATAGAAACAGTTTCCAACATATATCACCGTATATCTCCAAATAAAAAACTTTTAAATGAGTATTTTTTATGTCAAAAGTCTGGTCTCACTTAGTACACCCTATGTTCAACTGCATTTTTTCTTTTTAATTCTCTCATCCGCATATGTATTTTCTTGTTCATTGTTTCTTTCTATTCACCTATGAAACGGGGTGGAAAGAAACACACCTGTGTTTTGATAGCTACTTGCGATTCTCCTAGGCTGTAGGTGAATGGAAATAACATATATTTATTATTATAACAAAAAATAAAACTAAACTTTTTATCAGTTATTATATTATATCACGTTATTCTTTTATCACACAAATACTAAAAAACTAAATAAAAACATAACCCATGTTGCTTAAAAATAACAAAAATAAAAATAAAAATTCTTAGGTAGGTAATAACAAACATTAGTCTTCTGGAAGTTATTATCACATCATTTTAAAGTATTGTGGTCTATCATAAATAATCCTCGTTTGCGTTGGTTAGATTCAATAGGGTATTATTCCAATCACTTATTCATATGAAAACAAGGAGACATCAGGCACTTTAGGGAATTTGTAAATGTATCCAGAATTATTTTTGGTCGGTCTGGGCCGAACAACACTACCTTCAAATTCTCCATCAACAGTTTTCAGAACTTTTTCTATGTAATATTTAATTCTTTTGTGTGCATGTGACCTGCTTATATCAAACTCAACTACCAACCATGTAGATGGTTTAATATCTTTGTTTGATATAAAATATACATTTTAAAAATATTTTCCATTTTAAACACGCCATTTTCATCAGTCTCAGTGACCCGATTGGACAACAGCAATCTATTTTTAATAGAAACAATTTTTCTATTCGCCCCAGTTTAGTAACCAAATAGTCGTTATTTACTATTATGTAATTTTATGGAACTCCCTTAAATATTTGAGTTTCTTTTATATATATATATATATATATATATATATATATATATATATATATATATATATATATATATATATATATATATATATATATATATATCTGTTGACTAGGAATATGAGAGATGACATGTTATTGTTATTTTTTCCCACTTAACCAAGTAAAGTTTGTAGAGATAAAAATTTGACACGAATTATTCCTTGAAAATTAGGTAGCTACTTAGCAATGTTGCCAATCCCCTAAACCTAAATATGGCCATTCCCATATTGCCAACACTATTTATTATAAAATAAACTTATTCCGAAATAATTAAGTAAAAAAACTATAGAAGCTACAGACACTTAAAAAACTTTGACCACTTTTGTTTCCTCAAAAAGTTTGTTTTGTTTGACCCTCAAGTTTCTATCCACCCATTTTTACGATAGTGATTTACTCATCAAGAAAAAAGTAATGAGAAACTTTCAATACGTCCCCTTAAAATATAGGTAATGGTAAATACATTTTCAAGTTTTTTTTTCTCGAGGGGAAAATCTTCAAAAGACACCTGGCCTCTGGTGTTCTGTTATTGTTTGGCTAGGTAGTGTCGGATTCGTATACGCCTACCGACTAAAAACCCCCCGCTATCCTATCAGTGTGATGCCGAAGAGGAACCGCTCTCGCTTTCTTCTCCTCAGCATATCAATCAGGATACTTACTCATTCCCCACTTCCCTTTCCTCCCTCTCTTTCTCCTTCATGATGGATGTTACCATCTGCTTCACCACTGTCCATTATTCTCTGCTCTCGAGCATGATTGGGATCATGTTGTCCGCAATGATAGCATGTCCTGTCTTTTGCTCTGCAGCTGTCCTTTCTCCTGTCCACCTTTTGCAGCTGAACACTGTGTGGCCGGCATCATCGACCTCTCCGCAGAACCAGCACTCTCTGCTCTCGCGTTTGCCTATATCCAATAGATAGTCCACGAAACAGCCGTGCCCAGTAAGGACCTGGGTTAAGTAATACCCGACATCGCCATGTGCCCTTTCGCACCATGGTCTTATGTCCGGGTTTAGCACCCTCGTCCATCTCCCTCGGGGCTCCGCCTCCCATCTCTCCTGCCAGTGTTCCCATAGGCTCTCCCTTGCTGCACCTCTGTCAGCGCCTCCGTACACCTCCCATCTCTCCCTTGCCAGAAGATCGATGGGTGGTATACAGGCTATCACCAGCGTTGCCGCTGCCGATACGGTTCTGTATGCGCTACAAACTCTTAGCGCTGCTCTTCTCTGGACTTTGGTGAGCTCTTTCCTCCATTTGTCTCTTCTCAATATATCCACCCAGATTGGGACAGCATACAGCAAAATCGACTGCACCACCCCGCTGAGGACTCTCCTCTTTGACGCCCTGGGACCCTTGATGTTTGGAATCAAGCGACCAAGGGCCGAAACTGTTTTGCCAGCCTTTTCCAGCGTCTGTTTGATATGTTCCCTAAACGAGAGATAACTATCAATCCAGACACCCAGGTACTTAAAACTCTGCTTCGGCACGATTTCGGTATTTCCTACTCGAAACGTGATGCACGGAAGTTTTTATTACGGGGCACTTATACTACGGGGTGTGCCTGGTGCCCCGTAGGTTTTAACGACTTCGCTGTCGGCTTATTATAGAGGTTTACTCCTCGTGAGCCGGCCGATAAAGGCAGGCCCCCCGATCACTTATACACACTACATTCTTCAGTCACGCCCTGCTGATGTCGTTGAGATGTGGTCCGCGATTACGGTATGTAGTGGTTGAGCGGCGCTCACTCTTCCACAGCTCAGTACCCCCGGGTTCGCCAGTAATCCCGAGATGTGTCTTCCGACACATTACCTGGGGGTGAGTCGCTACTTAGTTTGTACTTTGACATGCCCTCGACTTTCGCTCTAGGACTTAGCCTCCACATTTAAGCTCCCCCGCCACGACAAGGCGGCGACTCCTAGGGGGAGACATTTTCAAGTTAATTATGCTTTTAATTTCAAAATGTCCTATACGCTATGTTCTTTATTATACATCGGACCTATGGCTAAAAACTCATCATTGTCTGTATCCCAGGGGAGCGTGTAAAAATGTATCAATCATGACTTATTTCGGGAAATATGTATTACAATAAATGATATTTAGTTCACCTATTAGGAATCTATTAAAAAGTAATATTAAGAATTCTTAATAAAATCTGGAGATGAATTCTGGAGAAAATTGTAATATTAATGATATGTTAATGATAGCTCTAATGTAGCAGTCAAAGCGCGAGAAAAGATGTTTACAAATAGTATTTTTTTTGTTGGTAATGATATCTTCACCCTGTATGAGAAAATATTATTACCATCGGATATATATCTGTACAATACATTCGATGGTAGTAATTATTGTTTATAAATATACTCTATAAATATACTGTTAATATATATTTAATAAATAATTAAAACCAATTTGACTCTATAATATGTTTAATTGTAAACAAATGCATTTTATTACATAGAAACAGATTTTTTTAAATATACAACATTAAAAAATATCACTGAAAAAACATTTCCAAGTAAGTTGACATGCATGCCTATTTATTAAAGAAAAACAGGTACATGCTAAGGGGGATTAGGAAGTATAGGTATAATTATATATGAACTCAACAAAAAATCGACTAATGTCATTTAAAAATTAAATATTAATACGTTTACGTAATTTTACTTACATAAAATTCGCAACTTACAGAGAAAATCAATTTATTATTTATTTGTTAACTATACTGTATAATTAAATACAACTAGATATTATGAAGCTTTAAAAATAAGTTATATTACTCATTTTATTTAATAGTAATAGTTACTTTTATTTTTGTAGGCCCAATTTAGCGAAAAACAGGTTTGCCTTCAAGCTATTACTTCCCCATTTGTACTTCAAAGGAGACTATGATATCGATATAAATATCCTTCTGCTGAAATACAAAGGAAAAGGACAAATTTCAGGAAACTTCAGTAAGTAGTATTGCAAATGTGAAACACATTTCCTTTTTATTTAACCTTGACATGGGAAACATATTTTAAGGCTTTAATTTAGGAAGGCATGGATCAATCCAAAATAAATTCAATTAGTTAAAATCGGAAATATTAAATATAAATATTGTATATACATAATAAAACGTTATTTATAACATTGGTAAAAATCTAAAATATAAATATATACATATTGTACATACAATAACATAACAAGTGTAACTAAAATTTATTAGAATCAGATGTCTAAAATACAAATATTATATGTAATAATACAAGAATGAGAAGATTAGTTAAAGTCACAACTATGAAATGTTATTCGTGAATTGAATATAAATGTTTTCATACATTATTTCTCGTTCTCTGTATTATTCTGACAGAATTCTGACTCAGATATGGTTGAGCTGATATTGTTTTATTTCTTAATATTTTAATTTTAATTCTTTATGTTTTGGAAGAATTCCTTGCTTTTGAGTAGATTTAGTAGATTTAGTAACCATTCTCTATCTTTAGATCCTTACGACTGTAATGAATTTTGTCCTGTATCAGTTTCAACGTCTTTTTCTGTATTTGAGTGTACTTGGTTTCCTTCAAGGTAACTCGTTCTTTGTTGATTAAGTGGATCTTGCACTGTAAAATCATGGTTAATACCCATTTGTTATTACTAATTATTGCTTGGTCTAGCCATTTTTAAATGTTTATGTAACACTTTCTGTTTTTTTTTATAATCCTTCAATGTATAACTGTAGTTTCTTGGTTTCTATACCGGTATTCTGGTATCACATAATTTCTTTGAGTTATTTAGTAATTTTAATTAATTTTTGTAGTTATATGCTTCCACAGAAAGAGGGCGACTTCTGTTTTCTTTCGTCTTGTTTCCATTTCTAGGAATACCTCTAAAATCATAAAAACCATAAGACGCTTCCCGCTTTGTATTGTTAATATTAATGAGATCTGAATATGTCTAAGTTTCTTCTCTTTCTCCTTTAGTCCATACATTATCAAATTATATTTTTCGTTCAGTAGAAACTTCTAGTTCCTGATGTGAATCTAATTCTTAATGACCTAATGTCATTAAGAACTAATGCCAGTAGTTTAATATAAATTATATTAAATGTATTTGGTAACTGGATACTAATATTGAAAGTTTGAATAAATATTTCTACATAAATTTCTATACGTAAAGAATATATTCGAAGGTTCTAAAAAAAAAGAATGAGGCATTACCAAATTCGGAAAATTGTAACAGCTGATTATGAAAGTAGAGTGGAATTTACATTAAATGTAATTTATATTTGATGCTAATTTTTAATAACTATTGTATACAAATAATTTGTTCTTCGTTAGTAGGTATTTAATATTATCAACATAAATATAATTATATTTATATATTTGTTGCACATTTCTAAATATATAAGTTAGAAATTGTGGTTTATATACCATAAAAATAGTCTTGCGTCTGCATATGACAGTTAGAAATTGTAAAGCATAATAAACAGGTTTCATAATTAGTATTCTTACCACATTAACTGATCTTCAGTTAGTTTGTTAAGGACAAATGCCTTCATACTTATTTGTACATAAGAATAATTATACAGCTATAGTGTACGACGCTATGTTTTATTGTACAGTATAAAAGTAAGTCTAAAACAAAGAACGAATTCAGCTGCAAGGCTGTATTTCCAAAAGAGATAATTTTTATGTAATTTTGCAAACCAGGAAGTGGTCTTCCATCGTGACGATCTTTTCTGCAAGTTTTCAAGTGCCTGCTACGTATAATTAAGGAGGAATTTTAAATAAAAAAGAATTATTTCCTTTAATTTTCCTTATCATAAAACATATCTAGGAAATAAGAAATGAATAAGGCTAAAACAAATTCTAAAATAAAAGATGAATGAAAAAAAAATTTATGCAGGTGATTCATGTGTGTAGAATAATAAATTATATACGTTATTTTTAAGTTTTAAAAGAAATCGGGAAATAGCTTCCGAAAAGCTTAGCTTTTAACCCTTTGAAAATTTTAACTGAATATTTTACTGAAAAGTGATCTTGATTGCCTATTCAATAAATATAAAGTTGCTTAAATTTGGTTCACCAATAACAGAATATGTATTTCGAAAATTTTAAAAATGCGATAATGCCTTATTAACTCAATATATGTGTCATTCACAATATTTGTTAATTTTGATTTACTTTTATTCTTAAAGTTCATAATACAAAATTGTATCCACTTCAACCCTATACATGAAATTAAATGCATAGTATCAAGCAAATTCAGGATATATGGTTCCATGTTTTCCAATTCACCTATTAGGGAAATTCGTCTAAATGATTTCTTATTTTAATTGAACAATGGGGAATAGTTTCATTTTGTTGGTATTAATTATGCTTTTCTTTTTAATTTGGATAATTACCATATGGAAAACGTATTTTCCTTATGTTAATGTTTATGATAAGAATTTAGTAGAATTTAGAATAAAAAATTTGAATAATAATTATCAAGTGTATCAAAAAAAAAACTTAAAAGAACAATAATCTTTCATTCAATGATGATATTTTCTGTATTAATATCTACAGTTGATAATCGTATAATTCTAATCAATTGTATGGACAGGAAGTCCTATTAGGAGAAGTAATCCTATAAGATTCTTGTATATTATTCTTAGATATACTGTTTCTTGAACATACCTTGAATATAACATTTTACTAATATGGCAAACGTTAATTATGATGTGAGATCATAAGTCCATTTAAATTAACATCATTTAAATTTCAAAAATTTAGATAAATATCAATAAAAAGTACGAATAAAAATAACAGGATACGTTGAACCAACTACGACGATTATGTGACACATCGCTATCTGTATGTACCATTCTTGAAATCAAATAAATGCCACTTCATATGATATTTCCACTTCGGTGAAGGAGCATCAATTGCAGTCTCGCCGACACTCATATATCAGAGTTAACACTGGCGACGTTGTCAACATCTTCAAAATTCAAGTTTTCTATATTCGTTTCTTATCTATTTGGGTAAATAAAACTACATATGTTACTGAAATCAATTTAATAAACAACAAACAAAATGTTATTATGACATCGTTGTTGCATTATCGTATTTTACAAATAAATGTACTGTTATTATTTTATACGATTAGTTATTTTATATCAAGGTATTTTAGATATTATAGAATATTTAATTATTCGTGAAAAAAATCGTGTTTGATGATAAGAAAAATTTGCTTATGCTAAATATGTGATTAAGCACTCTTTACGACCAATAATTGATTCATAATTATATATATTTCCATTTGCATAAAATATACCTATTATGAGAAGTAACTAAAAACATTTTAATAACATAGTATCAAGGAAGAAAACATTCTTGGTCAAAGCTGGTCGTGGATTTTTATATCGCCGTAGAATTTCTAGAATATGTTGACTATATTACTTTGTAATATTCCTGAGATAATATACCATATATTATAGGTATACCTTATAAGCAGTTTAGAAAGATACGAAAATTGTTACACTGTCGAGTTGACAAAAACAAATTTGTAATGTTATTGTGTAAATACCAGCCTGTATCATTTAGTGTATTTTGAGTTCCATACCTTCCAACTAATAGTCAACTTATGTTGATAGCTTATTCTTATTATATGTTCAATTTAACAAGATATCATCCCCTATTTAGTTGAACTTAACTTTCCAACTCTACAGTTAAATTAAACCAAATTAGTATTTGATTATCTTCTATTTCAACAATTATCTCTGTAATGGTATAGAATACAAAATTGTTTAAATAGAAGTTGATGTTATTAAATCTACTACTTTATTTAATATTCGGTAATATCCTTCTGGGTGTCCTTATCAAGAACAGGGTGATAGGACTACCCTGTGAAACATTTTTGTTGACCATTTTTACTTTTGTCAGATAGTATTCTTTAATCAGTGAAATTTATATGAAAACATTTTTCAACACTCTGTACTGTTACCGAAATTTATATAGTATACAGTTCAGTCTGTATATTAACTATCAAGTTAAAATTGACGGTTATATTTCGCGGTAAATCTAACTTTTCAAATTTGTATTTTATTATAAAATTAGACGGCTATGCTATATGTTTCCAAGACACTATTTACATTTACTATTTTCTATTTAAATTTACAACATAGGGAAATTTCTGTATGAAAAACAGTATCGTAAAAGTGCCTTCCTTCACGCTGCTCTACCTCCTCAAGACTCAACGTAAAATTTGCGTTAACTGATCGACATAATGCTGATTTCATCGCATATTCTAGATGTTAACTGGAGTCTCTAACTTCTTTCCCTGAAGGTTCTAGGAGAGTCAGTGCACACACTAGATTTCAGATAACTTCATAAGAATAAATCTTTGCAATAAATCCCGATTAGAAGTCCTGATTTAATGCCACTGGCATTAAATCAGGACTTCTGGATGGCCAATTAATGCCCCCTCGCTTAGAAATCACTTTTTCAGGGAACATTGTTCTACATCCGAAATGTAACTGCTTACATTGATGAATTTGCAGTATAGACTATGACCATATTTAGTCTGGTATTTAACAAAATTATGCGCACGCACATTTCAACAAACATGCAAGGATGACTTATGACGTTATATAATATGACGATAAATGATATAAAAGATCACTAAGAATATCTTATTGTAAAAATTCCAAATACGAAAACCAATATGCCACGATATAGTCTGTCACCTTTTTTAATAAATATATCAGATGAATAAGTCACTACGTATAAGTTTTTGGAAAATACATTAAGCTATCACCAATTCATAGCAAAAAAGCAAAGGTTTATTTTTAAATTATTTACATAACAAATGTAGTACGCCTGTAATGGGCAGATGGACTACTGGAAATTGGTGGTAAAAAATTACTAAATATTTAAGATTAGAGCACCCTGAAACATATACTGGAAATTTATTTAGAAGAATCGCTGGAACACTGTTGTCCACAAGTGTTGACATATTAGGGTTCAAAAGGCACGGAGGATGGACATCTTCTATATTAGCCGAGATCTATATGGAAGGTTCTCTACAAAGTGACATCGAATTTGCTGAAAATACTCTACACGATGCTGCCCCATCATTAACTATTGTAGTGTCATAGGTTTCTCTGAGTAGTCTAAATACGCTGAATATCTCATTGAGCTTTATTTATCGGAAGAAGCTCCCAATTCCTTTTACTCGCATAATCGCATTTTATATTTTTTTGCGATATTACGATACTATATATTTCTTTATATTTCAGCAAATTACCATTGTGACGTCGTAATGAAGGGACACTTGGTCAAGAGAGATGGAAAAAACCATCTACAATTCGACAAATTCTACATGCATTTGGACTCAGGGGAAAACTACTTCTACTTGGATAATCTATTTGAGCAAGAGCCAACGTTGCAAAGGGCCACGAATGACGTCGTTAATCAGAACTCTGATTTGTTTGCCAACGAAGTGAGACCAGCAGTTGAAAATGCGTTATCTGATATATTCACTAAAATAGCGAATACAATCACAAAGGCATTTACATACGACGAACTGTTTCCTGGATCATAATTTTATTGCGTACCATAGAGTACGATTTGTTACAACTGTTAATTGTTGCTATAAATAAACGTATGAAAATCATAGGGTTATCTATTTAACTATATATTAGTCTATTATTACATTGGATAGTGGTTTTGCGTTTTAAAATAGTCGGAGAATTATGTCAGTATTCTTTTATTATTAAAACTAACTTGTCAAGCCATTCTGGTTAATATTCTAGATATTTTATTTCAATCAGTTTTCATATTACGAGTATAATTTTCACTTCAAATATTACAACATTTTTTACAAAATTTTCATTACATATTTACATATCTGACATGTCTTTGACACGATATGCTGGTTAATGAAATTTAATACTACAATAAGCTTTTATATTTAGAAGATCTCGATATGAATGAATATGGAAATATAAGGTATCACTGCAGCGAGCGATTTCTTGTAGTTAACCTAACCTTAAGATGTAGTTACATCTTAACTTATCCTGTTTTTAGGTCGGATGGCAACGGACGTTTCAGCCTATTCGCGATACATTTAATCTGTTAGCTAGCATAATAAGATGCACTAACACTCTTGCACTCAATTTCATCATGAAAACATGTATGATTTCCTTGATAGATTCCAGAGGGGTGTCATGCTTTATCATTTGACGTAATAGGGTCGCGTTGCTGATAGCACGGAGTACCTGGAATATTTCCAGGAGGTCTACAATAGAGTTTCTGACGATACCCTAGATTTGAATTCAGCAAGTCCAAGTTTAAGAATGGATTTGAACCTTGTTTTTCAAGGATATTTTTGACTTGCGGCCAATGAGCCAATACATTTGGCTTGGGTTGGGTCTTAGCTAATTGCGCTTAGTGAATATATGTTTATTATAGTTTAGTCAGTTGTCGGTTCAAATTTATGCTGAGTTATTAGAATTTTATAGTAGTAGAAGTGGGCTACATTTGTTGAGTTTTACTGTTACACGTTTCTTTTTACGCAAGACAAAGGTCACATGGGTAGATTTTAGTTTGATTGGCTTTGATGTGCCATGTGTGCATCTTTAGTCAGGTTAGGATATTGTTGAGATGCTTGAAAATATCTAGAAGCCGATGCCAAATCCTAATAGAACTGTGTTGTCAGTAAATGTAGCTGAAGTGGTAAGTTGTGTAATTGGCGGGTCAGCCGTGCAAAGTAGGTACAATATTGATACAAGCACATTTCCTTGTAGAATGCCTGAATATATTGGGTTTAGGTCAATGTAGTTGCTCCCTTGTTTCACTAAGAAGTGTACACCTAACAGATCTGATTTTAAAAGTTGGAAGTAGGGGTAAGGTAGACGGTTTTTCAATTTGCGATAGAATCCTGTATGTCACACCTTGTCAAAAGCTTGGGATATATCAAGGAAGGCAGCTGAATAACATCCTTTAGCATTTAGATATTTATTTATTCGATTAACTAGTCCATGTACTTGTTTTATTATTCCATAATTATTACGGAACCCAAATTGATGTTTTGGCATTATTTTTCTTCCTTTCATTATTATTTTGAGTATTTTCATATATATTTTCTTGAAAACTTTGCAAAGTAAAGGCAGCAAGTTTATGGTCCTGTGGGAAGAAATGTCTTTTGTTTCTCTTCGTATTTTAAGATCATAATGATTTGAGTTACTCTACAGGTGATAGAGAAGTAAATTATTTACAGTATTGCATTGGTTATGTATAAAAAAAGGTTATTAGTTTTATACATTTTGCTGATAATTCTTGACATATGTTTACAGAGATTATATCTGAAATCCAGGTGTATTTTTAATGTTGATTTCTATCATTATTATGTATTTGTTTTGTTTATTTAACTGTGAATTTGTCATTGGGCAACTTTGTAACTGTAGTAGTAACTGGCAAGGAAGTGGTCCAACTATTATCGTTATTTTTAATGGGTGGGTTATATTGTTGGGGTCTCTTGAGCTTTTTTTTTTGACTTTCCACAGGGAATATTCAGACGAGCAGCTGCAGGCAAGTTGGACGCGACCGTGACGCCACTAGTGGTGAACTAAAATAATAAAATTGACAGTGTTACCAGTCTTTTCCCGCCAATTTATGAATGCAAAGTTGCATTAAAAATTGTTTATACAGGTATTCATACAGAAATAAAGTTTATTTGAACTATCTTAAATAATAATATATTTAAAATGCAGCAAGCACCAAATAAAATCCGGCGCGCTATTCAAATTTTACTGAATAGACAACTTAAAAAAGTTCCCTTGTTAAAGATAAGTAGGTATATTACCTTGCGTATATTATTTCATACTTACCATAAAAATTTAGTTTCTGTTGACTCATGTATCTGATATATAACAATTATTAAAAACTTCAATAATAATATATACCATGTGACATGATTTAAGTCATTATAATATATATTAAAACTATTAAGAGTAAATGAAAATTGATAAAGTTATAAAATAGGTTTAAATATTATAGGTATTATATGAAATATATACTAGGCATATAAGTATAAATAGTGGAATTTTATTAGTATGGGTCATATAAAATCTTGCAAATTCGCTAAGAAAATAAAATTGGGATAGGTTAAGGGTAATGAAAGAAAACTCAAAATAATATTGTTATGATTTATTATATATACCTCGAGTTAAATATTAGTTGCATGACTTTTTTGTCCCATATATCTATCTTTAATAGATATAACTGCACTATAATCATCATATTATACTTAAAATTAAAGTACACCTTTTAATTAAGAAAAAAGTATAAGACTATATCTATTATAATAATTTATTGTTGCTATAAATAGATTATCTCTAAAAAGGTATTTAATATGAATAAAACAGTCTACCTAAAAATTAATATTTTAATTTAGTCTATTATAAGTTATAGTTTATACAAAGTATAAATATATACAATTATATAGTTATAGTTGCCGATTTCATTGACCACTCGAACAGATCTAATATAAATACAGCACTTATTTGTACAAGGTAACTTCATATATACATACCTATCTATTCTATACAATATAAATTCTCAATATTTATTATATAAAGGTGGGTTTACAAAGCACTAACAACTAACCATTAAGTTTAATAACTAACCAATCGACGCCTCTAAACTTATTTGACCTTAGCTAAAGTTTAAAGGCACTGATTGGTTAGTTGTTAGTGGTTAGTGCTTTATAAACCCACAGTAATAAAGACAAGATCGTGTCATTGTATTTTCATCTTCATCAGGCAAAAGCAGGTCTTACATAAGTATATAAATCGTATCTCGTAGCTGCTGTTAAAAGACAATAATAGATGTAATTTCTCTATTACTGTGTTCTAATGATATGTTTATGATAAAGTTAGTCTAATAAATGTGGTTTTTTACATAAGAATGTTCTGTTAAACACCGGATGAAATCGATGGATTTTCGTCATTTAAAATATCTTTATAGATTTTTTTTTTCATTTAAATTCGCTTTACGTAATGTCCCTGATGAATTCTTACACTGTTTCTTCTTTTTTGTTGATTCAAAACGTATTTGTGGAACAACTCTTTTATTTGCTGGTTCCCTTTTAGTACCTTCTATATTTTCAGTAGATTTATTCTGTTCAACTGATTGTTGTATAATAGCATCTAATGTTTTTTAAAATTTTATAGCTTCATTTTTATCCATCATATTGCTTAAAAACCGGGTACGTAAGAAATCCATTTTCTCAACTATACGCATATTAATTTGATCATCAGTCTGTATAATTCTAGTTTTTGATAAATTTTGTGATTCAGTAATAGGATGGGGAGCTGTATTATGAGGTTCTATATTTTCAACATCATTAACATTAAGATTTTTAACAAAAAAGCCAATCACACAGTGAATATGTTTACACATTGTAAATTTTATCATATAATGATAAATTTGGACATGTGCAAGAATACAAATGTATACATATGTCACATGTATTACACCTCAACTGGCAATTTTGTATGTCACACATTTTACGTTCTTCTCTAACATAGAAAGCCTCATTATTATGGGACTTAACCTCCCAAATATTTTTCTCAGAATCAATACAGTGTATATTTTCTGTGTTTATGTCAGCTGCTCTTGGGTGGTTTTTGTTAATCAAATTAATTCGAAATGAGATTTTCCCTTTAACAGTTTTTGATATTCTATCAAACAATTTATCTCTTGTAAATTTCATAAGAGTATTAATAGTTTTATCTAATCTACGTGATTTTTTGCCTTCCAAATATATATGTTTCAACACCTTATGGTATGCCTCAAGATACATATTGGTATTTATTCCTAAACCATTAGAAAAACAGGACGCCCATAAAGGAGCTCTATTAACGTAATAACTCTCAAAATATGTCCCAAATTCTTTCGTACTCTCGCTATGTAAAAGTTCCTTAATAAAATTTGTAGAAAGTTTTTCATATTCCTCCCGATCTATACAATCCATCAGTAGTCTAAGACATTTATAAACATCTGCTTTAATTTCCCGAGAACTTTCTATTTTGCTTAATTGTTTTCTCCAATTATGATCTACATGCCATGCGCATAAGAGACGATGTTGAGGCACATCCATTACAGTTATCCAAGCATTATAAAACATAGCATCATCATGCGACATGAAAACTTTTGCATGAATAGATCCGCATCGTGCTTTAATAAGATCAAAAAAATATTCGCAAACTATCGTATTTGTTCTGTTTGATATTAAATAGGCAACAGGAACTCCTTCTCCAAATTCATCTACTACCATCAAAGATGTTAATAAAAAATCATAGGCATTAGTGCCGTGAGTTGAATCAATACATATAATATTATTTCCGAACTTTAAAAATAACTCTTTCTGAAAACCAGTCATTATAACTAATACAAAATCATCATCTTTAAGGCAAGGAATATCTGATTTTTCGTGCTGTAATTTATAATATAGTATGGGCGATTCCTCTACCAATTTTTACATGTTTTGAATCCAGATACTTACGCTTACAGCATCATTTTGATGCAAATGCATATTGGTGTGAATACAAAACTCTTTTTGAATGTTATATAAATCCTTCCTATTCAAAAGATCTATACGTTTTAAACTTTCGCCAGCTGTATCACGTTAAAATGTTGTTAAATGACACACCCATTGATAGCTTACCAAAAAAATCAAAATAGATAATTGAAGACTATAATAATATAATTACATTTTACTAATTAGACCTGCAATCTGCAATCTCTCTTCCTTTGTAAGATTAATGAAGCGAAGTGATTTTTCATGTGTATGTGGAAACCATATGATTGCTTCTATTAATCCTGAAGTAGCATGTTCTCTAACTTTTATTGTCGATGGGCAAGCTGCATTCATTTTACACGAACCTTGGCTCTTCATTGTTCTCTTACGTTTTTCTCCTGGGACTATTCTTGATTGGCCTGAGCGATGGCAAACGTAATAACTTACTTTCTTCGACTTTGAAACTAAGTTGTAAACAGACTTTAAGTTATAAAAACATTCATACTCATTTTCTTTTTTCGCTTTCCAGGATTGGAACTCTATAAAATAGATCATGAAGTAGGTATGTCCCAAGAATACATTTTTTTATAGAAATGGTTGTAAATTTAATAATATAGATCCGAAACTGATTTTGTCATTTATCCTTTAACTTACCATTTAGTGCTTTAAATTTCACCGTTTCCTGGTATATATCCATGTTGTGTATAGTAATTAAGTGTTGCCTGAGTTCGTCATAAATGACAAAGTATACGTCACAAAATTTACACTTAATATTTCCTTTTCTCTTCGATGGAATATTCAATTTGTGAATGTTCCTTTGATGAGCATATAAATGTTTTCGAAACTTAAATAGCTTCACATCATCACAGAAATCGCATTTTAAGTAATTTTTGTTTTCCATATTGTTTTTAAACTTTACAAAAAAACAAAAATAAACAAAACCTCGAAATATGAACTCACCAAACAATTACCCTAAATAATGTAGAATACTCTAATAATGAATATAAATAATTATAATTTGTTTATACAAATTGTAAATTAGCAACACTTGAAGTACTTTTATGAGTTTTATGAAAGTATTAGCACACTGTATATTGCTCCTAAGTAATTAGTAATTACTAATTCTAATTAGCAGTTAAAACCACAGGTTCAAACTACAGAATCAAGAAGACTTCTATAGTCTTCCTGTACAGAACAATTCTAATTGTCAAAATGATGTCAAATCGTCACAATTGACAATTAATGTTAATGTTTGATTTCTCCACCTGG
Organism: Rosalia funebris; assembly: GCA_037954035.1. Lineage (NCBI taxonomy): Eukaryota > Metazoa > Arthropoda > Insecta > Coleoptera > Cerambycidae > Rosalia > Rosalia funebris. The sequence continues at coordinate 16,669,434 of JAZFAV010000016.1, read as the reverse complement.
AGCGCGGTGGTCGCGTCCGACTTGCTTGCAGCCGCTCGTAATATTCAGTGGCATCGGTAGGGTTTAAGCTGTTTAGATATTCTTCAATAGCTTGGTTTTATTAATCCTGGATTAGGTATTTTAATTCTTTAATTCTGTTGCTATTTTTGGCCAAACTGGACTTGCGCCTCATAAAAAGGATCCGTGAATCAACTTGTTGTTAATGACGTTCGAAAATGTGTGGATGAAGAGTATAAAAGACCTTCTCAATGTCTGTCTCAAGAAGCTATAGTTTTTTTATGGAACGTGCTGAACTATTGTAATGAATTCTGGATCTGCATTTACACAAGATATCATCATAGCAAGCCTTTATCGGCAAATTATCCGAGATCTTTTGCTTGCTGTCAGTGATTTATTAAAAATATAGAATGATAATCTCTTGAACATTTTTTTCTCTTTTCTGATGAGAAGTATGGTTTCATCTTTAGGTACGTTAATTCTTAAAATACATGAATGTAGAGCAGTGACAATGATTGCCAGTCAACTATTCTTGTTTTATTGTCACTACATCCTTACAGAATTTATGTTTGTATATCACTTTCTTGCAGAAGAATAAGCTGGACCGTTTTATTTCAATTTATACTTAATTTGTACAATGAAGAATAAGAATGCTAAAGTAGGTAAAGTGAATGAAGATTCTTAGAACCAAAGTAATTTTTTTACAATACTCTTCGTAATATATAAGTACATACCAGGAATATATTAAATCTAAGACGTCTATTGCCCATGTTTTTAGTTTACAAAATTTTACAAAACGTTTTTATCCTGAAATAAGAACAACCTAAACAGCTACAACTAGTAGAAGAAGTTTGGGGAAGAAATTGGAATCTTAAATATAACAACAGAAACAAAGATCAGTTTCATGAACACCGAATGATTCCATGTTTGCCGATGCGCATTTATGAATAGACGAAGAGAAAATGTTATTGAATGGTCACATAGATCATCTAGCCTTACGCCATTGAATTATTTTCTGTGAGATTCTCCCATGAATAAAATATATATGCAAAAAAGCCAGATAATATTGATGATTATAATGAAGGAATATAGAAAGAAATTTGAAATATTCCAATTAAAGATTGAATGAAAGAGTTTTAAAATAGGCAACATAATTGCTAACAAGTTAATGTAGAACATTTTGAATATTTCATTTCAATAAACAATAAGGTTCAAATAAAAAGAGAGGTAGAGGTTTGTCCACCAGAGGATCTATACCTGTTCGCAGTAAATATTTAAAAATAAAATTACAGCAACGCATTAAGAATCAATGGTAGAATGGGATACAACAAAAAAATAACTACTTATTAATTAATTAATGGAATTCTACAGAAATAAATAGAACATAACATTCTGTCGTATCAAGATTGAGAATAGATGGTAAAAACCTACTTGTGATATTGACAGGAGACCAGAAACGATTATGACGACTAAAATGTAACCTTAGTAATAAGACACCTCTTACAAGAGTATCCAGTATATGAATATCAGTTAGATAGCATGCCTGTGAAGAAATATATTTAAATTATGCTTGAATAATAAACATGAAAATTAAAAAAAACTTTTAAAAATAGCAAATTTAGGAAATTTGCACACACATCTAACCTTAGTAGTCCTAGATCATAGTCAGAGATACTCACAAAGAAATAAAAGAACTTTCAAATAACGTCCTTTCAACATTCCCACAATTCCTACAATGAGTTTTAATCATCTCCAGATGATGCCAACTTTGTTAGCGAAACGCGTGTCGAGTGTATCGTATAGTGTTTTGGTGTTTTGTGGAAAACTTAGTTAGTGTTATCTTCACACCAAAGGTTCCAACCTACTCCAGAATAAGTTTAAATTGTTTAGTAAAACCACTTCCCAAGGACAGAGATACCCAAAATTGTGAACTATCTATGTCCATCCACTGTGTTCTGATGGGGTAAATGTTATCTTTTTCAATCACATTTATTTAGCAGACACCAAATAGTATTTATAGATAAATATATATATATATATATATATATATATATATATATATATATATATATATATATATATATATATATATATATAATAGAAGTAACACTAGTTCGGGAGTACCCCAAGGGTCCGACTTTTGGCCAATTATCTTTCTAATCTATACGCACATATATTTGAGTATGATAAATTTTATGATATTCATGTTTAAGCGGGCGATATTTAACAATAAATATTTTAATATTTAATTCTAATAATACTACTAGGTAAGTCGATACGAAATAATACGAAAATTATCGATATTAACGCTGATATCGAAATGTTGTCTGGAAAAAGTTTCATAGTGAAATGAAGAATAAAGTTATATCTAAAGCGTAAACGTTCAGGTTTGAAAAATAACTGTAAGATTTTAAGTCACGCATATTTAGGTATATTGTTTTTTGTAATTTCCTTTATTTCCTAATCTTTCCTATAAACACATACAAATGTACCTATCCTATATAAAGTCTGCTATAAGTAAATGAGACATTTATTAAACAGTACCAATTTTGAATACTGTCCAATTACAAAATCTAAATTAAATGTAACAAGTATCATTAAATATTGTGCTAAATAATATAATAAAACTTAATTATACATGCAACATACATTATACAAATATATATAGAGTATACATACTTCATATCGACATAAACTAAGTTATCTCGGGCACAAAAGTAAATAGTGACAAGTTTTTATCGGAACTTCAATTTTGTGACTCGGAGATATCAACGATGCGTAAAGAAACAAACCCTAAATATGAATTTCTTATATATTCAGATTGGGCATGATAATGTATTTAAAAATGTAAGCCTTCATTATAATTATCACTGAATACATGTAAATCCACAAATTGACAGATAGTGAGACATAGATTCATTCATTTGTATACTTTGTATCCGTTCAGTTCATCCGTTTCTGGAAATTCAAAAAAATATACATTCAAATTCACCACATGACTATTTACTGTATCATTATATTATTTCCTGTATGCTTAACGAGGTTGCTTCTAAGATGGATCACCTTCACGGTGTAAGTAATTTTCACTGAACTTTTAGTGAAATAATTCTTTCCTCGTCAATAGTAGTGACTTGTCGTTCCACATAATTATGTATATCAGCATTTTATACCTTTACAGAATTATAGTAACTTAAGAGTTAGTACAATATGTCTTATATATTTTATTTTAATCTTTGAGATTCGAAGTATGCATTTTAACCGCCGTAGTTGATTTTTGCTTTAAAAAACTAACCCGGATTTGCATTACAATTATTATATAATCTTAATTAAAAAAAATATATTAAACTATATTTTTTGGGAATTAGAACATTCAAGGTTCATAAAAACTCTTAATAAAGGATTGACAGCATAATTTAATTAATTATTCTTCAGTCATTTAAGAATAACAAATGAATACGTCACATACGCTTCCATTTATTACTACGAAGTAAATAATGGGCACTATAAAAAATCTGTTATGGAAATATTGATATGGATATGTAATTTTCCATGAAGATTGTCTCTGCATGGAATAATCTGTCAAATTTAAGAGGTGTTCCATATTGTAAATCAACAATGACTTATACTGATGAATTATAGACATTAATATCACTATTATCCTTAGCCATAACATAAGAGTGTACAGTTTGAAATCGTCTTCATTTACTAATCGATTTCGTTGAGTAGTTTCATAACCTCGCACTATTCAATGTCAACGAAGCCGTTAGTTAAAACTCCAGTTATACGGCACAACAAATAATTGTTTCTGGCGTGGATGTATTTTGAATGTTTTAGTTAAAGTTTTGATTTTTAGAAATGAATGAATCAATTGTTGCTAATTCTTGTTGTAATTACTTTCAGTATCTTAATTGATCTTAATTAATTCCTGTTTAATAAATTTTAGGTCCAAGGTCTTCAGTTACTAGTCTTTATATAAACTTTACGAGCAGGTTTGTGTGTTTAGTATTAACATCTTTTATGGCATTGTGCACGTCGGGGAATATATCATCAACATGTTAAGAAAAGTAGTTCTATTAGTTGTTGCGTTTTACTTTTCGGCTGCCGAAATACGTACGTATCTTTAGGTTAATTACCTCTTATTAATTTTGTCCACAGAGTGGCTTTCTTAATGTTCCTTTTAGTTACGCAGTTCATTCAAAAAGTTATTTAATATTTGCTAATACAACGACGATTTCTCTTATTTTTATTTTTATGATTAACTGATAGCTATTTTCCTGTAGAACAAAAATTTTCTGCATTTGTTGTAATAACAAATACTATAGTATATTTTTAAAATACACATTTTTATTTTAAAATAACAGTACTATACACTACTAATAAAAATAAAAAAGCTAATATATAACTAAATAGCTAATTCAAAGTTAAAAGTTAATTTTATTTAAGAATCGAAATAAATAGGTACTATTAATTAACATTACTTAACATTTTAAGTTACACATTTTTTTAAGCAGTTGCTAATAAAATGACTATTTTTATAATTAACGAATAATTATTTTTCTCTAGAACAAATATTTTCTATATTTGTGCTGATAATAAATACTGTAGTACTTATTTAGATTAAAAATTTGTTGTATAAATTTAGTTTTAAAAATCAAAATAAAAATACTTAAATAATTACTTCAAGATATCGATAACTCAAAGTTTGTTCTAAGAAGCGAAATAAGTTGGTATTATTATATTAATACCACTGAATATCTTGAGCGTTTTCACGGATTATTTGAAAAATTGTAAAAAAATGCTTATTAACATATCGTATAATTACAAAGAACATATTAACCTAACATAACGTAGTTTATGAAGCAATTTAGTACTCTGACTTGATATAAAACAACAATAGAAGGTACATGAATTTGCTGTATACAGTTATCATCGTATATGTCAATAGTAGTAAGTAAATAAACGTAAGTATTAATAAACCCAATTTTGATTCTATATCTATGGACTAAATATACGCATCTATATTTCGACACAAAGACACTAAGCTCGATTTAGTTACTCAAGAACTTTCTCCTTTATGTCTGTTTTATTTTATTCCGTCACTAACTGTATTGTAATTTAATACTCAAAGAAAGCTTTTAAGTTTTGAAATTAAAAAATTAATGCCGGACGAATTACTGAGAAACCAGTTATGACAACAAGAGACAGCTTTATTAAATAGCAACAGCAACTTTTTCATGATAAGTGAACATAAAAATTACAAGTGGAAACATATGAGATTATTCAAAAAAGAAATACTTGTCAGTCCCGTTTGTAAATCCTTGATAGAAACCTGGTAGTAGATATTGTATCTTTATATATTTATTTAATAACCATGACGTAAATGTAAATTTATTTAACAACCATAATTGCAACAAAATAGTTTTTTTGAATGATGAGGTAGGTACTTACGATACTAAATAAAAGCTAACTTATAGTACTTTTTATTTAAAAGTAAATAGCTGGAAGTTAAATTGTGTTGAATACTTGAACCAGAGGTAATTAGTAAACTTTAGTGAGGTCAGAAAATGACGAAATGCATTTTATATTTGAGGTATTAATCATTATATCTCTCTAGGTAAATTTAAGACAAAGAATTGCAGAAAAGAGGTCGCCAAAAGTTTTTCAAAATATTTTTTGAGATTATAAGTCATTTAAAAAATTACTATTTTATGTTTTTATTATTATAATAGAAATATGTTACATGTTATATGAAGTTACTTCGATTTGGATTTTAATTTTCTCCAGTTTTCAAATTTTAAGATGGTTTAACCTTTAGAACAATGAAATTTGAAACAAGTATATAAGTTTCTTATATAGATATATGTTTTACAGATATATGTATATTTCCATCTCCCCAAAAGTGAAAATTTCGTTTAATCTGCAAGTGAAATGCCCAGTCAATGGACAATCTAATCGTGAATTCATTTCAATCAAATTCAAAAGAGTCACTTTATTTAGCATTATAATTCATATAATATATTAAGGTAAAAGGAAGTAGATGTCGTATTTATTAAATATGGAATAGTCATCAATCAAGCATATTACTGAAGAACTATTTTTTATTTACCAATTTTCTTAATCGACGTTACATTTTTTCGAAATTGAACCAAGAAATAATATATTTTTAGTGTTAGTTTTTCGATATACTGTATACGGGAATTTAAACAAATTTTGGTCTAAAAAGTTGAATATTTACAATAATTATAAAATAGAACCATAATTAACAGTAGAATTTATAAATGATGTATATAATAATAATAATAATAATAATAATAATAATAATAATAATAATAAGACAAGATTAACTGACTTATAATTTGATTTTCACGTAAAATTTAGAAAGATGGTAATATAACTTCACATAACAATATTATGAACCACCACTTATACTAATATGTAATTTACGTATATTATAACATGTAATTTAATTCACATAATTATAAGTACACACATATAGGTTTTAATTCACATAATTAATATTGATCAAAAGATAATAATAATGTATTTAAAAGCAATTTGGGTATTATCTCAAATTGTGCGATTTAGTATAAATAATTAATACATTTGCGTTTTTTTTTCTTTCAAGAATAAGAGAACAAAGTAAGGACAGTAAAATGTGTTCGACGAAAACCGCAATAAATTTTATTACCACTCGTCAAGCATCGTCTTTCCATTTCTCTATAAAGCAAAGTTCATTATAATAAAAAAATATTTAGTCATAATTATTTATGTATGTTTACTTTGTCGTGTAATCTTTGATATATAATTGTGTAATTGAAATATCATATAACGCACAAATTTAGTCATTTCACAGGTAATTTAATTAATAGATATTTTCTTCATTTCTTTGACTTAATTATATAAAGTAAAACCATTATCAGCTAGTTGAAATTAATTATGCACATAGTTATCTAGAAATTTCTAGAAAAAAGATATATCATACATAATATATGAATATTTAGTTATTGTACATTGTCATACAGGTAGAAGTTTTTGTATTTAATTTATATTACATTATTAGCTAGTTGAAATTAATTGTGTATATTGTTACCTGGAAACTTGTAATATAAATTAAATACGAGAGTCTCTGTATGGTAATAGTAACTGAATAATCATATATTATGTAATATATATTTTTTATGTTTTGATGTACGAGTAACTATTTTTGCGTTTCTCTAATCTTGCTGTAAACTTTTCATCAATTCCTGTCCTCGAGAAAAAACAGAACTTCCTAGATTAATGCTATAAAAATTATTTCTTTCATGAACATAATGCATTTGGGTTCTTCATGATCAGTTATATAAAATTTTTACAATATACTTGGAAAAGACTTTCACAAAATTTTGCTATTCTAGTAAATGGAGTAGATTTTTTAAATTGATGAATCTACATCATCATGAGGCCATCAGTCCTAAGACTGGTTGGACGCTAACCTCCAGCTTCTCCTATATTGTGCCAACCTACGCATTTCGCTAATTGTGCTACAACCTACATCCCTTACTATTTGCGAGCAGTAGTCTAATCTAGGCCTACATCTGCCTTTCTTCACTCCTATTTCTGCCTCCAAAATATCGCGGACTACTCCCCCATGTCTCAGCAAGTGGCCTACCATTCTATCTCTTCTCTTTTTTATGTTTTTCCACATACTTCTTTACTCGCCGAATTTCTCCAATACTTCTTCGTTTCTAACCCTATCAGTCCACGGTATTTTCATCATTCTTCGGCCAAACCACATCTCAAAAGCTTCTAATTTCTTCCTACTTGCTTCCCCTACCGTCCAGGTTTCGCAACCGTATAGTGTCGTGCTCCAAACATACGGTTTCAAAAATCTCTTCCTTGTTTCTAAGTTTATTACCCCCGAACATAAAAATGCTTTCTTTTTGTTAAAAGCTACTCGACCCTGCGCTATTCTTTGTTTTATATCTTTATCGCTTCTTCCATCCCAATTTATTTTACTTCCTAATTAAATGAAGTCTTTAACTTCCTCCAATCTTTCATTATTAATTTGTACTCTCGTTTTTGATCTGCTCTCGCACCCTCTGCACACAACACTTTAGTTTTGCTTTTACTCACCCTCATTCCGTATTCCTCTGTCAACACTGCCTCCATTTCGTTCAACGCTAATTTCAATTCCTCTTTACTAGGTGCTAATACTGCTATATCATCCGCGAATCTCAGCATTTTTAGTTTCTGTCCCTGTACTTTAATCCCTAAATCCACCCTATCTTTTACGACCTATCTTTTATCATCCTTGTGTTACTCCTTTTCTAATACCTACTTCCCTTCTTTCCCCTTCTACTTCTATAACAGCAGTTTGCTCTTTATGAATCTACGATACCATAAAAATTTGCGAGGGTAATTTAAATACTGTAAAGTGGTATTATGTTAATATCACATATTTTTTGGAAGCATGAACTATTTACTGTATAGAGTTGTAGTTATAGCTATATTTGGTAGTATAACTCAACACGCAAATTATCAGGTAACTTTTATTTACGTTCAAGGAACTTGAACTATTAAATATTTCTTAATATTTCTTAATAATGATATAGTGTCATAAAGTATGCGTCAAGTATGATGATGCTTTTAGTTCTATAGAAATAGGATTATTTTGGAGTAGCTTTTATGCCAAAAAATGTCCATCTAATAAATAAAATAGATACGTTGAAGCATATTTTTCCTACGTCTCCGGCAATGATTAAATTTATTTTCATAGTAACTCACATTAAGTTTGGCGGCATCCACGGGCTAATTTAAAATCTGATTCAGGTACTAATGTGTTAATAATTTTAATTTATAAGGTCTCTCAGTCCTTCAGCGTTGCGAATGCTTAATTATTGTATATAGTTAAAAGTCAGACCACGAAGTTTTTGTTGACACATCGAAATAACTTCAGACAACTGTAAATAACAATAGCTCATAAAAAAATATTACCGTTATAAGAGGTACGATTATATTTTCGATAACAATAAAACAGTGAAATGAAAAGAGAAGGAGATAATCAATTATTGTACAAGTGTTTGGAAAAGTTTTATATTTGGATGTTAATTTGGGTTAAGAAAAGTAGAACAGTTTGTAGTAAGCGGGAAACGCCATATCAAGTTACAAACCAGTGCCATTAGCATAAAATAGTTACTTAATAATTTAATGTTAACCTTTATTTCTTAATAGTATATATTGTTTCATATGGCAATGGCAAGTACCAATAATAACATTTTAAAATTAATAACCTATTCGTAACGCCCATTACTACAGACTGCTGCTTCTATTTAAATTGCCACCGTATTTTCTATTTAATTCTCGATCCATGAAATATATAATAGAAATTCATTTAGGATTTAGAAAAGCAGTCCATTTCATTGTCCTTACAATTAGAAATTCAGTAAAGATTTCTCCACAATAAAAATTTCATTGTGATAGTACTAATAAACACCGTTATTAAAGAACTTGATAGTAATACTAATACATATGCAACTGTATGCTGCTTTAACAAAGATTTTGATTGCATAAATTTGGATATTATAAGAATAAAGTTTGAATACTGTGGTATTCATAGTAGGGAATTACAACTTTTTCATTCCTAGTTAAGTAATAGGCAATACGTCAGTATTATAGGTCCCGACTCTGTTTTATTGCCTGTAGAAAGGGGTAAACCGTAAGGATGTGTTTTAGGTCCAGTAGCCTTTCTTATTTATATAAATGACTGACTAGTTGCACTTAAGGATAGATCTTGTATACTTTTGCTGATGAAATCACTCCTCGAGGAATTGAGGAGATGGGTAGATAAAGTTTGGCTTCGGCTAATATATATTTATTGGTTAAGACATTACAACATTATATCATGGGCAAAATAAAAATATATAACAATTTCATCCGATAAAGTCGTTCTGACTTTGGCTAAATTTGAAACTATGAGGCTGCTAGAGATCAAATTTGACCCTTGTTTAAAGTACTGGTTTTACGTTTTTTATGTATATTATGATTCATAGTTTTACATTTTTGTGACAACCTAATATGTGATTACAGATGTATATTGTAATACAAATGGTCAATGTATTTTATTCTATCAATTTGCGCCATTCCAAAATGTTTGTGTTTTTGGTTAAGTTTTTGGTCGAAAATAAACTCGCAGAAAAATTAATTTTCACCGCATTATAACGGAAAAACTCTTGGTCAAGCTAATAATGTCAACAAGGATGAGGGGTATAATAATGTATAAGATATATTATTCTGATTAGTTCTGAACAATTTATATAGATTAGTTCTGAACACGTATTTAATTTAACAGTCGTCATCGAATAACAGTAATTTCAAGTTACATACTCAAACTCAATGTGAATAGCCAGTTTCTAATTTAGAAACTTTTTCTATTCAGGCAGTGGCGGCGCTAGCATTATTTTGCGGTTGGGCGAAAATAGGCAGGAAATATCTAGGGTGGGCGAGGGCGTTAAATATATTATTTTATGTGCGAATGTGATACAGTGGTGTTATAAGAGGTTGGGCGACTGGTTGGGCGAAAAGAATTTTGCCTGGGCGCTCGCCCACCCGTGCCCACCCCTGTCGCCGCCACTGTATACAGGATCATTCCGTTAATATCTTCATAGTACTACAAAATTTATTGTCACATATCTCAATCAAGACGTCTAAGCGAGTTTCGGGAAAACCTAAATTATTTACAAACTTCATTATTAGTATTGCCGCTCTCTTCCAGAGGGCGATATTAACTCGTTAATATTCATTCTGGAAACGCCTGTCGTCAACTTTATGCAATATCATTATTCTCTTGTCAAAATACATTCAAGACGACATCTGTGGTTAACATTACACTCAGTCCTGTCGCGTACGTAAAATAACAATAACTCACTCTCAAGTGATAAATAAATGCAAGAATGATACTCTGTTTTCAAACTAAAGCAATATTTATCTTCAGTGAAACATTTTCTTAAATTAAAAAGAGAGTAGATAGACTAAAGATTTTATTATGATTGAATGGCTAGCTCGTTCTTTTAATTTGAACTCGTTTTGTTTATAGGGTTATATGAAGTTTCTTTACAGTCCAAATAAAATATATGATTTAAGAAACAGAGTAAAGTAAAATAATAATCAAATGTTGCGGAAACGATAAGAAAAATTAATTCAACAACCTACCTAATACTGTCAAGAAGTGATCACATTCCAGTTTCAACATTTCCAACATAAATAACATATGAGGGATATTGTAAAAGCATGTCGACACTAACTAGCATTTCATTTCCAACTTAAACTTACTGCGTATCTCAAACAGCAGCAGTCAGTTTGTTAAAAGCTGAAGGTAATATACGAGTAGCTCTCTTACTGATGCCCTTACTACAGAGGTTTGTATTGGATGGACACTTCACACTGAATCGAACTCCAAACTACGATCTCGTTAATAGCAATCTAGTGCTGTGAGCTATAAACTTAAAGAAGCATTACGATAAAAAAAGTTCAATTCCAATGAAGAGTCGGCTTGATTCTACACAATTTAAGTTGGTTTTATATATTTGAGAAAATAAAGTCTGTCTCCGTTATTATAACCATATAAAATATCTATCTATACATATATATGTATATAGTGATATAAAACTATTTATAAATAGTAGTATAAAGCTTATATATAGTGGTATGATATTTAAAATATAGTGGTATAAAACTTTTTTTGTTTTACTCAATCGCGTTGGAATCATTAACTACCACAGAGTAACGGCTTCATCGATCAATACAAAGTATGTGTTACGTAATTCCTAAACATATATAGTTAAATAAAATATAATATTTTAGACGGATGTTACACACCACGGTTGTAATAATGTCAATAAATAATATTGGCTATTTTTTTGCCATATGTGCTGTGAATGAAGAAGTGTTAATTTTTTTCTTTTTTCCAAATCTAAAAATGTTTATGAACTTATATTAGTAATATAGGTATTGAAATTATCAATATCAAGATTAATCTGCATTGATAAAGTTTAAAGGGCCAACTAGACTCTGGCTGTGATTTTTAATATAATCATATTATATTCAGTAAATAAACAATCTATATAGGGTTTGTCGTTTAAAATTACCAATTTCTTTGTTTTTTTCTATTAATATTATTTCTTTTCCATAGAAAATTAAAAACTTTTTACAATTTTGGGGACAAATGAGTTGCATCTTGAACAATAAATATTTATTAAACATCCAATGGTTGTTTCTTGATATTTGCTTTCTTAACTAATAGCTATTAATGTTAGTTAACAAATAACTACATGTTCATAAGAACATAACTACTGTTACGGTTTTAAATAAATAGGCCCACGTACAATACTTTCCTATCTGTTTATGGAATTATGGCCCCGTACTATCTAAAACTGCTGCGGATTTGAGGGTTTTTGTGGGCATGAGGGAAAAAAAAGCCAGACATCTTAGTTGATTGATAGAAGCAGTGTCCTTTAGTGAAGATTATTTTACAAAGATACATATTTGTGCATTTATAGTACAAAATAGTGTTCATTCACCCATTTTGGTGGATTTTTCGTTAAAAATAATCATCATCGAAGGCCGCCTAACAACGAAGGGATGATATTTTAGACTTTGTGCCCGTAAAATCGATTAGAGACAGTAATAACAGTCAGAGACTAAGACTTGTCTCTTATTTCAGGCATTTTTTATTTTTATTTTTTTTTTGGGGTTTTGTTCTTTATCTGTTCCCGTTACTGAGCCAGTTATGTGATTTTGAGGTTAGAGTATCTCTGAATGTCTATTAAAGGCGAGGGAGCAGGTAGCAGGATCAACTTTGCCGACCCGTACCCAGCAGTACGACCACTATAGCCATACACAGATCAACCATTTCAATCGGTTACCACGGAAGTTCGCAACACAGAAAGTAGCACGTGTAAGAAGTAGACGGATCAGTGTGATTGAGCAACATAGAATTAGGTTAGAGTTAGGTTATTCTATGATATGTATATTCATGTAAGGATAGAATGTTTCTTTCCCTTGACCACGGCTGAAAAACGGGTGGCGCTCCTTGGCATCCACTCCCACCTCCACTGCAGCTAGCGGGTAGCCAAAGTGAAGGAGAGATATCACGAAAGAGAAATCAGGACTTACTTTTCCAGACTTCCACCCGTACAACCCTTGCCACGGTACAACCCCTTTCTTGGGACGTAGCACTACATGTGCACTCGGATTACATTATATTGAGATACTATATAAAAAAAGAAAGACTCAAATGATTAAAATATTTACGGGGTGTATTAGGTATTCTATAGGATACCAAATTGTAGAACATTATTTATACTAGATGTCAGTTACTCTAAATGGAGCCGTTCACTTGGGTATATTGGAAAATAAAATTAACGTTCATTAAGGACTGAATTATTGAAGACTATGAGATGGATTTAAGAAACTATCATGTATATTCTATACCAAGCCATTGTTTTTATGAAATGCACCGAAAGTTAATAGAATGGTACCATATGATGACCCATGAAATACTACAAAGTAGTTGAACGATTCATTGAATAAATAATATTTACTTTTCAGCATATCAATAGACACGTTATGACTTTTTTTTTAATACCATAAAGTTCTTACTTTTCCGCACGCAACTATACTAGCGAAAAAGTAATGTATTTATTATAGTATTATTAGGATTATAATGAAACTCACTATGGTACTAGTACTATAATTAGAAAAGAATACTGTGATTGACTGTTGACGTTTTATTTAAATTAAACTATATATTACGAGGATAAATATTTAAAACGCAGTTATTGCAATTTGTTAAATTAATGGTAGATGCTGATTTTAAATTAGTTGATTCATATTCTTCTTATATTTGAACATATATATTACCAGCGTCTTCAAGAACTGTCGACGAGATTTTTTCTTCTGTTTGATGAAATTTCATATATAGCTTTCAATTAAGATAATACGTTTCTAACCTTTGTGCCATTCTATGTAGATAAATCAACACAAGCACAAGGACGCTGAAAACAATACCTGGTATATTCTTCTGAATGTACTAGATTCAAGAGGGTTTTTTTGACATTTTAACACAAGTGTGAATTTTGATTGGTTGTTTCATATATTAATTATTTGTATAGGTATCGCCTACAACAGTTTCTTTTAATAAATTTGTCAATTTATATCTTCGACAGGCTCCACTTAATCCAATAATTGTAGTTACTTTTACAACTAAAAATGTTTTAACTTCGGTTTCTTTTAGAAACTTTGTAATATTTTACTTGGTAAACGCTTTAGGCTTCTTAGGTCAATACCCATCTCATTTACGCTTCAATGGAATAAGATGTACATACTTACTAATATCAATAAAATGTTTATTAACATTGAATCTACAGAAAAGATGATATTTTTTCTTTTGATTAATATTTAAAGTAGACCAGTAAAACTTTCTCATGTGTTATATTCTTCGTGCCTTTACTTATACACCATCCCTTGTATTGATTAAACGCAGTTTAAAAAAGACTGGTGACTTCTGTGGCGCAAGAGATTGTCAGAAATTTCTTCAATATCGTCTTGTTATCAATAATTCAACAATAAATAAATACAGACACTATTCTACACTATTTACTAAACGAAATGAAGTGAAGTAAAATATGTCAGTGTCATTGCATTGTAAATATTTAAATTTAAACTTGTAATGATGTTAATTGACGCCAGTAGATAAAGTTATATTGTAAGTCGGATCATAAGTGATCATTATGGTACTAGTTGTAAATATTACCAGGTGAGGCGCTAGAAGAGTCTGATAATATAGCGGGTTGTGATCCTCATAAATAATTATGTTGATTTAATATTTGCTTATCATTTTCATTATATTAAATAGTGCTCATGAAGAGCATGTATTTTAAAAATTTTTAACCATTACAGTTAATTTAAATCACCATTGCTGCCAAATAAATAACAATTATTTAGTTATTTATACTTCTGCAAATAATTACAGGATACACCTGGAAGTAACCTAACTTAATTTGGTTTTCTTTGGATAAACAGTTGGGGATACTTTTTGTACTACAATAAAAATAATGCACATGCTTGCACATGTTTCTTTTAAATACGAATATAGATCCAATTTCGCATTTTACACTCTAGTTCTTACGAGATACGAATTAGTATTTCTTTGTAATGTATCTACACAGTAATTTTAATAAAATATTTTATTAATGCAATTTTGAACGGGATATAAAACTGTAAATAACACTTATTTGGCAACAAGTAGTATACTAATGAAAGGAAATTTTACAATGGTGTGAGTGGCAGTGGAATTTTTTCGATGTTGTATTAATTTATACAGCATGTAGGAACTATAAAATATACTTAGATTAAAATGCAAAATCTACAAGGTTCTTTCGGAGAAGATTAACCGATATTTAAATGTTTATTTGTTTTCTACATTAGCGAATTTATAAATTCCTATTATACACAGTAGATTCTAATTTAATAAAGTCGATAATCGGTAACTAGTATAAAGCGAGCCTTCAGAATGTCAGAACAAACAGCTGATGACATTAAAAAAAAGTGCAGGAAACATATAAATAATACAAGAAATATTTTTAAAAGGACATTTGAGAGATAATAAACTTAATTTGATGATAATATTTATCAAATGATAATCTCTGGAAGGACTCTATAATATGATAAAAAATTCTACAAATAATGTCGTGTTTGAATTTGACAGCAGAAAATGTTCAAATGAACACTCTCTTCAAATAAATTTTCAATTTGCAGTTTTATTTTTGTGGATTCAACTGATTTAGGATAAAATCGTGTAAATAAACCATGTTTTTAGTTTGAATTACCAGCTTTACATAAATGCAATAAAAGCGTAATATATTTTACTATACAGGAAGTAAGTAATCTATTATTATTTGGGATATGTTAAACTAATGTCATTTTCATTTTAAAAATAATAATTTTGAAATATGCGTTGCTGTACCACTCACCGATATTTTTTTAATTTTGTTTTGACATTTTATATCCTAATTTAATACATAGCTGTAAAAAATCTGTAACCATTGAATATAATTTTTTATACCCCAAATAAGATTTATAATATATGTACATCGGTCAACATGCTGATATATATTGACATTACTTTATTATCACTATGTATATAATCTTTTTAATTTACTTAATTAAACCAATATTCTAGAAGCTGTAGTAAGACATTCATGTTATATAAAATCCTTCCCTATTATTATATTAGACTTACCATAATAATAATACGATACTGTATAATATTATAATTCAGGCCATTCACATTCAGGATATTATGTCTAAGATAGAGTATACATAAAGTCATTGCGGTTATGATGTAACTCAATCCTTTCCCGCTTTATCATAAAATTACGTTGTATTATTTATCACATTTATTGCGACTTGCAATCTCTTAGAGAAAAACACTTCTTGGAACCTTCCTGCTGCCTCAGCAACAGAAATGTTTTAAATACAGGAATATTCTGATAAGCATTCAGTAATCCTCAGTAAAGTCATTAATCTTCGATACACCTTGAAGTAATCCTCGAATCATTTTTAAGAAATCTTTGAGAGACCGTTAAGTAGTCTCAAGTAATCCTCAGTAATTTCATTAGTCTTCGATACACCTTGAAGTAATCAGTAATCGTCAAGTATGCAAGAGGCAGTCATCAAGTAATAAAAGGAGATACACATATTTCGACACAAGTACAAGTCAAAATTATAAATTAAAACAAAATAGTTTCTAAAAAGTTAATTTAATAAAAAGTGATAAAATACATAATCATAGATAATAGTTAAACTAATTACGTTACATACAGTAAATACTATAATCATAATGAAGTAACAACAATGACAAGGTTTGTATCAAAGTTTCATTCTAATTATAATCACAACAGAATACATCAAAGCTTAGAGAGAATAACAACAATAAGTAACCTATTGGAAGTAATGATATCATTATTTTCAAGTCAATGCATCTTTTTATTTTGAAATTTTATATTTAATCAACATCCTTCTTTACACAGAAATCCCTACATATCGACAAAATAAAGCTAATAGAGGTAAAACTATTTTTATTAATAGTTATTTCAGAAATGTTTTTAATTCTGTATCAGACTAACATAGAGGATGAGGCAGGGTACTCCGTTCATTGTCGGACCTGCGCTGTTCGAAGTCAAGCAACGGATTGCACAGTTGCGACTTGGATGGATGACGCATGGTCTTATTCTCATGGTGCTGCGGTGGTGCTGACTTGGTATTTGGTAACAGGGTGGCAACTGGGCCAAATACTGAGCACATTGTCTGCGTGAGTTCGATTCTCACCAGAGGGAACGTGGCACTTCCCTCAGGGCTGGGTGTTTGTCCGCGTTTATATGTGTAACCTTCCCCTACACAAAACCTGCCTGTAGGCTTTCTGGAGAAGGATGTTCTAATTTCTGTATGTCCAAATTAACATGATTGGACGTGTTTAAATCATGTGTATTGATTGGGTATTCTTTATGTTGGTCACTATAATCCATACCTTATAATTCCATTTTTCTACTTGAAAGAGCATTTCAGAACGAAAATAAGTATAAAAGTAAGAATATGCATATAAGTTTTTATGATTGAGGAACGTGAAGAGTTCTTATGTTGACGTGAAATATGACATTATATTGTGCTAATATAAAATACGATTATTGTATATTGCTATTTATGTAGCAATTATTTTAGACTCTTGGAATATATTTTGAATATACTGATATTTATGCTGATGTAAAAATATACAAAAGTAGCAGTGAAATCATATTTTTAGGATGATAATCAAAGCGTTTAATTTAAGAGTGCCTTTTTTAAATACCCTGTGTTAAAGGTAACCCGTTGACAGAAGAAAATATTTCACTAAATCTGTTATCAAATTCCGAAAGTATTCTTGCTGAGGCCAAAAACATAAAGCTAGTGTAATAATTAGTGCCTTTTTAGAGAAGATGTTAGATAACCAAAATGTTTCTCTCGTTTTAAAGAGACCTATTTTTACCTCTCAGGAAAACTGGAAGTTCTGCTTCCATTACAAAGTATTTATTTTTATAGTGAAACTTTTTATAATGGAAATAAATATTATTTAAGTCATCTTATCATATGTTTCTCGTTTAGTAGTCACCATACATCTGATTAAAATTGTTATTTATGCTGATAGCTTAAAAAAATATTAATTGCTAATTTCTATTTAAACATCCAAGTATTACGGGAATTACGTCTGATCTCACATGGAAAGATGAACGAGAAAAAATTGGGATATAAATTAAGTATACCTATTATCTTTTATGTAACCGTAGGAAATGTTTATACGTATCTTAGAGAACTACTGATGTAATAAGCAACCAGAATAATTTACCGGTTATTTATTAGCAAATGCTAATTACGAACAAAATAAATAAAATATGTTTTGGTTTACTTTTTCCATTGTGAAATGACCTCAATTTGTAATTTTATTAAATAACGTTGAAATGGTAATCGCGAAATCGTTTTCTGAAAATATTTTTTTTTTATATTCAATGTAACTTAATTCAATAATATATAAAGCCACCCACCGCTAATGCCGAATCCGTGGTATTGCATTTGAATAACTATGCGGTAGTCATTACTTGAGATATTTGAATCAATATAGGTACAAGATGTACAGTAGAATTTATATTAGTTTTACCGCTTAACCACCTACATCTTATATAAATGTAGTAATACATTGTTTTGGTTTTTTAATGGTTTTAATAAGTACATTTCCTTTAAATTTTTTGAAACCTTGCCTGATCGTGCAGAAACACGAGAAAGGGGTCGAGGATTGCTTTTAGGTTTAACTCAATGCCTGGCGGGGCTTTAACCCGAGGATTAGCAGTTCCCTATAGCGATTATATAATAGTCTTGCTATTAAGGAACTACTTGATAACCGCTTGGCGGTTTGGTAATTCCTTTCCCGATTCCCGACTTACATGTTACTGAGTGGTAATACATATTACATAAATTAATACATAGTTGTTTACGTAGGTATCATCACTGATGGGGCATCAAAGTGGACAGTGCTAACAATAACATCTGTAAGGATGCATGAAGTTTTTCTGAAAAGTTATGGATAGCCTCGATGCCGTACTTGACTTGTTAATAGAATAACAACCCTTATCTCATTGTCCTGCGCTGTTATTGACATATTACTTAATTTAATTCTCTCTAATAATCGTTAAAAATGGGGACAAAAAACACAAATATGAATTAACACCCTATTGCCAATTTTGTAATATTTTATTATGGTGGTTGATATTTGATATTTCGGTTCCACTACTAAATAGCTAGAAACTAATAGAAACTAAAAAACTATATAAATTTATTTTGTACTTGCTAGGACATAACAAATGATACACACTTTGAAAATAAAACACAAGTAGTTGCTATTTTTGGAACCTTATACATGTCAATTTAAATTTTTTTTAAATAGTCGTGTCATCTGCATACATAATATATAGATTAGTATTTAGTGAGTGAGAAAAATTATTTATGTATATTAAAAATAGAGTCGCCCCAAGACGGATCCTTGGGGAAAAACATTTTCAATATGTACTAATCCTGACATACCACTCCTAATACCATTAATTACTAGATCAAATAGAATATGATGAAAATAATTCTAAAATATTTTGCCTGAGGGTAATATTCTAATTTTATTAACGGCATATCTACTTCAATATATTCGAAATACTTTATGAGGCAACACATTACAGCATTTGTGTATGAATCATGATTACAACCCTCAACAATCTTGCCTATATTGCTTTTATATAGATTTATTTCTCCTGAATCTAAATTGAGATTAAAAAAAAATATACAATCTCAGTGACAATAGATAACTAATATATGATATATCATTATCAATTTAAATATGTTAATTATTACTGGACAATAGCAATACGTTTATACGTATCTGGAGAATTCATGTTTCCTTTCTAACTTATGCTTAGGCAAAATTTTTGCGCTTTTCAGTGGGTCTGGCCAATTGTCCTTCTGTATACAATTATTAAACACTAGTGTAAGTAGTTTAAGTAATGACTTTAGGACATCTTTTACCATCATATTATTTAAGCTGTAGTAGTCTAATTCTGATAAATTTTTTAATTGCATAATAGCTTCTTTGACCTACAAAGTTGGCTCCTTGAAACACAAACAAAAAGGTTTCAGCATTCTACTAAAGGAACCACGCAGATTATAATAAGATATATTACTAATTATATTTAATATAGTACTTGAAATGAATGAAGAAATTCATTAAAATTAACGGATACTATTGAAATTTCAAGGCGACAGTTACTTCCTTCCCGTATTGTTCGGTAATTCCCAAGTTGTTTCGATTCTGCTATCGAAATTAAGTATTTCATTTGCATTTTTTTGTTTTTTCTCTCTTTTATTTATTTTTTATTATTTATTTATATATTTTTCGGTTAATACAACAAACATTCCAATTTTCCACAAAATTTGTTTTATTAAAGAAATTTCTGCTACGTTGCCATTCGTGTCTGTCATATCGTGTAGTGTCATTAAACTACCATTCACTATTTGTGTTCTGAATAGATCGTACTGCAAAATGCTGCATATGCTACCTGCAAAATGTATTCGTAACTACTATATATCATATAAAATAAGTGTTTGAACCTAAAAATTCTATATTCTGCTATGGTCCACCCTGTATATCTTACTGTATCAGTATCACCGTCAGCGATTAATTAGTTTACTGGACTTTACTTTGTAGATAAGTTTTATATTTTATTTCTCTATTCCACTGTTGACTACTAATAGCATAGCATTTAAATGTTAAATACCATTAAAGAAAGTGGTCTATTTCGGCATTATGTCAAAATAGTGCAGATTTCTTCATTTGAAATAGATTTAAAACGTCTTATATATTAAATTTGACTCATTTATGGAGAAAGAAGTTCTAACAGTATGAAACTGTGTCAATATTTGAAATAGAACTATATGGTCTCAAATATTTACACACATTACAAACATAACATACTAAGAAAATAGATCCTCGCAACTTATTTTTTATATTAATGGCTTTGAGGAACAGGATATAAAATAATTCTAATCACATACATATCTTGTGGTTATGATGGTTATATAACAAATAGACATTGGACCAAGGTCCACCTAAAACTTTTCGGTAAAATAGTTCTCATATGCCCAAAGCCATGGTAATTTTATTATCGATGTCATCCCATCCAATGTCATCAAGACGATAAATTATCTATTTATTCTTTTTAATAAAACAAACAGTTAACTTAATTACCCTACTTCTTACAACATGTTGTAAAAACTAGTTAGTAGTATGCAGTAAGCAGTAAACAAATAATTATATTGGTTGTGCAACTTATTAAAAATGGTTTAATTTATAGAGATGTGCAATTACAGGATACAATTTATTTTTGTAATATAGTAATATATATATATATATATATATATATATATATATATATATATATATATATATATATATATATATATATATATATATATATATATATATATATATATTGTGAAGCCAGCAGAATTTTAGTCATTTGTTTCGAATTTTTTGTTACCATTGTTCTTCATTTATCGAGTTGGGAGAACCTTGACCGAGCCGCCGCCGAATTGTTGATATTAAATCAAATACTTTATGAGACATGTAGTATAAACTATGACATCAGCTTTCGGCGCGGTTTCGATAGAGGGACCGACCATTCAATAGTTGAGATATACGCGCCAATCTGTTCAGATATTCACTTGTAATATCTAAGAATTTAAATAAATTGGGGTATAACGAAAATCGGATTATTATTCACCCCATATTTCTTAACAATATATATATATATATATATATATATATATATATATATATATATATATATATATATATATATATATATATATATATATATATATATAAATAATTGTCTTTCAATTTTAAATAATACAAATATACATATTCTATCCTAGTAAATTTATTCTCAGAAGATATCTTAACCTTTGCAATTTGTTTTTCTGGAATAGTCTAATATACGATACAAATGAACGATCCAATGTTCTGGTGTTTCTACAAAATAAAATGAGTTCTACTCGTACTCCATTGACTACCTTTTTAGACAAATATAAATTGGACGTACCACAAGAAATTGTATTTGGTTTCGGAAATTATTTTTCCAATATCTATTCTTCCGACAATGCAGTTCATTTAATTAGAGCACCTTAATAATTAAGAATATTTTATTTGTATCACATATTTTACAGAAAAATAAAAAACTGTAAAGATGTACTAGCTCTAATTGTTGCTAGGATTTATGGAATTAAAAAATAATAAATTTTATTTAAAAATTAGATAGAAATACAATTTACTCATCCATGTAGTATGCAAGGCATAACAAATCAAGAAAACAAATGATTTAATATATAATTACATACATAATGTATTACCCTAAGTAACTGAATAAATATTATAGTAAGTAACGTAAAGAAACATTCGACATTATTAGAATCATAGATATTAAACTACTAATAACTATGAAATCATTATTTTTATAACAAAGACACAGTTTTCATTTAGTAGAGTGTAAAACTATAGTGAGCATTTGTGGTGTAATGCCGTGAAATGCTTCGATAAAACACGCCTGTAATTCTTAGTCGTCTTCAAAATTATCTGTAACTTACAAGTCGGGAATCGAGAGAGGAACCATCAAACCGCAAAGCGGTTATCAAGTGGTTCTCGAACAGCAAGGCTATTACACAATCGCTGTAAGAAACAACTACTCCTAGGGCTAATGCCTTGATTCCCGACTTGTAAGTTACAGACATAGATCTTATTGATTTAGATGAAAACCCCACGGATTTGTTTCGGCATTTGTCCTGAATCGGCGTACCGTATACGGCACTGATGATAATGAAACGTCTGTCTGCCGATCGGATTCCATCCAAGATAAATGTCAAAGCCTACTCGTGGTGGGGTCCTTTTCAAAATTATGTCAATATACGCTTTGAATAAAATAAAAAAAATTAATTTTTAATAAATAAAATATCTAGGAGTGTCATATCCGGCAATACTGTTGGCCAGGATACTTTTGAATGACTGCCAATCCATTTATCTGGGAACCGATTGTATAAATATTCACGAACGGCCCTAGAATTATATGCTGGAGCACTATATTGTTGAAACCAACAATTGTGGATGTTAGCGAGAGGCAAATTGTCTAGAGCATTTTGAAAAATAATTTAGGTTAACCAAATTTCGATAACATTTAACAGTTAATGTCTATCATATAAAAGTAAAAGACATTCTTCAATCTATTAGTAAGCTAAAAAGTAAAATAACCCGTGGGAACGATCAGATTCCTACGTTTCCTCTGAAGGACTGTCTTGCAGCGGTATCAGAGTCACTAGTAACTCTGTTTAACGTTATACTTACTATACATACCTTTCCCTATGGTTGAAAAATAGTGAGGGTCTGTTCTATTCCAAAAAGTGGTGATCCATCGTATGTGAAAAGTTATGGCCTTATTACAATATTATCAAATATTGCAAATGTATGAAATTTCCTTGTATACATACGTTCATAAAAGTGTTAAACATTTTACTTCCCCATGCCAACATATTTTTGTAGGAAAACATTGAACTGCAACTACTGTAGGATAGCAGGAAAGCAACTGTTATGAATTTGTTGAAATTTACACAATTGTTGCAAATCATGTACAAACATATATCAAGTCTATACAGTGTTCATGGATTCCACGGTAGTATTTGATAAGGTATAGTCAAAAGTTGTTAATAAACATAGTCGTACATACTCGGGTAATAAAATCCTACATTGATTATTTTCTTTATTCACGGGTTAGAGTTATTCGCTTTGAGAATATAAATAAATTCCTTGCAACAAACAGCTTCCAGTAGACTATTTAGACGATCAAATACTAGGTATAAAATATATATCTCCAGCATTATGAGTAAACCTTTCTATCAGTGTAAATCCAAAGTGTAATCTAGAGTCTGTTACTCGAAATGTAAAATAATATTAATTAAATTCAATATATGCTAAAGATATAAAAATATTATACACTGCTATTCAAAGAATATTACACCCAATTTCAAACATTGGTTAAAATATATTACAGAATATGAGTATTTACTGCACATTACTCTGTTACTTGCTTCCTGGATATATCAAGGCTGGCTGGCATATTAGAAAAATGAGACTGCATATACGCGTAATAATATTGCATTGAGATGAAAGTTGTGTGCAATATTGAAATGGAAATCGTCATTGAATCGAGTAAATTTGTCGTGTAGACACCATCGTTGCCAAGATGACATTAACCTTGTCATTTCCATTATATTCTCTTCCCAATAGATATATGTACGCTACTATAAAATAATCTTGCTCACGACAGAAATAATTTGTGTTGTTTTATATTTTTGTATAATAGTTATATATTGTTTTGCTTTATTAATAAGTAAATAAAAAATACAAGACATATAAATTAAGATATTAAATGAAGGCCTTTACAAATAACTGTACTTTAGATTGTATGCCATGATCGTTAGTGAATTTGGAATATTATGGCATGAAGAAAATTTGGAACTTTTGAAAAATTCTTGCCAAATAGATTAATGTTACCAAAATTCCTTCTTGTTAAAGATATCTAGTTTGATTGAATATTTGCGTAATATAAATAGACGATTGTAATCATAAGGAGGATATTTGAAATATAATTAAATAAATTTGTTTACAAAAAATATTGAACAAAATTGTCTAACTCGCATTAAATATACACACACCGTCAAATGTCTTGGCCCCCGATGTTTTGTATTAGTATATATATTTTTTAATATTGTATTTGTTTTTCAAAGTATATTTTTTTTCTAAATGTATCTTTTTCTAATACAGAAATAATTTTTAAAAATTTACTCAATTAAAAAACAAAGAAAAAAATTTGCAATTTTTAAGTAAATTTATTGTGACAAAAATTTACAAAACATATTTTTTAACAAAGTAACCTACAACTCAATAGTCAGTATGACCTCCTCTGCTAATCAGTACATATTGATATGCCTGTGCATTGAAAAAATCAAACGGCTGATAAATTCTTGAGGAATTTATTGTTCCATTCCTCTGTGGCTGCTGCAGCTAACTCTTCCGCATTTTGGGGTGGGTTCATGCATTTGTGAACTGCTCTAGAAACAAAATCCCATATGTTCTCAATGGGATTCATATCTGGGGAATTAGCTGGCCGATCTAATCGGGTAATATCTCCTTATTCAAGTACCTCTTGAACCATTCTTGAGCCACATGGCCTCGCATTGTCGTTCATGAAGATGAAATTGTCATCTAATTTGTCGCGAAGGTGCATAAATAATGGGCCTGATAACACTTTCAATATACACTTAACTTGTCATATTCTGATTTATGGGAATTAACGGAGTACGGCGATTGAACATTATTGCTCTCCAAAACATTACTGTCTCACCATTGTAGGGAGTAACTTCACGGGAAAAATTTAGTCTCTCTTGACGACCTGGCTCTCTCCAGACCCTTTGCCTATTGTCATCACTCACCAGTCCAATTCTGGTTTCATCGAGACACATCGCAACTGCTCCAGAAGCCAATCACTACGTTCCCGTGCCCACTGAAAGCGGGCAGCTCGATGTCGTGGAAGTAGAGTGGGTACCTTTAAAGGCCTTCTTGCACGTAAATTTCCACGATGGAGTCATCTTCGGACTGTAGAGGTCGATATAACAAGGCTAGACGTACCTTAAAAGTGAGCCCTGAGGGTTGGAGCTGGAGCATTTCGGTGTCTACGGGCATATTGAACGAAATACCGATTCTGCCATTCATTTGATACTCCAGGCTGACTACTACGTGGTCCTCTTTCCACTGTCTCTAATTCTTGATACCTATGCACTATTCGCACAACAAAACATCTAGGAATGACTAACTTCTCGTATATCTGATGATTAGAATGTCCAGTGCCATGCAAAGCAATAATTCTTCCCCTATTAAATGTAGAAATCTCATGTCTTGGCATTATAGCGAAAGAAAAGTGTCAAAATCGCTTTACTAAATATACAGTATGAATATTAAAAAAAAAATTATAACTAATTAACAATATTTTATCTAGCAATTTATTTGATCTTGTTTGACAGCTAAATAACTCACCTTTGTTGTCTAGCAACGAAAATAAAATAAACTTAGTTGAAATCTGTAATATACGGGGGGTCTAAGACATTTAACGGTGTGTATGATAAATTCCAATAAAATTTTCTATTTGAAATCATACCTCTAAAGTGAAGTTATACAAAGTAATCTAATGAATATAAAATATTTAGTTTTCAGTATATCGATCAATTTTGTATAAGATAAAAGTAACTGAAAATGTTAATTTTATTTTCGAGTAGTAATATTTTTATCATTGAACTTTCTTCAATTTAACTTAGAAGTGGAAGTAAATTTAAAAAAATTATTTCTAACATTGTCAATTTTATTCTCGAGAAGCAATTTTTTTTTATTATTAAACTTCCTTCAACTTAACTTAGAAGTGCAGGTGAATTTTTAAAAAAAATTTCACATTGTCAATTTTATTTCTGGGCAGCAATTTTCTTTTACCATTGAACGTTCTTCAATCAAATTTAGAAGTGGAAATAAATTTAGAAAAATAATTTCTGACATTGTCAATTTTACCCCTGAGTAGCATTTTTTGTATTATTAAACTTTCTTTCTATTTAACCGCGAAATGGTGGGAAATAAAAAAATGTCTGACAATGTCAATTTGTAATTTTATTTTCAAATAGAAGTTTTTTGTTATTGAACTTTCTTTAATTAAACTTGTTTGAAGTTTGTATCTAGTTGTTATAGTGAAACAACATAAGCTACATGCTATACCTATAACTATCTAAGATAAATAATACATATATTATTAGACAAGACAATTTCAAAAAGGTAAAAAATTCTGTCAAACCAAACGATATTCTCTATTTTAGCTTTTCTATTTCTAGACAATTAAAATAAATTTTGTAATATGCATGCCAACGTGCAACAATGTATATTAATATCAAATCTTCCAGTTATTACATCCCGTGAAAAATTGATCAGATAGATTGATATCACAAACACCCTAATTTATATCGCAAGACATCGCATATTGGAGTAGGTTGGAACCTTTAGTGCGAAGGTAACTGATTTAGTTTTCCACAAAACACCAAAACACTATACACTACACTCGATGAAAACTCCGAGTGAGTTTTAATCATCTCCAGATGATGCCAACTTTGTTGGCGAAACGCGCGTCGATTGTAGTGTACATTATTTTAGTGTTTCGTGGAAAACAAAGTGAGTGATAATTTAGGACATACTAATGAATCATTTATACTTATGTACTATAATAATTACCTTCAAGTTGGGTAGAAGGGGAGTGGAAGAAGGGGATACCTTTTAACATAAAGTTAAATACTTTTGTTTTACTGTTTTACTTTATTAAGTCTACATTAATATCGCTAACATAAAAATAATATATTGTATCCTCTGTTACAATATCATGTAATGGTACATAAAACAGCTTGAACATAAAATTAACGACTTTATTAATAAACATTCCCACGCTATCCAGTAGTATGTATATACTTAAGAATTAATGTATTGCATCAATAACTAATATGTTTATTAAATTTAATAATTAATATCTTTGGAAAAGTAAATGTGTTCGAATAATTTAAATGTCTCATTTAAATTATTCGAACAATGCAGAGTATATTAATGATTATTTCACTTATAATGAATAAATGATGTATTTATTAATATACTTGACATTTTAAAACGGTAGGAGTTTTGGGGAAAGCTATACAATCCATCGATATATTTAAATACAAATATATGCGTATATATATTTTAAAAAGATACAAAATTACACTGTTGGTTATCATAAGATCTAAAACATATATAATGTGTATATATCATTAATGCATAGCTAAAGGTTGGACTGAATAAGCTATATTTCTCATTCTGAAATTGAAATATTGATTTTAGTAGACTGATTCCTGTTGCAGTAGCACGGTTCATGTTATTTTATCAATTTTCGATTAAATATTCGAACACAATTTATGACAAATTTCAAACTGTCCGCAATTTATTAAGGAGAAAGGGCAAAACAGTTGTTTCTAAGGTATACAATTAAATTATATAATGCTGACTTAGTTTTCCAGAAAACACCAAAACAGTATATAATACACTCGACGTGCGCTTCGCCAAGAAATTTGGCACCATCTGGAGATGATTAAAACTAATCTTATGCTAACAATGTATTCTATTAATACCTAAATTATTACTGTTGCTCAGTGAGTCCTGACCGTAACGGTAGCGGCTCATTGAACTAGGACTTTCACGGTTGCGACCCAGTGAGCCGGAGTAACTAACGAATAAAGTGGGCTATGTGGAATAGGCCCTCTGTCATTATACATACTATTTTTATACTTTTCAATTTCTAAAAATACTTGCATAATAAAGCAATAGATTAATATTGGGTAACAATGCAATATTAATCTGAATGGACTAAATGCTTAGAATTTAAACAATATAGTTAATAATCACTAAATTTGTTCATCCTAAAATCAGCATCATATTCGCAATGTGCGTCTCTGGCTAGCCAAATGGCGTTATTCAGTTTTTTATTTTCAATTTGAATATAGCAGCTATCTTAAAATTAGATGACAGCGCGATATAAAATTTGTGGCGTTATTTTTGTACTTGTGACTTTTTGAACAGACTCTAAACATCGAGTTGTCCTATAAATCGAGCTAGATTAATAATGACATGAATATAAATTTAGATGTTGTTCAAGGTATTGTGGTAAGAACTTTTGACATAAATTGTATTGCAACACATATTTAATCGTAAGACGTTCACTAAGTTTTTCCAAGAACATACATTTTCGGTACCATTACGTATCGGTAACGGTACCAGAACGGTATCATTTTATAGTAAAGAAAATTTAATTAAAAGAGAAAAATCATTTCGGTGTACAAAAAAATGTTCCATATGCAAGTGAGAACAAACCTGCTCTAAGAGAGGTCAAAAAGTTTCCCTATTACAATTGTATGCCCACCGTATTCTCAAATTATATCATATTTATTATTTTATAAAATCTTTGCTGTTTTAACTTACAGTTGTGGGAAGAATTATTTTTATTCTTTTACTGATTTAACTTAGATTTAGAAAAGTTTCTCATTTTAACTATTTTATATTTTAATAACGTAACTCCCTAGGATATGTTATAACATTTTCTTGAGACTCGCCAATATAAAAGATTGATCATTGAATAGATTTTTAATATTACTATTCTCTTTATTTGATGCAATTATCATTTGATATAATTTGTTTCAGCATCTTACATTAAAATATGCAAGAAGAATGATCCTGACTTAGCACAATGCATAATAGATTCCGTATACGCACTTAAGCCGAAACTGGTAGAAGGAATCCCTGAACTTGATGTGCCCTCAATTGAACCTCTTCCACTGGATAGGGTAGAACTACGAAGTGGACCATCTAATGCCAAAATTGATGCCAACATTACAAATCTTAGAGTATGGGGACCATCCAGTTTCCAAATTTTAGAACTTAAGTAAGTAAAATTGTCACATGTCTACTTATCGTCATCATGGAGATGACTTCATCAAATTATCTTCCCGAAAAGTCTGTACAAAACTTTATCTCATAATAAGTATTATAATTATTATAATGTAACAAAATTTAATGTTACGATGAGGTCTATCAATATAGTAATTTAATTTCTTATAGACATTTATGTACGAACCATGGAACAGTTTGAAATCTAAATTTGAGAAGTATAAGACACGATATGAAAAATACGCCATAAAAAATTCAGTAATAAAAAATAAGTTATGTATTTCAAATATATATATAATATTAATGAGCATAAATACGATATAAATAAATAATAGCAATGAGATGACCAAAACTTAATACATAATCTAATTGCATTAGTTTGCAAGTTATCATTAGTCTACAAAATAAGAGTAATTTTTTAGCGGCCTCCTTACTGCAATGATAGATGAAGTCCGCACAGAAGATAGTAATTGCAATATTCTGCCATAAAGGTTATTATAACTATACGGATTTTATTGTCATTTCCGTTGTGGGAGAGGGTGTGCAGTATCTAGTAGACTAGTGTAGTACCTCCATCATTATTCACCCTGGGTGGTACCTTCATATATCCAGTTGTCTTTGTGATTTCAAAATGGTTCTACCACCTCTATTAGGTTTAAACAAATTTTATTTAAAAATTCGTGAAATTCGTGAAGTAAAATACGGAGGAGGACTATATCATATTAAAAGAAGTATTAAAAAATCTTTACCAAATAATTATAAATCTTTAGTTACTGAGACCATTTGTTGGTCAAGTATGTTCTATTATTTAATGCTAGTCATAATTTTTGTGTGAAGAATGCATCTTCCAGATATTCTGTTAAAATTCACTCCCAACAATAAATTTTTAAGAAAACTTAGTGTAAATTATGAAAAATGGGTGTAAATCTTCCCTTCGCTAATATAGAGCTTTGGTTGGGATGCGGGAGCCCAACAATGAAAAACTGGGCTTATCAGTGTAAACGATATTTTGGATAGTTTCGTTTGTCTTCTATTTTCCCCATCACTATCTTACGTAATTTCGTGTGACGGATGTGGTCTAGGAGTAAAATGGCAGCCAAAAATCTTTCTGAGTTTATAAGAATGATAACTATTCTTTTTTAGCATCCATCTAACTATCGCGACATTCAAATTTACTGCATCAGCAATTTGCTAGTTACAAACTACCAGTTGTACAAGGGCTGTAGAAAAAACTATGATTTCCAACATTTCTATATTATTTTTAGATACAGTAGCCTGTTTGTTCTGTCGGACTTAGAACACTATGGTGTTCGAAATTTAGAATAAATCTGTGTTATATATGTAAAACATATGTATATATGTGCTTACACGTTGTTCTGAGAAATGGCTAGGACTTTCATTGCAGCAACAAAAAGTAGTTTTGATTATCAAGGACTGATTAAAATTGTTTAGTTCTAATCAGCTACTCATGATGTCAACTTGATTGTGGAAACACGTGTCGAGTAAAGTGTACTTTTTAGTATTTACATTATTATTTTGAATAAGCTACTGAGGTCGGTCAGTTACAAGATAATTAATTACTTCCTGTTAACATAACTTCAGCGAACTGATATTGTGAGTTACTTAGTAGCCCCTCGTCATTCAGATTTATTACTCTAGAGTTTACTCTTCTAAACCTACTTAGGGAAATAAGCATTAATAGTCCCTGTAGAAATTGAAGTTCCAAATTGAGATGAAACATACTATATTAACAGGATAGACCGTGGAACATATTTTATGAATTTACCATGGGCCCTAAATAAATATCATTAGGATGTTGAAGTCTATGAAACAATACAACATACTAAAAATTTCGTTTTAACGTAAATATATTTCGAACCAACGATAAATACACCATCAAATATTCTCAGATATTAGTTTTTTAACTCGAGGTTA
This sequence comes from Rosalia funebris, assembly GCA_037954035.1. NCBI lineage: Eukaryota > Metazoa > Arthropoda > Insecta > Coleoptera > Cerambycidae > Rosalia > Rosalia funebris. Next base: position 16,637,795 of record JAZFAV010000016.1, on the reverse strand, counting down.
CTGGATAGGAACTTCTAAAGTAAAGGAACTTTTAAAGTTCCTTTACTTCTACTAGATTAGATAGACTCCTCGTATATTTATTTGTCCAGTATATGTTGTAGGATCCTCAATATACTTATTACACCTTTTCTCTTGTTTTAGACCCAATCTAGCGAAAAACAGATTTGCATTCAGAATTTTACTACCACACTTGTACTTTAAGGGTGATTACGATATGGACTTGAACATACTTGTGCTCAAATACAAAGGACAAGGAGAAATTACTGGAAATTTCAGTAAGTATAAGTTGAGTTGCAATTTATTATTTTATATCGTTTTAAGCTTATGTTTCGATGTGGAGGAGAATGAATATATTTTTACATCTTATTTAGAACTTATTAGAGCCTACATTCATTTCCTCATCATACACTACTCCTTATTACTCTAAGCTCTTAAAACTGTTTATAACTTTTATCCAGTCTTATTTCTTTTGGCTTTTCTCAGCAAGTAAAATGTTCAAATGTATGGGTCAGAGCTGCAGGAGTCATACGATGGCACAACAGAACAAATAATTTTATGTAATTCTTATACGATTACGTGGTTGATGATTAATGCATACGTATACTTCCAGTTTCCTTTCAGTTTTTGATTTCATTCTAGTAATACCTAATATATTTTCTACAATACTAATTAGTCTAAGACTGCCATCTGTTCTTGTTAGATATAGTTTATTTCATCTTCTCTAAAACACCGGACATATCTTTTTGAACATCAGCTGCGGGTAATATTGTTTACATTCCTCGTAACTCGTTCCTCTAGTTATTTGTAAATTAAACGTATGCATATTTTCTTGTAATAAGAGTTTCCAGCTGCTATATTGAAGGGATGAAGAAATATACGAGTACCTCTTACTCAGAGTTTATTAATTATCAATCTTGATATTCTAAATAAATATCATATATTCCGAGAAGTCAACATACCGAGAAGTCAAAATAAATTCGATAATGTTTTTATTGTGGAAATAACAAAAATGCTCGACCAGATCTATTTTTTTTTCATTTATTTTGTTTATGCGCAGTTTTTGATATATATGTAATTTTTGGACGTCATCGAACTTCGTTAGAAATTATCACTTTTATGCCTCAATAGTATTTGGTCTGCTAAGATATAATTCGAGTTTAAGGTAACTCCACGAAAAATACTTTAGCCGAGTTATATCCGATGATCTAGTTGGACTGAACTCCTCCTCCATCAATCCTCTTACCGGAAAAAAATGGCGTTTAAATAATTATGTTCATTATGTTGGTACTACACTAATTGTCTGATATTTGGAAATTTTTCATTATTTGGATAGTGCGCCACAAGTATAGGAAGGAGGAATTATACATGTTGTATACACTCATTAATTCATTTTTGCATTGATGAATTCGTCAATGGGCAAAATTGCCGAATTTGTATCCTCAACCTCTCACTGTTTGTTGTAAATTATGGTCTGAAGGAATCGGTGGACCATTTTCTTTTGAAAACGAGGCAGGTAATGGCATTAACGGCAAATGGCTAACGCTATCGTAACATAATAACCCAGTTCCTTGTACCTTAATTAAAAGACGTTGCCCTTGAAGATATGCGGTTTTATCAGGACGGTGTCATTTGCCATACCACACGTGAAAAATTGACGGTCTTGCACTAGTCTTTTCCTGGTCGTGGCGTTTCCCGTTTTGGTGATCAAAATTGGCCGCCACAATGTTACGATTTAATACCTATGGACTTTTTATTGTTGCGTTTTCTGAAATCGCAGGTTTATGCCAACAAATGCAACAACCATACAAGCATTGAAGGCCAAAATGAAATGCCGGATCAACGAAACACCGCCACATTTATGCAAAGCTGTTATTGAAAATTTCGCCAGAAAAATACTCGTGTGCCAACAAAGCCGTGCAGGCCATTTACCAGATGTGTTGTTCCATACATAATTTCCAAATATCTACATTATAAATCTATAAATATTTCAATACTCTGCTACAGAAAACCATGTTATATTTAGAATTTACATCTTAGACTTTTATTATAACACCCTTTAGTAATTTAGCCAAGTTGACATTTTTGACACCACAAATGTTAGTCTATTACCAAGAAAGTAAATATAAAATACTTGTAGCATTCTAATACCAAATTTTCATTTTCAGCCGATTACCATTGCGACGTATTAATGAAGGGCCACATAGTTAAAAAGAATGGCAAGAACCATTTGGAATTCGAAAAATTCCGAATTGATTTGAATGTCGGAAAGAGCTACTATCACTTGGACAATCTTTTCAACCAAGAACGAACTCTTCAGAGAGCCACGAATGACGTTATCAACGATAATTCTGATCTATTTACGAACGAAGTAAAGCCAACCCTCGACAATGGTTTAGCGAATATATTTACAAGAATTGCAAATTCAATTACTTCAAAGTTCACATATGAGGAGCTATTTCCAGAATCATAGATTTATAGTTAACATTCGGTATTATATTTGTATTACTATTTTTGTGATGTTATTTGGTAGTTATAATATAGGAATTAAAGTTTTGTGCTTATATTTATATGTCATATGTATGGATAAGAATTGGGTTATATTCTCAAATGTTAGTTTATTAACATTGGTGCAAATGATTCTTGTGACTACTAAATTCTATATTGTCAGAGTATCGGAACTAAAAATTTGGCAGTGATAGACAAATTGGTATATAAATAATTAGTTTATTTATAATCTATTTTAATAAATAACAGTTTAATTATATCAAAAGACATTACATCTAATCATTTTAATATTTTACATTGACTGACGAAACTGATGACTTTTAATTTCATTACAGCTTGGAATAAAACTGAAAGGTTTTTAATTAAAAAATATAAATGTTACGTTTTGCTTTCTTTCTACTCCGTTTATTTAAATAATATCAAACGTAATTGTCTACCCTCTTCATAACAAGCAAATATGGGCAACATTTTTCGTATAGCTTTGTAGTGGCGTGTATCTGAAGAAGGCTGGCTCGTGATTGATGTAGGCTTGCCAGTTAATTTACAGAATAAGCGTTGAATTTTTCAAATCATATACAGGTTATATAGTGCGACGATAAATAGATGTGGATACAATATGATGCAATTATGAATACCCCCAGTAAAGGAACCTTCATGGATTTGATATTATTTGGTAGATTATTAGTCACCTTTCAGTTTGACGGTTTTATCGGTATGGTTCCTGTATTGGCTTTTTCAACATCTCAACGTATGAGAGAACGATATTGAAGGTAAGCGGATTGATTTTATCACTTATTTCTGTAAAAAAAATATTATTAGCCGATAGGCTAATTGTATATTAGACTGATTAGACTACGTGTATCTTTGAATTAATATTTTTGGCGTTATTTTTTGATTTTTGGTTTACATCCACGTTTTAGTTTACATCCAAGTTTGGTTTATTCACGTTTTAGTTTACATCCACGTTTTGCTTTAATCCATGTTTTGGTTTACATCTACGGTTTGCTTTACATCCATGTTTTGGTTTGCATCCACGTTTTGGCTTACTTTTATGTTTTGGTTTACATCCATGTTTTAGTATATATCCACGCTTTGGTTTCCATACACGTTTTGCTTTACATCCATGTTTTGCTTTACATCCATGTTTTGGTTTACATCCACGTTTTGGTTTACATCCACGTTTTGCTTTAATCCATATTTTGGTTTACATCCACGTTTTGGTTTACATGCATGTTTCAATTTACATCCACGTTTTGGTTTACATCCACGTTTTGCTTTACATCCACGTTTTGCTTTACATCCATGTTTTGGTTTGCATAAGCGTTTTGGCTTACTTTTATGGTTTGGTTTCCATCCACGTTTTGATTTACATCCATGTTTTGGTTTACATCCACGTTTTGGTTTACATTCACGTTTTGGTTTACATTTACGTATGTATATATTCTATTTCATGTTGCCTTTTATATTTTTTTCAAACTGATGGAAATAAAATGACAAAACGACCACTAAACATAAAAGTAATCCATTCAATACTGTTTCGTGATTTATATTTACAAAGCGTATCCAATTTCGCGACATTCATTTGCACTGTAAAGAGAAAACTTTAATTCGTAAAATTAACATCGTACTTGGAAACTGCCTTCAATATCTTTTTAAAAATTGTGTTTAGTTTGACATCCTTCCTTCAATTTTTTATAAAATCTATTAAAGTTGATATTAGCATACGATAAAATTGTTTATATAGCGTCTTCATGTAAAAGGTTAGTAGCAGAGTCACGCAAGAGGTCACTTTTCAAACGTTTTCATATATCCCAATTTTGTTTTATTTACATTAAAAGTTAATTTTCGGTTAATGGAAAACAATGAATTTAAATAGCAAATATTAAACTAATACAAGTAAAAGAAGTACCAGATATATTTAAAGAGTTTTTGAAATAAATGCTCAATATATGTAATTTCATTTTTACATATATTTAGTACAATATCCTATTGAAAAACTCATCTCTGATCCATTCAAATGTTTCTGCTTAGATGTCAAGTAGCGTCATGATAATAAATCTACGGATATTAGATCTAGAGATGGAGCGGGCCACTTTCATTGTACCCCGACGTATGAACGGTATTGGAATATCGATCAATGAGATAAACTCTTATTGCACGATAATAGTGTAGAAGAGTACCATCCTCTTGAAAAATTATTTGCAAATTTCGAAATTCATCAAGATATTCCTCTAGAATCTCGAGCATTAGAAACTTAATGGCATCTGTAACATGTCGAAATACGTCCATTAAATTTCGACTTAAAAACACAAAACCAATTGTGTGATTATCCAAGATTCCTGTCCACACGTTGACTATTTCTTCTAATATAATTTCACAAAATCGAAGTCTGCGATTGCTGTCGTCTCCTATGACGATTAATTAATTATAAACCATTTGTAATTTGTAGGGATGAAACTTTTATTTAAAACCCTTTGCAGATTTTCTTCAGAAACTCCACAAACACCTGCAATCTGAAATGTAGATTGTATGAAATGACGACTGTTTCGACGACAATATTTATTTGTTGGTTTTCTGTTATGCCTGAGTATCCAGTTTTTTTTAATCCTCAATAATATCTATTTTCTGAAGTCTCTGCGATATCTGCAATAAATATTCTCTAGGTACAGGGCGATCGAGATATCTTTCATTGAAAATTCCTTCAGCTACATGTAAATTTCTTCAGTTTCGTGAATAATTAGAATCCCGTTAACTTTATCTTTTATAGTACGAATCTATCAGAAATATGAAAATTTTTAAATGTAAAACAAAACAAATCAAAGCATAAAATAAGACACAAAATACAAAACAAATCACAAAACAAAACACAAAACACAAATGAAGGCAAAACACAACACAATACTAAACACAATGTAAAACAAAAAAAAACAAAGCAAAACACAAAGCAAAACACAATTTTGCGTGCTTTCTGTCAGAACAAACTGGCACTTAACTTTTACAAAGAGGCGCTATTTAAACAGTTTGATGGTATGCCAATATTAAATTTAATTGATTTTGTGACAAATCAAAATAAAAGCAAAGTTAGAATATATGTTTGAAGAAACTTCCAAATGAGGTATTACTTGCACATTGTTGTTATTTAAAAATAATTTTCAAAATGGCGTTTCAATTCCATCTCTTTGATTATAATATGTGTTAAGTCTAACATTAATTTTACATGTTAATGTATGTATGACAATTTCTGTTTTTTTTTTAAGTTCTCCCATTCCAATCTTAATGGAGAAGGAAAGAAATGTAGACATTCACTATATAAACAGACAACATTATTTAAATACCCGGTGTAAATTATATGTAGGAATAGCATTTGGCTAAAGTTTGCTTAACACATAAGTTTGTGATTATTTATTTTAAAGCATACTGATCCACAATATATATATTTTGTATTTTATCGTGCAAGAGAAAAGTCAATATTATTATTATTTACCAGGTTACTGGCACAATAGTTGCGAATTAATTAAGGACAGTTCCCGATTATAAAACATATTTGACAATTTTGTATTAAACTAAAACTTACCCTTTTACTCCGCAGTTTATTTCACCTGTTTATCATTTTCTTCCATATAATTATCATCTTCGAGCAGCGGCCTAAAAATGTAAAACTAAATTGCTTTTATTAAACAGAGGTATCAAAACAGATCGCATTTTTCGCGCTAGAGCCCGACGAAGAGAGTTTTTGTTTGGGGTTCCCTGGCGCTATCGGCGAGATGATTAATAACCTAAGATGTTGGCGAGGAGATCGCGTTCCTCCCGAATGCAGACCCTCCTTTTTGCCGCTTTCACAAAACCTCAATTTTCTTTTTGCTCATCTAAATTGACGTCGCCGACCGAATTACACGAAACCATCCAACTCTTTTTATAAACGCATTTACTTTCATGAGCATGCACGACTATTTAGATTTGCCGATTTATTCCTTGTCTGCGAACAAATCAGTTCTATATACGTTATAACGCTTTTGTTGCCTATGTATTATTCTTTTCGAAAGCGCGGTTTTTGGCTATTGAAATGTAAGAAGATGGTAATTGTACATTCTTTTTATCGTTGAAGTACCCTACCTAGTATTCCTTCAGACAAAATGATATATTTATAATCATTAACTACATGATTGGAATTAAGATTTCTGTCTAAGGTAACATGGAACATATGTAACAAATTTGGAGAGATCTCACAAGAACAACCTACCTGACATAAGTATAATACTCCATGAGTTTTACAAAATTTTCATTACCGTATCTGATACAGTTCTAAACAGTATACGAGTTATGTAATATAGAAATACACGTTTATTGTATGAAAATATAAAAACATATTTTATTCAAAGTATTGCCCATTCCTAGTGATACATTTCTCCCATCTCTCTGACAATTTGTGAATTCCATGCCAAAAAACTTCTTGCTCTTTTAAGGCAAACCAGTCATCGAGCCATTTTCGTACATCTTCGTAAGAAGTGAAGCCCTGCTCAACAAATGCATATCCCATCGATACAAATGAGAAGTAGAAATCCGACGGAGCCAAGTCTGGTGAGTAAACCGAATGCGAAAATATTTCTCAACTAAATGTCTCAATCGTTTCCTTGGCCGGTTTTGTTGTGTGTGATGGCGCATTATCATGAAGCAAAATCACTTTGTGTTGCCTTTTTTGATATTCTGGTCGTTTTTCACGCAAAGCTTGACTCAAATTAATCATTCGTTGTCGGTAACGTTCAGTATTAATGGATTGGTCAGGTTTTAGCAGCTCATAATAGATCACACCCTTATAATTCCACCATACACAGAGCCATTGTCTTCCGTCTATAGCGATTTGGCAGTTGATGTCGATAGTTGGCCTGGAGCTACCCATGATATTTTACGCTTAGAATTCTCAAAATATATCCACATTTCATCTCCAATCATAATTCTATGGAGAAATAATTTTCTTCTGTACCTGGCAGCAGCATTTCGCAAATGTTTTTTCGGCTTTCCTGATGTCTTTCATTCAATTCATGTGAAATCCATTTTCCCATTTTCTGGATCTTTCCCATGGCTATCAAACATATGGAGATGGCTTCTGGTGTCACATTTAATTGATCCGCGAGTTATTGTTGCGTTTAAGCGTCACTCTCATCCAACAATGTTTGCAATTCGCTATCATCAAACATTTTCGGTGTCTTCCATGTTCTTCGTGTAAAGCAGTGTGATTTACCAAGAGCATGCTCACCGTAGGCTTCAACAAGCCTTCGATACGATTCTGCACCAGTTTTCTTCAAATGGTAACAGAAAATCAATGCTGTCCGCAAATCGTAATTTCCAAACATAACATTCGATATGTTCAGCGCTCTTAAAAACGATGTTGTTGTATGAAACTTGTACTGTTGTGAGATACAAACCTTTATCAGATGTCAAAACAAGAAAATGACACCAATGACGTGGTATGATGGTAACTGCATTAGCAGCTAGGCTATGTATGGGAAAATTCCGGTTTCATATTTACATACCTGGTACAAGATTTAAACGTATGCCATACCATATACTCAGAAAAATATTTGATACTTCAATGTTCCTTTTTTCTATCATCGGTTACAGAGTCAGATATTCGCAGATATATTTTATGACTTAAAAGCTCAGCCTTCCTTGATTATTACGTTTAAAATAGTTACGCGATTCCTTGTTGCACCACTTACCCTGCTCTTTAACCTGTTGGTAGAAGAAGGTAGTTAACCAGATTCTCTTAAAACGGATTCTCCATATACATAAAAAGGAGGATACTGATGTATCCTCCTTTTTATGTATATGATGTATTGGATAATTTTCGACCTATTGCTACCAACCCTATAATTTATAAAATACGTGAAATTATTTTAAAAGAAAAACCTTCGTATGTAGAAAAGCTATAAATTTTATAGCCCTCACACCTTTGGATTTAGGAAAGATTTATTCACAATAATAGCTTTCATAGCACAAATAAATGACGTTGTTGAAGGACTTGATTATAAGATGAACATATATGAAACTGTATGCAGTTTAACCAAAGTTTTTGATTGCGTAAGTTTAGATATCCTAAGAATAAAGCTTGCATATTTATAGTAGAAAATTAAAACTTTTTTCATTCCTATTTAAGTAATAGTTTCATTCCTATTTCTTTTTTCGTATAATTATTATTATTCCTAGTGATATCTACTTAATTCCTACTTAGGTAATAATACTGAAGTAGCATTGAATGTTCTGACTCCTGCTATGTTTTATTATCCGCAGAAGGTGTACCGCAAGGATCAGTTTTAGGTTCAGCACTATTTATTATCTATATAAACGATTCATCAATTGCTATTGAGGATAATTCTTGTATACTTTGCTGATACCAATTTGCTGGCTCGAGGAGCTGGGGAGGCGACTAAAAAAATTTAACTTTTGCAAATACCTGATTCTTTTTTAACAAATTAAAATATAATATGAAGAAAATAAAATACGTCTCGATAGCCTCTGTTCTAAATTAAACACAGAGGTATTTGTTATAAGAAAATTGCGCTATCTGTAAATAATAACGTCATGGAAACAATTTATTTATCTTTACTTCAAAGTCGTTTGACGTACGGAGTCTTATAAGGAAGCTAGAGCACAGCTCAAAAGGCATTTATTTTATAGAAGTTTGCGGTTCGTCTCATTGAGAGTGCAACGATCTACACTCCAAGCTGAGAACTGTTTAGAAAATATAAAGTTCTACCCCTGGCATTCTTGTACCTACTGATGTTACTTCTGCTATTGTACAAAAATTTGTACAATACATAAACAAATTTCAACATATAGCAGCATAATACAAGACATGCTACAGATCTAATAAAACCGCTATAAATATTACATACTACACAACAAAATAATCTAAAATACGTCTCTACAATAAATTTGAACAATACATCTAAAATAATAACCAAAATGAATAATAAGAATATCACATGTAAAACTTTTCCCCTGTACTTTCTGACACCTTACAAATTTCTTATTTGTCAAATGATTTTACAATGCTGGTGAATTTTTAAAACTTACAATAGTTTGAATGTAGATGGCTGCCAAGTGATGAGCCAATTACTTTCTTTTAGGAATACGCAGGTATGCAGATAATTTCCTTAATTAGAGATTTTTTTAATTAACTAGTACATCAGTTTATAATTTTTAACATATTTTTTGTTCGTATTTCTTTTGCATTAAATTGTTTTTCGCGACTTATTTCATCGATATCCCAAAGTATATCTGTTGATTTCGATCTGAAATTTTCCATTTCCCGTGTGAGACACCACCCACCATAGGCCTGATTGGATTATTCCCACCAGCTTAAGTAAGAGTGAATTAATAAGAAGTTAAATAAGACTGAGTCAAACCTATTTTCCATTTTTTGCTGTGCATACATTACCTAAAATTTGGAGTAAAATTTGACACCAATTTCACGCCAAACGGGATACATATAGGGACAGTTTTATGTGAAACTGCTGTTGTTGCTGTACAGTGAAGGACAATATCACCTTTTGCCTTTAAAACGAAATATATTTTAATACATTTTTCTTTTTAATATGAAAATTTAATTTATTTATTACACAGATGAAATATTGATGTATATCATATGTAAGTGCTAGTGCAAGTTCAGAAAATATTTATATTTGCGCGAACAATGCAACCAAATTCCTAACATATTTCAAATAATACTTCCATTATCAATCTTTCTAATAAAATATTTTGGTCCTATCATAATGTGAAACTTCCTCCGGTTTAACAAATAATAAATGTGCTTCGATGATATCCGGATACCTTAGGATATTTACTAATAATTCTTCTTATAATGAAGAGATTTAATCCTTTTTGAAAATAATATAAACAGTTGTAAAACTCTATAACGGACTATTCCGCACATAGAATATCTTTACCTTGAAATTAAGTTGCCGATAAAAAATGAACGGAGACAGAAATGCAGAATATGTGTTTTATGCGACAGTTTTACTTTTTTCAAATAGTCCACCATCGTGCTTTCTTATGACCCATGGACAGGGTGGGGTGTATACTATCCACCTCAAATCAACAGATGTCGTCTGGTAGACGTCCCTAAATAGAGTCAGTCGAAACCCGATCGATCCCACACGATTTAATCGAGTGATCGTGTTAACAAAAAACATTTCTGAAGTAGTCCATCATTGTGCTTTCTCATAATCCATGTACATAGTAGAGTGTGCTCTATCCACCTCAAAATCAATAGGTGTAGTTTGGGAGACGTCCCCGATCAGAATCAGTCAAAACCCGGACGATCCGACACGATTTAGTTGAGTTATCGTGCTAACAAGTTTTAAAATGCCAATAAATTATAATGTAAATAGTGTTGTTACAGTAGTAACGTCAATCAAGAACCCCATTCTTGAATTTATTATTTAATAATTGGGATTATTCTTGATAAGATTAATGCGGTATTATTAGAAAGTCTTATTTCACTATTTCTGGTATAAGACTGGACACCAATTATACTGATATTAAGTTTTATACCAGAAATAGTGAAATTTTAAACAATTTTCACGCCATTAAATGTAATTAAGTTTTACCATGGCAGATTTTCAGCAGCGTATATTTCGTTGTTCTCTCAGCTACATGACACATTAATTGTGACATCGAACGCCTCGATTTGAAGTACAGAAATATCTCGATATTAAGGAACCACTAACAGTAATAGCTTTACCATAGTTAAACACAAAAGCTGCAATTTCCAATGCGATTAGACTCCACAATGTGATATAGAAATATGACGAACTCCAGCATGCCTCACTTGAGCGAAAAGGATATGGCTGCCGTAATGGGTCCACAATTCCACACATTAGCTGCTACTTGACCGCGGAATTACCTATGCATACGGATATAATTGCCACGCTGCACTAGGTCTAATAACGTTGGAGCTGCTGGTAAGTTTGTGTTTGAATAGAAAGCATCTCGTTGTTGGTGCGGACGGATTATTTGCAGTTACAGTTTCTGAGAAGATTAACTTAGTTATCCATTAATGCGGTGTCGTATGGTAGTTAATTTAAATGAAAAAGTAAATTTACAGTCTATTATTATTATCTCACTACAGGAACTACTTAATATATTATTGAATGACAGATTTATCAAAAACAATGTGCTAAAATGACTAAGATATTTATAATTACATATAAAGTGTATTTTTATATGTCTCCTAGTTTGAAATTTAAGAATATATTGTCAAATTCAGTATAAATTTTATAGTGATAAACTCAGACAAAAAAAAACACATCAGAATGTGATTAGAACTAATTATATCATCAGAAAATGTTTAAAATGTTCAACTTCTATTATGTGTTGACCTTTTATTACATATTATAGATAGAACGATAATGTACGGCATTGTAATAAAATTTCGCCATTTGACTCGGTTAAATGACAACTGACAAATTTTTTTCCAGGACTTCATTCGTTATATGCCATCATCGAGTAGGGTTCCTCATGATATACTTCTGGGTCTATCTCCTCTTGTACCAAAAGAGTTCCAGTTACTTATATTCCTTGCTATGCTATTTTAGGTGCACCGACGTCTAGAATCAATATTAATCATTTCTTGTTTCTTATTTGTCTTGTACTCTTTCTGAGTAGAAGTCCATTCTACTTATGACGTCATTAGTAAGTCCAGACATAAACGAGCATTAACTTGAATATTGCTGTTGAATAGCTTAAATTTTATTCTATCCTCATAGATTCTGGATCACCAAATTGTCACACAAAGTACTTTTTAGGCTGTTATAACCTTTAAGTACTATAACATTTAAGATTATATAGCTAACATCCTATTCTATATATATATTACCTCTGTGTAAACCATAATGCAATCGAGATGTAAATGCTAAATCTCCCAACAGATCATTTGTTTATAACTATGTCTCTTTAGGTGCTTAATTATTTTCGTGTTAATTCTTATTCAATCTGTATTGTCAGTATTGATCTTTAGTCTTACTTTTCGAGATTCCTTGTGTACTTATTCAAGTTTTCGTTTAATCTTTTGGCAATTATGCAGTACTATATCTGTTGGCCTGTTAGTTCGTAGCTGACACCTTCCCCTTCAGAGTAGAACAGAATCAGTACAGTATTCAACAGAGTAGGTGATACCACAGACAGTATTCGTGGATGTAATCTTTTCATCTATTTTACCCATCAACTACATAGCTTTACGATATAACAACTTTATTAAATTTACAACTTTACCTTAGAAGTCTATATATTTTAAGATATTCCAAAGATTTCTAATCTTCCACTGAAACTCTCAGTATATATCTGTAGCTTTCATTACATTTCTCTTGGTCACTCATCCTATTATTGTCCTTTTTTATTTTCCATTCTATGAAACCCTTTTTCAATTCATGCATGAAAACTATTAAATAGATAATATGTTTTGATATATTAAAATTTTCTACATGACTTTATCAATTATTAATATAAATAAGACAATATAAAACTGTTTAAAATAAATAAATGAAAAAGTGGGCCAAATTAATTTCTTTAGTTCTTAAATTTCCTGTAAAAGAAGAGAAAATCAAGTATATTATTAGTAGTAGAACAGACACCATACGAAACATCAATTAGAAGATGATATCTATCAGTATTCTATATGGTAATAGATGCTGTCGCCCTGAATAGGAACACCTTGTTTTCTATAGGAAATTATATATAAATAAGTTCAAAAAGTGTATAAGACCACTATTATCTATTTGAACTTTAGATAATGTATATGACGACGCTAAATTAAAAGACAAATAAACATGTATAAACTATCAAACAAAACTAGAATATTAAAAGAAAATATATATTTTAGAATAAAGACTGCATTAAACTTTTCATTTGACTATGAGCGACACAATTGTAGATGCTGCTCTACATAAAATCTTTAGAGAAGAAGGAATATCATAGAAGATCACTAGAATAATTAAAGAACTACACACAGATGTAATTTACATTTTTCACAACGGTAAATCTAGCAACAGTATGGTAAAAGATCCATTAAAATCCATTCCCATTTATTCTCTCTTTCACCCTGCGATCACCTGTAGATATATGCTTTACTGGTGAAATCGGAATTTTCCTTTTGATTATTATTATTCTACTAAGCTCTTCTCTTCTCTCTCCTTGCTTTTCGTTTCTCTATTGCTTGGAATGACATATGTTATTTTTTCGCAATTTAATTCCATTTCTAACTACGCTTATGCCTCGCGTCTATACCTGTTCCAGCTTGCCTATGTAAAAATAGTCTATTCTATTGAATATTAAAACATTTCACAACAGCCATAGAATTTACTTGATGATGTCCTCTGAACACTTGAGTGATTAAAAAATTTATCTACCTACGTACGCACCCAATCCACTCTCTCACGTTCAGCATTAAATTTAACTCGGCATTTGATTCACAGATACACATACAGAGCGCCAGTTCCTGCTCTGTACCTTCTGCCCTCTCCTTCTACTTAACAGAAGACTCATGACCGTTTTCCCTAGTATCATATTTGGACGTTTCTTTAGTTAGTATATAAATAGTCATTACTTATGTTATCACTTGAATGCCTCTAGTGGATACCATTCTGTATGTGCTGGTTATTTGAAGCACTATTTTAGTCGGAATCCCCACCATTTTATCTCTAACCCTTAACATTAAGTGCGTTTATCCAGATCGGAGCTCCATACAAAATAATACCAGTCTCTTCTTATTCCTGGGACCCCTAAGTTTGGAATGAATTTAATCAGCGACGTTGTCCTGTCTTCTGCTTTGACAATCACCTCTATATAGTCCTAATGTGTCATCTCACTTGTAAAAATAATACCTACATATCATATCGCTCTCTTTGGGGTTATTTCTATCCCAAACAAATGAAAGTTCACCGCCTCGTACCTTCTAAGATTCTTTAAAATACCGGCCTCTCTCTTATCGGCCGCTAACCCTAAATAATGGTTTTTCATTCATCATAAATTCTACTCATCTTCTCCTCTCCCTCATCATAGACGATGTTCCATAGCGTTGATCCTAACACTAACCCTTTGAGAACGCCGTAACCTCCCTTTCCAGTCCACTACTTATCACTACTATATCTATCTCCAAATGTCGTTGAAATGGGCAAATCTAATTAGAGTTCTTGTAATGTATTATTTAAGTTATTTTCCTATTTATAAGTTGAATTAAACCCATTCCATTTGAAATCTTTGAGAATAATTTTTAATTCTCTGTCCCAATAATGTACTACAAAACTATCTTTCCAGGGTTAATAAAATTACTGTAAAGACAGAGATACCTTTTAAGTAGCTAGGTATTTTCAAGTACTCCTACTATCGCAACGCTCAACTACCAAAGCCGTAAGTTTTACAGCCACAAATAAACTTGCTAAGGGTTACGCCACTTTAATTGCGGGATTTTATTATATCTGACAATTTAGCCGGAATAAGACATGACGAACACGAGACATAGCAGTCGCGTAACGTTTGAGAGTACTTGAGGGTCTACGATCCGTAAAAGATAAACGATCTCAAAAATAAGATAATCCCGCTTTAATTAAATCAGCGGAAGGAATTCTTGATCGTGAAAACGTTCATTAGAGCCTTCAATAAGCGACAATGATAATGACATTTCGAGTGAATGGCGCGATTTAATCGCTCCGAGTTTAATTTGCAATTAGGATGTAATTGCAGTCGTTATTGGGATATTCGGTGAGCTTCGTCATCGGAATTAATGCATGACTTCGAAGAATTATCGCAAGCAATAAACCTTGTGCAGTAAGATTGCGTTGAAATTGACCTACATTTGTAAAATGTTCTTCAGAAATCAGGGGTATTTAATAAGAAGATTTTTATCACATCGTGAAAATTACTGTTTTAGGTCTCTGTGTATCGGCAATGAGTTTGGAATTCCATAACATAATATTTGTGAGTAATATAGTAACATATTTAAAAGTATGAATGTATATCATCAAATAAACCTATCACACCATTGTATATCCTGTCAAAACTGTTTGAGAAAATATTCCTGAAGAGAATGAAGAACTACTGCTAGATGCACTCAATATTGTCCTAGACAACCAGTGTGGATGCCCCCACAAACATTCAATAACTGAACAGGTACACAGAGTAGTAGAAGTTATAAACAATATATTCAAATATAGAAAATATTGTTCTGCTGCCATTTTGAGCGTAACGCAAGTATTCGATATGACATCCTGGATTGCTATATAAATTAAAATCAAAACTAGATACACCTTACTATAAAATACTACTCTCATACCTTGGTAATAGATAATTCATTGGCAAGTATAAGAAATAATTAACTACCAACTGTTTTATTCAGTCAGGAGTTCCATAAGGAAGCGTACTGGGATATGTTCTATACCAACTTTTTACAGCCAGTTTACCTACTACTTCAAATACTTTCACTGCCACCTTCGCTGATGATACCACGGTTATGGCTAGAGGTGGTGTAGTGCATGAGATATGTAACCCATAAACTTCAAAAAACTATCCATAACATTCAGAAGTAGATGAGAAAATGGAGAATAAAACTAAACGAGTTAAAATAACACATGACTTTCACTCTGAAGAAAGAAACACATTCTAGTATTACCTTCAATGGTCATCTATTTCCACAGACTAACACAGGTAAATATTTAGGTATACATCTTTATACAAGACTATACTAAAAACACCATATATTTATGAAGATGAAACAGCTTGGCCTAAGACTCCCTAAACTGTACTAAGTAATCGGCAGAAAATTTAAGCTCTCCCTGTCTATGAAACTGACCGTTTATGAAGTAATCCTTAAACCCATGTGGTCTTACGGAAACTGTTGCAAGTACAACTGTTGGAAACCGCAAATATATTAAATATAGAAATCCTTCAAAGGTTCCAGTCCAAGATACTAAGAATCACTGATGCTCCTAGGTTCGTAACAAATGAGATGCTATACCGTGATTCGGAAACTGAAAGTGTATTAGAAGCCAAGTGCGTGAGTGTGATATACTATCGCGACATAAAGTGTATTCCAATTCTCGACAGATTGTTCCTGAACAACAATCAAGAGTGACACCAACTGAAACGATCCGTTAGAGATAATGAATATATTATAAGTTATAATTTAAGTATGTATGTATATGTAATTACAAAAATAAAAAGTAGTATACACAAGTTAGACCCTTAATGTAATAATGTTAACCCCTGATTGTCAGGCAATTTGTTATCTGGCACTAAAATACAATATCTGCTTATTGGTTTTGGGTAAACTGTAAGTTGAATAGGAGCTAACAGGATATATTTAAAGGTAGAAACAAAAAGTAGAAT
Source organism: Rosalia funebris (assembly GCA_037954035.1). NCBI lineage: Eukaryota > Metazoa > Arthropoda > Insecta > Coleoptera > Cerambycidae > Rosalia > Rosalia funebris. The sequence continues at coordinate 16,620,911 of JAZFAV010000016.1, read as the reverse complement.
TTCGTTATTAAGTTTCAATGCAGTTTAGTAATTATGTTTCATTAATCACATATATTATTCATGACATGACTGTCTCGACTAAGATAATCGAGATGCCGTCACGTAAAATTTATATATCTGAATCGTTGTAGGTACAGTCAATTTAGTTTAGCTTTGCCGTTGTATTTGATCACCTGATTGCTTCATTATGACAATGAAAATATTTATCATTCCATCTCGTCTCTGTGACTTTCGTGTAGAGTAAATATGCTAATAGTTTGCAGTAACCTGAAATCTTGCGCACAATGGGAGAAAGTTTGTATTTTGGTTGTAAGTTGATTACTCATAAATAGTCACATTACTTCAGGTTTTAATAATTGTTAGTAATTCGTATTGAAATTTAGTTGTTACTAAAAATAAAAATTTGGTAATATTCTTGGTAAAATTAATATATTATTATATTAATTTTTATATTAATTTATATTAATTAATGCTTATTAACTAATAAGCAGTCAATAAATGAGAAATGTCAGACACAAAATATTTTTATTTCTTGCTTACTTCATCTATGCGAAACACAAATAAGTTGAGTACATATACATAATAACTCTTCGGTGATATCCAGCGACTCATAAAATTCAACACATTGTTCAGTCATCTTGACAACATTTTTTTATAAACTCGACTAACACCATTAATTTTTGCTTCTTTAGACCCATAGCAACTTTTGGACATAAGTTGGTAAATCAGCAATCACGAACAGCCTATTGCCTCACTTTTCGGCAGAGTAAATGTGGAGATATCATGGATGTGTATCTACTCTAAAATGGTTACCACAGAAGGATTACAAACTGATCCACGTGGAGTAAAGTGCACTGTGTTGTTACGTATTTATACTAGTTTTATACCAAAAATATAGAAAATTGTACAATATTAATGGTGTAAAGCATTAGGAATTTCACTATTGTTAAGTTTTTTTACCAAAAGTATTGAAATATTACACCATTTTTATACCTTTAATATAGTTAAGCTTTACCACAGCAGATTTTCAACAGTGTAGGTTGGGTAGAATTGTTAATACTGAATAGTGAGTCAGGCAGGTTCATAGTTAGTTTAAATTTTCAGATACGTATTTAGTGTTTCTAGTAATCTATGCAAACAATACTTGAAAGTTAAAAAGTATATATAACTTGACGAAAAACTGTTAAGGGTTTGTTGTTTTTTCATCTGCACCAAATTTTCGACAGATTATTTTAGAGAACTGTTCACAATTTAGGATATAATTTGTAGGCTAATACAGAAGACTGATCAATATCTTTCACACACGTGAGGAACATGTTAGCCGTTCGTGTTACACTAAATTGGTTCTACATAATTTGTTATTAAAATAAAATGAATACTTCCAAGAAAATTATAAAAGAATATTCTTTAATATTAATTAATCAAATAAATAGAAGATACTATCCGGAAGGGTGTTATTTTTATTTTGAGAACACTTTTGATGCGTCAACAAGTTGGAATTAGGACTTATAAAAGGTGAATGTGGTAAATAATACTGGTTTTTTTTATTTGCAATTATTGTTACAAGATTCAGGGTATTTAGATTCATTCTAAAGTTTTTCCATTTACAACATTTCAAGTCGTAATACTATATGAACATTCAGTTATCAATAGTTGGCAAAAATAAATATAAATATCAATCGACGAATGTAAAATACCTTCGAAATAAAATATCTATGTAGAATAATAAGTTATTCCTGCAATAACATTATTTTAAATTACGGTTGCGCCTTCGAACTAACACAACTGAAAATATTTATAAACATGCTGTTTATATTGGCCGTAGTTTTGCTACGGGCGCCATAAAGTCAGCGAAATACTACAACTGCCATTCACTTAACAATATAAAGTTTCCAGATTGCGTCCTTTATGTGCCTCCGTTCTCCCAGGGATTGTGGAAAAATGGCATACAAAGCATAACATATAGTTAAAAAGGGAATAGAGAAAATTAGAAACGTGTCGGTTGTATCGAATTGAGCTGTTACAGGAATTATGCTGATATATTTTTTGCTAGGCCACGTACTTGTTTCTGACAGCACGCGTGTGTGTAAAATGCGCAAAGAATTATTTATAAAAAAAATAAGGGATTGGTTTTTTGTAAACTTCGGAGGCGTTGCGACCGGCTTTTGATCTGAAAATCTGTATATATTTCGATTATAGAATGTTAAGCACCTTCCACGAGGAATGCGACCAACTTCTAACTTTTACAGTTCTGTTAGTAAAACTAAATTGGAATTACCAAACTTATGTCATATTGACAAGAAACTATAATATAAGCTACTCACTATAAACGCTTTCTCTTTGTGTTTTGATTTTGTACTCTTGATATAACCTATACATAAACATATGCATAGGTATTGAGATAGCTATAGCCGGTGAAATACTTCAGTCGATTGGACTCATGTATGGCTTAATTATGTAAAATACAGCAAAATGCAAGAAATGTTGTTCCAGTGTAATATTTCTTCAGCTCTTTGATTCACAATTAATATACATTGGCACAGAATGGTTGGGAAACAATTGCTAAAGCCACAACAGGGCCAGAATAAAAAATCGCTCAAAGGTCAGATTTAATTTTTGAATTCTACATATTTTTTATACAGTACGTTGTATTTCCAAATCGTTCTGATAAATAAGAAGGAAAAACAATAGAATGATATATATGAATATATCTTTCGAAACTCGGAGAACCTTCAACTTTATATCTAACGATTCAATAATCGATAGTTATAATATGAAGAATAAAAAAATATATAATTATTAATACCACTACTAGTATTGTAGAGAATCATTGATGGAATCATGAAGGAACTTATATCATGGAATTGCTGAGTCGTGGCAGTAAATCATGGAGTTTTTAGTTTTATTTGAATTCTTCATTGAAAAATAAATTAGCATTAAACTTTAACCAACTTTTATAATAAAACAGTTTAAATAAAATATTCAACTGGGAGCTGGTTATTTCTTAACAATGGTAGACGTATTGACTATTTCCTAAAATATTTTATGTGATTTACTGAGTAAGATTAATCTTTTGACTTATTCTGTTTCTTTAATCATCATTTATATTTACTCTGTTGAAGCATAACAGAGACATTCTATTTTAAATAAACCCACAAAAGTAATCAATAGGAGTCAAATCAGAAGAACGGACTGGCCACTCAGTTTCATTGCAACTGCTGATTCATATATGAAAAAACTCATTTCATTTTCTCTGCAACATAGTATATAGACCTATCCTAGTAATACCAAATGTTTGTCAATTTTATTAAGGTTACCATTTTCAAGGAAAATCGTTTTTTCAGCTGCAACTAAGGAGTTGTACAAGAAATCAAGGCAGATCTTACCACATCCCGTACCATAGAAGGAATACAATTACACTATTTAATTATTTATAATTAAATCTATTCCAACCTTAACCTTCTGAGGATATAGAGTGCGGATTTCCATTATCTAATGTGGATATTCTTTACTTTAAAATGTAGACTTCGGTTTGATTATTCTGTTCAAAATTAATGTTGCTTGGTTTTAAAAATACAACAGAAATGGAAAGAGGAATGTTTATATTATACATAACTGCTCTTTGTGGCATCTATTTCTTTTACGTCGCTAACGGAAATAGTTGCAACGAAAATTGCAAATAGTTTCATTTGTTTTTTATTTCCCCATTTAACTTTTGGATAATCTAATAATATTTACAAGTTAAATTTTTGGTAGATCTGGAGCTACTATTCTTCCATCGATCCAATCCAACCTTGCTTGTTTGATGATTCTTCGCTCATTGGGAGTATCATCAGGGAAGGTAAGATTCAGTAAAGTACATAACAGGGTGGTTTACCTGTAATTAGTTACTACCAAATTCTTTTAGGCCATCAGCTATGTCTCTAGTTAACTAGTTCATAGCGTTGGTGTACGGCTGCTTTCATATAACTTTTCATGTTTCTCATGGCAACGTGTTCATTTAGTATACTTGCCTATTTGACATTATCGTATTTTTTAGATATATGTAGATATTCTAACTTGAAGTACTCTCATCAACTCATAATATCTTTAAAGTTATTTTACTTTAATATCTCAGATTGCGACGGCAAGACACTCATGGTATATTTCCGATCGTCGCGTTGACGTCTAATTTCTGATATTTTAGAAATCCATGTTGGTTTCTGCACTGTTCAACTAGTAATACGAAACAGTTGCTACCTAGCAACATACAAATTTTCCTGCTATATGATGGGATTTTTAGTGTATAATTACGTATGTATATATATATATATATATATATATATATATATATATATATATATATATATATATATATATATATATATATATATACGTATATATAAATTATATGTATGTAATATATATTATTTACATATTAATGAATGTACATTATAATTCATAAATATATGACATCCAGAAATAAAGAAACAAGGTTTCACAGAAGTGTAATTGACTTGATGAATGAAGATATTAGAGATACTGTATTTAAGTATTTTAAAAATTATGAAGAAATGTATATATTGTATATTATCGTATATGACGATACAATTTATTTCTTACTGTTATGTTCATTTAAAGCAGATAAATAAATAAATAAGGGGCATAAATTTCAATACTCTATAATGAGTTAGTCTGGGCTAAAAATAAAAAAAAAACAAGTTAAATATTGCTGGATATATTAATAAGGATTTTTTAATACTGCTTTTATATACCTTAAATGGCGTTTTGATTAAGACGTCAGGAAAATTTAAATATGACGTTAGAGAAAAGTCGTTAATCATGTTTAGTTTTTTTTTCCTCCTTTACCTGCTTGTTTACGGTAGATAAGCCGGTTTCCTTTCACATAATTTTCATTTCAAATAAGCCCTGTCAATATTTTTCCGATATGCCGCCTACTAAAAACTTCGCATTTATCGGGATAGAAAGTTTTTACATCATTTTAAATCCTAATATGGCAGCTTTCTTGACGCGTTTTGAATGTGTAATCAGCCGTGTTTGATTTCATCGCAATCTTATCGAAACAATTTGCGTATACTGTGTGCCATAATATGGTGGATTGTTGATAAGTCGACACAAAGTAAATTTTACGTTTTCAATGTATTTCTCCAATACAGGAATCTCCAATCCTGAATTTCAACAATGCAGGATTGCCTAGACATACAATGTGTCAAATGCAATGTAAAATTTCCTACTGTATTAACATTAGAAAAACAACATATAGTGCCTCTATAATTAAGTGTGAGACACTCGAGCCGTGCCGTGTCAAGCCGTGGCAGGATTTGATCACCTGGTGGGGTTAATTTTCATACCAATAGTGGAGTAAAATCAACGACGTTAGATATACCCACACCATGAGGTATCAAGAATATTTTGGGCAATAGAGCTCCTGGATACTAAAACAATTATCAGAGTTATATAAGTGTAATATAATCATATTAGAATATTTTTGAAGAAAAACAGGGCCAACTTAAAAATACTCTAAAGTGTATACCTGGCTTTAGCACTCACAATTATTGCAATAATTCTTAAGAATGATATTGTTGCTAACTAATTATATCAGTTTCTAGTGAATACTGGTGTTTAGTTTTATCTTAATATAGACATATCAGAATACCAAATAATATGATGTCAGAGAAGGACAAGCTCACATTTTTATCTTTGTTATGTAAGAAATATATCTCAAAATATTATCAGTGGATAATATGTACTTTTTTTAAAGGAATGTTGTTTATTTATTTATTTGTCCAATAGAAACTCAATTATAGGATAAAAAAATGACAAATTTGGTATTAAATCATAAAAATACTAAATTCTAATATGTTTTAACATAAATACTAATATAAATACGGTTCATAACCACTACTTAAAGTAAAGTTCCCCGCAATGCGGAGATATTGGAGTAGTTTATATCATACTGATCAAATAAGCTATTAAAATTAGAAGTTGTGATGTACATATATATATATATATATATATATATATATATATATATATATATATATATATATATATATATATATATATAATAGTGGTCTAAGATACGACCCTTGAGAAGTTCTTAAAGCAAATATATACTTATTTGACTTAAATATATTGTAATCAATAAACTGAGGTCTGTGGGATCTGTGACGTCTGTTATTTAGGTACGATGAATTTTGAAATAATTATGACAATCAATATTATCGAAGTTTCAAAATGTCAAATAGGGCCTTGAAATACCTATGCCTACTGCACCGAGTTGCTCCAGTGACCTCATTACTTCAATTACATTCTGACTAAGTAAAAGTTAATCTGTCGATCTATTTTTCATATTCTTTGAAAATGAAGCTGGCATTATGATAATCAATATTATCGAAGTTTCAAAATGTCAAATAGGGCCTTGAAATACCAATGCCAACTGCACCTTCTTGCTCCAGTGACCATAAGCTTTCCAGCTAAATATAAAGTCTATGCCCATTATCATCTTGTTCTTTATTTTTTCTGATTACCTGATTCTACTATTTCTCATGAATGAAGGACCAGAACTGAGCAGAATCCATTATAATATTTTCTTGTACCGTTTTAGATAGTTAACCAATGCCCACAACTTTCAAAAGCTTCTAAATAAGTAGTAGGATTTACCTTTCTACATTTACTCCCATAATGATTTTTAGTGTTACATTATGTATCAATCGGTAGGAGTACCATATTGAATACATTTGTTTACATGTTTAAATAGAGGCACGTTTAAATCAATTACTGAATATATAGCTAATATTCGTAATCTCGTTAATCCGTTTAAAAACAGTCGCATCAGTCGTAGTTCATTTTATTGCACCATCTTTTGTCTTTTGTTCAATTAGAATATTAAATAAAATTATATTTTTATTTACATAATTTCTGAATTAGCACTTTGAAGTATAAAGTAAGATTTTTTGTTGGATCTAGATGCATTAGATGTGGTTGTTTGGCTAGTAATCATTATTGACAAGTTTTAACTTACTGCTTGCAGTTTTAAACACGAGGCGCTAGGTTGTTGAAAAATCGTTGCTTAGATTTCTTTTTTCAGGTAATGATATTTATATTTATGATTAATTGATAAGAGATAATTGTGGTAATAGAGGGAGGACACTAATATTATAAATACAAGCTATTACCCATGATCCTTTTCAAGGCAGCCATTTTAAAATATTATACGTATCATGAAATTCTATGAAGCATTGTTTGAGGCATTTTAGAAATAGTTAAATCGTAATTTAGGATAGGAAAATATACGGGATCATCTAAAAGAAATTTTGAGATTGTAACAAAACTTAAATATAAGAAAATTGAAAATTGTCAGAAAATATGTGGTAGAACGTTGTAGTTCTTTAAAACATAAGTTGACATTTTTTAAATATTATTTGACGTGATTTTGAGCTTCTCTGGAAATAGGAAGACACATATAATACAAAACATTTTTTTAAGTTAAAGTTCAGACGTACAGAAATAAACTTTCTATTTCTAAAGCCTCAAGCTGTGAAGAGAAGGGTTATATATGTATATATACGAGGAAGAGCACGCTCATACTTAGGAGGAGGTATAAATTTCCCCACTCGAACTCTAACCCAATCAATGACAACAATAACGAGCCCAATCTACGACCACAGTATTAATGTCAATACCGTGACCACCTCTATAAGATACTATGATATATTACCCAACCCATTTTTGTGGACCTAATTCTCCTACTTCATACCATTTTCTTAACTAATTTCTTCTTTTTTAATTTCCTTGTACCCGTTGTATATTATTTATCTAGTATGATCCTCGTCAATAATTAACCATAATATGGAATAGAGTGATATGAAATAAAAACGTAGATAATAAGACTGTCAAAAGTACCAGATAACTTTGAGTATATGGGGGTAATTTTCTTAACTACGCTAGTTATATGAATAGAAATAGGGTATTCACACCTAACTGTTATTATGGCATTATATAAAAAAATAGTGCCTTAGTTGTTTGATAAGTGTAGCAACATTAAACTTCACAACAACACATTTTGTGAAATAAAGTCTGAAATTACAATTATAGTTGTATAAGTGTGTAAATTATAGTATAATTCATATTAAATAAATCATAAACCATTTATGTTACATCCCACTTGATATAATTTTTCTTTAATTTTTAGATGCGACATCAATTTACTTTAAAGAACAGAGAACTGTCGGAGGCACATGAGGTTCTCCATTATTTTTTTTCCAAATCATTTCGCATAGAAACATTCTGTCACGAGGTCAAAACAATCTGATACTAATAATTTATAGCGTTCAGCCTCTGTTTAATTAAACTCTATAAATAAAAGAGCATTAGCCAATGTAAAGCCTAAATGAATTCTATATATCATTAGGACCAGGGTAGTGTCTATTTTATTTAAAGAATATACATTACGCTTTAACGATTATTACCACGCATTCGTTTTACTTTCAATTTTATTGGTATCTCTTGTGAACTTTGAATCGTAATATCCTTAATTATTTTCAAGTCTTTGTGTAGTCCTCTATACATTCGATCAAGTCAAATTGTATTCTAGGAAGAATAAAAATATGGCATCATTAATAAAATTATTACAGAGTAGAACGAAATTATGTGAACGTGGCTCTAAATACTCTTTTAGTTAACAAAATTGGAAATAAAATGAATTATTCAGTTCAAGAAATCTTAGTGAAGAAAGATAATATTAATACGAATTAAGGAAGAAATACTAAAAAAATAAAACACAACACAGTATTTATAAACATAAACGAGTAAAATATATGGAAATAACAAATTACGAGAATATAGAAAAAATATTTAGTGGAAAACCAGATGAAAATATTATGAACTAGAGAAAGTAGGAAAAACTATTAGATAATAATAGTTGAAACAACAAAAGGAGTATGCGAAATAAATAAAGCAAACGGATATAGAGAAGTAGCAGGTGGTGGAACATAAGAACAGGAAGAAGTATACTTATAGTGAATGGAAAGGAAAAATGCATAGAAGTAATATACAAAAGACAAATAGAGGGCAGAATAATAATAAACAAAAAGGATATGAGGCGAATTACGAAGTATACAGGGAAACACTCCAAATCTGGGGGAAATTCCGATAAAGAGACAGAGTTGTAATTCCGAACAAGCAAAGGTCAGTTTTGGAACATTATAAAAAACTTAACAAACAATAATAATGAATGCGAAATGGAATATTAAATATTACAAAGGGGAGCTTAAAACAGAAATGGAGAAGGTATGGGACAAATTCTACAAAGAGAAGTTTAAACACAATCAAAATCAACATACGAATGAATATACCTATAGAGGTAGAGGTATTAGTAAAACGTATAGAAAAAGTAATTATGGAAGAGAATAGCCCAATAGTTAAATAGGTGAATACTGAGAGGAAAACAGGAAAGGATGAATAAGCATAAGAACTACTTGAATGCGATTAATGCAAATGAAAAAGTGGATAATACTGTTATCTAGAAAAGCTTAAACAAAAAATAAATGATTTAAAGACTGAGACAGCCGTATGATAACAGAAATGTGGCAACTATAGATATATTTGTTTAAAATCAACTTTATTTAAAGATTATACAAAAATAGTAAAACATAAAATAAGAAAATAGGTGAATAAAAAATAGGGAAAATAGGCTGTCTATATGAAGGGACAACCAATCTAAAGCCATATATTTATAGTCAGGAAATAATATGAAGAATTATACCTAGTGTCTATTGATCTGAATGTCGGATTTGATATAGCCTGAAGAGAAAAATGGTGAAATTGTTTATAACAAGCCAAAGGCTGAGGTAAGATGTGAGAACATGGCATATACTCCAGTGAATTCGAAATACAAAGAGGCATTAAAAAAACAACTATTTCATTGCTAATTAAATTAAATTAAATAAATGTCAACCAGTTTCACAACAACAAAAATAATTTCAAAAATAAAATAATTCCGGCTTTAATGTAAACCATTAAAAGACAAGGACAAAATATTCAAATTTTGAAAGATCTCTGAACAAAATAAATATGCCTAAAATGATGGTAAGGTGCAAAGATCTATGCGCCATTCAAATAAAGAGTATGTTACACGTAGTTTATATACTAATTATGGGATATTCTCAAAAAACTATTCAAAAGATATTAAATCAACGGAACGAAACAATACAGGATATGGTTGCGGATGTAAACACCTGAAAAATGAAGGCAATGAAAATTAATGGACAAAATATCAGGAAAATATTGTGTGGGTAAATGAAACTAGAGAATGTCACGCCTATGGAATATTTAGTAAAAAACATTAGAGACTATAGTAAATTAGATGTAGAAACAGTAGATTCAATAAGCAAAGCTACGTAGGAATTAAAATACCAAAAATAGAAATAAGAACATTATTAGTTAACTTCAAGTGAGCTTGTTTAGTTAATTTATTTGAAAGTGGAAGGGGTTCGGCTTCCGAGGAAGAGACTGGTTACATTTGAGAATGAAATAGATATTACAACTACTCAAATTTAATATAATTTCAGGCAGAGATCTGAAAATTACTGGAGACTATAATCTAGACTGAAGTTACTTGGACTAAAACTGAAGAATTTGGAGATTAGTTTGTGCAGCTATGTATTTTCCTAAATATAATTAGGTTATTATATTCAGTAATCTGTCTTATCTTAGAATATGTCCTGTTGTTTCTGTTCTTAATTTTATACTGCCTATTCATATCCTTTTCTGTTATTGTATTACTCCAGGTAGTTCATTATTTGTTATTATCTGCATCCAAGAATACTTTCATAACTCTATCTATCTAACGATTCTATAATTTTCTTCTTCGCTTTTTCTAGTTTTCTAATTAATTGTCCATATTGCGCAACTATTTATAGCTATATTCCTTACATATGTATTAATAAATTGTTTTTTCTTTTTTTATACCGTCTTTAGTTCTTTCCTTTCTTAGATATGGGATTCCTTTTATTTTTATCAATTTTTATATTAAACGTATTCCCAAGCATGCATAATTTTTATAGCAGGTGCTAGCTTATTATTTGTCTTTGCAATAGAGCTATATCGTTTATATATCTTATTATTGTCTTATACTTGTATCTATTATTTCTTCATGTATAGTTATTTGTACTCTGTTTACTTGCCGAAATTCATTTATAGTTTGTTGAATATACAAATTAAATACTATTCGTGATACATTGTACCTTATTATGCTCCTCTTTGAATCTATACTTCTTCTCATTTCCCATTACATTATATTATTACTGACTGGGTTATATATGATGTATATAAACTTTCTTTCGATTTTTTATAATCCCATATATTCTAAAAACTATTCATTGCTATGAAAGTAGCAGCTAGCAAACATTTCTATTAAACTTCAATGCAAAAATAAGTTACACTGAATATTCTCTTAGTGAATATTCCTTATTTTCCCTGGCACCTGTCCCGTGCCTCAAAAATACGAAAATCAGTTCTCAGTTTAGAACCGTAATCTTTGTTGCCGCGAAGTACAATTCAATTTTTCTTTCAGGCTCGGACAAACCAATTCAGTGGAGTACCCTTAAACCAAACTACGAGATAAGTATAATTTATCTCGATTTTAACAAGGCCATTGTCACAAATGTGGTCCTTCATATAGGACAATCATCGGCGAAAGATGCCATCCTGAGATGATTGTTTCCTTGATAGTCTTTAATCAAGTGTTTTCTATATGAACTCACTGCAACACGAAACATAATGAACACGTTACGTGAACGCCATATTAGACACAATCGCCGAGAGGTTATATCGCAAAGCCGTCATTGGACTGGGCTAACTTTTGAATAGGGGAAATCTGGAAATGCTTTATATTGGAAAATTGCGAACGGAACAATGGCGCGTTTGTGGAAAAGCTGTGGATACTACAATAATAACCATTAGGTTCAAATTGAATCTAATGAATAGGGCTAGTGAGGGCAGTAAATCATAAAAACTTTGTCTCATAATTTAGCGCTCACGATATATTGCAACTAACAAAGTTAAGAAGCTAATAGAGCAAGATGTTTAATAATTTGTATCACGTTCCAATGATTTTCAATTATTATGAAATTAATTCTTAAAAGCAAGACTCGAGAGGTAGGCTGACAAAAATACGTGTGCGTTACGGGACGCCCGACAGAAGTGATAACTTAAACCAATCTAAGTTGAACTATTTGATATTGAAATTGTTTAACTTGAGAAAAGCTTAGGTTATTACTTAAATTTTATGTATATTAATATGATAATGTAAGGAAAGGTTATTTATTAATTAAATATTTTATTGATTATAAAATATATCTTATTCTTAGTTACAATTCTTGAATATGTACATTAGAATTTTGTGTATGCACATTATTAGTATCATTATTTAATCCTAAAAGTAACAATTGGCTTATGGCAGCTATAATAAGCAACGAAATTTTTACATTGTATGTCATCTAAAAATCTTGCAAAGACTGCATCAAGTGCAGTTCCATGACTTGTTGTAGCTTCTTCTGGCTTATTAATCATTTTTAATTGTAATTTTGATTGTAGGAATGATACTAAATTTTTAGCTCGATCAGCAGCAAAATTAACATTAAAATCTCCGGTTAAAATTAACGGAATTTTATAATAATTTTGTTTTAATTATGTTTATCAGAACGTGTATAATTATTTTTTTACTATGATATGCTCTAAATTACTAAATTTACTAATTACTAAATCATAGAGGCGGCCCCGCAGCAGCAGCGACGCATACATGCACATGTACGTAGACGTAGACAGCGAAAGCACGCAGAGAGGAGGAGATAGAGCTCCAGATCGTGCAAGAGAAGGGGAAGCATCTGTCCGAAATACGGCTAGCGCTGTGGGTTAGAGTGAGAGAGGAGGAGCCTGCCTACCGCTGCCGTATGCGTGAGAGAAAGGGAAGCCAGACAGACTGGCGCTGTCGCGCGTTACGTAACGAAGCGGTTTACCCTCCCATGAGAAGTTATCACTTCAAAAATAATTCATTTTTGTATAGAAATAATCGGAATATACATAGAGTAATAATTCCAGCGACTGAAGAATATAGTTAAGGTTGGTCAAGTTCTCATGACGTCTTGTTGATCATGCTGTCAGCTTCTTCAGAAGGTCTCCAAAGACTGAAGGCTGAAGTCTTTGGAAGCCTAACAGCATGATCAGCGAAACGTCAAGAGAAGTTGGCCAATCATTTCAAGACCTGGAAGAAAAGAATACATTAAGGTTAAGATTGACTAAGATATTTTACATGTTAGCTAAGTTATAATATGGGGATAAGTGATGTGAGTAATTGAGTAACGAGAATACTGATATGAGTGATCTATCATATATTTCAATTGTGGTTTGTCTTCAATTGTCTAATATAAATTCACTCTATAGTCTCTCGTTGCTAGGCCCAGTATTGGAAGTCAGTCATTGTATGCTTAGATTCGAACTCTAATAAAGCAACCATGATACTTCTATTTAAGCGTAGTCTTTTGTCTTCGTTTTTATGTGTACTCATCCCCTCTGCCGTCTGAAGAAGTTTTTGGGGAGAGAGGAAGGGTATATTGAAGTATTTGTGGAGGAAAGGCACTTGAGGGTTTATTTAAAACATTATGAACGTTTTGACGGTATTGTTTTGAAATACCTGCAAATATCTGCGAAATAAAATTAGTTAAGAGAATATATGAACATAGTTTAATTTAATAAATTCACACGTTTCCTTAATTATGTAATATTTGTATTCTAATTAGTAACATGCGCCATATGTTCCACGAAAATTTAATGAAATACATTATAGCAATACTTTTAAGATATAGATGATTTGCAGGTATGAAATATAAAAAGTCAGTAATTTTAAAAGCTGAAACAGAAACACAAATAAAAAGGTGAGACTCTAAAGATATTTTGATATGTTTATACTTATGTAATAGGTTATTTTTTCTAATGAAATTTTATATGGAACGAAAAGTAACCATATACCCTTACCAGTTATACACCATTTCAATGCAAATGCTATTTTTAATCGACTTCAAAAAAGGTGGAGGTTCCACCTTTTCGCCTATTCGTTTGTATATATATAACTTTTTAAGTATGTTCGGGTATAACTTTTATGTTCATGAACCGATTTTAATTATTCTTTTTGCGTTCCGTTCAGTATAGCTCCAAGGTGGTCCCATCTTAATTTCATTGGTATTGAAGACGCATAACGGAACTTATTTAAGTAGCCGTCGTTTTCTCATTCGCAACGCATCCTAGTAGTAGGTCTACTCATTACTCAAAACTGTAAAATAATAAGTCTAAAAAAAGCGACTTCAAAAAAAAAAAAACTTAAGTACAAAGCAAGAAATAAATGTTTCCTATAACAATTTAATACTTATTTGTTACTTCGTTTAATGTAGTTAAGAAATTATTGTTTATTATGTATTTATTATTAATTGTTTTATATAATTTTGAAGTCGATGCCATACAATATTAGTAATGCCAATTCTCTTGGCAATTTTAATTGTAAACTCGTTATTATAGTAGCAAGGTATATATTTTTTTATGTTTTACTTAGCACCGACTCCAAAATTATATGATACAATTAATAATAATTACATCATAATCAATTCTTTCTTAATTACATTAATCGGAACAACAAATAAGTATTAAATTGTGTATAAAACATTTATTTCTTACTTTTTAATTAAGTAACTATTTTTTGAAGTCGGTTTCCTTTAACTTATAAGTCTAATTAGTTACTCTATTATTGAAAACAGTACTCCTTTGACTGATTTGAATATAAAAAAATATTTTTCTTCCAATGGACTACTTATTTGTAAAAAACATAAATATGATGGTAAAATAATTATATAAAAGAATTAATAATCCCGGTAAGAATCATTTGAATTCAGATGAATTGCTATTATCGTTGACATTTATATTGACTTTTTTCATAACATTAGATCCAAAATAGCTCCCTATATCCTAGAACTATTCGTTTATATTCAGACCAAGAGATATGACTCCATGAAATCGACGTAATAAAGCATATGATTTGAGTATAAAATAATTAGGAGGATTTCCTTTTTAAAAAATTGAAAAAGCAATAATGAATACACAAACATTAGAAATATTCTGCTACATGATGCGAAAAATGCTAATTTATAACGATTTCTTTGATTTAATTAACGATAATGATATGATATTAGATGTTTTTATTATTAAATAATAAATACATCGAGATCTGAGACATCGACTTAATGCGGCTTCTACATGTACAGAATGATTTCCTTAAATTTGCTTAAATATTTTTCTATGATTCTTATAGTTCTTAAATCATTTTAGGAAAATATGTACGCTAATATTGAAATCTAAATAAGAATATCATTAAGCTAACATATCTTGAAGAATCGATGAAGGATCTATCTTAAAGGCAATTTATTGAAACAATATGATGATTCATTAAATGAATCGATAAAAGTTATTGAATCTTAATTTTCATTTGTCCCCCAGGCAATGGTTTAAAATTTATGAAATTTATTAGTACATAACTTTGTGACTTTTGTGAGTATATAAATTTGTTAAACGAATTTTACGGGTACTACCTACCAAAATATCAAGTAAATAACAATATTTTTTATGCTTAAAACTTAAACTTGCGGGAGTTATCAGTACACAGTATATATTCCTTCATCATCGTTTGAGGTAAATACATAACTTCCTGCTATAATTTCCTTAATTATAGCAAGTAAATAGAACAATTTAGAAGTGATGCTCAATTATTCAGAGCAATTCCTTTGATATATCACTCAAATCGCTATTTATTATTTATATATACTTGCTCAATTTCATTTTCAATGAATTATTAGTAAATGAGGGCGGTGTGATCTCATCCTTTTATAATACATGTAAATAATAATTTGCAGCTACACAGAGGTGTTCAAAATTAACCGTTAGCTGGTCTAATCTGGTCATAACTTGATAAAAAAAGCGAGCCTAAAATCGACTAAATATACCAATTAGGAGGAGGGGGGGGCATGTCATGTTTTCGAATCTTATAGATAGTAATTTCTTAACAATACGGGGGTTCTCAAAATTAATCGTTAGCTGATCTAAACTGGTCAAAACTTGGTCAAGAAACTGAGCCCCAACTCGACTCGAAATTCCAATTTGAGAATGCAGGCTAAATAAAAGCTCAAAAAATTAGTTTCGCTCTGCATTTTCAACCAAAAGGTAGTCAATATAAACTGTTTACTGGTCAAAATTTGGTCAACTAAATTAGCCCAAAAGTAACTAAAATCTCTAATTTGAGGGGTGCGGGCTAAAAAAAAAAAAGCTGAAAAATTTAGTTTGGCTCCGCATTTTCAAACAAAGGGTGGTCAAAATAAACTGATTACTGGTCAAAACTTGGTCAACTAAGTCAGCCCAAAAGCGACTAAAACACTCCAATTTGGGGGTGTGGGCTAAAAAGAAGCTCGAAAAATAGTTTTGCTCAGCATTTTCAGACAAAAGGTGGTCAAAATGAACTGTTTACGTGTCACAACTGGTCAAAACTTGGTCAAAATGATGAACGAAAAAAAAATTGAAAAATCCAACATGGGGGTGCTAACTTCACAGAGGTGGCGGTGTTATGTCATTCTTTTCTCGCTTATAAATTTTATCCCTATACTATTGTACAGAAGCTGAATTTAAAATAAGTAAATAGTTGGTTACATATATTAACAAGGATACGTTCTTGATGTAAACCAACAGTACACAATAGTGTTATTGAGCTATTATGTGTGTCGATAAAGTTCTCATCAAGGTAATATACTGTCATCTACATAATGAGTAAGCAATATATGTGATATGTATATTAGGCTGTTCAGAAGTCACTAGATACTTTACTGTATACTGAAATATTCTGGTTATGATACCAGTTGATATACAAAGGTGTATTTTAATAACATATTACAGACTGTTAAGTATTTTAAAGTATTTGTATTTGTCGTATACTGTGAAATTGTTACTATTATATATTAATCTTATTTGATGTAAAATGATTATTGAAAATGTAATAAATAATTTGACGTGCAATTTCTTAGGCTGGGGTGTAGATAAATTAATTAACAGATAATTTATTTTTTGCTTTAATTATTTGGCTTTATCATTCATGGTCCAAGGAAATTATAAAAAATAATATAAAATACTAATGATACTATTAAATATATCAAGTAAACCAAAAAAAGAGCTATATTTTTATTTGAGCTTATAAAGTCATTATATATTTATCAACTTTTGTGATATTTGTTTTAATGATTTAAAATCGGCTACAATCCCTCTAAAACGACAATAAACTAGCTTATGTTGATCTAAAACTTGATCCGTATAGTTTATTTCATCGCTATTTGCCAAATAAAAAATCTCAAAACATAACCTTGGTTTGTTTTTATTGCTAGGTTCATAGACTCTTCCGTTTATCGGCAAGATAAGAGAGTTTTTTATTTGGCAAGTAGCGATGAAATGAATAGTACATAATATTTTGATTGCTCAAGATGGGAGAATAAGATTAACAAAATCTATTATAAATCAAAAAAAAAATATTTACCGAGTAAATTACATAAAATAGAGAATAAACTTAAAAACACAAAAATGTATATTTACAATAGACAAATAATATTTATCTCATTAAGTAATAATAACAACTAAAATTCTTGTGTATAAATGATCATTTGTTAGAAATTTATATACCATTTACGCAAAATATCAAAAAAGAAAAACCTCCAATTTGCTTTTGTCATTAAATCACGTTAGCCTCTTTAAGGCACTCTGCTAGATTTATATGAAACAATATTTTTCTTCCTAAATACGTGGTAAAAATATATATATATATATATATATATATATATATATATATATATATATATATATATAAAGTTAAATACAATATAAACTGAAGGACGTAATGAAATATTCAAATTTCAAATCTATGTGTATTTTTCCTATGATTTGAATAATGATTCATCGTGTGTGCGTCACAGGTAACAATCGTATGAATCAATAAACTGACATTATTGAACAGTGTCATGCCGAAAACACATTTTAGGATAACAGTTAGTACAATACAAATCCGTCAACCTATGACAGAGTAATGAAAACGTTCTCCACAAAAACATTCAATGGAAGTGATATCTCCATAAAAATAAATGAAATAAATTCAATAAAGATCAAAATAAATTAAACAGAAATGAAATAAATTTTACAGAAATATTTAGATGCCAATGTATGAAATTATACAATAAAGCTAAGACGTGACTTCATAATTGCATTTTGTTCGGCAAATTATTAACTGTCTATGTCGTGCGTAGTTAATTGAAACATATGTCGCTAGACATACATGCTGGTAATTATGGCATATTAGGTCAAATGCGAGTGGTGTAGTAGGTGATCCGTGCGTTGTCACTAAATTGATACACGCGCAAAAATCCATTGTTAAATTGTATATAGTGAGTGATTTTATAATGGTTAATGTTCTTAGAAGTTACATGTATTTATAACGTTGGCTAAAATGGTTACTGTAAGACTTTTTTCACAAAGGGCGTTTTGTTATTTATATTACGAAGAAAATTTTAGAATATAATATAGTAATAAATGTATCTGTACATCTTGGTGACTCTTCTATGTAGTTCTCGGGTAGTTTTGAAAGTAAAAGTTGTCAACTTAATGAATTTATGAATATATGTTATGCTTTGCAACGATAATTTTTTTATATCAGATGTGGGATAGAGCTTTTCCCTATATTTATCTAATGTTATTTGAAATTGGAATTACTTTTATGTTTGGCTCAAAGCCAAAGCTCCAAAACCTGATATTTGGCGATATCGTTCACCACAGGAATATTATGCTCGTAATATAATTTATAATTTATATACATACGTATGTCAGAAACCCTCAAAATGTGAAGCAAATGTTCAACACATTTAAAATTCAATAATTATAATAATACGATTTTAAAAATTACAATGATTATAAAAATAGTAAATGATTATGATTTACAACAAAGTAATTTAACACTGACTTAGTTTTCTACAAAATACTAAAATATTACACACTACATTCTACGCGCGTTTCGCCATCAAAGTTGGAATCATCTGGAGATGATTTAAAACAGTGTTAATCATCTCCAGATGATGCTAACTTTGTTGGTGAAAGGCGCGTAGAGTATAGTGTATAGTGTATAGTGTTTAGGTGTTTTGTGGAAAACTAAGTCAGTGTTATCTTCACACCAAAGGTTCCGACCTACTCCACTATTAAAATAATTTAAGAGTATTACACGTAGACTGTCAAAATACACAATATTAATGTGAGGTTTTTTGCTTATAGAAAAATTACACAGGCCTACAAATATTGATATTTTGACACTTGAGTTGGTTTAATAAGTTATTATAAGTGAGTTATTTACACTGATAAACATTATATTTAATAAACATTAAAAAACATAGCAAGAAGCAACAACACAAATTGTTTTGAATCTAATTTATTTTTCTCTTTGAAAGTCTCTCCCTTTTAAACAAAAAACTTTGCTTTCTAGTTTTTATTGCATTTTTTTTATTCATTGGATGTTCTCTTTTCAGCATCCAGCAATAATCTGCCATCATCGCCATCGACCCTGGTACGTCCTTTCCATCTCCTTTATGTCTTTATGGAGCCTTTCACCTTGCTTCTCACTAACAGCGCCAAGATTTTCTGGAAAGTAATCCAAATGAGCATGCAGGAGTTTTTACGCACATATTACAACAATAAGTTTCTTAAATTTATCCAGCATTTTGTTGACAATTTCCTCATACTGTGAATGTATATAATTTTTCTGTTACATTTTTAAAGTATATCTAAGATACTTTTTCAATTTCTGTCATTGCTTCTTCAAACTGTTAGCCTTTCATTCATTTACTTATTTGTGGTTCTACGAAAATGCAATGCCTTCCTTTAATTTTGCTTCAGAAAGAGCTGCAAATTTGCCACATAAGTCCATAAAGCCATTCCCATTTTTATCTATAGCTTTTATATATATATATATATAGCTTCATTAATCCTAATTTAATATTAAGTGGTGGTAAAACTATTTTGTTCAAAGTAAAGATTATGATAAACTCATTAATCTTTAGAGTACATAGAACAGTATACAGGAATTGTTTCAATTACACAACATAATTATTTATATGAAATTCTCTAAGTATTTAATACTTCTTATAGTTTAGCAAACGGACCAAAATAATACATACATATAAACATTAGGCCGTTATGAGGTAGCAACAGTTACACCACTCTCATTTCCAGAATAATATCTAAAGTGCCCACAACAAAAGTGAACCTTATAATTAATTTCTGTCGATTTATCACTGGCGTAGTACTCATTACCATTTCATGAATACTTAATCCGCCCGGTTCATTTAAATGGTGTGATCCGCTTTGATATTCAAACAGTGACTGATCACAATAAAGAAGTGGTAATGTGGATATCGTGATTGTCATAAATAAACTTTATCGATATTTTCTGACACCGGATCGGAGAGCTTTAACTTGTCACATTTTATTGCTTTTATCGGATCGGTATGTGCAGAGGATTACAATTCCAGTTGCGTGTCGCTGCCATATAATTAATAATTTAATTAATAGGCCTCGTCTAAAGCTCGCTCCAAGAGAATCTTTCAATCTAGGTAATGTTCTGCATGTCTATTTCGACATGCTTGTGCATGCTCGCCGCCTTCTAGATTGAAATATTTTACCTGTTGTCACGTCTACGTGTAGCGGAGTGATATATTATTATGTATGTTGTTGGAATAACAATAACTTCTCATACGTGTGGGTAATAACGGAAGAAATTTATCCAGACGCCGGCAACGTACGCTAGATTAAACTTTCAAGGGAGACGGCCGCTCTATCAAAAGATGATTTTACTGTATTAAATTATTTACTTAAATAAATAATTTAATTCTCATGTTCAAACGATATCTCTAGTGGTTAGATATACGAGTGTAGTCCTAGAAGTACCCGACCTGATGTATAGATGGTGGTTGTTGTTTGAAAATAATGACTATGGTAGAAAGTACCAATTTTTTGAAGTTTAAGTTTAAAGTTTGATGATCCTACGTAGATTGGTATTTGTTTGACAGCCACCAATAGTGAATACTCTGTGAATTTGTAAACATGGAAAAAATTGGTCGTCATTATGTGATACAATACTTTTATATGAATGGACTCAGTCCAACCGATATCAAGGCGGAGCTAGATTCTACTCTAGGGAAGTGTGCTCCTTCACTTAGAACAGTAAAATATTGAGTGACAGAGTTTCAATGACGCCGTACGAGCTACCAAGATGGACGTAGCAGTGGTCGACCAAATGAGGTATACACGCCAGAAATGGCGAAGAAAATCCATAAAATGGTACTGGATGACCGTCGACTGAAAGTGCGCAAGCTAACAGATATGGAAGAAATTTCAAAAAGTGCGCAAGATTGGTGCTGCGATTACTCACATGAATAAAAATAGCATCGTGATGTTTCAATCGAGTGTTTGGCGACGCTTCACAGAAATAAGGCCAAGTTCTTGCGTAAATTCATAACCATGGATGATACATGGGTCCATTACTTTACACCTCAGACGAAGGAAGAGCCAAATAAATGGACTAAATGGGGAGAATCGACTCCAAAGAAAGCGAAGACAGTTTCATCTGCAGGCAAGGTCATGGAGTCAGTTTTTTTTATGCACATAAGATAACTTTCATTGATTATCTTCAGAAAGGAAAAATAATCAAAGATAAGTATCTTTACTGCAGCATTTGAGTGAAAAATCAAGAAAAACAGCTTAATTTGGCGAAGAATGAAGATCTGTTTCATCAAGACAATGCACCAGTTCACACATCCATTATCGTGATGGCCAAAGTCAATAATTTAAAGTTCGAATTGCTTCCCCATGCACCCTATTCATCATATTTAACTCCCTCGAACTATTTACTGTTTCCAAACATGAAAAAATAGCTCGGTGGAAAAATTATTGTCAAATAAATTACGGAATCTCGTGTAAAATTGGCCTCCTGGATATTAAATATTGGCAATTGAGTATATAATATTTATTTAAGAACTTTAAATATTCTTAATAAACCATAAACATTACCTCTTCACATATGTCGCGCATTATAACAAAACATTGTTAAGTTAACAACTCCATTGTTAAGTTGCACAGTGAATGAACAAACACCAACAGGACGAAAACAGGTGCGTGTTCTCTGAGATTAAGTAGACCACTCAGTAGATAGTAAGCACATGTTACAACTGTAGTATACAATGTAGTTATCATACCAGGGACACTTATCCAGCTCTAATCTGGCCAACCTCAAGTAGTCCATTAAATGTAAAGTTACCAAGGGATTATAACAAATGGATTTACTTAAACTAACTAGTCAATGCATATTAAATAGTTTGCTCTGGGTCCTTTCAATTTTGGACTGCCCACCCGTACTTAATACAATAAAACTAATGCTTGTATAAGAATTAAGGAATAGATAAGTTAAGGGTTGGAGATTAGCATGTAATTAAATAAGTTTGAATGTTTCAAAGGTCTAGCAGATATTGATTAATTTTTTAAAAGATCAATATAAATTGTAAGTGCAAGCTATGTTAATTATTGCTGCTAATTATATATTTACTTCCTATCTTCATGCAAATTCTGAAATCACTTAATACATAGTTCGATTATGATACAATGATTAATCATCAATGAATTAACAATTATTTTGTAATTTTTTTTATTTTGGAAATTTATCTGGATTTAATGAATAATTTATGTCTTACAAAATTGTATAATTTACAAAAAAAGCTGTTTTAAATAATTAAAAGGGAACATTTTATCGATTTGACTGTTAGCCTATGTTTATTAACCGAATTTTAGTTGTTTTAACGTATTCTATATAGTTTTCAACTTGTTTATTTATTATACAATATTTCTACAAATTTGGAAACTATTCAAAGCTATATCAGTATTTGATAGAGAATATAAGAACATAATACAAGATGAATACGACAGGCGTTTAGGTAAGTTACCTGATGCGGAATTAAAATAAACAGTTTTAAAACCTTAAAATGGACTTTTCCGCATATAGAACATCTCTATCTTGAAATTGAGTGGCCGAGAAAAATTAAACCAACACATAAATGCAGAATATGTGTTTTATGCGACAGTTTTACTTTTTTTAAAATAGTCCACGATCGTGTTTTCTCATTACCCATGGACAGGGTGGGGTGTGTTCTATCACCCTCAAAATCAATACATGTTATTTGATAGACGTCCCTGACCAGAATTAGTCGAAATCCGATCCACCACGATTTAACTAAGTGATCGTGCTAACAGAAAAAAAATTCTGAAATAGTCCACCATTGTGCTTTCTCATGACCCATGAACATGATAGAGTGTGTTCTATCCACCTCAAAATCAATAGGTGTCGTCTGGGAGACGTCCCCGATCAGGATCCGGAAAACCTGATCTATTCTACACGATCTGGTTGAGTTATCGTGCTAACAAAATTTTTAAATGTCGGCGACAACGACGGCAACGACAAGGACAACAATGATAATAGCGACGTCAAACACACAGCAACATTTTTTAGAAACCATTTTTTTTGCTTTTTAGGGCGAAAAACGTAAAATAAACGCTAACAAATTTTTGTTTTAAATTTTTTTTTACACGATTACATTACTTTTCCGGACTGCGGAAAAGTGAAAATGCTTTGCAGAACGTTCCCCTCATTTATTGCATGGATGGGTGACTTATATTATTTTCCTCTAGAGGTGCGACCATGGCGCTCTTAGAATGGCCTAGGGTGGAAAACTGGACCTGTATCGTGGACCAAGGGACCTGTATGGGTCATTTTATGCTTGATTGTTCTTTTCATTGTTGATTGCCTTGATTGTACCCCTCCCCGAGCATTGGTGTATTAGTGTTACTTTCCTTCTGCAACCTAAGGCTTTATTAAAGTCGATTTCTGTGTATCCCAACTAATAAAATATTCATCCTTAATAACTTAAACATAGTACTTTATTAAACGAATTATCTTCTTCTCAAAAGGAGTTTTTTATAAAAAAAGCAGGAAACGTAGTAAAAGTGTGTTTTTAAGAAAATAAGAAAAATAATTCAACTTAGCTATAAGGAAACTATAGGATATTTGTAGATCTTTCAGCGACTCATCTGATATACTCTGTACAAATACACTTATAGACTATTCCATTTGCAATAAGGAAGATTTTTCACATTCTATTTTATAATGTTTGGTAAGATACTTTTCACACATCTAGAAAACCATATATCACATGTCAATTTCTGATATATCCCTTAAAAGAGACATAATTCTTGAACGATTACCAGAAATTAATTGAAGCTTGGTATAACCTAGGAATTTCAGCTATTATGGGTGACGAATATCGAGAAGAAAAAGCTGGAAAGCCAGATATCTTAAAAACAATCAATATTCTCATAGAAGTATCATAATCTAGACTGTATTTTTCATGTAGAAACTGAAAATAATATACAAAAACAGAACAATGTTGGCTCGCCCAGAAAAACTGAAACACCTAGTATAATGGGCATTATTCTTATATTATGGGGCTTGAAAAACTGTGCAATACTGTAACAAAAGGTAAACTTATTTCGTTTTTTTTTAATTGATATATTGAACTTCCGCCCACTAGATGAATACGTTGCATATTGCTAGTTCCCAGGTATTCTTTCCAAATACATAGAATATTTCTATAAGTTGCTTAAATAATTTTTCTATAAACATGACATCTATTAAAATTACTATGTCTCTATTCTTTGTATTCCTAAAATATTTATAAAGTAGCTTTCTTTGGCTAATAAATAACACTTTGTATGCAAGCTTAGCGTGTCTTATACAATCAAGGGTAAGTTGATGCCATAATGCCACGATGCATTGCCCACCATTAGCAAATCCTATCGGAATTAAACTGCACAAGATCAACAAACAGCATGTGATTTACATCATTAACCACATGTGCTAGGTCACACACAGATGTAGGTACCTGTTTATAATTTGAGAAGGCTTGGTTAGTTCTCCAATTTAAGCTCACTTTAAACGCCAGCAGATTAGCCCGACTCCAACAAACTAGTGGCTTAGCTGAGACAAATTGCAAAAAGATAGAGGATTCATTCTCTTTGTATAGGGTAACATCGAGATAATAAATTTTTCTTTTTTCGTTGATTTATTTATTATTTATTTTTGTTTTGGTTATTATTTTATTATTTTTGAATGTACGGGTTAGAACAATTTGTTTTGTTTTATCCTCGTTGATTTTAGTTTTCCATTCCCTCTGGAAACTCGTGAGGATGGTCTTTAATTTTTTGATTGGCAGTTTGCGAATGAAATGTATTCGTGTAAATTAGTGTATCGTCTGCATATAATTGAATTTCTATCTGGACACTGTGCCTTGCTTTACTCCCGCTTTAATTTGCTTTTCTTCAGATAGTTTGTTGTTAATTTGTACTTGTATTATCTTGTTTTCCAAGTACGATTTTACTAAGTTTCTTAAGTATATGGGCATTTTATGTTTGTTTAATTTATATATTAAACATTTATTCCAAACTCTGCCGAATGTCTAAAAAGATTACAATTGCATTGGATTTTTTGTTGAATTGTTGTATCCAATTTTGAGCTACTTTTGTAAAAGCTTGAGGAGAGCTATGCCCCGGATTGAAACATATTTCAAAATTAGGGACTAATTATTTTTTTGTTTATTAGTTTGTTAATTCTAATTAATAATAGCAAGCATTCTGGATGTTGCTAGAGCGCAATATAGCAATCTAGAGCTTCCTAGAGTATGAGATGGGATTTTCTGATGGTATAAGAATTGAATGAGAAATTGGCAAAAGCCATCTACCTACTCGATGGAGTTTACCACGAATACTGTAATACCATAAAGAAAAACAATTTTAGAGTAACTGTAAAAGTAACAAGTCATCATCAGGACCCAGAAGCATCGGAAGACCTCGGAAATGATGGAGCGATAATTTTCCAAATAGCGAGACATAAGCAAGACGACGAAGAAAAACAGGCAAACTGTCTAATTAAAAGAAGGAAGAAGAAGAAGAAGTAAAAGTAAGACACTTTTTCTTATCTCAGAAACCAATTAATTTTTATTTAATTATGCGTTCAATCAACAACGGAATTATTATTATGAAATCTAGAGCATAGCTAAATCCAAAATTTAATTCTCTGATTCTTATATTCTAAAGTGTATAGTTATATCATTCCTTCGTGGTATATTAGGTTTGGGGGAATATCTCCCCCACTTTTCAAACCGTCTTTGTTTGAAATAATAAAGAACAAAACTATTTTATGCCTTAAAAGAAAAACATTCCCGTTTAAAAAATATGTATAATTAATTTAATTAGATATAATTTTCTTCTTGTTGTCGAATATAAGATAGAAATACTAGATTATTTAAGGGAAACTAATAAAATTAATATGCATTGCATTTACTAATTTACATTAAATATTAATACATTATAATTAGTTTTATTAAATAACCAATTTCTTATTTGTCGCTCCTGTACCATATATGCAGTGCAGTTTTAAATAGTATTTTTTTAAGATCTACTGTACTAAGTCTTAAGTTAAGATCTAAAATACCTGTACTATCTATACTAACCTTGCCGCTGATTATTATACTTAAGCGTATCACTGGTGGTATGTCTTAATGTTTGTAGCATTTTTATGATAATAATTATCGTGAATTTATGTTTTAAACTACGTTATTTGTTTGTGTTTAAACAACACAAGTTACGAGTTTAAATATGCAAACAGTGTATTTGTGCTTTTCAATATAAAGTGGAAAACAAATATTTGCATAAAAACTAACACAACACGCAATTCAAACAGCTCGAATATTTTCATACTTACAAATATTTTGCAGGATACTTGGGCTTTTGCTATTGCTATTTTCAGCTAACAATGTTTCCAAATACCAACATGTAATGTTATGAATTATTCGATTATCAGTATCATGTAAAGAATTTCCACTGCAAATATTCTGACTATATTGATTTTTTATAACTTTGTAACGCTAAGTGCATGTTATTTAAATTAAGGTATCATATGTTCATAATACAGGGTATGGTATTGAAGACAATGTAATATAACTTACATTTATAATACGTGTAACAGGAATAGTAATTAGTTCTATAAAATTTGAATATGTGACCCATTTTCAAAGAAATATAGCATTTTAAACATTAAAGATTTTATTAAAAAATTAACTGTTAACCTCAAAGGGTCTTACGTAATAACAGGATAGCATCAGAGGGCAGTATAATTGTTGTGGAATTGAGGTTAAAGAATAGTAAATTCAAGAAAGTATAGTTTGTAGGACTTTCAGAGCAGTAGAGGCAGCAGCGAAGAGAATGGGGCTACAAGTTAACGTAGCTAAAACAAAATACATGAAAGTAATCAAGAGCACGCAATTAGCGCCACCTGAAGACCTGGTAATAGGAACATATACTTTTGAAGGCGTAAGAGAGTTTATATATCTTGGCTTCCAAATAAACGAAAATAACAGCATCAGTGCAGAAATCAAGAGAAGAGTATACCTAGCTAACAGAGCCTACTTTGGGCTAAAAAAGCTCCTAACATCATGCATAGTAAGCAAGAAAGCCAAGATATTGACATATAAAACACTTATTAAACCAGTACTCTCCTACGCGTCTGAAGCATGGACTATGACAAAAATCGATGAAATGCTGCTAGAATGCTTTGAAAGAAAGTTCTTACGTAACATATATAGAGGTGTGCAGGAAAATGGGATGTGGCGCAGACGCTATAATTTTGAGCTATATCGCCTATACGAAGAACCTGACATCGCACGGTCCATTAAAATAAATAGGGTAAGGTGGCTTGGCCACCTAGAAAAAATGGACGATATGGACCTCCCAAAGCAAATATTCCAGCAAACACCGGCTGGACATAGGAGGAGAGGAAGGCCAGGGACCAGATTTAGGGACTAGGTCGAAGAAAATCTACGCTGATACTAGAAGTAGGAAATTGGAAAACCAAAGCAAAGAATAGGAAGGAATGGAAGCTGATACTAGAACAGGCCAAGACCCACCCTGGGTTGTAGCGCCAAAGATGATGATGATGATAGTTTGTACGGTGATACTTATATACTCTAAAAATAACATACAAACAACAAACAAATTTCATACAAATTACTACTTTTTTATCAAGAATATAAAAGTAACACCAATAATTTTATTTTAATAAATATCCAACATTTTCCAAGGTACATGTTTCAAGTTTAAATTCGTCATTTTTAATATTTACCCATCTCTATTCAATACATATTCAAACTATAATTTTTAATTAAAATTATTATGGTTATTACTACACATAAAATAGGAAAATAGTTAAATAACCTTTTAAGCATCCATTCTGTCTACAAAATGCTGTAAATCTTCAAAATACCTATGTCTCAGACTACCTAGATTAAACTTAAACGTAATATTAAATATGTTCTCTGATATCTCCCTTCTGGTGAAAACTTCTTTACAAAGTTTTCAGTGGTTCCTTCAATTTACTTTGTCTTGTATGTACAATTTATTTTTACAGAAGTCTGTAACGGTTAACCGAAACATTTTGCCAACTTTTTCAGCTACAGGTCGTCAATAATAAGAAAAAGTTTCAAAACTGTGCTGTCCGATCGTCCACGAGGTGCGCAGTAAATAGTCTGGTCTTTACTCAGACACAATGAAATCTTTGTGATGAATGAATATCGATGAATATATATTAAATGTGAATGTACATAGAGTTCAATCTGGCCACGCATAAAGTGCATACATTCCCCCTCGAATGCTGCCTCATTATTTCTTCTACGCAACGTAGAAAATCTCACACTTTTTCCTATTATTGATGAACTGTACATAAAATATTTTATTTACATGAAACATGAAATAATTTTTCTGTTTTGACTAACGTGTACCATTTCAAAATCTAAAACCGATTTTAATTTCAGATTTGTTCCCTTTTTTTATAAAATATATATACAGGTAAATGAACTATATCTCTTATGTACCAAATTTGTTGGGTATTTGTTTAATAAATATAGAATTAAGCCTTGATGGGCTTGATGCAGCAAGCAGCAGGAGACCCGTTCCCCAAGGACAGGAAGATTAAACGTTATTCAACGCGAATTTCACGAACCAAGTTGGAATTGTCAGCAGATAGTTAATACTTATGATGCTGATTCTTAGGCATCTCCTAATGATGCCGACTTGGCTTGTGAATCGCGCGATGGTTCACGTGTCGGTGTTCAGAAAAAACTGGTCTACTGTTTATTTTCAAAATATACATAAATTAAAGATCCCTTCCTTTACAAACATTTTACATTAAAAAGTTAAATTATAACAACCTAAAAATTCCTTTGATCTAACGTAGAAACAACGTTGTTCGATGTTGCTGTATTACTGTGAGATGAACTCTTCGATCCTTACTTTGCTGCCGCAACAGAATCTGGGGAAAACAAACTGAAAATTTAAATAAAAGTTACCGACCAGTACGAGATCAAGTAAGATAATGTGGCAAAGATAAAACTCAAAAGTGGTTAGGGCTTAAATTAACTGCCTTAAGGGCTCTATACGCAAATCTAACTAGAAGCAAGACAAATCCGAGAGCACTTTAAGATTTATAGAGGTTCTCCGCAATTTCATTATAATTAGGAAAAGTCAATTAAGCCCGGCATTAATATTGTTTATAAATAACCTTGGGAAATAGGTCAATTCCTACGTTGGTCATCAACGGTTCGTGGATGGTGGCTTGCGATAAAATAGTTTATTTAAAGTTTATGAATTGCTAAATAATTATCGCAACTTTTAACATGAATAAATCGAAACTTTCAAATCAAGTGACAGAGGAAATATTGTAAAAATATCTCTAATATACGAACCTAACTAGATTTCAACGATAATACCAATAAGTAGTTAATTCTACTTTTTGTTAGTAACTTTTCCAGAAATCATTTTAATACAATTTAGAATCCGATCGACTTTAGTGACTACCCTCCTTCCCCCGAAAACATCGTTAAAAATTTATCGAATAATAATAATAGAAAAGCAATTTATTTACTGCTCCTGTATGCTTATTTTCTAATACCGGCACAAATTTATGAAGTTTTATTGGCCAAACATTTAACTAAAGCTTCCACGCTTGAAACCAAGTTGCAAATTTCAATATTTTAATTGAAACTACTAAAAGAGGAATTCATTCATTCGAGTATCACTATCGAATGATGCAGTATAGGGTGTCTCATTTGGAACTATAGGCATTTTGGATTGGTGGAGAAATCGTACCATACTTCTTTGAAAATGAAGTTGGTAGTGCTATCACAGGCATATTAACGTCGTATGGTTCGTAGATGATAGTCGTTAAATATTGACGTACTATCTCTAAGGGAACAGAAATGGCGCGCAATTCAAATTGTATAGCAACTGAGACAACCTACACTCTTCAAATGCTTTCCAGACTATTTCAAAAATGTATTCGTACTTAATTTGTTTAGATACACTGTTGAATTATCTTTATTTATTTTTTCTTCGATTAACTGTGATGCGATTTTATGTTCCTTGTCTGTATCTGCATTCTATGAAATTATTTTTCCTATTTTGTAATTGGACGAAAAAGGGGAATCCTTAAATGGGATGAGATATTTTGCTACAATATCCCTTATACTCGTAGTACATATTACTCTTGGTTTTTATCTTTATAGGACGACTGTTCAGTCTCTTTAAGTATTTATGGTCTTTTCATTTTCATAGAGCTATATTAGAAAAACAATTTATTTACTGCTCCTGTATGCTTATTTTCTAATTTATAATTAAATTTAAATAAATTCGAGTTGAAAAAAATATTCATGCATTAAAATGATACTGGCTCCTTCGCCATTTATTGAAAAACTGATTACTGCGTGTAAAAATTTGTTTGTAGTTATACGGCTTTTTGTATTCAATTGAACGCAATACTTTCTCAAAGTAACATTTATACAGCCTATGCAGACATAAGTGTGAATGAACTTTGATAATAAAAAATAATTACTATATCACAGTGTACAAAAATACATCCTCTATTTATCGAGAGACTTGGTTTTTGAAATTTACGAGAAATTTAATTTATACAAACTTGCTGCTACCAATACTGTTACGAAGATGTGTCATATATACAAGGTGACTGGTAAGTCAACATATTACTTTGGAAACGTGTTAATAGAAAGTGCGTGTAGGCATTATACAGCATGTCTACCTAGTGTACCTTTCTTTATTTACAATATTACATAATATTTCAAGGTATATAATATAAAAATAATCGAATGGAAACATACTTTTCGGTTTCCATATGAAAGATATGAAGACCATGTTGTATAAATGTTCCTCTGCGAATGAATCTTCAAGTATTGTAACGTACTGTATTGTAATGTACTGTATTGTCCATAGCAGTGGAGTAATTAGTTGTGTTCATGTTCTTATGTATGGTAAAACCGAAGTAGCCATCGAGTTTTCTTTGCCTTTTTATAGGGATTTTCCGACTTTATTTATATAAATACAGAGTTCGTACAAAGGCATATGGTATTGGGACAAATTGAATATAATATGGATATTTTGTCACATATTATACATTCTATTTCCTAAATCTTCTTGAAAATTTGATTTCTCATAATACTACATCAGTCTAATCTCAAATAATTTTTTTTTATTTTCAATTTATTCATATTAAAGTAAATGTAATTACATTTAAGGTTTTATTTTGGATTCAGTTTATAAAAATTTCCGATGCTGTATAAATTTCCAGATATTTCCGACGTCCCAGAAAACCTTTATTTTAAATAAAATCGTGTGAAACTCGATACGTTTACTTTTAAGCTAATGGGTGTGGCAGCACCGGATCTTACTTTAACCCATTATCTCGACCCGTATTGTCACGGTAATTGTCGTGATGATTCCACACCGATAAGACCACTTGCAAATTCGAAATTCCATTTATCGAGGGGTATAAAGGCTCGAATGATTGGTCTTGAAATCCGCTTACGTTCCATATATATCCATCCGAGTCTATAGACCTGCTTTCCGGCAGCAACTTACATTACGCCGAATGCTGGATTCGTGTTATTTAGGCTGAACTAAAGCTGGAAAAACTGAACAGTCAATCGAAAATACGATTTGCATTGTGTTTCGTGGAAGAGGCTCTGTAAATATTGAATATCGACCTCGATTTACTCGGCACTCCTATTTAGTTGGTATTAATGCTAATATTGGATAGAATCAAAGCATCGTTACGTGCTTATTTGAATTGAAACTCAAATGAAATATTTTCATATTAGTATTTAGTTCAAAAATATTCTAGTTTGAAAAAATATAACTCATCGATTTTATAGGCATCTTGCGTTGTACATACAATGAGCATATACATAATGGAACAAATTCAATCAAAATTCGTTACTGGGCAGATAGGAAAACAATGCTCGCACTTCTTGCTACTTTCCTGATTAACTCTACTTTTTGCAGTTTCCAAATTGTATTAGTGTTTTTATGTTATGTTTAACTGAATGTGTTGGAATTTTAACAATTTTACTTAACTACTATCACAAGGTTTCAGAGTGTGGTATTTAGTCGGTTATATAAAACACCAAATTTAAGTTTTGATAAAGACTGGCTGTGGAAAAAGACCAGTACACACAGAGGTTTGCCAGTTTGTAATATGACCACCCTATAAGGTCGTATCATATTTTTTGCAAGCTCTTTTCCTTTCCTATTATAACAATTCTGTAATATCTCTAATAATGTAACTGATACAAAAATATCAGTGTCAATAAAATAGTTTTTCAAGTGTCGAAAGGTCTCAACTTATTTCTAGTTATTTAATAATAAATATCGTGAGTGACTTATTACACGCTCAATTGTAAGTAAAATAGAAGCAAAATATTAATATTTACTACTGTCATAGACAATTATACTGACAGTCGTTCTGCCTTGCAGGAAAATACACATTGGCTGTGTGATCAACTATGCAGGATAATCCTAAAAATTAATAGCACCTATACAAACATCAATTAGTTCACTAGCTTCTAGCAGATGATTTGAAGTTAATGGTGTAGCGATGTAATAATAATCCTCAATTTTCAAACTAGGTTGCTTCCTCTAAAGAGTTCAATGTTTGTTTATATAACTTAGTGAATGGAAAAAATTGCAAGAATTGAGCCATTGGAAACTCATATTTGATGATAGAGGGGTACACGTAGTTTCCAGGGAATATCAATGCTTCCTCCGCACCTACGAGAAAGTCGACAAAATCACACAGTGTATGAAATCCAGGATTATGTCCAATTTAATTCAAAGTAGTATCAGAGTGTCCTGTTAACTGAAAGAGGAATTGTCGGAGGTAAATATAATGTTTACTGGCTTAACTATTGTATATCCAAGGGATATAGTAGCACACGCATAGAAGTAAGTTCCTAATTGACAAAAAAATTCTTGAAACATAACTTAAAACATTAACATTAAATCTTTATGAACAGCTAGGTCATTGCACGGATTTTGAGCGCATGATATAGTGCTACGTTTGTATTTACTTGTCGATTATTCACTTTCATTAAATAAATTAACATAACAGTATCTTGTCACCTGTAACAATGTGCCACAACGTGTCAAAACAGGCTGTGGTAGTAATGGAGTGGAAATGGCAATTTGTCTTGAAATGATTTTCTTTCGGACGACGCTTTTAAAAATATATTCTTCGTGTTACACGACTATGGCATCTGTGTATTAAATATATCACATGCTTTAAACTAACCGATACTAGTTGTGTTTATTTTTTAAATGCACTGCAGATGCATTTATAGAGGAAGCGGCATTGGTTTTATAAAATAACATACGTCTTTTATGATTCTCAAAATCTTACCCTATTGTTCTTTTAGACTACTATTCATATGTTCAGCTACTGTTTGAATTCTGAATTGGTCTCATCTATCATTTCTAAGGTGGTCAAATTGGCATAGTCTCGTGCATCTCGCCAATACTAATATGTGTACGATGTGTCGGCCTGCATCGTGGATGGTTTCATCTGGAGTTACCCATACGTTATTGGCACACAGCTCATAAACTACAATTCTTTGAATTTATTCATACAGATTGGCGCTACATAATTAATTTTTGGGGCTCATTCTGCAGGTATTATGGAGATACTCGGATATATTATTATATTTTTCGTACATACAATTTTATAGCAATTGTCTAACCGTTGTATTAGCCAGCGTGTTGCAACTGCTGCAACTTATCGTCATGTTAAATAAGTCTGAGATATATAAAATTTAAGTGGTAATCAGAGTGCCGATAGAAATCAAAAACAATTTAACATAGACTTAGTTAACATTTTAAATTATTTTAGATTTTCATTAGTTCTTATATTACTACTTAAAAGGACTTTATGTTTCGCAATTACATGTTCTGCATCTTATATTTCTATATTCGATGATATCACTATATCCTATATATTATATCGTAGTTTGCTGCCATCCAAATGTGGTTCAGGAACATCATTTACTCACTTTCCACTGCAGCACTGGAAGGAAATTTCCGTGATATTTCTAAAGTAAATAATAATATTAATTTAATTTACAATAAAGTATACATCGGTGAGCACTCGTTACATCTCACAGTGATAGTGTGCAACTACTGACATACCTTTTCCTCTTGCCGCAGGTAATCTATAGGTTATTGACCCCTTACGGTGTCGCATGTGGAAAACAATTTTGATTATTATTTTAATATTTTAATTGTATCATATGTATCATATCTACATTTAAACACACACTTGCATGTCCAGACCTAGAATGTACAATTTATTCACGGATTGGCGATTATCTAAACACCGTCTTTCTGAATCATTAGGTGTATTGATAGAAAAGGCTCTTTTGAATGCTATTGAATGGACACCTGACATTTTTTCTTGTGGTTTCACTTTAAATCCAAGGTATACCTTAACTACTAAATACTGTCGAGATACTAAGATAGATTCGAAACGAACTTATTAAAATTGAAACGTTAAATAAGGTTTTACAATAAGTTTTAGAATATACATTCATCACTGTATATTTTGATGACTTCATGGCTACGTCTAATAAGTGATAATAATGAAAAATATCACTCGATGTCCTTAGTGCTAATAGGAATTATTCAATTTTAAATATTTAGTAATATTTACTTCACATTTTGAAAATTATTGGTCTACTCGGATCAAATACGTAGTTGAACTAAATATATTGAAACTAGGTTTATAACTAAAGTAGGTGAACTAAAGTAGGTAACGTAGGTGAACTAAATAGTACACTGTTATTAAATTTCCACGTTGTGTTCTAATGTGTTTGTCTTAAGATACACAGTTGGCCAAAATTGGATTTAATTATGATAATGTAAGTTAAGTGGAGATAGAAACTTAACGGGAATTCTTGATAATTAATACCTTATCGCTGAAACCAATACTTTATAATACTTATTGAATTGACACAAACTTTTACCCAACTGACATTCAAAGCTCAATAATGCTGTAATAAAAATTTTTAAATTCATATTTACAAAGCCTGTATAAAATTGTCTCTGTACGAAGACCGTCAAGTCAAAAAGCACTACAGATACACTATTACAACCTTGTATCTTTTTTCCTCGTAAGATTCAGAATAAAGCGCATTTTGTGATAATATAGCATTATTCATTTCAAAACTATACACGTGACATCCTAGAAGTTTTCAAAAACCAACTTGTCGTAGATATTTCAGAACTACATTCAAGATTTCTAAAGTTTGTCCACGAAGTTTGACATAGAAAAACATCTTCACGTAATCAAAAATACATTTGAAGCCAATCTAAGAATTATGATTTTTCGACAGGATGCAAATTCGTTGTGCTATCCTTGTATCTCCCTCATAACCCTTTCGTCCCGAACGATAAAAATGTGTACCAGCTGTATTTCAACCTGCTTGAAATCGAAATCAGTAATGAGCATATGAATAGAGCATCATTCCAGTGTTTTATCTTCCTGCAAACGAAATTCCTAGCTTTACATTCTGCAGACTGGTTCACACATGTCCACTTGCACCTCATATTCTGGCTACATATCTACGATATTTGAGCATTACTTTCAATATTTTGTGAAATATGTGTGTTATTTGACGTGAGATAATCTTGAAGCTCTGAGGTAGGAAATAATCCTTATCTGTGATTTGTTTGAGCAAAATCATTGCGGTACATAAATGTACCATTCGGGTTTTTGAGTGGTACACATAAGTACCATCCGTTTTATAAAGCGTGCTGTTTTGTTACCTCTAGCGCCATGAGTGAATGGAAAAGAAGGCGTAAGGGGTCAAACAAAAAGAGCTGGAAGAAGCCGCAGAACATTTATATGAAGTAGAGGACTCCTCTTCTGGATCTGACGATTTTTATGAGCCGAATTCTAAATCAGAAAGTAGTTATTTGGAAGAACCACGTATTTCACAATGTGCTAGGGAAACCGAGTAATAAATTTCTTCTGAAATCGGTGATTCTTCTGACGATTTTCCGCAAGTTGAACCTGAGAACCCACCAGCTGCAGAAAATCGAAACCTTGACTGGAAGGTTCCAACTAATACTTTTCAACCCGCAAGAAAACACCACCTCCAAGGATTTGTTCGCTCTGCACAAAACACTGACTTCAGGATAACTATTCGAAATACTTCATTATATTTGCGTATTGTTGAGTGCACTAATAAAAAATGGGAGGTGTAGGTCGAGCTGACCAATTGATTGGCTTCTATTATCATGGTCATAAATCTAATGAATGATGGAAGAAGGTAATTCAAACTTGTTTTCACATGTGCGCGGTGAATGCATGGATTATGTACAACGATTTGAGGCGAAACCAATCAAAGCTTCCATTTATTACATTTGTGATCATGGTCGCAGAGGAATTGACTGCTAAAGCCATGGAACAAACTAATTCCCGTACACCCAAGAAAGGGCCAGTTTATAAGAAATTGAGACTCATGGGAAATGTACCATTGCATTTATCAGTGGAAGAGCCAACACGGAGGAGATGTACACAATGTGCCACCAACAAGAAGCAAACCAAGACACTGTGCGATGAATGTGCTATTCCCCTGTGCAAGAATTATTTAGCTTCTTATCACATTAAATAATATCACTTTTTGTTTATGTACTAATTTTCGGATTGCTGATACTTACTTTTGAAAATAAAATTGAGTTATTCGTGAAAATTTTGCATAGTAAGGTTTAATTGTTGAACACTGTTGGTTCATATACGTACCAACTAAAAACCCGGTTGGAACGTATAAGTATCACATGCCCCAAGGGCCTTCGCGTACAAAACAAAAAAAAATTTGAAGCATTAATATATGAGACCATCTGAACGTAAGTATTCCAAATATTTAGAAAAATCAAATGATTGATTTATATTCCTGGTCGAAAGTGTTAAAATTGTACTTATATTATAACTTATAACAAGGTTCACTCATTCATTTCAGATTATTTTGACAAAATTATATTTCTCCCAGAAAATTTACCGTTTAAAATACCACCAGTATTACTCTATATGTTTTATGCACTATTTGTCTTTAAATCATACACGAAATTACCGCTTAAAGCTTGTCCACGTAATTAACTGACGTCTTGTATTTCACTTGCAAACTAAATGTGACTTCATGTCTGACATATTCAATATCTTGGGTGTTATAATTTGATGAATCGTTTGTTTGGTATATTTTTATAGTTACCATACGTTTACATACGATTGTGTTTAATATCTTCTCATCAGAAATTCAATTCGCCTTCGCTTAATACGAAGCAATTTGGACGACAATACTATGGATATTCTAAGTTACGGTTAGACAGATTGAAACTGTCTGCTCCCCTATTACCGAATAATGATAAGTCACCTGAGGTCATAGTACGCTATCAGTAATGTTCGAACATGGTTAGTGCAGGTTAATTTTGCATGATCCCAAGGCGGTCACTTTACCCATTCAATTAGGTTCGTACAAGGAGTAGGATTTAATTTGTCTTCTCAAGGACCTACAACCACTCGAAAGTTATAGGGTGGCTCAAATGATATCGTATCAATTTGGTTTCTATATCATATCTCATATATATAAGCTATTCTGGCGCTAAGAGTAATGTTAGAGAAAACAATAGAAAAAGGAAAGAACGCTTATATAGGATTTGTAGATTTAGAAAAAGCTTTTGATAATGTCAGATGGGAAAAAATGTTCGAGATACTAAAGAGCGCGGGAATGAAGTATAGAGATAGGAGAGTAGTACACAATCTATACAAAGAGCACACTGCTGTTATATAAGTAGAAGGGGTAAGAAGGGAAGTAGGTATTAGGAAAGGAGTAAGACAAGGATGTACGCTATCACCACTAATTTTTAATCTGTACATCGAAGAGGCGATCAATGTCGTAAAAGGTAGAGTGGATTTCGGGGTTAAAGTACAGAGGCCGAAATTAAAAATGCTGTGATTCGCGGATGACATAGCAGCATTAGCATTTAGTAAAGAGGAATTGGAATCAGCGTTGAACGAAATGGCGGCAGTGTTGACAGAGGAATACGGAATGAGGGTGAATAAAAACAAAACTAAAGTGTTAGTGCGCAGAGGGCACGAGAGCGGAGCAAAAACGAAAGTACAAATTAATAATGAAATATTGGAGGAAGTTAAAGACTTCACTTATTTAGGAAGTAAAATAAATTGGGATGGAAGAAGCGATAAAGATATAAAACAAAGAATAGCGCACAGTCGAGTAGCTTTCAAAAAAAAGAAAGCTCTTTTATGCTCGGGGGTAATAAACTTAAAAACAAGGAAGAGATTTTTGAAAACGTATGTATGGAGCACGGCATTATACGGTTACGAAACCTGGACGGTAGAGGAAGCAATTAGGAAGAAATTAGAAGCTTTTGAGATGTGGTGTTACCGAAGAATGATGAAAATACCGTGGACTGATAGGGTTAGAAACGAAGAAGTATTAGAGAAAGTCAGCGAAAAAAGAAGTATGTGGAAAAACATAAAGAAGAGAAGAGATAGAATGGTAGGCCACTTGCTGAGACATGGGGGAATAGTCCGCGATATTTTGGAGGCAGAAATAGGAGTGAAGAAAGGCAGAGGTAGGCCTAGATTAGATTACTGCTCGCAAATAGTAAGGGATGTAGGTTGTAGCACAATTAGCGAAATGCGTAGGTTAGCACAAGATAGAAGAAGCTGGAGGTTAGCGTCCAACCAGTCTTACAGATATGATGATCATATCTGTGATACTGTTATGGAACTACTAAACATTATCATTCAATAATGATCTCTATATTATTTTCTAGGTTGTCTATATGGTAGAAATAGTCTTGTGTGTCTTATATATAGTTGATGATATTAAAGACACAATATTCTGGAAACAAGATATGTAGAAGAATATCGACACTTTGTACGCCAATATTTTTTCTTGCTAACCTTCTATAGAGGTTACACTAGAGAGTTGAATCTATAAATTTACAATACAATCCCACATAGGCTTCTATATTGAAGGTCCTATAAAGAGTAAAACTCAGTTGCAAACATAATAAATCTGAGATGGGTTGAGTCAGAATAGATGTGATCGACGTGGGTTGGCAGCAAATCAATCATTCGGGCTGAATACGTATATACGACATTGTTTATATCGGGTAACTTCTAGTGATAATGGAAACTTTCATTTTAAAGATTAACATAAAGCGCAGTAATAAAGTTTTGTATAATATTCTTAAGTTTATTAAAAAATAATTTGTTTTATTTTGTATATGATCTGTGACATTATCGTAATATTTCTTAAATTTCAATCTTCTTTATAATGAATTTAATTATGTTTTTGAGTACCATGGTACTCCATATTAGGGTACTATGGTTGGAAATTATTGAACGTTCAACATAGAGTACTAAAAATCGTGCTGGTCAATGTTGTGTGCAGACTATTAATGGAAGACACATTGATCAAATTTAAAATTTCTGTCGAAAGTAAAAGTCGAATTTGCTTCATTCTTATTTATTGAAAATTACCCCCCATCTTATAAACTGCAAATTGAATAACCCTAACATCTGCGTCGTTGTATTCGAAAATCTTTCATAAATATACGAGTATAGCATACAGCTTCGTTAAAAGAAGAGGGGGGTTTCAATGGAAAATATTATGACGTCACAGCTCAAATAAAATCTGAAAGACATGAAATTTAGAGTCAGTCAATGCCATTGTAAAAAGTAAGGTTGAGCTGTTTAAAAATTTTTCAAAAAATAGTTTAATAACAAAATTGTGAACATTGTGCTAATTGTAATAAAGCACTGTAAAATACGCAGTATTGGCTACAAATTAATTGAAATAAATAACTTAAATAGTATACAACGATTATAAGCAAATGAGAATAAAAAATAGAAATAAAGATCCTCCTCTATTGATAAACACATTACATACTTCTCTTACATATATCTTGTACACAAAACCCTAAAAAAATTCTTAGCATCACAATAGAATCTCATCCCTAGCAAGAGAATCAGGAAAAGAATCAATCTTTCGCAATATGGTGCACCACAATATAAAGAACATCCTTAGCAGGATGACATATCTCCCATTTTTTATGTCAGATAATATTTCAAAGAAAAATTCCATAGAGCCATCTATTTATCAGATATCTTGGCTATGACTCTTGCTTAGTTTATTATTTTATTTTTAACCATTATCAATTGAACAATAAGTCGAATGCTAGATGAACATCTTTCTTGAAATGGGTCCCATTTTAAGAGTTTAAGAATGATATATAACTCTAATTAATTAAATAAACATATAATAAACAGTTTTAAAACCTTAAAACAGACTTTTCCGCACGTAGAACATCTCTATCTCGAAATTGAGTGGCTGAGAAGAAATAAATCAACACATAAATGCAGAATATGTGTTTTATGCAACAGTTTTGCTTTTTTCAAATAGTCCATCATCGTGCTTTCTCATGATCCATGAACAGAGCGGGGTGTATCCAATCCACCTCAGAATCAATAGATGTCGTCTGGTAGACGTCTCTAATCAGAATCAGTCGACACCAGATCGATCAGACACGATTTAATTGAGTGATAGTACTAACAAAAAAATTTCTCAAGTAGTCCACCATTCTATCCACCTCAATATCAATAGGTGTCGTTTGGAAGTCGTCCCCGATCAGAATCAGTCAAAACCCGATCGATCCGATATGATTCAATTGAGTTATCGTGGTAACAACAAAATTTCTCTAGTCCACAGTCGTGCTTTCTCATGACCCATGGACAGGGTGGGGTGTGCTCTATCCACCTCAAAATCAATAGATGTCTTCTGAGAGACGTTCTCGAATAGAATCAGTCAAAATCCGATCGATACGACACGATTTGGTTGAGCAATCGTATTAACAAAAAAATTTCCCAAATAGTCCACCATCGTGACAACGACAACGACAACGACAACGACAACGACAACAACGACGACAACGAAGACAACGAAGACAACGACGACAACGATAACGACACACATACAGAATATTTAGGCCGAGAAACGAAAAATAAACGAAAACATTTTTTTCCATTTTTCTTTACAGGATTACATTATCTTTCGGGGCTAGTATAGTTGAGTGCAGAAAAGTAATACAATTTTTATATTAATTATAAAGAATAGAATGAAAGGGTTATCAATATGTATTAATTATATAACATTATTTCAATAATTATACAAAATACTTGACAACAATTTGTCGGACATTTTTTAGGTTCTGTATGTATCTGAATGGGATGCTGATGTCATGAGAGGATTATTAATTAATTAAGTTTTATATTACTTCAATAATTATAAAAGGATTTTACAAACGTTTGTCGGATATTTTCTAGGTCCTGTATGATCTAAATGGAATGCTATGGTTATGACTGTTATCAATATTTATTAATTCGTTAATAATTTGTTAATATTTACAACTCTTTCATTGTATTTGTTTTTTAATTTTAGCGTTTAATTAAATTTTTAGATTAATGACTATTGACACATTCATGACATCAAATAACTCTTTCGCACCGTTAGTGAAGTCTGCATTCAGAAAAATCGAGGGGTGGGGGGCTATATAAAATCCATATATAAAATTGAGTTGTTACAAGGGAGGGGGGGGGTCGAGGTTTCATAAAATCCGTTATATCCCTCTACTCTCGTACTATTTAATAAGATTATTTAATACGTTTTCGTCGTAAGATATTGTTTTAAAATACAGTCTTTTATCATTCTATAATATATTCCTCTTGTTGAAATACACCATACTGATTATTTCAGGAACAGGTCGTATCTCTTCAACCGAACAGTCGGATCGACAATGAAAAATACTACTCGTATAAAAGCAAATTCATTAGAACTGTTAGTCATATAGTCAATAAACCTCCATAGATACTCCTATATTAAATTCCAATTTGTATTGCGCTCCTTCAGTACTCTAATGTAGAGTTATTACTTGAGAATTAATTCATTGACAAATGAATATAGTAGACATATATGTAGTTCACATATAGGCTAGAGGACGAACGAGAATAGTAGATTAATTAAGCTTTTCGAAATATGGTATCCTCTTCTGAAATCAAATAGGCGATGTTAAATTAAAAGAAATTTCAAAGCATACTGTTTCCAAGTAGATACATGTCTCTAGTGTTTTATAAGACAGTGTATTATTATTGTATGCG
The DNA here is from genome assembly GCA_037954035.1 of Rosalia funebris. NCBI lineage: Eukaryota > Metazoa > Arthropoda > Insecta > Coleoptera > Cerambycidae > Rosalia > Rosalia funebris. Next base: position 16,578,064 of record JAZFAV010000016.1, on the reverse strand, counting down.
TGTACGTCAGGTTTAATCATATGAAATGTGAAGGATTAATGTATTATATAAGTGTAAGTCCATGTTTATCTGCTGATATGCAGACCTCGCAAATATAAATTTTGAATGTAAAGTAAACACACGTACGCGATACGAGTTGACAATACGATCACGGAGCTTATTGTGTTTTTATATCTCTATGAGGCTACGAATCATTTAAATGTATATGAAACCGGCGTATGTTATGAATTAAGTTCTAGTGTAGAAAAGCATCACTAGATAAATGTATGTTTGAAATTAGTAGGTTGTTTTCCTTCACACACACACACACACACACACACACACACACACACAAACACACCGTATTTTGTAATTGGATCGTGTATGCCCTCTCATTCTTATTACTTCTTTTAAAATAGGATTAGCCTCTCCTACTAAATAGCCTAATTATCAGTAACTTCCTCCAGGAAATTTTTAGTATACTTTAAAATGTTTTGATGTGTACTTATTGTTGCATGTTGTTAAATTCACATTAAATAAGCTCATTTCCTAGAAATGCCCAAATAACTAAGGACAACTACATTTTGTATTAGTATTTTTTAACCTTTAGCGTAAAATTAAACTAGAATTGACTAAAAAAAAATTAAAATATCTTATATATAAACTTCTGCGAGCATCTCTAGCGTCATATTTACAAGGACAGCTACAATTTTAGTATGTAATTCATCAAGGTTATGAGTTTCTAGATATTTGTGGGGTGTAAGGGGTAATGGCAAAAACAGGCAAAAGCCAACCCCACCTGCTCGAGTGGTGATATTAATCACACGGTACACCCTGCTAGAAAACAAACGAGGCTCTGACGACCGAACCACGGCGGTATAACCGTTCAAACGAGAATTAAGGAAATGTAATTCTCAGGCCTATGGAGAAAGCAAAGGGAAACTACTCCATTATTTTATTCCTAGTAAAATCATGTCATGGATATAGGAGATGGAACGGAAAAGGCTACTGGTCATGGTAGTCGGAAACCAAGATCCGGCAGGAGAAGAGACAACTTCAAAAACAGGGCTTCTCAGGTCGTTAGCATGCGAAATCCCTGTGATAAAACTGATGGCGCGAAGAACAGCGTAAAAATGGGCACATGGAACGTTAAGACAATGTATGAACCAGGAAGAATACACAATGCTATCAAAGAAATGACAAGACTCTCCATCAATATCATGGGGGTAAGTGAAATGAGGTGGACGGATTCCGGCCATTGCACAGTAAATGATCACGAAGTTTATTATTCGGGAACAAACGAACATAAACACGGTGTCGGTATTATTGTGACAAAACAAATAGCAAAACATATCGTAAATTTTGTGCCAATATCAGAGAGAATACTACTTATACAACTAAGTACCCAACCCGTCAAGCTGAACGTTGTACAAGTGTACGCGCCCACCGCAGATAAACCAGATGAAGACATTGAGAACTTTTACTCTGAGCTTGAGAGAATAATAACCAGCCTACCCAAACAAGACGCCAACATTTTGATGGGTGATTTTAATGCAAAAATAGGACAAGGAAAGTGTGACGAGATCGTGGGGTCATACGGCTTGGGGGAGCGGAATAACCGAGGCGACAAATTACACATGTTTGCACAGCAGTTTCAATTGCCTATTATGAACACCTTTTTTAAATTGCCCCTAAGGAGATTATATACATGGAAATCACCTGCAGACTCGCCAAACCACATAGCCAGAAATCAAATTGATTATATATTTATTAATAAAAGATACCGAAACAGCATACAATCTGTCAAAACATACCCTGGGGCGGACATTAAATCAGATCACAACCTGCTAGTGGCAAATATGAAAGTCAAAATGAAAACAATCAGAAAGACGACGAAAATAGTGAAATATGACCTGAGAAAATTAAAAAACAGGGAAGCAGCAGCAGAAATAAAGAAAAGTATCTCTGAAAAAATAAAAAATATACCAATAGAATAGAAACCAGAGATGGCACTACTAGAACTACAAGAAAAAATAGAATAAATAAGTGAATTGCACCTTAAACCTGATCAACACAAAAGGAAAACATGGATGGCTGCAGAGATCTTAAATATGATGGAGGAGAGAAGAAAAGCTAGAGATAACACAGAAAAATATAAGCAGATAGACAAAAACATCAGAAAAATGATTAGAGAAGCCAAAAACAACCAGATAGATGAACAATGTAAAGAAATAGAGCTTCTAGAAAGAAAGCACGATAATTTTAATCTCCACAGAAAAGTTAAGGAAGCCGCGGGCATATATCACCCAAAACGAGCAGGACGCCTGGTAGATGATCAAGGGAATATCATCATGGATAAAACAACAAAGAGGAACGTCTGGAGAAACTACATCCAAGAACTCTTCGATGACAACAGAGCTGCTAATCTCCCCACAGAAAACTTAGATATAGGGGATTCCATAACACAAGCAGAAATACGAGCAAGCATGAAACAAATGAAAGACGGAAAAGCACCAGGTCCTGATGAAATACATATAGAGTTCTTTAAAATTCTCGATGATGAATCCTTAGAATGGCTAACAAGAATTTTTAACACCATATGTAATAGCGGAAAGATTCCTAGAACGTGGATAGAATCAACCTTCATTGCGATACCGAAATAACCAAACTCAAAAAAATGCACAGACTACAGAACGATTAGCCTAATGAGCCATCTTTTAAAGCTGTTTCTGAACATAATACATAGACGAATTTACAACGAGTTAGAAAAACAAGTAGGTCAAACACAGTTTGGTTTTCGAGATGCCTTGGCGACAAGAGACGCATTATTCGCTATACAAGTCTTATTCCAACGATGTAGAGACGTAAATGTAAACATATATGCTTTCATCGATTATCAAAAGGCGTTCGATAGCGTTAAACACAAACAACTAGTACAAATATTAAAAAGAACCGGAATTCCCGAAAAAGAACTACAAATTATTACTAATTTGTATTGGAACCAGACAGCTAAGATCAGAGTGGAGGGAGAATTGTCAGACTCGATAGAGATAAACAAAGGAGTGCATCAGGGATGTCTCCTGTCCCCTTTACTGTTCAACGTTTACTCAGAACAAATATTTAAAGAGGCCCTAGATAACATGGTGGAAGGTATTCTTGTAAACGGTGAACTTTTAAATAACATACGCTATGTCGACGATACAGTCATATTCGCGAGTAGCTTGGAGGGTTTATAGAAATTGCTAAATAACATCGTAGAAGTCAGTCAAATATATGGACTAGAACTAAACACACAAAAAACGAAGTATATGATAATCAGTAAAACGCCTACACCACTGGGACAGCTAACAGTGAACCAGAGACCACTTGAAAGAGTCCAATCATATGTCTACCTCGGAAGCTCCATCAACGAACATTGGGATCATTCTGCTGAAATAAAATGTAGAATAGAGAAAGCCAAAGCTGCATTTATAAAAATGCAAAAATTGTTCAAAAGCAGAAATCTGAACTTGAATACTAAAGTTCGTTTGATGAGATGTTATGTTTTCACCGTACTCCACTGTGGGGTCGAGGCGTGGACTCTGACTGAGGCTTCTAGCAGGAAAATTCAGGTCTTCGAGATGTGGCTATATCGACGTGTACTGAAAATTTCATGGGTGGACCATATCACAAATGAAGAAGTCCTCCGTAGAATGAACAAATAACCCGAACTAATGATAACAGTAAAGGAAAGAAAACTACAATATTTAGGCCACATTATGAGAAATAGCTCAAGATACGGGTTGTTACAAAACATTTTACAAGGCAAAATTCCAGGGAAGAGAGGACCAGGAAGACGCCGGATCTCATGGCTCAAAAATTTAAGAACATGGTTCTCAACAACAACCACAGGACTGTTTCAGTGAACAAAATCCAAATAGCCAACATGATCGCTAACATCCGGAATGGATAAGCACCCAAAGAAGAAAAGAAGATATTTGTAGTCATAACATTTGGTTTTTACATGTCCCTATCAAAAGAATTCACTTGGAGCTAAGGCGGGGAATCTTGGAGGGCATTCAATTGTGCCCCTTTGCAACAACCTAGAAGGTTGTCAAATAATGTTAATGACTTTGTCCAGTAGGTTTCCAGTTCGCATGTCCTACTTTATGTTAATACCTGTGGAAAAGAAGTCTGAACACCTGAAGAAAGCACGCAAAATATTTTTTCTTGCAAAAACGCACAAAAGGGTCAAAAGGTATTTTATATTCGCCGCCTCTTGAAGTATTTTAGTTCTGTGTACAGTGGCGGATGTTTACGAGGTCAAAGGGGAGGCATATTTTTTATGTACCAATCCCTATTTTTTATTCAATACAGTGAGAGAGAATACTATAAATCGCATTTGTACCCAGGTTCTTTCTATTTATCTACTATTTTACTGACAGTAGATCGTACTATCGTAGATCGTAGACGATCTTGATGAGCCTCATTAAAGAGAGCGCAGACTTCCATTGTAGTCCTTGTATCACCATCCATACAGATGAGAAGAAATAAATAGAAGAAATAAGAATTTCAATGTGTTCTTTTCCAAAAGGGACACTGTTACTAAGATTTCGTGACTTCGGATAACAGAAAATCACAATCATCAATTTTGTCGAAAGGTAACTTGACGTAACTAGCATTAAACAGAATTTGTTAAATAAATAAATTTTCGTAATTAAAACTTTATTTGTATTTTATTCAAAACATTCTTTATGCAACTTAATAAAATTTGTATAGGGATGTAGGTTGTAGCACAATTAGCGAAATGCGTAGGTTAGCACAAGATAGGAGAAGCTGGAGGTTAGCGTCCAACCAGTCTTAGGACTGATGACCTAATGATGATGATAAACAATATTTAAAATATCTGCTATTTCATTGCATTGAACAAAAAATAGGGGTTGCCATTTATAGAAATGCTCCCCCTTTGACCCTGAAAACGTACGTCACTGTATATATATAAATAAAGTATTGCGAGAGACGGAAAATTTAAAATACTTTTTAACCTCTTCAAGCATTTTTGTGAGAAAAATTCTTTTGCGAGATTCTTCAGGTGTTTCGAGACTTACTTCCCACACTGGCACAATATGCATTGTTTTATTTTCTAAAATTCATAAACCATTATATCGTGTATTAGTTCAAAACTATTCATGTAGAAAATACAAACGTCAATGTTGCAGCATGAGTCAATACATACATATTAAGGCATATCGAAATATATAAATAAAGTATTTCGAGAGATGGAAAATTTAAAATACTTTTTAACCTCTTCAAGCATTTTTGTGAGAAAAATTCTTTTGCGAGATTCTTCAGGTGTTTCGAGACTTACTTTCCACACTGGCACAATATGCATTGTTTTATTTTCTAAAATTCGTAAACCATTTTATCGTGTATTAATTCAAAACTATTCATGGACAAAATACAAACGTCAATGTTGCAACATGAGTCAATACATACATATTAAGGCATATCGAAATATATAAATAAAGTATTTCAAGAGATGGAAAATTTAAAATACTTTTTAACCTCTTCAAGCAATTTTGTGAGAGAAATTCTTTTGCGAGATTCTTCAGGTGTTTCGAGACTTACTTTCCACACTGGCACAATATGCATTGTTTTATTTTCTAAAATTCGTAAACCATTTTATCGTGTATTAATTCAACACTATTCATGTAGAAAATACAAACGTCAATGTTGCAACATGAGTCAATACATACATATTAAGGCATATCGAAATATATAAATAAAGTATTTCGAGAGATGGAAAATTTAAAATACTTTTTAACCTCTTCAAGCATTTTTGTGAGAAAAATTCTTTTGCGAGATTCTTCAGGTGTTTCGAGACTTACTTCCCACACTGGCACAATATGCATTGTTTTATTTTCTAAAATTCATAAACCATTTTATCGTGTATTAGTTCAAAACTATTCATGTAGAAAATACAAACGTTAATGTTGCAACATGAGTCAGTACATACATATTAAGGCATATCGAAAATAGTTTATCGTTATAAAAAAAATATTACCTCGCTACCTTGCGTGTTTATAGTCGGTGTTGAAATTGTAAATGCATTCGCTCGGATAACAAATTTGATTTCCGAGTCATAACTCTGCATTCGAGTACAACAGGGGAACGATATAAATGGGAGGTATAATACAATAAAATCTCTCGATGTTCACGGATACGTAACCTAATGACCCTAATGAATTAGTACATCACCGCGCCTTTTTAGCTATTGGTCGCTCGAAAAAAAAGTTTCATTTCCATTTTCTGTTTTATTACCTATTATATGTGAGGAAACATTTTTTAAACATTCCCCTTAAAAATCACATACCGTGTGATCTTCTAAAGGGACATACCACCGTGTCATTGTTAATATTTAATTTACATCATATGATACACTTGGAATTTTCTTATATTGATGTATAACTATCTGACAATGACCGGAACTATTTTCACACCCTATATTATTTTATCAAGTTTTTTAAATTGATCGAGTTTAAGCAGGTTTGTAAATAACACCATATCTTCGATATGCAATAGAAGAAAAAATAATTTTGTTATATAAGAAAAACCTTTATTTATTTTGCTCTGGAGGCTTTGAACCAATTATTAAATAATTGAATTTTGCAAATAACACAATTAAAAATTAATTTGAAAAATGCCACCATTTTTATTTAGGAAGTCTTAGTAAAGCATGTTCAGTCACCATAAATATAATGTCTTCGAGAATAGTTCTTAGTGTTTTCCACCCGATTTTTTATTATTTATATAATATCCCATCCGATGTTATAAATTTATTCTTTAATGTACCTTCATAAAGAAAAATTCAGTGGATTTAAGTCATGAGATCCTGCGGACCATTCGAATAGTCTACTGTTTGCAAACTATTATTGCATATATCATCGTTAATTTATTAAATAATGATAAATTGCACAGGTGTTATGGGAGGGAACTCCGCCGTGATGGAAAAAGACTTCTTATCCTCATAAGGAGAAAGCTATCCAAAAATTAGTTTTCTGTTTGATGAAAGTTATTCCAATAATTATCGTCGTTAAGATTTTTGTCACAAAATATGGACCAACAATGTGGTTAGCTATTAAACCATCTCATATAATGAATTTCCTACCTTCCTAAAAATTGGTTACTTTTTGACAATAATGATTTTTCATAGCCTGGCAGATTGTTATGCCAATTATATGCACCGTTAATGGTGAAATATGCTTCACATTTCCACAAAATATCATTTAAAATTTGATATTCTTTTAGGTTTTGATAAGAAACTATTTACAAAATCTGATTCTTCTTTGTGGATCTCCTTCTTCTAAGTGTTGGTGAATATAAGTATAGCGCGTATATAAATGTTGGTGTTTTTTGTAAATATTATCAATAATTATGTAAAATAGAGTTTTACAATACATAGTATTTTTAGATCTTATACGATGAAGTAAAATGAATAAAGAAACCTTTTTTTCCAAGGCGAAATTCTTTTTGATTTCTATTTCTAGTTGTTACAAAATTATTTCGAACTAATTGATACAAAATAAAACAATACGTTATAAAATAATACAGTAAGTTATTCTATTTAAATTTTAAGTTAAAAATTGAGGTCACTTCCGAAACCAAAAATGGTGGAAAATATTTCCCGTTGTTATAAGATAGTTTTTAATTCTATACTAACAAATATATATACATATTTCTCTTTAAAATAATTACTCGGTATATAGTAATTGCTTTAATTTTCTGACTGTTTAAATTTGATGAGTGATTTTTGCATTTATACTGAGTCGGAGCATGGAATGTCAGAAGCATGAGACAGGCAGGGAAGCTAGAGAAGTAGGAGATTTTTGGAGCGATGACTATAGGGTAATACACACAGGATCGGTAAATGGAAATTCGGGAGTAGGAATCGTTATGCGGAAGAACCCAGGACAGTGTGTAGATAGCTACCTACAATACAGCGAGAGAGTAATGATGGTCAGGTTAGATTCGAAGCCAGTGAAAAGAGTAATAGTGCAAGTATACATGCCTCCTTCTAGCCACAGTGAGGAAGAGTTAGAAGTCGTTTATGCGGACATAGAGCAGGTAATAGGATTTGTGAAGGGTCATGAAAATTTAATAATAGTGGGAGATTTTGACGCAGTCGTAGGTGAAGGGAAAGAAGGAGAATTTATAGGTATTTATGGATTAGGAAACAGAAACGAGAGAGGTAGCAGACTGATAGAATTCTGTGAAAAGCACAAGATGGTAGTCGCGAAACATTGTTCAAGAATCACGTTAGGAGGCGGTACACCTGGAAAATGCCAGGAGGGATAGACAGGTATCAGATAGACTACATTCTGGTTAGGAAGAGATTTAAAAATCAAGTAAAAGACTGTAAGAGTTATCCAGGAGCAGATGTAGACATCGACCACAACTTGGTAGTCATCAAAGCTATATTAAAGTTCAAAAATCTGAAAACCCGGAAGGATAAGAAACGTATAAATATAGGCATATTGAGGGATCAGAATATGAAAGATAAGCTCCAGGAGAAAACAGATCAATTAATAAATAAAGCGAGTAATGACGAAATCAAGAACGCAGAAACTGAGTGGGAGGGTATCAAGAATAGTCTAAATTCCCCGGCTTCGGACGTTTTAGGACACGAGAAAAGAGACGCTAGAGCCCTGGATAACGGACTAAATCTTAAACTTAATGCAAAAGAGACGAGGCTACAAAAACAGACGAGACGAGGAAAGACAGAAAACTTATAAGGCAATAAAGTGGGAAATCATTAGAAAATGTAGAAAAGCGAAAGAACAATGGATAGAGGATAAATGCAAAGAAGTATAAGATAAGCTGCAAGTAGGTAAGACCGATGAGGCTTACAAAATAATTAAGAGGAACTTCAGGGATATAGGAACAATAAGTAGACACGTTAGGATTCAATCGGGGGACATACTGATCGGAAGAGAGGAGCAAGCGGATAGATGGAAGAAGTACTTAGGAAATTTATACGAGTGTCAGGAATTAGGAGAGATATTAGAGGAAGAATCTAGCATCGATAGGCAAGATGTAGGAAAGCTTATATTGAGAGAGGAATTTGAAATAGCACTGAAGGCACTAAAGAACAATAGAGCGCCGGGTGTAGATAAAATACAGGCGGAAATTTTGAAATGTGCGGGACAGAAAGTAGTAAATAGGATGTTTGAACTGGTAAAATACATATACGAAACGGGCGAGAGACAAATGTGAGAACTTTAGAACGATTAGCCTAACCTCCCATGCGTCACAAATCTTAACCAGAATAATGCAGAAGAGGATGGAAAATAGAGCGGAGGAAATATTAGGAGAAGACCAATTTGGGTTTAGGCGAAATAGGGGAACTCGCGAAGCTATTCTAGCGCTAAGAGTAATGTTAGAGAAAACAATAGAAAAAGGAAAGAACGCTTATATAGGATTTGTAGATTTAGAAAAAGCTTTTGATAATGTAAGATGGGAAAAAATGTTCGAGATACTAAAGAGCGTGGGAATGAAGTATAGAGACAGGAGAGTAGTACACAATCTATACAAAGAGCAAACTGCTGTTATAGAAGTAGAAGGGGAAAAAAGGGAAGTAGGTATTAGGAAAGAAGTAAGACAAGGATGTACACCTATCACCACTAATTTTTAATCTGTACATCGAAGAGGCGATTAATGTGGTAAAAGATAGAGTGGATTTCGGGATTAAAGTACAGGGACAGAAACTAAAAATGCTGAGATTCGCGGATGATATAGCAGTATTAGTATCTAGTAAGGAGGAATTAGAATCAGCATTGAACGAAATGGAGGCAGTGTTGACAGAGGAATACGGAATGAGGGTGAATAAAAACAAAACTAAAGTGGTAGTGTGCAGAGGGCGCGAGAGCAGAGCAAAAACGAAAGTACAAATTAATAATGAAAGATTCGAGGAAGTTAAAGACTTCACTTATTTAGGAAGTAATATAAATTGGGATGGAAGAAGCGATAAAGATATAAAACAAAGAATAGCGCACAGTCGAGTAGCTTTCAAAAAAAGAAAGCTCTTTTATGCTCGGGGGTAATAAACTTAAAAACAAGGAAGAGATTTTTGAAAACGTGTCTATGGAGCACGGCACTATACGGTTGCGAAACCTGGACGGTGCGGGAAATAAGTAGGAAGAAATTAGAAGCTTTTGAGATGTGGTGTTACCGAAGAATGATGAAAATACCGTGGACTGATAGGGTTAGAAACGAAGAAGTATTAGAGAAAGTCGGCGAGAAAAGAAGTATGTGGAAAAACTTAAAGAAGAGAAGAGATAGAATGGTAGGCCACTTGCTGAGACATGGGGGAATAGTCCGCGATATTTTGGAGGCAGAAATAGTAGTGAAGAAAGGCAGAGGTAGGCCTAGATTAGACTACTGCTCACAAATAGTAAGGGATGTAGGTTGTAGCACAATTAGCGAAATGCGTAGGTTAGCACAAGATAGGAGAAGCTGGAGGTTAGCGTCCAACCACTCTTAGGACTCATGACCTCATGATGATGAGTGCTAAAATTAAATCTCAAATATTGTGACTTGTGAAAGAAATAAGACAACTTATAACATATTTTCTCAACTGATAACGTATTTTCAAATTATCTCACACGAGGTGCGCGGTAAGTAGCCTGGTCTTTACTCAGTCGCATTGGGAACTTTGAAGAGTGACTATCGAGTTTCTATGAATGCACGTAAAGTTCGATCTGACCGTGCGTAAAGTGCATCATTTTACCTCCGAATGCTGCCTCACTCATTCTTCTACGCATAAATCTCACACTTTTTCCTATTCTTTACAAGCTGTACATAAATTCTACGTAATTTAATACATTTCTGAGTGGCGGTCTCACCAAAGTGTTAAACAAATCCTTATCTTAGTTCAAGTCACTTCAGAGCCAGACAAACTCCGAAATTTGGGAATTTGTCACCAACGTTTTTTTCAAAATATATGAGCACATTCAAATAAAAATTTCACCATTAGGCTTCGGATACTAAATTAAACGTCTGTCATACTGCATAACTATATTAACTATCTTTAATGAAGTCATGTGCAAATAAAAAATAAATTTCAGGTACTTATATACATAGTCATAGCTTATACACGTAAACCTTCATTTCAAATGAAAAACTTTAATATAACATAGAACTGTATTTTATTTCAAAGCAGGAAACGGCTTACAATTTCCATAATAGCAAATTTCCGTCAACAAAAAATAATCATAATATTCTCCTTTCGTCCTTTTGATGTCATAAAAACATTAATATAATTTACATTCACCGTCTTCAGGGATATTCGCCACTCGCGCAAATTCTAATATAATTCTAATTTTGCACACGTAGAATTCTCCCCTGAGGTTTTTCCTCTTGCAACTTACACTTTTCCTATATTAAAATGAGGATAATATTACTAGGAGGTGCTAGAATGAAACGCACTTTCTTAAAGAAAACGGCCCGTCCAAATGCGAATAAGAATACTCAATATATTATCTGAATATATATTAGGTACGGTTTTGTAAAACCTGGAACAAAAATGTTCCTTCAGATGTAGTAATAATTTTTATTAATTTACATTTCACTGATTGTCCGTTTTTCACAGTGTTGTAAATCATGTACCATCACAAAACAATATAATAAGACAGTAGTTCTAATACGTTCTTTCAAATGTGGGAAGTTTTAATTAATTATAAAGAGTGCTACAATAAGACTGCAACACGTGAATTTTAAATAGGGCATGGTTTTCTGTAGCAAAGTATTGACTTATAATATAGATATTTGGGAATTATGTATGGACCAACATATCCGCTAAATGGCAAATGGCTGCCATGGCTTTGGTGGCACACGAATACTCTTCTTGTGAAATTTTTAATAACGGTTTTGCATAAATATTTCGTTGACACGTTCAATTTCGTCCTTAATGCCTGGGTGGTCGCGAGCTTGTTGACGTAAACATGAAAAATCAGAGAACTCCACAAAACAAAAGTCTATAGGTATTATGTCGCAAGCTCGTGACAGCCAATTCTGATCATCAAAATGGGAGATAATACGACTAGGAAAAATCTCGTGCAAGTCCGTCAATATTTCATGGATGGTATGGAAAGTGGCAGTGTCCTGCTGAAACCACATATTTTCAAGGGCTTATCTTGAAATTTGTTTCATCGTATCTTGAAAATATTTTTCAACTGAAGCACAAATAACTCGGTTATCATGTCATGATAACATTTGCCAGTTATAGTTAATGCATTACCTGCCTCGTCATCAAAGAAAAATGGTCCAATGATTCCTTCAGACCACAATCTACACCAAGCAGTGACTGTTTGTCTCATACTTCTGATGAATCATTCGTGGATTTTTTGAGCCTCATATACGGCAATTTTCCCCTAAACCGACGGTGTGAGACACGGTGCCTAACGGACCAGTTGACTCTCAGGGAATACTGAGAGTCGCTATCGGTGTCTCAGGAGCACCTGGTGCAACTACTGAGTATTTAAGTCACCTTACCCCTGCATGCGGGGCTCTGCAGGGGTGGACCTTCATTTCTCTAGCTACTCGTGGGATCAAAAATGGAACCATCAACCCATGAAAGAATCTTGGAGGATAAGGAGGTCGAAAGCAGGCTTGTATCGTGGACGTCTCCATCCTCCCAGCCAAGCAGTTGCTCCACCGCCGATACCCAGGCCACACTCGGGACCTTGACTTTGACCTCTATTGAGGCAGAGGGCGAGGGGAATCTGAGCAAACCAGAAGACGAAAGTGATGCAACTGCTAATTTTGTGGGATAAAAGATGGAACCATCAATACATGAAAGAATCTTGGAGGATAAGGAGGTCGAAAGCGGGCTTGTACCGCGGACACCTCCATCCTGCCAACTGAGCAGTTGCTCCACAGCCGATACGCAGGCCACGCTCGGGACCTTGACCTTAGCGGAATGTGAGCGAACCAGTTGACGAAAGTGGTGCAACTACTAAGAAAAGATTGATTCAAATTATACAGATTAACTTCGAAGCAAAGATGCTTCTTCTATTCTACAGAGGAATCTGACTAAGATGCACACAGGGATAGCAGTCATCCAAGAACCTTGGGTTGTGCTGGTATAAAGGGGCTGGTAAATTTCCTCTATTACAGGAGTAGTAGTAGCAACAGACCCAGACCGGCTCTGGGCCTGTTGCTACTACTACTACACATATACTACTACTACATCGTAGTTAAGAACATCAGCGCCACACCCCTTTGGAAATGGTCCACAGGAGACCTAATAGCGATAACTACGATGCTTGAGAATGTAGTTAAGGTGGTCATAGCGTCAGTCTATCTACCATATGACAGTAGGGACAATCCAACACCAGAGGTGAAGGAACCTGTGGACTTCTGTCAAAAAGCCGACCTGCCTTTTCTGATGGGATGTGATGCGAACTCACACCATATGGTCTGGGGTAGCACGAACACCAATGGCAGAGGTATGGAGCCATGGAATATCTGGTAAGTACAGAGCTAGATATTTTAAATGTGGGAAACACACCCACTTTTCATAATATAAGGGAGGAGTTAATTGACATTACCTTAGGCTCCAAACACCTGGCGGGATACGTGCGGAACTGGAGAGTCTCGGATGAACCCACACTCTCGGATAACTCTGCCATTAAGTTTGATCTGGGAGTTGGGGAACATGAAGAGACGAAATGAGTCCACAACCTCAGATTCATAAACTGGGAACAGCTTAAGTCGGATCTTCTAGTAACAGTTCGGGGGATCCCCCCCATAATTAGTGAGAGGGAAGTACTGGAGGCGGCAGCCTCCCGACTGAGTAGAGGATTGATAGAAGCCTATGAAGGGAACTGTACACCTAAACGAGCTAGGCTGAAAGGCCAGGTAAGATGGTGGAACAATAAGCTGGAAAACCTTAGATGTAAGGTAAGAAACCTTACATCTAAGAAAACGTAACAGCCGTACAACCTGGGAGGACTGTTAGTATAGGGCTGAGGTTACGGAAGCCCAAATTAGTAGTTGGGTTGCTTTCTGTAATGAGATAAATAAGGCAGCTGAGGCAGCACGGCTGAACAAGATCCTAGCTCGCAGCTCGGAGGCGATACTGGGATCGCTCAAGCTCCCTATTTCCGACCCGATAATAGGGGCACATAGGACCTGGGCGGTAAACCGAGAGGGGGACGACAGGGAACTTGTGAAGGAGATAGTCACACCGGCTAAGATGAGGTCCTTTGATCCATATAAATCGCCGGGACCGGACGCCATTTATCCGGTACTTCTGCAGAAAGTAGAAGAGGCAATCCTCGGTTCGCTTATAAGGATCACCAGGGCCAGCTTGGCACTGAAGTTGGTTACGAAAGTGTGGCTAGGCACAAGGGCTGTTTTTATACCTAAACGGAGCAAAGTCGTTGCTCAGTTTATATATAAAACGTCCCCTAATGACTTTCGGCCGATTAGCCTTACTTCATTTTTACTAAATACGGCCGAATGATTAGTTGACAGGTACCTTCGGGATACTGTCCTAATAGAGACACCACTTCAAGGGATTCAGCATTCTTATCAAGCTGGTAAATAAACAGAAACAGCTCTGGATAAGTTTGTGTTATCGATACGGTCACAACTGGACTCCAGAGGATACGTTGTCGTCACCTTGATATTGAAGGAGCCTTCAACTTTACATCCAGGAAGGTGATTAGCGGAGCACTAGGCAGATGCTACACCCCCAGAATAATCGCTGAATGGATAAACCATATGTTGGGAAACACACAACTTACTGCTAATAAAGGCAAGACTACCATCGAGGGCCGGGTCGACTCGGGCTGTCCACAGGGTTTATAAATGTATTGTCCCCCCTCCTGTGGTGCCTGGTAGTGGATGAGCTGCTTGAAGAGTTAAAGGATTACCAGGTAATTCACTATGCCGATGACTTAGTAATAATAACGAAGGGCCCTTTCCTGGAGCCAATTCTCGATATTATGCATTAGCATTAGCATTAGGGAGCATTAAACAAGGTTGGGAATTGGTGCAGGGAGAGGGGACTCTCGGTCAATCTCATGTCATCAATTTAAATGGAACAGAACATGTCTGCTGAAACTTGGTGGCCAAGCACTAAGCTATAATAGCGAAGTGAAATACTAAGGAGTAATCCTGGACGAGAAACTGTCATGGGAAAAACATCTAAGTCACATGTTGCAAGATCACAGCAACACTTTGGCAACTAAGAAGGGTCATTGATAATAGCTGGGGCTTGAAACCGGAGACCATGAAATGGATGTATGAGGAAATTCTCAAACCCAGACTGACGTATGCAACACTGGTCTGGTGGGAGAGAGCCTGTTTAAAGTCGGAAGCCAACCGACTTAGCAAGCTAAGAGGATTGATTCTAAGAAGTATAACCGGAGCCCCAAGATCAACATCGATCGATGCGATGGGGATACTGACGGGAATACCACCTCTTGATGTCACGCTGAAAGCGGAAGCCGTAAAGGCAATGCAAAGGGTGGGAAGCATAAATAGGAATGTAAGGGACCTAAATAGATTCTCAAGAGAGCTAGCTGAGGAGGGAGTCCTATGGATGCCCTCTGACAGTAGCGGTGTCAACTTCCTGTTTGACAAGAAAGATAAGATCATCCTCACCAGTAAGACCAACCGGATGGAGGGTCAAGCTGGATTACCGCTCAATGGTGACATCTGGTACACGGATGGAGCCAAGAGTGGGAACAGAGCGGGTGCGGGGGTGTATAGGCGACGCGATGGGATAGGTAAAACCTTTCCTCTGGGCAAAAATACTACCGAACTCCAGGCCGAGCTAGTTGAAAATACATACCGTATTCTGGGGGCCGACCAAAATCGGACCCAGGAGAATCTCTGCTCGGATAGCAGGGCGGCGTTGGCAGCCCCGTATTTAGCAATGACAAAGTCTAAGCTGGTCTATAATTACTATGAAGCATTGAATAGCTTGGTAGAGAAGGGACCTGTGGAACCCTTATCGATACCTGGGCATAATGACATTAAGGGAAATCTAATTGCCAGACTAGGGGCCAGGGGAATCCTCTGTGGACCAGAACCTGCAGTGGATATAAGTCGTAATCTGATCAGAGACCCCGTCAATGGCTGGGCAAGAGACCAGCACAATGAAAGATGGAGAGGGGTAACGGGTTGTCGAATAACCAAAATCTTCATCGAGTACTCAAAGATTGAGAAATGGGCTCAAGAATTGATTAATTTTAACAGGCACAAAGCGAGAACCCTGGTGGGAATCATAACGGGCCACCATAGTACTCTGAATGCATATAAGCAGAAGCTGAGGCTGACTGACAGCCCGGCCTGCAGATACTGTAAGGAAGACAAGGAAACCTCGATTCATCTTCTTTACACCTGCCTCAAACTGGAGGAGAAGTGGTACATTATATTAGGGACCCCTGTTATCCTAGAGGAGGCGAGGCTTAAGGCGGGGGACGTGCCTAAATTGCTCCTTTTATGGGATAGCATTTTTGGATAATGACCCGGATAAAAGGAGATCGCCAATTAACTACCTATGCGATCAGTAGCTGAAGAGGCCCAAACCCATATACCATAATGTATGTAATGTATGTACGGCAATTTTACCTATTAATGAAACCACCAAGGTGAAAATTTGTATCGTCACTGAAGATGATTTTGTCCACAAAGTAGACATTTATTACTTGTTGTTCAATGATCCAATTGGAGAATTTTTTTCTCTGTGCATGGTCTGTTGGCAGAAATTGTTGAGTCAATTTGACTTTATAAACATGGTATGCAGAAATTTAGTGAGAATATGGTGAACTATAGCTGCTGAACTGTCCAAATCTTGTGCATAATGACGAATCGAGGTTCCTGGATTCTCGGCCATACTCTCGAACTGGAGTGATATCGTGCTCTGAACGACTATTACCAGCTCGTGTCGTGTATTACACCAGCAACTGAACTAGCACTTTAACATTTTTCGATTATTTTTTTCACAATTGATAAATTTGCAACATTATTTCTACCGAAAATCGTTAAGAATCGTAGTAAACTATCACCATTGTATCAGACAGTGCTCCATGTTTACTGTCACAATCATATCGACCTGTCACGATTAGTGATCTATCGAATGGTTTCTTCTTTGGAATACACCAAAATAGCGCGCAATTCAAGTCTTCTTAGATTCTTCTTAGATCTTCTTCAGCTTTTGCTGTAACATTATTTATATAATGTGTAAGAGATTAAACACGCAGGTAAAAATAGACCGATTTGTACTAAATTGCTAACAGGTAATGAAACAGGATCTTAAATTATATCTCTTTTAATAATAAGGAGCAATATTCCTCCCTCAATCGTGAATGAAGAGGCAAATTTCCTTAAATAATTTATTAAGGATAGATCAGTTACAGTTGACTGTTCCCGTAAAGTAAAAGATTCTTAGAAAGTTTTCAATAAACAGCATTCACTACTTTATATCTATCGTGTAAATAAGGAAATATGAACATTTTCCGAATCTATTCAACAGTGATTGTATCTATTTTCACACGAGTATGCTCACTCATAATGAATTTCTTTCGAGTAATATTACAGAACCAGTAAAGTTACCAGAACGACTACTTTTAATTAGACCGATAAATTTATATTATGTTGCTTTAAACTCGAGATTGTAACTTCAAATATCGGAACGGCGCTTATAGCTTGTGATAAATGAATACAAATTGTCTAGTTAAACTTTTAATGCCGCTTTTTATAGCCCCAGATATAATAAGACTAATTAGTTTCTCAGACAACTTTTCTGGCTTTTCGTTGACGCTCAAGCTCTGTGACTTTTTTTGTGCTCAATCCTGGGGTGACGTGAAATGATTTGCATGTCTGGAGCTTTATTAGATATTTAAATTTCTCAGCCCAATAATGATTATAAAAAGTGTACAAAAGTCGTAATGATCGTCTACGGTAGAATGACTATTCTCGTGTAATATTTATGTAATAAAGAAAGAAGCAAGATCTTTTTTGGTATAGAAATTATGTTGAGAGTATAAACTGAGAATACTGTTTAAGTATGTTTATGTTTATGTTTTTTAAGTATGAGCTGATTAAACTTTCGAAATATGTCCATAAATTTAATTTCTTATAATTTCCATATAACCGCAAGACCAAAACTTTAAGTCTACTGTAGCCAATCTACTTTCATTGGAATTGGATATTCAAATAGAACATATGAGTTATATTTTTTATAATACACCGAAACACTATAGTACACTCCATGTAAATTTTATTTTGGTATATCAAATTTAAGTAGTCAGTATACACCACATTTCTTTGACCATTATTATCCATGTGATTCTCGATTATCTGGGAAAATTCAAGTTAACGAATTACTAACTTCGATCACTGGGTAAATTCAAGTTATCGAAGTTAGCACTTCGAAGTTATCGAAGTGCTAACTTCGATAACTTGAATTTACCCAGTTTCTTACCCAGAATTTACCCAGAGTTTACCCAGGTAACAGCAAATTACATATGTAATTATGTAATTACATACATACACCAAATGTGGTGTATACTGACTTTTCAAATACCTTTAACAATGTAAAATTAGAATTATATGGAGCCAGTAGTAATTTTCTTTCCTTAGTAAAATCGTATTTACCCAGATGTATATTATTTGCTTCATATAGTGGCTTTAGCCCGTCATATTCTTAGCGTACTTTGGAGTACCTCAAGACTCAAATTTGGGACCATTATTCTTTATGTTACTTATTAACGATTTGTCTCTAATGCCTATGTCGAATTATCTTCTTTTTACGTATGACTTAAAATTATTCTAAGTATAACTTGCTTAGATGATCACTTGAGACTGTAAAAACTCATCGACCTAGTTATATCGTGGTGTTCTCAGAATAGACTATCAATAAACATAAATAAATGTATGGTAAAGATTGCTCGCATACCTTATAGGGGTCACTACTAATACGAGTACGATTGTTTTCTTGACGGTACAGCTTTAATACATTCTGAAAATATTGAAACTCTTGGCGTGTACTTTGATGATAAATTTTCGTTCTCTTTCTCTCTCTCTCTCTCTCTCTCTCTCTCTCTCTATATATATATATATATATATATATATATATATATATATATATATATATATATATATATATATATATATATATATAAGCCTGTAGTTATTAATGCATATAAAACTTTGGTTTCGTAATAAGTGCATGACATCGTTTAATAATACTGCTATTTTAATATGTTTATATAATTGCGTTATCTCGTTCAAAATTGGAATATTTGATAGCCCTAGATGACTTTCTGTGGGGATATTTAAAAGTAAAGTAAACTTCGCTAGTTAGGAGAATTTAGAAGATTTAAAAGCAAGAATTCGTCACGAAATACAACGTATACCTCTTGAAATTATTGATAGTGTTCAAAAAGAATTCATTGATCGTCTTGGCTACTGTCATGCAGCAAACGGTGCATAATTTGAACATTTAATTTAGTTGTTTTCGTTAAATAATCATTGCCATTACATTTAGTATTTTTATTCACGACCACTATATTAGGAAAGTTTAATACGTCTGTTTTCCTTCTAATACACAAGTAAATTAAAATTTATAATACCACGCTTCAATTTTATAGCATTTTATTTAGAATTATTATTAATATTAACATTAACATTTATCTCAAGAACGATCTCGTCATCTTGACCGGGATTATTCAAATTTATTCAATAAGGAGCTTTTGAAGGACTGGAAGGGCTCACAACTTCATTAGGCCGATATTAGGTACGACCTGGAGTTTTTCAGCAATTGCCATCTTGCTAGACAATGATTCTTCACTATTACTTTCCGCTACCGTAGTCGATTTCCAACCACCGTGACGCTTGACAATGTAATATTGCCCCCAGCATTGGTCAATAATGTTGCCAAAGAACGTCTCATTCCATGTCCGGTATAAATTTCCGAATCGGAGAGTCCAAGAAATGAAGCCACATTTGAGAAAAAGTTTTAAAAATTTTGTTGAGGCCCACATGTTGTGTAGTACATTTTCCAGCCACATTTTGCAATAAAAATCTCCCTCCGGTAGTTTTAGGTCGCAAATTGACGTATTCTCGATACATTTCTACAATATTGACTAAAAAAGCTTGTTCCAAGATCGTGAAACTTCTTGAAATGTTTGTTTTCGTATCCGGAATGAGTACGTAAAAGTAACTGCCTTTGTCTTGGACATGGTCTATATCCAAAAAAGTTAATTCATTGCATGGACAAGCACCTGCGACTCCCATGATCGTTGTGACCTGTAAACAATTCAAAATAAAAAGCTCAATGTATAAATTGAAATACTGACATCGCGTATTTCCAACCTTAACTGGTAGAAATTCTTCAATTTGGTTTCTCTCCAGTATCTTCGCCTTCTTTGCTTTATAATTTATTGATCCAGCTTTCAAATATGAAGTAAATTTACCATACTTCAAAATATCAATACCTTCGTTTACTTATATTTCGAATTCACTTTCTATATTGATTTTAGCGTCCAATACTCTGTCCACATTGAAGAGACAGCAAACTGTTTCTCCACATTGAAAAAGTAGGATAGTAGTACCTCTTCTGTAATTATTCCTTCTCCTATGCCGCCTTGTTTTCACCAGTTGTCGAATTCCACCAATTCCTTCTCGTATGCACTTTTGCTTTCTGCTGGTAACAGACGTAATACTGCTTCTTGAGCTTCTTGCTGGATTTCAGTGGGACCGAAGAAATTCTCAGCATTGTCACTCATTTTTTGTGTCAATTTTGAAAATAGTGTCGGTCTTGTTGACAAATAGACAAACGCATATCCTAGAAACGACTCCAAGACTTTCTTAATTTTCAGCATAAAATCAATATTATTGATCAAAATAAATCTGTCAAATTTGACGTTTTTCAAAATTAGAATTTTTCACCTCCTAATTAACCGGTTTTGCTCGTGGTCGTGGATTAAATGTTGTATTATATTCAGGAATTAACAGCTTTTAATCCGCTCGAAAAAAACGACGCTCTCGGCTGCGCCTTAAGTCCCCACTATTTCTCGTGGATTAAAAGCTTATTAATTCCCTTATGCGTATATAATTAATATCTATTAAATTGCATAATCAGTTTTTTTATTTTTGTATATTAAAACTTTTTTTTTATCTAACCTATATTCACGTTAATGTAATTATTACCGTAGCGTTTGTAAAAAATGTGCTCTTAAATGTCGATGGCGTTATACCTCTCACAAAAACCACCCTATGTTTATTAATTATATTTTAAAGACGCATAACTAAAAATAAAATTTGAAGAGTCTGGGAGTATTATTTAAAAGGTACTGTTTGACAAATTCATTCATTACTTTATGAAAATAATGTACAATATTTATAACTCCAGTACGTACAGTTGAAAATATCTGACACCTTGTATATACTTTTCTTGTAGTGTACACCAAGCTTACAAATTTACCAACATCATCATAAATAATAAATGAAACTCCTTAAATAGTGAAACATTATTATTTGAATTACTAGTCTCAAACACAACGTAGTACAGAGAAAATAGGGTTCTTAACAACAGTGGCAACTATTAAGCGATAATAAATTCGTATTTACTCTAATTGTGGGTTTAATTTTCCGGTACACGAACAAATAGTAGCACTATAACTGGAGGTAACGCTGTGTTTATAATTTAAATAAAACGCCTAGTATACATATATATTAGCTTCTCGGAATATGTTGCCATAATTAACATACTAAAATTGGATATTCCGGGGTATTAAGGGGTAAGAGTATAAACCTCTTAGCTCAAGTGAATTAAATGTGTTTGGATTACAGCGTGATAAAATAAGTTTTCATTGGCGGAGTTAACTTTGTAATTACTAGCGTTAAAAGCCGTTGCTAATTTTTATAGAGAAAATCCTATTTTCATAGAGCGAGCTTTACATTAGGCCAATTGAATTAATTTTAAAGCACATTATGAAATAACATAATATAAAGTTTGCACAACAGAATATGAAGTATGTTCTACAAAAACTCTTATGTGACCTTATTAATATTAATGTATTGTCTAGAGCAGCGGTCGGCAATCGGTGGTTCGCGATATAAATTTAATGGTCCGCAATGAAATTCAAATATTATTTAAATTCGCTAAACTCTAATAAAATGTTCAAGTAAATAATAAATTTTGTTTAAGTTGTTTTATTAAATGTAAAATCGAACAAGAACATTATATTGCGAATTAATTTGTTATAAAATACTTGCAAAACATCTACTTCAAAAGCAGTGACAGCCGGTGTAATTTTTGTCTGGGGGTGCAATCGATAAAATAATAACAATCGAGAAACTAAAATAAATTTACCTGTGTATAAGTCTGAGGTTATTTGCAAAAACGTCATTTACAAGATCATTAAAATTCAGATTTTAATAATCTATAATAGCTGCAATTAGCACATCCTTTATACTTGTCATGAAAAGTGAATTTTGGTCTGTCTTGCGCCACTGTATTTCTCAAAAAGATTTAAATTCTTTTAAGCATCGAAAACATTATCAGAACTTGTATGGGGAACTGTTTCTCATAGTCACTAAATTTATTGGGGGAAAACACTTTCGACGCTAACAGGTGTTCTCTAAACTCAAATCTGTCTTTAGTTTGGGTAATTAATATACCACACACTTCCTTAGTTTGTGCAGAATGTGATATGTCATTATGGGACCGTATTGTTTTTCTTTTCAGGCGAATTTGAGGAAAAGTTGTCTGGATTTTTATAATTACATCTTCAAGATTATTCAACTAACTGTTCATCTTGACAGCCTCCAGTGATCGACACTGAAACTCTTTAAAAAGAATTTCACAATGAGGCATGACCTTGGCGAAAAACGCGAGCCAGTATTTAAAGTTATCGTTATCTAAATAACCCAATAACATTTGAGCCTGATTTTTTGTATTATATCATTTCCAGCAGTGTCAAGAATACATTCTAAGTACTCTTTTATATGTTCAGCATTTTCAGAAACGATTCGTACAGTTTGTACAGTTCGCGTATTAAAATTCCGCTATATATTCCACAGAATATGCCTCCATTGCGATTTCTTTCCTCTCGTTGTGGTTATAAAAATACAAACAACACGTGACCTCGTAAAAAATCCAGATTCAACAGACAATACAATTCAATTCAATATAATACAAGACAATACAATAGACAACCTGATGCAATACACTTGCGTCAAGGCTTATAGAATAAACTTTGCTTTGCGTGGCCGTGTAATGTACGCAAATCTCGTATACATGCGTATAGAAATCTCCTGTTTCACGCGCCCAAGTCCTCTTTTCCTAACACATGGTTAAACGGTCCTCTGATGTATGCTAGATGAAAACTGAACGCGCTATGTATTTAGAGTTGCAGATTTAATATCCCGTAGATAAATCTGATATATTCTAGGACTGGCAATTCTCGCGACATCTAACAAGCTGTAAGCGAGACTGTTAGATATCGGAACATTATATGTATAATGATAATGTAATGTATACTAAACACCTAATAGTTATTTTTAACAGAGCTCACTGCACAAATCCACCTACAATAAAACCGTCACTGCTCAGAAGTATTTAATTAACACCCTAGTCTATCAGCGGCATAGAAAAATTAATAAAATAAGAATAATTAGTTCTGTACAGTTGACTAGGCATCAAAATTGACTACAGCTCACCCTTGATTCTAATTCTAATTTATGTAAACTTTAAATTTAATATTACAATCACTATACTTATATCCAGTAAATGGACTTAACTGAGTTCTAATATTGAATACAAGTAAACCATTTAATATTTATAAAGGGAAGTACTTTAGAAATTATATATTTATGTTGATTTCAATATATACTACATTGTTTTAAATAAATGACACATTTATATGTATAGAATTACAAAATGAAATGTAAAATGAATATTGAGTTTATATTGCAGGTTATATGGATATCTAAACTTTATATTTCATAGACACTGTAAACAAGAAATATCAAGCGATAAATGTGTATCTAACATAAACATGTATCTGAAATTATGTAATTATGTTTTCTGAAATGTGTTTATAGTTAAATTGATAAAATAAAACTTATGTATATTGTGCAATTGGTTTGCGCAGAAGCTTTATACGCTTAAAAAAAGTATAATATAATATAACATAATCTATATCTCTCCTACCGTTAGGTGTAGAGGCTAAATATACCTTTCGTTAAACAATTAATCTAAATACTACAATTACAGTTACTTAACTAAATACCATATTCCATGTTAAACAACTTAAAAGAACTTCTACAATTTCATTCCACCCTATCTTGCTCTGTCCCTATATCTAAACTTCACTCTGTTTGTGGTATCACTTGTCACTTCACTACCACTTTCCTTTTGCACTCCTCTTTTCTTCTCTTTCTCATCCCAATCCTATCAAGTATGATGAACACCAGACTTCCCTTCACTCACATTTCCTTCTCCACGTTCACGGTTTTCTTCACTATTTTATCATTAATCTCCATCTAACCCTGTCCCTTGCTGTAATGTCAGCCTGCTTCCATGTGATTCCTTGTGTCTTCATTATCTTCGCCACTTCTTCGTCCCACGTCATCCTTGGTCTGTCTTTCTTTCCCTTTCCAATAGCTTTTGCTTGTAAAAAGTATATTAAAGTAAACTAATTTTAAACTAAGAGCATCCAATGTCGCACTAATTTTTAATATATATTACTATTATTTATTTAGACTCTTTATATTATCGTCAAATAAAAGCAGTTAAAATTATTAATATTAAAATAAATATACTCATCATCATTAGGTCATCAGTCCTAAGACTGGTTGGACGCTAACCTCCAGCTTCTCCTATCTTGTGCTAACCTACGCATTTCGCTAATTGTGCTACAACCTACATCCCTTACTATTTGCAAGCAGTAGTTTAATCTAGGCCTACCTCTGCCTTTCTTCACTCCTATTTCTGCCTCCAAAATATCGCGGACTATTCCCCCATGCCTCAGCAAGTGGCCTACCATTCTATCTCTTCTCTTCTTTAAGTTTTTCCACATACTTCTTTTCTCGCCGACTTTCGCCAATACTTCTTCGTTTCTAACCCTATCACTCCATGGTATTTTCATCATTTTTCGGTAACACCACATCTCAAAAGCTTCTAATTTCTTCCTACTTGCTTCCTCTACCGTCCAGGTTTCGCAGCCGTATAGTGCCGTGCTCCATACATATGTTTTCAAAAATCTCTTCCTTGTTTCTAAGTTCATTACCCCCGAGCATAAAAGTGCTTTCTTTTTGTTAAAAGCTACTCGACCCTGCGCTATTCTTTGTTTTATGTTTTTATCGCTTCTTCCATCCCAATTTATTTTACTTCCTAAATAAGTGAAGTCTTTAACTTCCTCCAATTTTTCATTATTAATTTGTACTTTCGTTTTTGCTCTGCTCTCGCGCCCTCTGCACACTAGCACTTTAGTTTTGTTTTTATTCACCCTCATTTCGTATTCCTCTGTCAACACTGCCTCCATTTCGTTCAATGCTGATTCTAATTCCTCCTTACTAGATGCTAATACGGCTATATCATCCGCGAATCTCAGCATTTGTAGTTTCTGTCCCTGTACTTTAATCCCGAAATCCACTCTATCTTTTACCACATTAATCGCCTCTTCGATGTACAGATTAAAAATTAGTGGTGATAGCGTACATCCTTGTCTTACTCCTTTCCTAATATCTACTTCCCTTTTTTCCCCTTCTACTTCTATAATAGCAGTTTGCTCTTTGTACAGATTGTGTATTACTCTCCTATCTGTATACTTCATTCCCGCGCTCTTTAGTATCTCGAACATTTTTTCCCATCTTACGTTATCAAAAGCTTTTTCTAAATCTACAAATCCTATATAAGCGTTCTTTCCTTTTTCTATTGCTTTCTCTAACATTACTCTTAGCGCCAGAATAGCTTCGCGAGTTCCCCTATTTCGCCTAAACCCGAATTGGTCTTCTCCTAGTATTTCCTCCGCTCTATTTTCCATCCTCTTCTGCACTATTCTAGTTAAGATTTTTGACGCATGGGAAGTTAGGCTAATCGTTCTAAAGTTCTCGCATTTGTCGGCTCCTCTCTTTTTCGGTATAGTAACGATAATGTTCCTCTTATAATCCTCCGGCATCTCGCCCGTTTCGTATATGTATTTTACCAGTTCAAATATCCTATTTACTACTTTCTGTCCCGCACATTTCAAAATTTCCGCCTGTATTTTATCTACACCCGGCGCTCTATTATTCTTTAGCCCCTTTAGTGCTATTTCAAATTCCTCTCCCAATATAGGTTTCCCTACATCTTCCCTATCGATGCTAGATTCTTGCTCTAATATCTCTCCTAATTCCTGACCCTCGTATAAATTTCCTAAGTACTGCTTCCATCTATCCGCTTTCTCCTCTCTTCCTATCAGTATGTCCCCCGATTGACTCCTAACGTTTCTACTTATTGTTCCTATATCCCTGAAGTTCCTCTTAATTATTTTGTAAGCCTCATCGGTCTTACCTACTTGCAACTTATCTTCTACTTCCTTGCATTTATCCTCTGTCCATTGTTCTTTCGCTTTTCTACATTTTCTAATGATTTCCCACTTTATTGCCTTATAAGTTTTCAGTCTTTCCTCGTCTCGTCTGTTTTTGTAGCCTCGCCTCTTTTGCATTAAGTTTAAGATTTCGTCCGTTATCCAGGGCTTCCTAGCTTCCCTTTTATTGTGTCCTAAAACGTAAGTAGCCGCGGAAGCTGGACTATTCTTGATACCCTCCCATTCAGTTTCTGCGTTCTTGATTTCGTCCTTACTCGTTTTATTTATTAATTGATCTGTTTTCCCCTGGAACTTATCTTTCATATTCTGATCCCTCAATATATCTACATTTATACGTTTCTTATCCTTCCGGGTTTTCAGATTTTTGAACTTTAATCTAGCTTTCATGACTACCAAATTGTGGTCGCTGTCTACATCTGCTCCTGGATAACTCTTACAGTCTTTTACTTGATTTCTAAATCTCTTTCTAACCAGAATGTAGTAGATCTGATACCGGTCTATCCCTCCTGGCATTTTCCATGTGTACCGCCTCCTAACGTGATTCTTGAACAATGTTTCGCGACTACCATCTTATGCTTTTCACAGAATTCTATCAGTCTGCTACCTCTCTCGTTTCTGTTTCCTAATCCATAAATACCTACAGATTCTCCTTTTTTCCCCTCACCTACGACTGCGTTAAAATCTCCTAGTATTATTAAATTTTCATGACCCTTCACAAATCCTATTACCTGCTCTATGTTCGAATAAACGGCTTCTATCTCTTCCTCACTGTGGCTAGAAGTAGGCATGTATACTTGCACTATTACTGTTTCCACTGGCTTCGAATCT
Source organism: Rosalia funebris (assembly GCA_037954035.1). NCBI lineage: Eukaryota > Metazoa > Arthropoda > Insecta > Coleoptera > Cerambycidae > Rosalia > Rosalia funebris. Next base: position 16,550,666 of record JAZFAV010000016.1, on the reverse strand, counting down.
AACCTAACGAGCATTACTCTCTCGCTGTATTGTAGGTAGCTATCTACACACTGTCCTGCGTTCTTCCGCATAACGATCCCTACTCCCGCGTTTCCATTTACCGATCCTGTGTGTATTACCCTATAGTCACCGCTCCAAAAATCTCCTACTTCCGGCCAGCGCATCTCACTTATACCTACTATATCTAATCCTAACCTATCCATTTCTATCTTCAGATTTTCTAGCTTCCCTGCCTGTCTCATGCTTCTGACATTCCACGCTCCGACTCGTGAAATGCTACACTTCTTACTATTATTGCACTCGATCACGTCTCCCGGAACAGTCCTCACCCGGAGATCCGAACGGAGGACTATTTTACCTGCGGAGTTTTTTGCCCCAGGAGACGCCATCATTAATTTAGGATAAGCTTTCTGCTAGCTGTTCTGAGGATTATAATGTGGTGGTTTCCTCTTGCCTTCCACATCGCAGTCATGTGTGTCATAGAACCATACCAACCCCCACGGTTTCTGCCACTATGACTACTGAAAGAGCTGCTGCCCTCCTTCAGGGACTTGTTTTAGTATGGTTTTTCAATAAGGACCCTCCCACTATGGTTAAACCTATGGTACGGCTCCTTAAATCATTAAAACGCGCAAGCCGACCCCCCCGTTCTAGTTTGCACTAGAACTTCGTCAAGGTTCAAGTTCGACAAGAGTGTCAAGTCCTATCGGATCGGATAAATATACTATATAATTTATATATTTTTAAGATATATCATATAATATAAATACTTAATGCTCATATAAATTCGCAAATTTAAGAATTATGTCAGTGGTCCACAATATCTAAAATATTGCCGACTGCTGGTCTAGAGGTAACGTATAAGGTAATTTTCGATTTTTAATTTACAATTTTTAAGCAAAATTCTTAGCACGTTAAGTAGGGGTGTAGACTAAAAAAAAATTCTCGAAAGAATTGAATGGTTTTCTTATCACGGTTCACTAATCATGAATATATATAGTTAATAAGAGATTAGATAACAGACGGAGGTTTTCTGTTTTACGTTTATTATTTAATCTAACTATATAACTAAAGGGTGGTCCAACCATAATGCACGATGTTAATTGTGAGTCACACCTTAACGTCAAGTTTTTTGCCCAACTTAATTTGACATTTCTTTGTTTCAGTGTTTGGCAAATTCAACCATGTAGAGGTACACAATTGAGCAGCGCGTTAAGATTGTTGAAGCCTTTTACGAAAATGGGCGTTCAAATCAAAATGCATTTCGTGCACTTCGTGACTTTTTTGGTCAGCATAATCGACCAAATGTGTCCACAATCGGGAGAATTGTGCGCAAATTTCAGCAAACCGGGTCTGTAGGAAATGTGAAAACACCTGTGCATGCTCGCCCAGTTCGTTCTGCGGAAAACATTGCTGTTGTTCGCGATAGTGTAGCAGAAGAGCCGTCAACCTCGACTCGTCGTCGTGCCTAACAATTGAACATCTCACGAACATCACTGATGCGAATTTTGAATAAAGATTTGAATTTACACGCTTACAAGGTTCAATTGACTCAAGAGCCTACTGACCATTTCAAGCGTCGTCAATACGCCGAATGGTTGGTTGGACAGACAGAAGTGAATGGTGACTTTACAAAGAAAATCATCTTCAGTGACGAGGTACACTTTCACCTCAGTGGATTCATTAACAAGCAGAATTGTCGCATTTGGGCAAATGAGAATCCACGAGTGATTGTTGAAAAGCCGATGCATCCACAAAGAGTGACTGTTTGGTGCGGTTTATGGGCTGGCGGCGTCATCGGGCCGTACTTCTTCGAAAATGAGGTCGGCCAAGCAGTTACTGTGAATGGTGTTCGCTATCGCGAGATGATAACGGACTTCTTGTGGCCAGAAATTGAGGATATGGACCTGGACGATATGTGGTTCTAACAGGATGGTGCCACTTGCCACACAGCCAACGAGACAATGGCACCTTTGCGCGAGAAATTCAATGGCCATGTTATCTCACGTCGTGGCCATGTTAATTGGCCGCCACGATCATGTGATTTGACACCGTTGGACTTCTTTCTTTGGGGATATTTAAAAGAAAAAGTGTATGTCAATAAGCCAAGAACAATTCAAGAGCTAAAGGATGAGATAATTCGGCACATTAACGACATTGAATCTCAATTATGTCTCAGTCATTGAAAATATGGACCATCGGGTAATGGTACGCCACCGAAGCCGTGGCGAGCATTTGGCCGATATTTTGTTTCACACATAATTGTCATAGATCCTTCTATCATAATAAAAAATATTAAGATAATTCTCTGAAAAATTTTTGTTTTATTTACATCATTTTATTAAAACATCGTGCGTTTTGGTTGGACCACCTTTTACAAAGAGCAAACAGTAAGTATATATTATGTTGATTTGAGGTAAATGTGATAATAGAGAATTACTCCAATGAATAAAAATCTGCAATGTTTATCACAAAATTCTTATATTAAAGTAACTGATAGTACTATTCATTTCATCGCAATTTGGCAAATAAAAAACTCTCTTATCTTGCCGACAAACGGAACAGTCTATCTGAGCCTAGCCATAAAAACAAGCCATGGTATGTTTTGAGATTTTTTATTTGACAAATAGCGATGAAATAAACCATACTTCTTTCAGTTTTTAAATAGTAAGTCCAGTGGCGTCCTGCTTTAGAGTCTTCTCGTCTGTACACTATTGTCCAAAATATTTAATGTGAGGGCATTTGGGTAACAGTTTAAACATTTTATGTATTTGTCACTAACTTGTAACAATTGTTTCTCTTAGTGTCGGCACCTCTAGGTCTCGATAGATATCCTTATTTGTGGCGAAGTATAGAGTATTAACTATTGAGCGTAAAACTTTTGCTTCAAATCTCACAAGGGTGGCTGTATTGGATTTAGCTATTCCTCAAAGCTGTATTCCGTAAGTTAAAACGAATTTTAAGATGACATTATAAACTAGGAGCTTGTTTCGAAGTGAAAGTTGTGATTTTATTTCCATCAAGTATTTTACGTCAGGAGTTACGAAATTTGGTGTCTAATTGTTTTCTCTTCATCCATATATGTTCCTTCCATGTAAGTTTATTATCTAGAACTAAGGCTAAATATTTAATGCAGTTTGTAGTACTGATGGTTTTATCGTTAATTTTTACTTGTGGTGGCTTTCTATGATATTTGGTAAATACTATATGTTGTGACTTAATACGCCATGGCTTAACAATCACCTATTTGTTCTAAATCATCTTTTAGATTCAGTGCTGCTATTCCTGGGTGTGGATTTTCAGCTAAAGTCGCTGTATTATCTGCAAAGGTTTAAGTGATGACATTTTGACAAGTTGGTAGATCTGCAGTGAAAATCAAAAAATATAAGATGGGTCCCATGAATGGAACCATAAATGGAAATAGTTAATAAGAGATTAGGTAACAGTGTTAGTAAAAACAGTCAAGTTGAATTAATTTATTTGTGAACAGTGCATGAAACTGCTAAATATTTGGTTTACGGTAAAACGGTTTAATGAACTTGAAAAAAGTTTAGCTATAAACAAAAATTAGGGGTAGTTTAGACCTAGTTTTAATCATCTCCCGATTATGCCAACTTGGTTGGCGAAACGCACGTCGAAAAATGTGTAATATTTCGTTGTTCGCGAATAACTGGTCCTTGTTTTTATATTAACTTTTATTAACTTTTTTGTATTGTTTTCAACTGAACTAGTTCATTCCATTCACCCAATATTTAACCAGAACCTATAAATGTCAAATTTAAATCATGATTATCTAAACGGTGTCACCCGTCCTGCAAAAAAATTATGCAAAGTTTGTAATGATTTCTCATAGGAATTGGAGTTTGCGGCTGTCGTATAGCTCACAGTATTCAGTTTAATACGTTATTCCCTGGAGAAATGAAGAACGTCAAAATGTATTCCAGGATATAACACATCGCTGAATGGGAACAAATTGCAGAGCCGGTATCGATCTGACAGGAACTGTTTGGCGCGTGATATATGGTATATAAAATAATAATTATATATTAGGGGTAATAAATAAAGTACTGTAGGTATATAAAAAGAGTATCATTAGGATTAATTAAAATAATAACACGCACAGAAAAAAATGTGTTTATCTATAAATAAAAAGAAGCCTAGATTTTTCTGAAATAAATACCTAGTTATTCCTATTTATGAAGCAAATGGACAGTTATTATCACACAAATTTAAATGTAACTATGGTAATAATGTCTAGGAAAATTATATATGTACATACATGTTTATACTAACTTTTTATAATTTTCAATTCCCTCACTTCTCAAACTTAAGTATTTATTAATAGATAACGTAAACAATTAGGTTTACTGGAGAATGTTATATCAGTTCCCGAAGAGAAGATCAGTTCCTGAGAAGGTATGTGTATTTATTTCTACACATTGTCTTCTATCAAAACAATGGGTAGAAATAAATGGAATTAAAAATGTTCTATATGGAGTGCCTCAGGGTATGGTTCTCAGACCATTGCTATTTATCATAGACATAAACGACTTACTTACTTATTCGTTTACAGGATTCCTCAGGAGACCTAATCACATTTGTGGATGATCCGGTAAAACTATATGAAAAGAAATCACGGCTTAATCTGAAACAAATAGTCCAAAATGATTCCTCTATACTAAGGAAATGGTTCAACTTTAAAATACTTATTACCAATAGCTTGCAATTAGCGGATAATTCTAAAATAGTTAGAGTTGATAATATTAAATATCTTGAAGTATTTATAGATTTAAATTTCAAGTGAAATATATATATATATATATATATATATATATATATATATATATATATATATATATATATATATATATATATATATATATATATATATATATATATATATATATATATATATATATATATATATATATATGTATATATATATACAGACTTTTTATTAAAATAAATTCGTTCCATTATACCGTTTTTTAGATTTTTAATGATATATTGTCACCACTAGGTCCAACTACAATATATCTTGCCTTAATAAAGTTACATTTCAAGTATGCTGTTCTTGGATGACAACGTGTTATAAAGTTAGTCTTAAGAAAACTAGAAGCTATTCACAAAATATAATCAAAATAATGCTTCACAAATAACAAACGTTTTCATCGGACCAGCTATTACCAATAGAAGAATCTTTAATCAAGTAATAAGCAGGAATACAATAGAATGTTGGCCTTGCAACATTGCAAAATATATAAACTTGTCAGATTAACTTTCTGATATCCAACATGCGATCTGAAGAAGTTCTGTCACTATGCTGGGCAACAAACCGGGGCTTTAAAAGACATGGTGGGTGGGTCCATTTATTGCGAAGTGATATATCGAAGATTCTGCGTAAAATAAAATTCAATTTTCAAAACTAATTTTTTGGGAAAATGGTCAAGGAAATTCTACCAATACTGCAAGTATCACCATTACTACTACTACTGAAAATAATATTGTGTTGACCGTCTATAATTGCAATTACCCTAACAATTTTCAATAACCATTTAAAACTGTAATACAGAATAAACTGTAAATTTCATATTGTAGTGCAATATCGGATATCGGAAAGTTTGGAGCTGGTTATGCTTTGTCCTCACTATACACAAAGATTAACGTTGAGGACTATACATAAACATTTAAATGAATTGATTTACGGTTACGTTTTAGGGAGAATTTGAAAGTAAAAATTAAACTTCGATAGCTCACTCTTCTCATTTCAGTACACGATGGTGGTGGTTGATGATAGAACAAAAAATCTATCATTTCTGTTAAATACTCTCAAGTTGGTAAAAAATTAGACGCGCAACGCCGAACAAATAAATATTACAAGTGTTTCTGGAATTAGCAATTTCGTGAATTAAAATATTGTTCCAGAAATAAGTTCCAGATCGATAATATAACATGTGTATCGTAGTCATGTAGGTAATCAGTTTACAAAATAATTCCATGAAATTGACTCGAATAAAACTTTTTCAACTGAAATGCTCTATATATTGTTGAATGTCCGGCACTAGCAGAAAAAATATACAAAACGGGAGCATTATCACTGTGGCAGTGCCGTACGACGTTTTGATCTTAATTATTATTTGAAGATACTTCACTTGAGATAAATAAATTTCTTAGGATTAGGTGCGAATGTCTTGCGCCATCTTGGGTGGTCTTTCCCGCCTTCTCTCCCTATCCCGCCTAGGAAGTGTGCTACCAGTCATGATGGACATCTGGATGGGGAGCATAAGGGGTTGAGCCTCGGTTCGTCCATCCAGGCGCGTATCGAGGAGCTTCCTCTCTTTTAGTCGCCGCCCTGCGATGTGGGTGGGTACTTACCCGGTCGTTGGACGAGATGGAGATCCGGGCAGTACGTAGCGACACCTCCAAAGTTCTGCTGGCTACTTTCTTCTTCTCTGGAACAATGTGGCACTTCGTTTTGGGTCTTCGGTTCTAGGGATTGTGGCTTATTCGTAAATGGACGCCTGATCCTATTGTGGGTAGGAGATTAATTTATGCTTAACCTATAGAAATTAACGTTCAGACATTCGAAACTCTTACTGATCTCGTTAAAATTATTTAACTTTGTTTTCAAAGATATTGAAATGGTTTTCTGCATCAAATATCTCATTGTTCCTACTATCTTCAAGGTTTCTAAAGTTAGTAAATTTAGCGTTAAGGCCAGGTGCATATTTTAATAGCGACAGCAATTCAGATGAGACTTCGGTGCAGGCTATATAACATTTCTACGAGTACCATTACAAGATATACCTGTTTTTTTACACTAAGTAAATTTGCGCACAAACCGCATCGAGATATTTTTCCAAGCATAACAAGGAACATTAAATATTTGTTATCCTAAATAACATGCATTGGAGAAAACACTATTCACCAACATAACTCAGTATGCTCAGTGTTTAATAGCTCACGCTATTGCTATATCATAAATTGTGAATAAATTTAATAAAATGAAATCTTCATATTATGTTATGAAAAAAACTGTTAATAACTCAGATCCTAAGTCAACTCACTGCAAACAATTTTCTACTTTATTTTACTAAAACACTGTGATAAGACCCATATTTAATTTTATATTAAATGTAGAGTCTAAAGCAGATGGCATATTTGCAAGAAGTGTAAGTGATTTATAGCAACTTAACAGACTAGAAAATTTGACTGTTACTCATAAACGAAGCGATTCAGTCTAATATTCCAGTCTACTTTATTCGATTCATAGAGTACAAATTTTATGCCCGTCGAATCTTAAAGTTTTCAGCAGACCGGGAGACTGCTACAGTGTTAGAAATGTAATATTGGCCGTTTTATTATAACGCTGAAAATGATTATATAATTTTCCAAATTTACACTTCCAATTATTTCGTGTTTTGGTAATAAGCGTTAAATGAATTCAGTAATAAATCTGCGTATTACAATTAGTTGACTACAAACTAAAAATAAAAATATTAAGAAGGATAAATTTCATACCGACTTTTTTAAGGGTTCCAAGAAATTTAATAAACAATAGCACAATATTATAGAAAATTTAATACTAAAATTATTAAATTATGAGGAGCAAAACATATGAATAAATAAGTTGACAGAGGGCACTACTGTTTATATAATTTAAATTTATTACGAAAAATGAATGCCTTAAAGCTGTATGTTACCAGCTGTAATGAGCAACTGGGTAATATTTACTCTGGAGAGTGTACATTCCCTCAATATAATCTAACAAGCGTACAAAAACTGCACATCTATATATCTGAATACAACATACAAAAGAAGAATAGAAAATATTACATGTTATATGAAATTAAGTTAATAAAACAAATAAATAACGAAATAATATTAGGTATTCTTAATATGAACTACCTGTTATAAGAACAAATAACAAAAAAAACAGACCATATATGATAACTAGCTGGCCTCTTTGGTAAAGAGCTTAGGGAGTATTCAAATCTCAAAGTGAAAATAGCCTATTCAAGTTTCAATAAATGTTTGTTTGAATAAAGAATCGAGAGAATAGTATGTGGTACTATTCTCCTAATTGCTATTCTAGTAGATTATCCAGTATGCGGTACTCAGCCTTAGCCTTAGTATTCTAATAAACCCCAGGCGATGCTGAAATTTGACTGGCTACACATGATTGATGGTCAGTGTAAACGACGACAGAGGGTAACCTGCCTTAAATCAAGGTGCTTCCGCTTCACATATAACAACCAAATATTCTAGTCCCTGACAACCAGTACAGTACCCTCTAAAGACCGAACATGTAAGTAGCTATTCAACCGAAAATAAGAGAGTGAAAGAACGCCTTATATAATGGTTTAAATGCACCCGTAAATTATATCTTAACCAGAGTGTCTTAAATGTAGTAAAATATTTTACACAAAACGGGTTACATATAGGGATACACTAGTTTGGTATAAAATAAACACCGCAAGGTAGTGTTAGAGTTCTACCATTCACTGGTGTGCCATTCATACCAGTAATGGAGTAAATTACCACATCGCCAGGTGTAAACTTCACAACCTTCTGGTGTAAGCTTTATTTCAATTTTGCACCCCTTACTGTCCCCATTATACCATGAAGAAAAATAAAACAACTTTGAAGTATAATGCACCTCATTAGATTCTTCTTCTTAATGTACAACTAATTTCTTTATTCCTCTAATGAATTATTAATGTATATTATATGCATGTGCTAGTGCAAAATATTTATATATTCGTAAACAAGGCAAACAAATTCCTAACTATCGTATTCGAAATAGTACTTGTGAACTTGGCAATTAAATATGATAGATATGATGATATCCTAATGTTGTTCCCGGTTAATCAGTAATGAGTAAGCAAATCGCAATAATATTGCGCCGCCCCCTCGCTCATATCGAAGGCACCTCTGGAGTATGCCTCTAGAGGCTTTGGATCAAAAAACAAATATCATCATGTTATTTGTAACGGTTGATTTACTATATTAGTTTTGTTAAAATGCCGAGTTTCGAACAAAAACCATTTCGTACATGACCTAAAGAATTTCGTGACACACACACACACACACACACACACACACACACACACACACACACACACACACACACACACACGAAAACAGGCACTTAGTAAATATAGATATTACTAACCATATATCAAATGAAATTCTTCTGTAAATTTGTCAAAATTCAACGTAGTTTTCAGACAAATAATATCAATTAGTTTTAATAAATTTGAAAAAAATTGAGTAATAAATATTTGAAAAAATATCTTTATTTCTCTACAGTCTTCTTTTAGCTCGATATATTTTTCCAATGATATTCAATAGCTTCGATACCCGGTTTATAGTGATAATCTTTGAAATCCCCAAAATAGCCATTAACCGCGTACTCCACCTCTTCGTTGTTGGCAAATATTTTACCACTAAGTCATTTTTTCAAGTTTGGAAACAGAAAATAATCTGAGGAAGCTAAATCTGGCAAATAGGGTGCATGAAGAAAGAACTCGAACTTTAAATCATTGATTTTGGTCATCGCGATAACAGATGTCTGAACTGGTGCATTCTCTTGATGAAACAAATCTGTCTTTTTCTCCAAATGCAGCCATTTTTACTGATTTCATCACTCAAACATTGGAATAAGTTCTCGTAATACTCGCCGTTGATTGTTTTTCATTTCTGAAGATAATCAATGAAAATTATCCTACGCGCATTCCATAATACTGACGCCATGACCATGCCTGTAGGTGAAACTCTCTTCACCTTCTTTGTCTCTTCCTTTGAATCTCCCATTTCGGTCCATTGTTTTGACTGTTTCTTCATCTCACGTGTGAAGTAATGAACCCATTATTCATCCGTGATTATGAATCTATGCAAAAACTCGGCTTTATTCCTGTGAAACTTCGCCAAATACTCAATTGAAACATTCCTACGACGCTGTTTTTATCCTATTGTGAATAATCGTGGCATCTATCTTGCGCACAGTTTTTTCATGTCCAAATTTTCAGTCAATATGCGATGTATAGCACTTTCTGAAATGCGTGCCATGTCTGTTAGCTCGCGCACTTTCAGTCGACGATCATCCAATACCATTTTATGAATTTTCTTCACCATTCCTGGCGTGGTCGCCTCATTTGGTCGACCACTACGATGTTTCACCTTGGCAGCTCGTACGGTCAAGAGCAGCAGAAACGAAGAGCAGTGAAACGAAGGAGCAGACTCTCCCAAAGTAGAATCTATCTCCGCTATGAAATAGGTTGGACTGAGGCATTTCAAGTGAAAGTATTGTACCACATAACGATGACCAATTTTTTGGAAAAGTTTTACTACGACAAATTTTCAACAGCGCTATACGTCCCTGGTGCAGTATACCCTATGCCAATCCTGAGACGTTTCTATGCCATTTAAAACGAAATTATCCCTTACTAGGAATAGAGACGAACATGAAACAATTAAATGAAAAAGCCGTAACTACGATATCTGATAACTACTTTTCACTAAATGCATTTTGATTGGAATGTGGTTCCATCATTCTGAGGGTATCAGATATTATCGAAGATAAGTCGATAATAACATAGTTCAGTAGCTACATAATAGGCTCCATTACTTTTCTTAAATGTTGAATATTTTTTAAAATAGATGTAATTAAGGAGACAAAAATAGGTACGAATGCCAAGATAATTCATTTGAAGGAATTATATATACTTCCGTTAATTTATGTAAGTATGTAAACTATCTCGTTGAGTAAACCAAATGTTTTAGTTGAATGATCACTTATATTACAATTGGAGTAAAATAATGCGCAAAAGCTTTAGCACTTTTAGTCAATAGCTATTCAAAGTGATATAGTATATATTTCATTTGAGTAATAATTTCATTGAGTACATTCGCCACATTCTTACTTCCACAAAATACTATGCAAAAAGTTCTGATACGTGATGAGATTAAATATGAGCTTGGAACTTGATTTACGGCAACTAACCGTGAAAGTGACACTAAACCACCCCTGACTCCGATAAGCCGACGTGTGTAAATTGTTCTGACAGGGCTTGGGGGTAGCGAAGTTTACACGGACATCATATCACGTATCTAGCGCGTCCAATTCCCAAGGTTAATATTTACATCTTCATGAATCTCCATATATATTCAGGTCGCAGTGTGGTCGATTGCCCTATTACAATAATGTTATCTTATTACATTTGATTTTTCCTGTATAGATACAACGCATCGTTTACATGTTCAATATTGATCATATGATATGTTATTGTTTGTATTTATATTATGTTCAATTTTCATTTTAAAAATTTCATGTTATGTTCTCACTATAAAGCTGGAAATGTCGTTATGTTGAAAATATATACAGATGCGTCAGATGATAGATTATATAATAATTATTTTGAGATGCAAAAAGCATGTTAGCAATTTAATAAGAACAATGTTACAAATATTATAAGTAGTACAAATAAAAACCATTAAATTAACAATTAAAATTGTCTGATATTGACTTTTTGATAACGTGCAAGTTATAACTTATATTTCTGTAAGTCGTTACAGAATTATCGTTACAGAACAGAGAGTTATTGTGTCAACGTCAGATTCAGATATCTGGCTGGCCACTCAATTGTGCCTCTTCCAATTAACCTATCGGAAGAGACAGTGCTAGGGTAATCCCGCACAATTCGCGAAGAATATGATGGGTCGTCGCCGTCGCATTACTTAATTGCACCATTACATTATAACGAGCACTTGGTGCCATACTGATTGTTCTGTTTTTTTATTGGTATTAATGATTTTTATGCAGGGCCACAAGAGTAGAAACTGTGTGCCGTTATAGTAGCTCTAAACATTTTCCAGGGGTTAATGCTGCTAATGAAAAATGGTCTGATAATTAAATAACATTCAATAAAGGATTTGATCAATATCTTGCTATCGCATTTTGTGTTCAGCGACATAGCTTTGTACACTTTAGTCATATATGAACATCATATTTGAACATCATAGGAACATTATTTGCTGATATCATTTGCTTTGTAAAATTAAATTTTTATTACTTCGACTGATGAAACAGTCTTCTTCTCCTTCCTCTTCTTCTTATTCTTGTTGTAGTACCATATCCTCATTGGACGTTGGTTATCACTACGGCCTACAACCATTGTGATATCCTGGGAATAGATAGTGGGATGGTTTTCCATTTGTTTTCCTCACCGCTGTACAAAAGCCTTTTCTGTGCTTGCCACTTCGCCTTTTGCTGTCTCGTAAGCAGCCATTCCCGTTCTCTAAAACTTATGCCTGCTGTCAGTACTAAGCCAGCCAGCTGCCGCTGCTCAGATTTTGTGGTCCGCTCCGAGTATTTTATTTCCTCGGTACCACCCATATCTGGAAGGCTTTCCCCGATCCGCCACCTAGGGAGGCGCCCTATGGAGGACCTAGCAAACCTCACATGAGATGAGTGGCGAAACGTCCATTAAGGCTATAAGGTGCAGCCTACCCTATATATTTTAGATGGTAGACTCCGTTTTTATATTGCCATTTGCCTTTGCCAGAGGGATGGGGATTATTTTTAATGCAATATATATATATATATATATATATATATATATATATATATATATATATATATATATATACATATATATATATATATATATATATATATATATATATATATATATATATATATATATATATATATATATATATATATATATATATATTGCATTAAAAATAATCCCCATCCCTCGTATAATTCAGGACAGTCTACCCTCAGCTTAAATCGACGCTTCGCCACTGCGTGAGACACTCAGTATTTGAAATTTCGCCTAATCACTGAATTATGTAAACACAGGGATGCGACTTGATTTGGAGACTGAGAATTACTATTACATCGTTTCAATATTAATTTGAAAATTTTATTCTGCAGTCGAAATCATCTTTCCGAAGCTCGTGAACTAATTTTCTGGCATTTTAAAACAGATGATTGACACATTGTAAGATCCGATGCTACTTAGCGAATTGTTTGACGAGGATCTTGCATCAAAGTTAGTCTGTTTGTCTTTTGGAATGTTAGAATGCTTGATATAATTGTTTCTCTTAATACCAGATTTCAAAATTTTGTTCTACATTTTACTCATCGTTGAGTGTATAATAATGTCGTTCAAAATGCTTATCATTAAATAACTCAATATAATGATTAAAATTTTAGTTGGTTATACTTAAAAGGGACATATTTTGAAAATTTACCAAATTAAAAATTAAATATTTCTGTTCTGCACTTTACTATACGCGGAAAAGTAATATAATCGTGAAAAACATTTTTTATAGGGTTGATTTTTCGTTCTTCCGCCTAAAACTAAAAAAAAAAATGGTTTTTAAACCATTTTGTGTGTGTCGTTGTTGTCGTCGTCGACATTTATTTTTGTTAGCACGATAACTCAACTAAATCGTGTCAGATCGATCGGGTTCTGACAGATTCTGATCGGGGACGTCTCCCAGATCACACCTGTTGATTTTGAAGTGGATAGGGCACACCCCACTCTGTCCGTGGATCATGAGAAAACACGAGGGTGGACTATTTGAGAAATTTTTTGTTAGCACGATAACTCAACTAAATCGTGTCGGATCGATCGAGTTTTGGCTAATAATAAATAATAATTTTGAGGTGAATAGGACATACCCCACCCTGTCCATGGGTCATGAGAAAGCACGATGGTGGACTATTTGAGAAAAGTAAAACTGTTGAATAAAACATATTCTGCGTTTATGTGTTGATTTATTTTTTCTCGGTGACTCAATTTCGAGATAGAGATGTTCTACATGCGGAAAAGTCCGTTTTAAGGTATTAAAATTGTTAGTTTTAAACAGTTGTTATATAACCCACCACAAGATATGACATCATCGTGTAAAACAACGTGATCTCTTAAATGGCATAATCAGATTAGGGTGCTATTATTTAAAAAAAAACTGTCAATGGCGTCATTACTCGATCAATGACAACGTTATCTAAAGAGGAAAGTAGACTCGTTCGATCATATTCCACTACGATTTTGTTGCAATTTTAGGTGCTCACTATATTAACCTATATATAAAGACTATAGAGATCCTCTTAGTATTTGTTGTCGCCTAAAGAACCAAGAGTTCAAAGGCCTGATACAATTAAAGATCTTACAATTAGTATTATTTTTGATAGATGCCTAAATTTTACCGACTATGTATTAACTGTGTCATCTCCGTTGAAATGTCTGGGATTTGTAATTAGGAATTATATTGGGTTTAAAAATATAGAAATAATGAAGTTGTTGTTCTATTCCTTTTTAATGAGTGGTACTTCTCATTGGTATGATGACCAGAGTATAACACTTTTCTAAGATCTATAGTCAAAATGTTCAGCGTCATTTCATTAAATATTTATTGAAAATTGCCATTTCTTGAAGCTGGCAATTTTCCCGAAAGGGATTTTTTTTCAAGAAATCATATTCTGCAGTTATTTTGTACAAAATAATTTCCATGTTCGACTATTCACATGTCTTTTTAATAACTAATTTTTTGTGTAGCCTATATTGAAAGTTGAAAGTTACAGACAGTTTGTCTTACTACGCCTCCGACTAATGTATTAATAACTTTTGAGTACAATACAACGACGTGTCGATGTTTCAATGCCAGAAGTAGATACTAAAATTGTTAGTTTCTAATTATAAATCGAAAAAACTAAGACCAAACTCATTTCTTTTTTTTTTTGCTGAACTAAAACTAACAGTCATCGAAATAAGAATGAATGACATCGTTTAATAATATAGTTAATGTTTATGAAACAGATAGATAACAATTAATCAGTACGCGAATTTGCTTTATCCCCCACATAGTCGTAATACAACATACTCTCAGATTAATTTCTTTACAGTTAAAGAAGCCGTAACTGCGCACCATCCCCATACATCAAATACCGCAGTAATTTATTTCCGTCCCTGTTTTGAAAGTTAAAGCTACTAAGCAAACAATATCAATCACCTTTTTGATAATTTTGTGAGAGCGTCCATGTGGTTACGTGTACCATATAACCTCTCATTAATTACGGCAACATTAGAGAGCGGATAATGAAAGGGATATTGAGTTTCAACTGTTCATCCCACTATATTCCTAAAGTTAATGATCCTGTTGTGTACCCAAGTTGGGATGACGGCATGGGTATAAACACCTGCAAGGAGCATTGCAATTTATCTCAGAGGAATTAAGAGTTGGTTTGAAATCAAATTAATTTACGAATTCTCATAGAATTTGCATTAATTTTTGTGCAAATATTAATAATAATGTATTTACTTATTTGATACATTTAAAATCCTTTAACGTTCTATGGGTATTTAAAAGATCACCTTCATTGTGGTGAAACTTCAGTATGTATTACGAGTAGTACAATAATAGTTTTAGTGGTATTGGTGCAAGTTCTTTAAGTGCGTAAAACGTTAGGCAACCACAACTTGTAATATATTACGCATGAAAAAAAAAGTTGTTTTCTAAAAAACCTATGACCGGTGTTGCGCAGTGTCAGTTTGGCAGTTGTGCATTGTTAAGTTTTGTTTTAAAGTTTCTCATTGTGTATAAAGGAAATATACTGCACTTGGTAAGAAAAATGAATTTTTAAGAAACATTACTAAATATGGATTATACTTTTATTTTAAAATTGCCAAATTACAGGTAAGAAACATAAGTTTTGGTTGGAAATTTATGGTGAGGTTATGAATTTATTAAACAATTTGTTTCATTTTGTTTTGTCCACACGTGAATATAGATCCGAATTTGTTTACTAAATGTTAAAGTACACTCATGGCTTTCGTCTAATAATAATTATTTCACTAAATTATGAACGGATTTCGAGATATAGCATTATACTGATAGGTGTTTGGTAAACATACAAGTCTTGCACGTGTCTGTAGAAATTATTCCTACTGATCACATTTTGCTATTGCGTACATGTACCAATCATATTATATTATTATAACAGGTGCAATACATAAATTTCTGTTACTTCACAGTCAGTAGCGTAAGATTCTTTTTTTGAAAGGGGGCAATAATCTACTTTTGCAGATGTATTCTAGTGTTCCACATAGGTAATTTGGGTATATTTATTAGCATATCCGTAATATAAAAAATAATGGATTTAAATCTGAATAAACTGGCAAATTTACCGCAAACGGATTTATACGATTGGTTGGACGGGATATCCACGGAGCAAGCGTGTGATTCTGATATTGGTGGGGATAGCGACGCTGATGATGCACTGCCTCTAAACTCAAGTTGTGCTTCACCAAAAACGCCTTTGGGTATCACCAGATCAGCGTCTAGATTGGGTAAATTCTTGACATGAAAAACTATTTACAATTTGAAGGTTTACATATTTTTTGTTTCTATAGATATGCTACAAAATGTCTTTCAAAACTCTTCCCCGACTAATTTCCCGTAACTTTACCACACACCATAATGTTGATGCTGCATTAAAAACTTTTTTTTGTCATAATAAAAACTGAAAATGTACCTATTCATTTATTTCATATTTGTGGTTGGTATAAAAACCTATACACATCATATCAAATCACAGGATACAGACGATCATAGGTTGATATAAAAACCACCCATTTTTGAAAGAAAATGCATACATCTTTTTTTAATCAATTTTATCTTCCAAAACAAAGCACTAGAAATAAGTTTTTGACAAAAAATTACAGGTTACCACAAGAAACGAGTTTTTCATGTTCAAGAGTTAATTAGTTTCAGAAATATAATCCACAAATAAATATAAAATATTTCTATGAATGTCAAGGGTTTAAACTATAGGCATTACAAAGGTACATGTATAACAAACTTGCAGTACAATGTACAAAATGTGATAATTTAAAGTTTAGTAAGAAAAGGTTCAAATAATACTTTATATACAAATGTTATCATGTGCGATATCATATTTATAAATTAACAATAACAGGAACAATGATAAATAATAACAAATTATAAAAAGTGAAAACACAAAATTAGTGAAAACCGAAAATAATAAGTTAAAACTATATCCACAACACAAGGTCATTCAGAAATCAGGATTGTAATAACTAATAATATTTACCAATAACTCTAATAATCCTAGAAAAATTAGAGGTTCCATAAAAAATAGTCACTGACTTGTGAATATGCGTTCCTAAGCAATATATAGTCGTAATACGTCGGAATATGAACTCCTGGAGAAATATGAAAAATGAAATCTGGGCGATATTATTTCATAAGTTATCAACCCACGAAAATCAGCAGCACGAGAAGTGCTCAGAGTCCTGGTGTGACAGGAAGAAGGCACAAGAAGTGGACTCATTGGATACCTACCATCATAAGCCACCGCTTCCTTAGGAAGTTTTTAAATCCAGTAAACCGATTTATAAGAAGTCCAGATAAGTTGCTAAACCTTTGCCTGGGAGGCTACACGCAAAATAGCAATGAAAGTTTCAATGCTGCTGTTTCGAAATTGTCTCTAAAATCTTATTCAATTCTCAAAATAGTCTTGAATATAGTAACTGATATTGTTGTGTGCACTTTTAGTGATGGTATGACTAATATTCTTCGAATTATGAAAGGCTTGGAAATGGGTATTACCGTCTAATTATAAAATTTTTGTCTGAAAGTCGATGCTAAGCTGATCAAGCACGCTGAGGCGCCTTTGACATATGCAGCGAAAGAGGCACGCTCTAACATAAAATGTTCGAAGAAAGAGAATAAAGAAGAATATTTAAATATAGAAGGACAGCTTTATGGTTTTGGAGTAGCAGATTAATGGAATAAATTTTTAAAGAGTAGAGTTTTTCATCCTTTCATGTCTATAACACATTTCAAAACTTTTGCGTCTTTCTCGAATCATAATTTTTCAAAGCGGCATGCAGCATAACTCCAACAATTTTTATTCTTTTCGTACGAATTTTAGCAATATATCTAAAATATCATTTTGAAGTGAAATGTGTATGGAATTTGCGATAAGTTAATTTAAACATTATTGATTAACAAATGATTGTATTTTTTGTTGAAAATTTAACGTCTTTTATTTAGATACTCGGTAATCACACGAGAATTAATATTTTCAAAATCCCCTGCTAGTATTTTACTAGGAACAAATATAATATATATTAATAATATAATAATATAGTGATTTTTTTTCCAAATTCAAATTTGCACCAGTTACACTGCGTGCCCCAGAGAACTTTGGGTTCGATATGTCTCGCGAGAGTAGATCCAGTGTCTACATTTGTGAATATGTCTTGATTATATTTTTTGTACTATACTTAAATGCGTAGGTTAGCACAAGATAGGAGAAGCTGGAGGTTAGCGTCCAACCAGTCTTAGGACTGATGACCTAATGATGATGATGATACTTAAATATATGTCTGCTAACTCTCTGAAGTAATATTATCTGATTACCTTATGTTCCATCCAAAAAAAAATTGTCAACACAGCCCCTTTTTTAGCTTAACAGTGGTATTACCCCTTAAGTACAATTATATAATAATATCGGTGATAAGCGTCCTAGATTCAATTTATTTCTAATATACCGTGCTTTCATTTTAAAACTGTACATAGGCTCCACCGTTCGGTCCGTCTCGGAAAATTAGCCACCGCTCAGGTGAGGAGTCCGGCCGTATGCCGTGATGATCGACGACTTAGATTTCACATTTACCGTCGCATACGTGTTTGGCATTTAGACGAGTGAACTTCGTAGTAATACGTGTAATTTTAAAATGGATTCTTTTAATTCAAAACTTGGTAATTATGACGTACTCACTTGAGGAAAAAATTGATTTGATATCATGGTCTCTTCAAGGACATTCATTACGTGCAATAAGGGACCTTTCCTCAGTCAAATATGTAAATCGTCTGTACCCTGCCTTGAACACTATATCGACAGTAGTCGAAAAGTTTAAGTCAACGGGATGCATTTTAGGTTGTAAATGCATAAGACACCTAGAATTAACGAGGATGCTGAAATGCAGGAATTAATGGTGTGTGCAATGGTAGAAGAAGATTTCCGAGCAGACTGGCTTCAGTGTGGGTAAAATTCACAAAATTTTAAAGAAAAATAAATATCATTTCTATAAATACGAAGCCCATCAAGAACTTTTCGATGAAGACCAGTACCGTAGAATGGAATTTTATAACACGGTAATGGAACGTGCAAATGCGGATGACAATTTTATTTATAACATCGTGTTCACCGATGAATCCACGTTTCCGTTACATGGTAGGCACAATCCATTAATTCTACGGTATTGGGCTATTGAAAATCAGTATCGCCTGTTAAATACAAGGACACAATATCCTGAAAAATTGAATGTTTGGGCTGGTATTTATGGGAATGATATTATTGGACCATTCTTTATTGATGGAAATTTAAATGGGGAGACTTATTTGAATCTTCTTCAAAACCAAATTGTTCCTGCATTGGCAAACATTAACCCCAATTTTGACAACGTTTGGTTACAGCACGATGGGTGTCCGGCCCATAACTCAAGAATAGTCATTGACTATTACGATATTCCCCCAAAGAATTATATCTACGAGAGGCGTAATTCAATGGCCACCAAGATCGTCAGACTTGGCCCCTAATGATTTTTTCTTGTGGGGGTATATTAAATCAAAGTTATACGGGCATCCTCATGAAAGAGCTAATAATTTAAATCAACTGAGGGCTAATATTGAAAATTTATTTCAAACTATTAGCCCTCTTATGCTGACCAACGTTCGTTCCGAATTTTACGACAAGTTGGGTTACTGTTTGGCGCAAGACGGAGGCATCTTCGAAAATTTTCTTTAGTTTTTTTTCTTATTCAAGGGGATATTTTTTAAGTTTTAAGAGTTTGTATTTTATTTTTAATTATATTAAGAGAATCTATTTATTTTTAAACGTTTTATTAGAAGGCACTTTTTTTAATGCAAAACCAATTATAAAAATAATGCAAAAAATATCATAGTTTGCTGTTAAATATGGCCAAGATATTTTTTATTTAAATACCTTGATCATCTTTTAACAGTAAACCCATCAACATCACTTCCCAGGTAAAAGTTTTTCCTTGTTACAAATACGATGTACACTCCCTCACGTGTAGAACGTAACTGTCGTAGCGCCGCTAATTATCGATACTGGACAACCTGAAGTAGAGCGTACCGTCCACGTCCCCTCCCTACACATTATACGAAATCGACCGATTGACTTGCTGTCTAGTAAAAAAATGAAAGAACGGTATATTTAAATAGCATGGATGAACACTGTATAAAACTCAATCGTTTTAAGAATTTTCACTTGATATAAATTTAAAAATTTATATGAATTTAACATTTGACTTATTCATTTAAGTTACAATTATTATAAATCGTTCCCTTCATTAGTAAGTATTTAATAACATAAAACTATGCAAGATATTCCATTGAAAAAAGTGTATCTACTGTACTTACATGAGTTGTCCTGTATATTTAAAATTTCTTTTAAGAGATGTATCATTTACAGTAAAAATCAGTCTTTTCTCATAAGTATCTAAAATAACGTTGAGAATAGTATTATTTTTGAATTATATTCCCCTTTATATATTATTCAAATTAAGGACATATGACCCGTACAAGTTGATTTAACGACTATGAAATTGAGTTAAAAAAGGTAAAATCCATTATTTTAATAATTCATGGGAATTTATCCTTTAACTTTCCTTTGATTTAATGGTCAATAACGTCAAGCTCGATGTAAAATTGATTTAATACCTCTTTCGATATATCTAAATTATTCTATTGGTCCGTTTCATTTTTTACAGTTCCTACCTATAAAAGAGACCTGTATACTAGAAGCAATTTGAATAATGTCGACTTTTAGGTCAGCTAATTATAAACCAACTTGAATTTCTTAATCAATGATTCTTACATAAAATATATACATTCACTTTTAATGTGAACTTATATATAAAATATCAAAAACAATGAACTCGAATTAGAGTATGGAACGTCACGTTTACGTAATTCAACCTACCCCCTACAATAGTAGGAGAATGAGATGGCAGAGATAAGTCATGTAGCACTTCTGAAAGATATGATCAAGGTCTTTGTTAATTATCCTTCTAGTAATTTTGCCCTAATTATAGCAAAACGATTTTGGTGGAGCTTCGACCGAGATTTATAATGCCAGTTATTTATCGTACTTGTATATTTTTATAAACTGAAATTCTATTTAATATTAAGGCAGTTATCGATTTTAATTTCAGTTTTGCTCGATACAGTACCACTAATAATTTCCATTGTAACACCAGTCTGCTCACCATACACGGTGATACTTTAAAAAATACATATCTGAAATAATTTGATTCTTGTTTATTCAAGGGCAAACTAAAAAAATGGATCCACGAAAATTGACTACCCACAAAGCTTCAGGCCGCGAAAAAGAAGGTTACACATAAAAATGAAGACAAACACACTCATGTTCAGGAGAAGGTGGCAAACTTCTTCTGTTCAGATTCGAACACAAGCATACAGTGATACTCGAATAGAGTATGTAGAAGCCCAGTTCGCCACTCCAAACTACAATACAAATAATATTGTCGTAGATAGTAGAAACCTGTATAGCAGAATACATATCCGTGTTATGTATGCGGAGTAAAGTGCTATACAGCTCATTAAGAATAGGAATAAGTCTCAAAACCGTGATATGGGACCGCCCATGAGGTGTACAGTAAATAGCCTGGTCTATACCTAGTCGCATTGAGACCTGCACAGAGTACATATCGATGAATATATGTTTATACAAAGTTCCATCTGGTCGCGTGTAATGTGCATCTTTTTCCCTTCGAATGCTGTCTCACTCTTTCTTCTACGCATACTTAGAGAATCTCACACTTTTTCCTATTACTGGTGAGCAGTACTTTCATTGTTTTATATCAGGAAACTAATCTCAATGCCTAGCGTATCATCAAATTCCTAAAATAGTAAGTTTTTTTGCAAATATTTGGCCGACCTTATGAAAAATAACAAATTTCATGATTTTTGAAAGTCGTTATAGTCCATTTTGGGGGCGCACTTGCCCCGCTGTACCTTATTGATTTTTGAAAATAGTCATACATCTCTGCCGGACCCTATATATTAGTCTAAGTGACATTGCTAATATTTTTTTATAAATACATGAATAGCAAGTGGCATATATTAGTTATTATTAACAATTATTTGTCAAGTTTTTTGAGTATTAAACAGGGTACTCTACAGGAAAATATATTAGGCCTCATACTTTTTTCTGTATATACTCGTACTTCTGATCTATACATAGTACTTATGTAATACGTTGTTCAATACATCAGTACGCAGAGACATGACAGAGATGTGTTTTTACCTTACCGAAAGCTATATGTCCGTGAAAAATTTTAACGTAAATTTAGAAATAATTACTAACTTATCTTATTGCTGCTACTTAGTGCAGTTTGGTTCTAAATAACTGATATGCTTATAATCTGTAAGATATACTGATTGTGAGAGACAGAGTCTTAGTGTAAAGCCAGGTTCACAAGGAGTCGTGATCTGGACAAGAGCATTACCAATCGGCTAAACGGTCATAATCACCACCTACAAGTGTGAACTATTTGTCCAGTGAACCTAGTTGGACATAGTTTGAACTGTTGTACCACCTACGAAATAGAATTTTCCTGCGCCCATACCACTCATACACCCTCGGATTATAAGAGAAGCAGGGAACTTCCTAATCAAACAGTCAGGATGATAAGTTTCTTGTGGAGTTCTTAGCACACGTTCTCTGGTGTGATCCAAATAGATTTCAAATTTGGTTTCGCAACTCCAAATTAACAGTGCCTGTTGTAAAATCCTGGCCTATATTCTGTGGTCCACCGTAATCGATTGATTTTCTATCGTACAGTAATAACGGTTTTTCTTTTGCCTGAAATATAAACCGGTAAGTTCAAGAGTAATATGTAAAGAATCAAACTTTACCTTGTAGAATTTGTATCCTATTTTCTATATTGAGCGTTTAATTGTGGGTACAGAAATATTCCTTCCAATAGTTTGCCTCCATAGCACCATAATTTCTTTTGTACTAGATCGTTGGTTTGTTGTTACAATCCACACCAGAGCATGTTAATTTCAGATCACGTAGGGGGTTGTATGCGCTACCGAATAAGCCGTCGTCAAATCACCGTTTGGTCGGAGATTTCACGACCACGTCAGTCGTAGTTATACTGAAGGAGTATAATATATAATAATTGAATAAGGCGCGAGAAACTTACGACTAATAAGGGCAGTTATTCCGTGTGAAGTGGAAAAGGCTGTGAACGTATGTCAACGTATGAATAAGCAAGTCGTAGTGCTTGCGCCAAATAAGTAGTGCTCTCTCCCGTTCACGAACGTCTGAACCCGGCTTAAGACTGTATTAGCTATAACAATCGAATATTATTACTTTTTCGCACTCAACTATAAGCGGAAAAGTAATGTAATCGTGTAAAGGAAACGTGAAAAATAAAATTTGTTCTGGTTTATTCTTCGTTTTTCGGTCTAAAAACCAAAAAAAATGGTTTTAAAATTTTTTTTGCTGTATGTGTGTCGTCGTTGTCGTCGACATCTTGTTAGAACGATATCTCAACTAAATCGTGTCGGATTGATCGGGTTTTGACTGATTCTGATCAGGAACGTCTCCCAGACGACACCTATTGATTTTGAGGTGGATAGGACTCACCCCACCCTGTCCATGTGTCATGAGAAAGCACGACGGTGGGCTATTTGGGAAATTCTTTTTGTTAACACGATAACTCAACTAAGTCATGTCGGATCGAACGGATTTTGATGGATTCGGATTGCAGACGTCTCCCAGACGACACTTATTGAATTTGAGGTGGATAGAGCACACTCTACCATGTTCATGGGTAATGAAAAAGCACAATGGTGGACTATTTGAGAAATTTGTTTGTTAGCACGATCACTCAATTAAATTGTGTCGGATCGATCGGGTTTCGACTGAATCTGATTAGGGACGTCTACCAGACCACATCTATTGATTTTGGGGTGGATAGGATACACCCCACCCTGTTCATGGGTCATGAGAAAACACGAGGGTGAACTACTTGAAAAAAGTAAAACTGTCGCATAAAACACATATTCTGCATTTATGTGTTGGTTTATTTTTTCTTGGCCACTCAATTTCGAGATAGAGATTTTCTAAGCGCAGAAGAGTCCGTTTTAAGGTTTTAAAACTGTTTATTAAGATGAGCGTCTGAGACAACATTTTTTGTCACGTTCTATCACTGAGAAATTTTATGTTAGAAAAACTATTTTATTCTATATTATTTACTATTGAGATTCCACTGTTTTATACAATTTATGCTTCCGCTTTCACGTAATTTGAACCGGCAGAAGAAAAAAGGCATGGTCAAACGTATGTACGGTGAGCAAATTTGAATAGTATCTACTGCAATATCTCATGAAGATATCATAACACAGCGCGCCATCCCTGCCGGAATTTATCTCGTATATTAAGCTCGGTCGTATAAATCACGCGGGCATTAATAAATCAAAACTAGAAGAAAAGACGCATTTCCAGCTTTTGATAGAAGGGCGGAGGAACAGAATACATTTTGACTGAGCGATATGACCTGAGTGAAGTGGCAATGCTAATTTAGACCCTTACGTGATGATTATCTTATCTATTTCCCGACCTTAGTCAGCGATCCCCTTCGTTGCTCACCTTAATACAATGAGTCATTTTGAATTCATGCATGAGGACGCGACTGACAATTTCGCTGGCAAGTCACCTTTTAACGGTTTCATTAAACTAATGGGTTTTACGCAAGTCATACCGAAGAATCATAATGTAAATATTTGCTGTAAGAAGATGCCGATTATACGACTTGCACAACCCCAATGTAATATTGTTTATGTTAGATATTATATTACAAAGATGTTAGTTGAACATGCCGCTCCCTAAAGATTTTTTTATATGTCGCTCACATGTTTTGTGATACCTACTACCATTTTCAAGTCATAAAGTTAAAAAGAAATTGAAACATGTATTTTATATTGATTTTATGTTTATAAATATTTTGTTTATTATAGAGATTCGAATTTCTAATTTATCAATAATATTTTAAATGATAAAGTTGATGTTGGTGACGTTGGTGGAGGTGGTGACAAAGTTTTTAAAGAATATAGTAAGTTTTTTTAACAAGTAACATTAAAAATTCAATTTGCTTTTTAATAAAGTAATAATTAACAGATCAGTATGAATTTCGGTATGATTTTAAGGAATAAATTTGAAAACCATAACAAATAGTACGATATATACTATAAACAGTAATTTTAAGAATAGAAACAATGAAAACATCAAATTTTTTTTACACTGAATGGTCAAAATATATGCCTTCATTCAACAAGCACAGATGTATTCAAACATGCATATCTCAAAAACGTGTGAAACTTACTACGAGTATAGTGGCGTTGTTCCCTAATGTTACCCAAAACAGCGTCTAACAAACATGTCCTTTCTCTCTATCTTCAAATTCAAGGCATTAAAAAGTTGTCAAGGAGTTTATCAAAATAAACTCATTTACAAAATTAACGTATCAGAGAAATATCACATTACTTTTATTTTTTCGAATATACGGGGTGCGCCATAATTTGGTATGTAAACATTGAACAACTTTGAAAAAAAAACACCCCATTTTCAAATATGAGATATTTTTATTTAATTTGGTCCTTTACAACTTATTTAGACTAATTTTTGAATACAACATCAATCAAGTAGCCGCCTTTATTGGACACAGTAAAATGTGCCCTTTTTGCTGCATTTTCCACCCTTTTTGAGCATCTCGGGTGGTATAGCGATAATTTCGGCACGAATGTTCGCCGTGAGCTCGTCAATGGTCTGAGACTTGCTGGCGTAAAGTTTTATTTTCAAATAACCCCACAAAAAGAAGTCCGGAGGCGTCAAATCTGGCGATCAGGTTCAGTGTCAACCATTCGAGTAACTGTTTGGCCGTATTCCAAGCGACGTAGACGGTCTGTCGGCAAAATTAATTTCACTAATTTACGGAGTAAATTTTTCATTATAATTCACTATAAACGGAGTTAATTGCACTATATACGGAATCAAATGCAAATCATCCTTCAAAATGTGCCACATAGTGGTTCCACTGACATCAAAATGCTGAGCGCTGTGGCGATACGACACATTTGGGTCCTGAGCAACACTCTCTCTTACCGCTTCAAACAGTTCATTGGAGCGTCTTGGTCGTTGATTAACGGCATGTAGACAATTACCCACTGTTCTGTGCTCAACAAAATTTGACACCAAACGACGAATAGTGCTGTCAGACGGTGCCTGTTTGCCACGATATTTTCGACGATATGCATGTTGAGTTAACACAACTGAACGTCTATGTTCAATGTAAAGCGTCACTATTTCAGCGCGATGTTTCGGTGTGAGGCGATTCAAGATTAAAATTGTATTGATTTGACGTTTCCAAAACTTGTCTACTCAAGTCAATCGGTTGACAAATGTCAAAGTTATTCAATGTTTACATACCGACATAAAAGATGGCGCACCCCGTATAAATCACAGTACCTACGTGCCATTATAATTAAATGATTTCAACTATTGTTTAACAATTCATGTTTAGAATGATATCGTGAAAAAGAAAATATGAATTAATAACAGAAATAACAATAATGTCAAATGCAATGAAAACGGTGTTAATGGAAAGCTGTAGAAAAATCATTGGAGGTGAAATTAAATCATAAGAATTTGAATTCAGTAACGTCTAGATTATTCTCTGGCTCTTATCAGTGCTTCCATTCATGTGGAATGCTATTGATGAAGTGGTGAGTGGTTTCCTCAGGAATATTCTCCCATTTGACTTTGATTTGTTCGAATTCCCTAAGAGTCATATATTGCACCTATCGTTTTAGTGCGTCCCATAGATGTTCTATGGAGTTATTATATGGGCTCCTTGATGGCTAGTTCATAGTTGAAATTTTCACAAATCGAAGGTAGTCCAGTACCTCTCTAGCAACGTGGGGCCGAGAGTTATCCTGCATGAACAAAAAATTGTCTGGCAAATGAGACAAATGGCATCACATGTTCCTCTATGATGTTTTCTATGTAGAGATATGAATTCTAGCGTCTCTCTCATACAGGAACCAAATCCGTGGGACTATTCTAGATTTACCAAAAAGGTGCGATCCATAGGTTTCTGGGAGAGATTTTACAGGTTACACTCATTGCTGTCCATCTGGTGAATTAAAACTTACTCCTGTTTCGTCTGAAAACAAAACTGGTTTCCATCGTCAATGATCCAATTTACTTGTTCTCTCTCAAGACGTAGTAACTAATGTAGTAAGTAGTAACTCTATATTCTCTGGTGAGAAGTAGTACAATAGCTGGTCTTTTACTATCCAATCCTCCTTCATTAAGCTTTCTCGTGGCCGTTCGTCCAGATCTTTCTATATTTCGAGTTGTTACTAGGGATCTGCTTAGCTTTAAAGTGGTCGAATGCCTGTTTCCTATGGCGACTTTTACAATAACTTCTAAGTCCATTGAAACGTTTAACTGTTCGATTAACTGTTGATTTCTGACTCCTAATAAATTAACCACAATATCTGGCTACGTCCTTCGTTAATAAGAGATACATTTTCACTGCTTCATCTTTTCTTAACTTACGTGGACGATTCATCTATTCTACTCTAAGTGTACTGAAGAAAGTATTTCACTCACCTGATGACATCAAATTAAAAATAAATACTAGCATAACTGAAATTGGATACCTGTTACAAATCACTTTAAACATCATTAAATATATTATTAACAAATAATTACAAAATGTTACTTTGCATCTATTAAATAAGTGAAATAGTTTATCAGTAGTGATAGAGAATATCTTAGGCCACATACATAACATGTTTAAGTACTTAAAACTTCAACAAATTATAAGAAATAATGAGAAGTTTTGCTGAGTGTAAGCAGCTTTTCGTAGTAACTTCAAGGATGGTGTCGTTTTGAGATACTGCTTTATCAATATAACATTCACTTCGCTCTAATCGAAGTGTAATTAACCTTGTCAATCATGCAAGCGTCCGGATTATTCCTTTTGATCTAGTTGCCACTTATTAGTGATGGTTTAATCTCTCTAATGATAATTTAGTGCTCATTCGTCCACTTTATGTAACTATACCTCGATTAATTCTTGAGATTTCTGTAGATGGAATACTAAAATAATTGTATCGTCATTAAAGTAGCGTTGATGCCAATGACTTCTCTGTTTTGCATGAGAGTAATGAAAATGTTGGATTCCATAATTAGAGTCATAGAGAGTCTTATTATTAATTATTCCTTACCCTTTCTTTCATTTTGTAGACTTCCTGGAACTACTGGCGTTGCTAGAATTCGAGCTGTTATAATTTGAGCTACTTGAAATCGACGTTCTCAAGATTCAAGATACTTGAGGTGGGGCTGCAAGAATAAGACACTGTCATAGTAGCAATCTCTTATTAGTTGTAACAAACCAAAGTCTGATTTTTGCCTTAAATGACCTTTGGGCACCAGGTTGTGTCTACATTAAATAACTTGAATTAATATTTTGCTCATTACAGAACTTCAAGGAGAAGTGAAATACACCAACCCAAAATATCACAAAAAACGAATCGAAGGACTTGAGGATGAGACAAACAAAACGACTCGGCAAAGATAAGGAATATGAAACAAATTATGATATAAAGGAAATATCGTAAGGAAAGTGGGATGTAATAACTGCTAAAGAAAAGATAAAATGAGAAGAGAAAGGAGGGAATAGAAAAAAGCATTAAATCAGATAATGGAAAGTAGATGAGTATAAAAATCACCTAGAACGTGACACGTTTTAATGAAAAAGAAGAAGAAATCGCAGAATAAATGAAGATGTATAATGTAGATTATCTGAGGATATCCGAAACCAAAACGGAAAGCAGAAGACGTAGATATATTAGTGAAATCGGAGAATGTTAATAACCTATTATAGGAAAGACATAAATGGAAGAATATTAACAGTGAAGACAAAACTGATTAATACAAATATTACTACTCTGATTATATCTTAACCAAACGATAACGCAAAGAAAGTAGAAAAATACAGATTTTATACAATATTACATGCTGACTAGATGACGTAGCAGGAAACATAATATTGACGGAAAATATTAATGACACACAGTAGAGGCAAATGAGAATTGAGAGGTACCTCGGACATATGGAGAGGAATCGAAAAATGACATTGGGTAATATTAGAGGATTTAGGCGTTAAAAATGACCTTACTATAACGAATTTAACAATTAAGCACAAGAAATACACAAATTCACCAGAGTAATAGTCTCGAGAAACGAAAGATCTTCCTTAAACTACTTCGTAGTAGAAAAAGCTAATTTGAAAACAATGAACTATATAAAGGTGACAAGGGGTGAAAATATAGATAGCGATCACCATCTACCTACATGCCTACATACAAATAACAGTTTATGGAAAAATTTTAGTAAAATGAAAGAAAATAACCAAAGGAAAAAAGCTACAAACTAAAAGACGTTGAAATTAAAGAGTAATATCACGAAATATTAGAGAAACAACTCAGAAATAACAGGAGAGGATTACATACATCAATGGAGAATAGATGGAAGATATTCTAAATAAATAGATGTTTCTTACTGCAGAAAAAGGAAGCATGTGGGACTTCAAAAGTATCATATATATATATATATATATATATATATATATATATATATATATATATATATATATATATATATATTCATAGTAAGTGGCGGTTAAGTACCTCAAAGTAGATGGTGGTAGCAGACATTCAGAAAGAAGAAGGAAGACCGAAGTAAGGCGAAGTCTTAAGGAAACCTAAAAAACTATTTAAAGTAAAACATTTTTTTGTATATTCTTTTCACAAAATATATACGAATATAAATAAATTTAAAACGTCTACAAGACTTATTTAACATCTACAGAGTTACTTATAATTTGATGAACTGCAGATGTAACAATGATACCGGATGATATTAGACATATTGACTAACTGCCTTTTTAGATAAAGGATGATAATAATATTATTCGTATTTAAAGCTCCATTGGTCTCACTCATCAGTCCAAAATCATATACTCAATATACATATTATGTTAATATGCTATTTTAAAATGTACATAAAACAAAGACATTTTAAACTACACGCAAACTCATATTTAGAAATAACGAAACATAGGCAATAGTATAAATTTCATGCATCAGCAGTAACTACATTATACACAAATAATATACGTTACCATAATAATATATCAAATCCTGATTTGTCATATTTGTCAAATGTGTACATTGTTAGCACCAATTAATATAAATTGTTAAAATTTTATTTGTAGTTTGAATATTATAGTGGTTATAAACCGAATATCATACACATTCGATACATTTATTTTATATATAAAATACCACTATAAATTACACTAATAAAATGTCGATAATACAAATATGGAAAAATGGGAATAGTGTTACAATGGATGTTAAACACGAGTTGTTTGGAACATTAATTTGCATTTTCATTCAGTGTCAGCAGACAATGTAAAAATTAAGCATCAGTTTTTCCTCAATTGTTTAATAAAACAAAATCAGCCAGCAATATAACATGGAGAACATATTAAAATGTATGAAAGGAGACATAGAGTGAGGCATTTGATCAATAAATAATTTGACAATATGCGTTTCATATTGTCACGTTTAAATTGTATATAAAATTTTATTGAAATAATTTTAATATATCACGTCAACATTCTTTTGTTATATTTTATTACCGTAGTACAGATTTCGTACTACGGTTTCGTACTACCAATATAATGAATAGAATAATTTTATTGATGTGGATTAAACATATACAGGGTGTCCGCAAAAGGTTGGGAAATCTCTATTCGAGATTAAATATGTCGATTTAAATTGGTCGTGGATTGGTCGTTTCAGAGATACAGAGTGTTCAATACTAGAATTTCATTTTGAAATTTCTTAGTAATCGTGAAAGTTTTCATAGTATAAATACGGAATATCGGTTTTTTGGCATGATAAATAATAATTTTTAACAAATGTTAATATTGCTTATAGATTACGTTAGTTGTTTCATTGGTAAATCGGGGCAATTTTTTTTCTTTAGAACTATGGAGACAATGAAGTAAGAGCGTTCTTCTTTACATGAAAGTGGCACTAATTTAGTTTTGATTTTTCTATCTGTTTTCAAAATATCTCCTCATAAATGTTTCAGTGCGCTTCATTTATATAATTTAAATGCGTCTTAAGTTAATCCTTAAATTAGGACTCTACTTAAGACTTTTATAACGCATTAATTATGTTACACGTGTGTACGAAAAAGTACGATGTAATGCATTGACAGATCAAAAATTATACGCTGACAGATTTCTCAATAGACGATTAGCTAATTCAAAGACTTTCCAAGGTATTGATCAGCGGCTACCAGAAAATGGCTACATATCTTTATTTTATGTTGAATTGTAAACAGGTCCGTATTACGTATTCCTTTCTAATATGTATAGAATTAATCTTATTTAAGGTAGCTTTATGCCACATATAGGCCGACATGGTGGAGTTTATAGAACTTTCCGTATACCTGAAATTAAAAACATATTCTGGATGATATCGCTGAAGATCCTACAGTTAGTGCTATTCAGTTTTACTTTTTTTATTGCTTTAGGACGACAATTTTTCTTCAAGTTACAACCCTTTGAAAATCACCTAAATATTTAGGATTCTTTAATGTCCCTTAATTTGTATGCCTAGTGTATTTGACTTGGAAGTATGAGATAAATCTTGATCATTTTTTTTATTAAATCATGAAAAATATGTAAACAATATACAAAATAACGGAGACATTAAATAATGTTTTTAAATATAATCAAAGAAATAAATCTATATGTTCATAGCTGGACACTTTACTTTTAATATTTCATATATTGTATATTGTTCATTTAGTCCCCTACAGCCCGTTCCAGAATATTTCACGTATTTTACAATTAATTCAGAACAAGCTTTGAAATACTTGATCCATCTGGAGTATATTATTATATAATTTTTGTTTTTGTTAATTTCCTGGGGCAGAATTTAATGGAACATTAATTATAAAAAAGAAACAAAGAACGAACGCTGAAAAATCTGTATTTCAGGTCAGCGATGCGGATAGGTTTATACAAGAACCTCCAAATGAAATAATTAAATGCCACGCTAATTCAAAAATGCTATTACGTAAGCAATATTAATTGTAAAAACGAAGACCTCTTCATTTAAGTTAGCGCCATATTTTTAGGTTGATGTAATTCGTAGTTTGATATTAGATATTTTTCGACTATAGCCACCTGAAGTATTAGTTTTCAATGTATTTTAGTATTGACTTTGAAAAATATTTTCAGTATATCCAGTAGCGAAGACTTAATCATAAACAATGTCGTTACAATCATTTAACAGGTTCCTTTGGAGTATCAAATAAATATATATTTTTTATTATTAATACATGATGAAATACTGGTCGTCAAGATTAGAAAAAAGTATGAGATCCTCATGCATGCGTAGAAGAAAGAGTGAGGTAGGATTAGGGGGGGAAAAGGATGCACTTTACGCGCAGGTAGATCGAACTCTGTGCACATTCACATTGCACGTACTTCACTCTGCAAAAGTTTTAATGCGACTAAGTAAAAACCAGGCTATTTACTGCGCATCAGGTGGGCGGTCCGACATCGCAGCTTTGAGACTTGTTCCTGTTCTTGACGAGCTGCGCGTATCTTTTAAGCTAAATAAGTATACAGTAAAAAATGATACTTAGAAAAGAAATGGGGAAATACATGCTTAAAAGAATCTAGATAAAGATAATACACCAATTTAACAAAATTAATTTGTTTTCATATAACATACCTATTTCAATTTTTAGTTGAAAGCGATTGGTTTCCTTGGATTGGAAATCTTTTTTCTCTCTTTCAATCTTTCATTATGCTAGTTGGAATTAGATAGTTAACAACTTCTATAGATTGTTCGAAAACCATTATCGTCATGAACTGACAAATATTTATTACAATGGACACTTACAGGTACATTTTCACTGTTCTAAGCATATTTTCGTAATTAGTGTTAGGTACGTGATACGTTATTACTTATTAAACACGCCATAAAACGTCGCAATACATGGAAATAAAACCGTTCAGAGTTGTAAATTTTACTGTCGATTTTTTTCTGTCATCTCCGTAGCTGATCTCTAATCCACTTTAGGGCCCATAATTAAGTTAATAATAGTATAGATTTTTATGTCTTCTCTTGTTATCGCCCGCTCATAAAGACAATTTAATGGTTTATTACCTTTTTTATGTTCAATTATATTTTATGTCTTTGTTAAAGCGAAATTGTGTTATAATTAATGGACGATTATGCAGCGACGATAATGAGGAACACAGCCTAATTAATGCTGGTAAAACTTCCACAATATAATGCATCATTACGAGTTTTTTTGTAATATAAAAAAGCTTTATAGAAGGCGGGCTACACCGGCGGGGCTTTTGAAAATTGCGAATAACGAGAAATAATTTAATTTATGCGAATAATTATCCAGCAACATTGTAGAATGTACGAGTATGTATATTTATATTTATGTAACTAGAAGGCACAAACAAGTAAAATATTAATATTTTTATGGCAAATATAACATATTTATTATATTACTCTAAACCTAAGTTTTAATATGATTGTGTTGGTATATGTATTACGATTGCAATGCATTCATGGTCAGCAGGGCATGCTGTATTTGATTTGAGTGAGAACTCGAAACTGATACTATATTCTTTATTATTTTCTTAAAAATATTTGTTATTACCACAGTGGCGGCCGGTGTAATTCTTGTCTGGGGGTGCAATCGATAAAATAATAACAACCGAAAAATTAAAATAAATTTACCTATGTCCAAGCCTGAGGTTATTTATATAGAAAATCCATTCGTCTGTTCTTCGAATTCACAAAAACGTCAATACAATATCATTAAAATCCAGATTTTAATAATCTGAAATCGCTGCAATTAGCACTTTCTCCATACTTATCATGCAAAGTGAATTTTAGTCTGTCTTGCGCCATTGTATTTCTCAAAAAGTTTTTAATTCTTTTAAGCGTCGAAAGACAGCGTTCACTCTCAACACTTGTCATGAGTATGGTACAAATTAATTTTAATAATAAAACAGTATCACTAAAACAGTCCGTCAGGTTTCGATCTATAAATAATTGCAAAATTGATAAGCAACTTACTGCTTCACGAAAATCTTCCCTGCTGTATATAACCGTTAATTCACTTTTCAATTTAACTTTTTCCAGAAATCCATAAATTTTCGTTATATTGTCAAAATCTTGAATGGGGAATTATTTCTCATAGTCACTAAATTTATTGGGGAAATATAGTTTCGACGCTAACAGGTGTTCTCTAAACTCAAATCTGTCTATAATTTGGGTAATTAATATATATACACTTACTTACTTTGTGCAGAAAATGATATGTCATTATGGGATCGTATTGTTTTTTTTTCAGGCGAATTTGAGGAATTAGTTGTTCGGATTTTTATAATTGCGTCTTCAAAATTATTCAAATAACTGCTCATCTTGACAGCATCCAATGATCGAGACTAAAGCCATTTAAAAAGGATTTCACAATAAGGCATAACCTTATTGTGAAAAACGCGAGCCAGTGTTTAAAGTTATCATTATTTAAATAACCCAATAACATTTGAGCCTGATTTTTTGTATTGTAATAATTTACCACAGTGTCAAAAATACATTCTAAATATTCTTTTAAAAATTCAGCATTTTCAGAAACGGTTTGTACAGTTCGCGTATTAAAATTCCGTTATATATTCCACCGAATATGCGTCCATTGCAATCTCTTCCCTCTCATTGTGGTTATAAAAATACAAACAATACGTGACCACGTAAACAGCCCAGATTCAACAGACAATACAATGCTATGCAAGACAATACAATAGACAACCTGGTACAATACACTTGCGTCAAAGCTTACAGAAGAAACATTACTTTGCGTGGTCGTGCATTTCACGCAAATCTCATATACATGCCTATATATATATCTCCTATTTTACGCGCCCGAGTACTCTCTTTCTAACACATGGTTAAATGGTCCTCTGATATGTGCTCGATGAAAACTGAACGCGCTATGTATTTAGAGTTGCAGATTTAATATCCCGTAGATAAATCTGATAAATTCTAGGGCTGGCGACTCTTACGACATCTAACAAGCTGTAAGCGAGACTGTTAGATATCGGAACATTCTATGTATAATGATAATGTAATTTATGGTACCTACTAACACCTAATAGGTATTTTTAGGAATGTTTAAGGGAGCTCACTGCAAAAATGCACCTAAAATAAAACCGCCACTGCATTACCATACCAGCCATTTTGTGGTTACTCACACCACATATGAAATACTTTTATGTGACTCCCTCTCTTTCCTGTCGCTGATATACTGTTAACTAACTGTAAGTCACTACAATTTATGGTGTTTGAGTGTCTAAAGCATGTTGGATAACGGAAGATTTTTCTTGTCTTCTATACTTTAAGTAGACCATGTTGTCTTTGAATATAGTTACAATTACTCTTTTCGTTTGCTCAATATATTTTTATTTGCAATATTGACAACTGATTTAATAAATTCTAGATTTTTCATTAATTTAAAATTTGTTGCAATTTCCTCCACAGACGTGTATTAATACGACACCACATGGTCCACAGAAACTATGTTTCGGGTGTTCACACCGGCATCCTGGGTTTAAGGCCGAATAGGTAGGAATTGACCGTTTTTTTTACATAACTACTTAACTTTCGATTGGAATCCGAATAAACATGGATGTTTATAAGTATGTTGAGATTATTTTAGGATATATTATTCTATAATTACCTGACAGAAGGACTTCAGGTGTTCTAGATTGATCTGAGGTAATGATTTCAGTCGCTTGGAGTTAACTTAAATTGTCGCCTCAGAGTAATCTTGGTGTAAGTTCGATTCCCACAACAGTCAGCTAGATATATTTGTATGAATCCGTGTTATTATCTGGAGTTAGATGAAAGAATAGCAATAATCTAAACCTCCATCCAGTAAAAATAAAGGCATATACATAAGAAAGCAATAAATAAAATAAAATATCATTCCCAATGTTTCGAAAATTAGTTTTACAATATTTGGAATCTTCACCAAAGGCTATGGAGCTAAAAATAGTTGGTCTAAATTTACGTTTTCTAATTAATTTACTACTATCTGAATTAGTTTGCTGTTATATGAATACCTCATCCATTACTTTTGCCTACATTTTTAATGACCTTTTCTTTTTTGAACTTGACGTTACTAAGTGGAAAACTTATCAAGCGATAGATTAGTACACATTCTAGTCTATCGCTTGATAAGACTTGCCATTTCATGTTGACCACAATGTATACATTTAATACTAATATATTTTCCTTATTTCCAATTATTATCGGTGCGCATCATATTGAAAAGTTGAAGTTTATAATATTCAACAATACTATCTTACCTTCCTCTCGCATATTCAAGAAATGGTAGTTCACTGTTTTCAAATTCGTATTTGAAATTAACAGTGCATGAAACAGAAAAATAATCGCAATAGATTTACTGAACCTTCATAAAACTTGTCTATAAATATAAACTAGAGGTTGAGTGCCCGAAGAAGTGAGGGTCTTGGGCTACGCTGATGATGTCGCGGTAGTCGTTACCGGAAGAAGTGACATCGACGTGAGGGAAAACGCCAACCTCACTATCGAGAGGATCAAAGGATGGGTTGAAGAGAGGGAACTGACTCTGGCGTTGGAAAGAACGGAGGCAATCCTCCTGACAAGGAGGAGAAAGCTTCCGTGCATCACATTTCGAGTAGGGAATACCGAAATCGTGCCGAAGCAGAGTATTAAGTACCTGGGTGTCTGGATTGATAGTTCTCTGTCGTTTAGGGAACATATCAAACAGACGCTGGAAAAGGCGCGCAAAACTGTTTCGGCCCTTGGTCGCTTGATGCCAAACATCAAGGGCCCCAGGGCGTCAAAGAGGAGAGTCCTCAGCGGGGTGGTGCAGTCGATTTTGCTGTATGCTGCCCCAATCTGGGTGGATATATTGAGAAGAGACAAATGGAGGAAAGAGCTGACCAAAGTCCAGAGAAGAGCAGCGCTAAGAGTTTGTAGCGCATACGTTCTGTATGCGCTACAAACGTATGGGCAGCGACAACGCTGGTGATAGACTGTATACCACCCATCGATCTTCTGGCAAGGGAGAGACGGGAGGTGTACGGAGGCGCTGACAGAGGTGCAGCAAGGGAGAGCCTATGGGAACGCTGGCAGGAGAGATGGGAGGCGGAGCCCCGAGGGAGATGGACGAGGGTGCTAATCCCGGCCATTGTGCGAAAGGGCACATGGCGATGTCGGGTAATACTTAACCCAGGTCCTTACTGGGCACGGCTGTTTCGCGGACTATCTGTTGGATATAGGCAAACGCGAGAGCAGAGAGTGCTGGTTCTGCGGAGAGGTCGATGATGCCGACCACACAGTGTTCAGCTGCAAAAGGTGGACAGGAGAAAGGAGAGCTGCAGAGCAAAAGATAGGACATGCTATCATTGCGGACAACATGATTCCAATCATGCTCGAGAGCAGAGAAAAATAGACAGTGGTGGAGCAGATGGTAACGTCCATCATGAAGGAGAAAGAGAAGGAGGAAACGGAAGTGGGGAATGAGTAAGTATCCTGACTGATATGCCAAGGGGAAGTAAAGCGAGAGCGGTTCCTCTTCGGCATCACACTGATAGGATAGCGGGGGGTTTTTAGTCGGTAGGCGTATACGAATCCGATACTACCTGGCCAAACAATAACAGAACACCAGAGGCCAGGTGTCTTTTGAAGATTTTCTCCTCGAAAAGAAAAAAAAAACTTACAATCCTTTTACTTGTTTTAGTGGAAAACTGGTCGTCTGTTTTTGTTACTGCATCGAAGTTTCCCTCCAGAGAGGTACTGGACTACTTTCGATTTGTAAATATTCAAACTATGAACTGGCCATCAAGAAGCCCAGATATGAACCCTATAGCACATCTACGGAACACATCAAAATGATCAGTTAGACGTCACATAACTGCCGCTATGACTCTTAGAAAACTCGAACAAGTCATTCTTGTATAATGGACGAATATTCCTCAGGAAACCAATTACAACTTAATCAATCTCATGTTCAGATGAATTAAAGCAGTAATAAGAACTAGAAAAGAGCCACTAATTTCAAATTCTTACGATTTAATTTCACTTCCAATTATTTTCTAAGTTTTTTATAAACACCGGTTTCATTGAATTGACATTATTGTTTCTTTGTGCTGCTTATCCATAAACTTCCCGATAATTCCATTGCAATGTATTATACATTAGCTGAAATCGTTTAATTATAATATTACGTCGGTACTATGATTTAAAAAGACATTAAAGTAATAATGAAGTTTCCTTGATGCGTTACTTTTGTCCAGGAGTTTATTTATGGTTAAAGGAATATCATGTATATATTACAAATACAAACTTTAGATGCAAAAAGAGTAATGTTGTACTAATACATTGCTAATTAAGTTTGGGATCATATAGACACCTGACAGTGTGTCAGCCAAGTTCGGAAAAGAAAAGGGTGACGCATCGGTATGCTGTAGTGTGTAATATTACACGAACATGAACCATCTCGAGTTACTTTCAACCCCTCCATAACTCTAACACTATTACACCTATACACTTGTTATTATATAAAAGCTATTGGACACTA
Source organism: Rosalia funebris (assembly GCA_037954035.1). Taxonomy (NCBI): domain Eukaryota; kingdom Metazoa; phylum Arthropoda; class Insecta; order Coleoptera; family Cerambycidae; genus Rosalia; species Rosalia funebris. The sequence goes on along the minus strand of JAZFAV010000016.1, from coordinate 16,511,749 downwards.
CAATTTTTCATGGCTAATAAAATCCACCTTGAATACCTAGTATCCCAAATCTCATGAATAGACCTATTATAATTATCGAGTTATTGGGATCTGAAAAGTACTTTTTTATCAGTCACTGACTTACTCATCAACAACCTAGATACACCACTTCTAGGTGACTTAGAAACTTGAAATTTAGCATCAAGGTAGATCATTAAGTGTATACAAAGGAAAAAATCTGAAACCACAAATTATCGATGTTCGATGTCGACAAAGTTATTGGTGCGGTTAGTTTCAAGTACTAAGTATCAATCAATCCAACAAAACTAGATGGTGCCACTACACTACATGCTTTGTTAAATTATTTTCTTACCAAATATTATACATAAATATTCGTAACTAATAAGAATAAAATAGACAATTTATACTTATGTATACCCCCAACAGCCATATTGCGTTATGTTAAATAAAACTTTTCAAAAATTAATAATATATCACCAAAAACATAAATGTGAAGAGTGGGTCAAGTTCGGCACAAACGACGTTCGGGGCTGTCGGCTTCGCCAATAAAACTGTTCAAATCTGAACGGGTGTCAAATACCAAAGGAACTTACAACAGAAACTTACAATAGGAATGTACAACACTATTCAATTCATTTAACAGAAAATTTGTTACGTTCTTTGATATTGAATTTATAATTTTGCAAGTTTTATATCCAACTAAATTGTTTATAGTATAAAATAAAACAACTAGCAAAGTTAAATTTTAAGCTTGTATTAAATATTGTTAAGATTTCTATTAGTTTATAGCAGTGGACTTATTTTGGTCACACTTCCCTCAAAAATGTTCTTATTATGGGAACGATCGACTTTATTTATTTCAGAATCATATCCTTGCTGTGGAAAAACTATGTTGAACTGTAACTTCCTTTAATTTTGTATTTTTTAATAATAGCTGTTCCAGTATATCCGATGTTCAAAAATTGACACAATAGTTACCCCAATCGCGTCACAACCAGATGTTAGGGACAGGCTATAAAACAGAAAACCGAAAGCCGATCAACATGCATTGCTACATCCACTGCCTTATACGTAACTCAGGTATTAGTCAGTTTTTATCATTATACAGAACGTTTTCTTTAAAGTGTTCACCGTTGTTGCTTAGTTTTAATAAATCTATGTATTGAAGTAAACACCAGTGTTTATTTCATAACCCTTAAGGCAACAGCAACAGATGTTGTACAAAAGTACGCCCTAGTGATGCGAAACAAGATCACAATTAAAAACAAATATCATCATGTTAAACGTAATCTATTGACTATTAAAACTTGCCATGTTATAAATTCAATATCAAAGAACGTAAAAAATATTTAAATTCTATTGTAAGTTCCTGTTGTAAGTTGTTATGTAACTTGGCACCCGTTCAGATCTCAACTCTTTCATCGACGAATCCGACAACCCAGAACGTTGTTTGTCCACGTGTCCAGGTTGCCGGAGGCCGAACTTGGCCCCCTTTTCACCTTTATGATTTTAGTGAGATTTTAGAGTACACTAACTATAATCTAACATATATTAAGCAAGTCAAGGTTAAATATATAAGGTCAACTTTACAGGTTTAATAACTATATTACGAAATAGTAATGAAATAGAGTTTATCAATATAATGCAAATTTCAAAAAATAAAACCCGCCACAGGTAGGATTCGACATCTGTCCCGGATTGGAACCGAACGACATACAGCTGTTTCGAACTTATTAGTTCGAATTAGTTCGATTAGTTCTCATCAGTGCCGTACACGGTACGCCGATCCAGGACAAACACCGAATGAACTCTATGGGGTATACATCTTTATCGATACGATCTCTGTCAGTAGCATATAAGTCGGAAATCGAGAAAGGAACCACGCCACCACTAGTCCTTATTATATACGGCATTTTCAGATGGATTGAAGTATAAACTCCTTATTTCTGTAGTTTAAATAGAGTTTATTTCATACTTTTACATTTTACTATCGTCGCAAATATCTGATCATGTGACAAACTGCAATCCTTGATGAAGTCAGGGCATGTTAAACGATACTTTATATTCTCCGAAGGTTATATTACAATTAAATATTCAGCAAACATAAATCGTGTATGGCCTACACGGCGGCAGAAGTCGTTATCTGTGATCAATAGCTTGCTTTCTAACACAAAAGATGCGTCAGGGGAATCGTACATCACATTTCATTTTCTCTCGCCATCCTCCCGGTGAATAATATCATTTCCTTTCTCATTTCCCTTGATAATTTTGTTTTGATTTTCGTGAAAAAATTGGTTTTGAGTAAAATGGGGCCCGAGTATATGTATGACGTTCCGCCTTGAAATGTCCCCTTTCTCCATTAATCACAATACAGTTGTCGGAGGAAATCGAATAGATGATTTTACAGAGTTCTATTTACATTTTATCTACTATTATTTATTTAATAAACAGTATGGCCGAAGATTCATAACATCAGTAACTTAATCGTTAATAGGATTAACGATTCTTACGAACTTAACCGTTTCGTTAATAGGATATGATTCTGTTGATAAATTGTTTCACATAAAAACTATTTTGCAAGATGTCCATAAGTATACAGAGATTCCCATAGACTGAACCAATCCTTCACGATTCTTTATGCACCCCTCATGCTCGTATGTTTTATGATGCCTACTAATATTTTGAAGTCATAGAGTTGGTAATAATAGTTTACATAAAACAACGGGAAAATCTATATCCAAATGAATAAAGTTAAAAAATTATAAATCTAAAAAAAAATTATATTAATTTGGTATTACTAATGACTTTTATTTTACTATAGACATTTGAATTGGAATTTATCGGTATGTATATCGGTTGGTTTTTTAACACGTTACATGAAAACTGCATTTGATTTTGTAACAAAGTGGTTATTAACACACCATTATTATTTTCATGAGAAATAAACTTAAAAGTGGTAATAAAAAATATGGTTATCGCTATTTTTATGAAACATATGGTATATATTCACGAAGGACAAAAATACAAGCGTAGTGAACGAGCATACATTGATTATGTTGTGTGGGGTCGTGGCCATCTCGAATTCCTTAAAATAAACGGAGTTAGTTTGTCTAGCAAGTTAGATCTCTATGGTCACACGCATTATTATAAATACTCAAAGTTAGTGGTATTAAAACTGACTGAACATATGGTTCATTAGTAATACGCAGATTTGCCATTAATTTATGATATATAATGAAAATAGTGTATTAACTTAGTAACTACACTACTGGTACTGGATATACCATACGATTTCCAATGCTAGTTTTAATCTTAGGTTGATTTAATCGGTGTTTCGATTATGTTATTCATTTATTTCATGAGAAAAATAACACAGTCTTAACGTTTATTACATTAATTTAAGATTAAAACAGTGCCGTGAGGTTAAAAATACAAGCCCTTAGCCAATTTTAAACATAGCAGCAATTTAAAGTTGACACTATCAAGCATGTATTTTAAACTATGAGAGAAAATGTTTTTTATTTTTAAGTATGTACTTCGTTCCAATGTGGCTATCACAAGGAGTTTAAAAATATAACGCGTACTCTAAGTTTGGATGATAACTGAAATGTTATCATACCACCATCTCGAAAATATAAATCAAATTTGGAAAATGAAGCACATGGAAAGAGTAAGAAACACATAGAGGCGATTTTAAAATACAGATAGTACGTATCCAACAACTGGTTATGTATTATTAAAATAAAACATCATCATGAGGTCATCAGTCCTAACACTGGTTGAACGCTAACCTCCAGCTTCTCATATCTTGTGCTAACCTACGCATTTCGCTAATTGTGCTACAACCTACATCCCTTACTATTTGCGAGCAGTAGTCTAATGTAGGCCTACCTCTGCCTTTCTTCATTCCTATTTCTGCCTCCAAAGTATCGCAGACTACTCCCGCATGTCTCAGCAAGTGGCCTACCATTTTATCTCTTCTCTTTTTATGTTTTTCCACATACTTCTTTTCTCGCCGACCTTCTCGAATACTTCTTCGTCTCTAACCCTATCAGTCCACGGTATCTTCATCATTCTTCGGTAATACCACATCTCAAAAGCTTCTAATTTCTTCCTATTTGCTTCCCCTACAGTCCAGGTTTCGCAACCGTATAGTGCCGTGTTCCATACATACGTTTTCAAAAATCTCTTCCTTGTTTCTAAGTTTATTACCCCCGAGCATAAAAGTGCTTTCTTTTTGTTAAAACCTATTCGACCCTGCGCTATTCTTGGTTTTATATCTTTATCGCTTCTTGCATCCCAATTTATTTTACTTAATAAATAAGTGAAGTCTTTAACTTTCTCTAATCTTTCATTATTAATTTGTACTTTCGTTTTTGCTCTGCTCTCGCGCCCTCTGCACACTAACACTTTAGTTTTGTTTTTATTCACCCTCATTCCGGATTCCTCTGTCAATACTGCCTCCATTTCGTTCAATGCTGATTCTAATTCCTCCTTACTAGATGCTAATACTGCTATATCATCCGCGAATGTCAGCATTTTTAGTTTCTGTCCCTGTACTTAATCCCGAAATCCACTCTATCTCTTACCACATTAATCGCCTCTTCGATGTACAGATTAAAAATTAGTGGTGATAGCGTACATCCTTGTCTTACTCCTTTCCTAATACCTACTTCCCTTTTTTCCCTTTCTACTTCTATAACAGCAGTTTGCTTTTTGTATAGATTGTGTACTACTTTCCTATCTCTATACTTCATTCCCGCGCTCTTTAGTATCTCGAACATTTTTTCCCATTTTATATTATTAAAAGCTTTTTCTAAATCTACAAATCCTATATAAGCGTTCTTTCCTTTTTCTATTGTTTTCTCTAACATTACTCTTAGTGTCAGAATAGCTTCGCGAGTTCGCCTATTTCGTCTAAACCCGAATTGATCTTCGCCTAGTATTTCCTCCGCTCTATTTTCCATCCTCTGCACTATTCTGGTTAAGATTTTTGACGCGTGGGAAGTTAGGCTAATCGTTCTAAAGTTCTCGCATTTGTCGGCTCCTCTCTTTTTTGGTAAGGTAACGATAATGTTCCTCTTATAATCCTCCGGCATCTCGCCCGTTTCGTATATGTATTTTACCAGTTCAAACATCCTATTTACTACTTTACGTCCCGCACATTTCAAAATGTCCACCTGTATTTTATCTACACCCAGCGCTTTATTGTTCTTTAGCCCCCTTAGTACTATTTCAAATTCCTCTCTCAATATAGGTTTTCCTACATCTTCTCTATCGATGCTAGATTCTTCCTCTAATATCTCTCCTAATTCCTGACCCTCGTATAAATTTCCTAAGTGCTGCTTCCATCTATCCGCTTTCTCCTCTCTTCCGATCAGTATGTCCCCCGATTGACTGCTAACGTTTCTACTTATTGGTCCTATATCCCTGAAGTTCCTCTTAATTATTTTGTAAGTTTAATCGGTCTTACCTACTTGGAGCTTATCTTCTACTTCTTTGCATTTATCCTCTATCCATTGTTCTTTCGCTTTTCTACATTTTCTAATGATTTCGCACTTTATTGACTTATAAGTTTTCATTTCTTCCTCGTCTCGTCTGTTTTTGTAGCTTTGTTTCTTTTGTATTAAGTTTAAGATTTCGTCCGTTATCCAGGGCTTCCTAGCTTCCCTTTTTTCGTGTCCTAAAACGTCCGTAGCCGCGGAATCTAGATTATTCTTGATACTCTCCCACTCAGTTTCTGCGTTCTTGATATCGTCATTACTCGCTTTATTTATTAATTGATCTGTTTTCTCCTGGATCTTATCTTTCATATTCTGATCCCTCAATATGTCTACATTTATACGTTTCTTATCCTTCCGGGTTTTCGGATTTTTGAACTTTAATCTAGCTTTCATGACTACCAAGTTGGGGTCGCTGTCTGCATTTGCTCCTGGATAACTCTTACAGTCTTTTACTGGATTTCTAAATCTCTTCCCAACCAGAATGTAGTCTATCTGATACCTGTCTATCCCTCCTGGAATTTTCCAGGTGTACCGCCTCCTAACGTGATTCTTGAACAATATGTTGGCGACTACTATCTTGTGCTTCTCACAGAATTCTATCAGTCTGCTACCTCTCTCATTTCTGTTTCCTAATCCATAAGGACCTACAAATTCTCCTTCTTTCCCCTCACCTACGGCTGCGTTAAAATCTCCCACTATTATTAAATTTTCAGGACCCTTCATAAATCCTATTACCTTCTCTATGTCCGAGTAAAAGGTTTCTAACTCTTTCTCACTGTGGCTAGAAGTAGGCATGTATACTTGCAGTATTACTGTTTTCACTGATTCCGAATCTAACCTGACCATCATTACTGTCTCGCTGTATTGTAGGTAGCTATCTACACACTATCCTGCGTTCTTCCGCATAACGATTCCTACTCCCGCGTTTCCATTTACCGATCCTGTGTGTATTACCCTATAGTCACCGCTCCAAAAATCTCCTACTTCCGGCCATCGTATCTCACTTATACCTACTATATCTAATCCTAACCTATCCATTTCTATCTTTAGATTCTCTAGCTTCCCTGCCTGTCTCATGCTTCTGACATTCCACGCTCCGACTCGTGAAATGCTACACTTCTTACTATTATTGCACTCGATCACGTCTCCCGGAACAGTCCTCACCCGGAGATCCGAACGGAGGACTATTTTACCTCCGGAGTTTTTTGCCCCAGGAGACGCCATCATTATTTGGGATAAGCCTTTTGTTAGCTGTTCTGAGGATTATAATGTGGTGGTTTCCTCTTGCCTTCCACATCGCAGTCGTGTGTGTCATAGCACCATACCAACCCCCACGGTTTCTGCCACTATGACTACTGAAAGAGCTGCTGCCCTCCTTCAGGGACTTGTCTTAGTCTGGTTTTTCAGTAAGGACCCCTCCCCCCACTATGGTTAAACCTATGGTACGGCTCCTTAAATCATTAAAACGGGCAAGCCGACTCACCCGTTTTAGTTTGCACTAGAACTTCGTCAAGGTGCAAGTCCTATCGGATCGGTAAAATAAAACAATCGGTTAAAATTCCCTTTTCCTCATACTAAAGAAAAGCTGTCGCAAAAAATGAAAGGCAGAAATAAGTGTAAAGCAGTAGTTAAGAGGATAAAGAATATTAACGTCAACTGCACTATTTATAAACGCTCTGAATCTAGCAATTTATTGAGCTGGTCCAGTGGTCTTCTATCATAGGGGACATGAATTGCCTTATAATTTCAGCTATAGGTCTCTACTAGTGGGGTCACTGCACTGCTAACATTATGCCCACAACTATCCTGGTACTCTATATAAAAGGGTTTCCTTTTTTTCCAGCTCAAGAAATAATAACACTCCTTGCACTATGGTGACATTACATGGATGCAAATGTGTTTTTGTTGTTCCGAATACAAAACTTTTTAATCATATTTTATCCGGAACCTGATGACATTACTAAAAATATATTTTTTTCTTTAAAGAAGTTAGATAAGTATATGTTTACCTATCTGAGTAAACTATCTTTAAAGTTTAATTGGATTAACAGTTCACGAGTAACTTCCAGAGTTTCTTTTGACGAAAGTGTGTTTCTGTGTTTTTAACCGGATCAGTAAATGGATCTGTGACCTGAATATTTACCCCATTACGGTTCACTAACCATAACTGGAAATAGTTATGGCAACTTAGCATTTAACTGAGAATAGTTAGATGCCAACTTGGTTGGCGAAACACGAGTCGAATAACATGTAATATTTCGATGTTTGTAGACAAGTAACTCTCTGTTTTTGTTCGAAGGTTCCACTCATTTCCACAAAAAAAAATGTTAAAAAATATGAGGCTACAGTATTGGTGGATACCTTTTATTTTAACTGCAGAATTTTGTAAGGTATTGCAAATTTCAGTATAATAGACTCACTCTCATTGGTACACCTTGTATATGCTTAAAATTTAAATTTAATTTAAAAACTCTGCAACAGCATCCTTCCTAAGAGAACAGACTATAACAAAAAGAAGAGTTATCAATATCGGTTCGCAAATAAATTACCTAATGCCATTTCTGAATGGTGCAATTTTTTATGTGAAGTATTTTTATAGAAATATTATTCTTGGGGTTAATAGTTCTTATATTTAATAAAGTTACATGGAGTGAGTGTATTTTTTTCATTATCTTAATAACAGTAATATTAATATTATAGATAAGAGTATAATAAATGCATAAATAATATAAATAAAAATAAAAAGTAATACTTATGATAAAATATGGGATAAGTGCCACAACAACAAATAAATTATAATATCTATAATATAATACTAAGATAAGCCCCAAAAATAAGCACCAATAATGCCTAGAAAATAAAAACCTTATATATAAAAATACGTAACCTTTTGCCTAGCTATTGGAATATTGGAAAATCGAACAATATAAATCAGTGAAGAACTGCAAATATGATTCTTTTTGTTATACCCTTATTTAATTCTTCAGCCTATTTCCACTACCAAGGCCTATTACCGAAGTCAGAAGATGAATTACCTCCAACCTGGAAATTCTGCCAAATTCCCACGCTTGTGCTGGAGTGGGGATCTTTTATTTTTAGCTACCTTGTAACAGACGAGGACTATCCTTTACATTTATTTACATCCTATCCAAGGCATGGTATGTCTTTAACACAAACTTTGTCTATGTTTATTTAGCTTTTGTGAGTCCAATAATATACAAGACGCTAGAAGTTATGCGGCAAGCGAACCAGCCGTCCGCGTCGCGTCAGTTCCCCATTCTAGTAGTAAGGCGCTGGCTATTGTTTGACTGATAAAGACAATCGCACGTAAAATCTGTCATTGAACCCTACTTCTTTATGAGCGATACTATAGTGCACATAGACCGGTTTTGCTGTAACCAATCACTAAATTTGACTGGAAATCACGCCACTTCAGTAACGTCGTGCTATCCTCACGGTAATTTTCCAGAAATGTATAAATTCAGCAGGGGTCGGGCAAGTCCTGGTCAACTTAGTACCAGCACTTAGTGCCAATAGAAATATTCAACCAGCCAATCAACCATTGTGGGAGATAGAGGCGACACCGGACCCCGGATGGTATAAAAGCCATTATACAATGTTTTATAAACACATTGTATAAAAGTAGTTGATATAAGATATTTGTATATTCAAAATCATTTTCAGGAACTCTACTTCACGTGCCTGTATTTATCTTCTTTGTGTAGTGTTTTAATGTACTATAAAACTTAACATTTTGGCATTGATGGAAAGCAATTGTTATACTGATCTAATATTATATCCACTTGCCAAAATCCTATACGTATTCTATACGCCTCTATATTTTCTGTAACACTTGAGAAAACTAACAACTCCGCGGATAAACACTGGCGGAAAACTTTTCAAATAAGTCTGCTTTATTGAAATCTTTCATAGGGATTTATGAAAGTTGAGAAGAGAACTTGAAAATTTTCGAACGTACGTGATATATTGTGTCTGTATTACGTCAACTTTGTGTGGAATGATATTCCTGTATTATGTACCCTACGTAGGTGATACACGATGAATAATTCCGCTATTTCTCCAAGGATTCAAGGGTTTCATGTGTCATCTGAATTGTTATTGATATTATATTACGCATATCATTATTTGAAACTAGAAATGATATACCAGAATATCCCTTACCTGGATAAAGGCAATTAACAAAAAATATGTACATTATACTGTATAATGTACTGCAATGCCCTATATATATATAGAGTATACGTTAAAATATTAAAGTCAATAAAAGAATCAGTAAAAACTACGGATTCTTTCACAAATGTAATCACAAAAATGGAAAGAAGATTCAGTAGTAATTTTGACAATTATAAATTAATGGCTGCCATAAATACGCCTTAATAATAATATATATATAAAATGTGCGTTAAGGTCTTTGTTAATTGTTGAAAACAAAAGAATGTATAATTTGTAAATTACTATTTAATTAGTGATTTATTTAACACTATTTTTTAATTAATGGTTCAGTAATACAAAGTAAGTTAACATAAATCATTTATAGGACACACCTCTTCTCTTGGTCTGACACAATGCAATGAACAATTCCTTGCTAAATCAGATTTCTATAAAAGGAGAGGGTAGACTTAGGTCATCATATGCGGCCTTTATCTACTTCATTCTACTGTATATCTTTATCTATATTCTACTACTCGTCAGAATTATCCACCTCTTTACCTCAATCATTTCACCAGCCATTCTATGTGTGTATTAAGAAGGGAACTTGGTAATAGTACTTCAGAGAATATATCATATCAAGTCTTTCCTAATATTCTTAAACCGTCAGTGTAGATCAAAATATTCGGCTTCAGAGGGTAATCCAAACTGGATGTCTACTGATACTGTTCTTCAAATACACAACCTTCTGATTCATACCCACCTCCAAAAGATGATATTGCTTATTTACCTCCTACAGAACGTGTGCCTGTCTTGCAAGCTACAGCTCGTCAAGAATAGTAAAATGTGTAATATTCTCTATGTATGCGTAGAAGAGAGAGTGAGGCAGCATTCGGAGGGAATTTATTGTTCCTTGAGGCAACTAAAAATGAAATTCAATGCGTATTGTAACTAATATGACTTTCAGAATTCTAATAAGGGCATGTACTAAGATGACCTGTTTCGTAAGAACGTATAAACGCTGGTGTGGGTAGTAGGAAATTTTCTAAATTGAATGTCTGTAAAATATGTAGATGACGAAACATTAAATATTAAACTAAGAATATGGTACTGAAAATATAATTAGATAAAATCCAAAAATGGGACTCAACTTTGGATGACTTTTGGATAAATCCAGGGAACGTCATCACGCGTCGTTGCCTATGGTCGTTTACCTTAAGTTCCTGCGTCAGTTGGATTTTATACGGATGCAGATCCAAGTTCCGACGCAAAATTCGTCAAGTTGAAGTCGCTGAAGGGCCAAGTTCTTGTGAACGATCAGAAATTGACTGCCTCGTGTTTTTCCGTACACTGTCATGCACTGCAGCGATGTTTTCAGCAGACCTTGCGTTTCGGTGACGTACGGGTGTTGGCTGATTATTTATCAAACCGGTTGACTTAAATTTGGCCACCAAACGTCGAATAGTCGACTCGACGAGATTATATAGCGAGGATAAAAATCACGTAATGCGCGGAAATTTTTTCTCGAACAAAGCACTCATTTTGAAAATATAATTTGATGATTCTAACATGTTGTTGAGCGCTATAGCTTTCTAAGACGATTTTCCATATACTGCGGAACAATTCACAACAAATTTGACTACCGTCGCTTTAACAACATAGCCGCTATAACTTAACAAATTTCGACAGTCCCTATTGAAAGACCCTATACATTGTGTCACAATGGGTACATAGTTATTAAATATGTATGTCTTACATATTGAATTTATTTCATAACTTCCATCAACATTGTATCTTTAATTCAACGTTCCTGAATGCCATTATAAACCTTTAAAATGCCTCGTATAAGAACTAACAATGTATTAAATGCTGCAGAATGTTATGCATCCGAGGAATGCGGCGAGCACAGATCGATGAGCCGTAGTGTACCCTGGGGAACATCTGTCACCAAATCCAGACCTCTAGAACTTGCTGCTCTATCGCTCAAATGTGACACACTGTCTCCGGTCTAGTCGGCCTATTTCCAACAGAGCCTCCGACCTAAAGCTGACTTTAATATCGGTTGGATCGTCACGTGAAATCTTATTCCGTTTAAATGATTTCGGCACACGGAAACGTTAGAGGCGTATATTTTACAGGTGTAACAGATAAAGGGCTTCTAGTGAGGAAGGCGATGCGCCTTTTCGAAGATGCGAAATGTAAAGAAGACAAACAGGGTGTAATTGATTTCTGGTGGATACCTTGAAATATTGACTGTTGTTAATAAGTACCCATGAAAGGAAACAAATGAATTCTCAGAAGGTTTTTAATCTACATTTATGTCTTATATCAATCATATACATATATTCTCTTGGAACAAAATCGATTGTAACTAAGAGAGAAAATAATCAATAGCTTTATTCCTATAAGGAATACTTATATATGTTACTAGAATGAACTCATTGATATTATACTGTTACTTTTTTCAAAATTACTTTTATTATTTAATATCAAATATAATTATTTACCTTTTTAATAAAATAAATATGGGCCACGTTTTTTATATAGTTTTTGTAGCGGCTTCTTTTGAGAGATGAGAATCGGAAGCAGTTAACAAGAGCCAAGAACAATTTGAAAATCCGCAGATTTTGGACTACTTACATACAATATTAGCAAATTACAAAATATTATATGAAGCCATACAGGCTCCTGAAAAAAGGGAACTTTTATTGAATGAAACGCTACATGTAGTGAAAATTATAAATAATAAACTACAGATATTAACTGATTCTACGGGAATATGCACTAGTGAAAAGTTGAAAAATGTTTTAATAACAAACCCTGACTTGTTCCGGAAAATATTTACCAGAAGTATAACAATAGTGAACCTTTTAAGTGACATAGAACAACAATTATTATCCGCAAATATTACGTCATTAGATGCGGAATGGTCTTTTTCTGTAAATAAAAACATTTTTTCTCCACGTCGAACATCATTGAAGGGCTGTAGAGAAGCACTGTAGAGGCTTATGTAATGTTGCAAATGTATAGCTGGTCACATGACGAAATGTTGAGTTCTGCGAAGTTTTAAAGGTAACACATTATTTATATTATATCAATAGATGTTTGGAACAAAGCGCAGCCCGTCTGATATTATGCGTAGCACTTTATTTTGAAAATGTAATATTTCTATATTGGATTTAGCTATTGTACCCCAGAATATGCCCAAATCGGCGTCAGTATAGAATTGTACAATAATAATTTGTTTTCCAAGAGGAATTAAGATTTCCTGCCGAGAAGCCAATATGTTTGCCTGAGCTTACGACCAAGGTGAGTTATTTTAGTAATATGTTTATTCCACGTTAGCCCCCTGTCAGATGCATACCGAGGTACTTGACGTTGTTGGTTTGAGTAAGTTGTTGTCTATTCAACCTTACAGGTGGATAAGTTATCTGTTCAAAGTGAAGGTAATATGTGCAGATTTGGATTGTTAATCTAGATGTAGATAGATCAGCCGTACAGATTAAATAAAGTTTTGGCCTGAGCACGCTTCCTTGGGATACACTAGATAGAATAGGATGTAGACTGGTATATGCACAACCTTGTTTCACCAGAAAATGCCTATTGCTAAGGTAAGATCTCAGTACTAGAGTGATGATAAGGGAAATGCTTTTTTATTTTATAACATAGTCCTTCATGCCAGACCTTATCAAACGCCAGGCTTACATCCAAGAAAACAGCAAAACAGTACCTTTTCTTCTCAGGGTCATTCACTGTTAATTACATTGATAATTCTGTTGACTTGTTCAATAGTGACATGCTTGTTTTTAACTCCAAACTGATGATTTGGTATGATGTTCAGTTCTTCTTATGAAGTATGGGATTTAACCTCTTTGGATAAGTGTTTTCAAATAATGTTGAGAGTATTGGAAGTAGATTTATTGGTCTATATGAGGTGACCACTACAGGTGTTTCGCCAGGTTTGAGAATCATATGATTTCTTCACTGTAAATTATATTTAAGCCCTACTCAATGTAGAGCAATAGTGTTGTACGTATATCAAATACGGTTAAGTAGAGTAGCATTAACTAGACCGCGCCCTTGCAAAATTTAGGCATTGTATATAATGATACTAATAAAAGTAATTAGTTACTTACTCATGTCATATATTAGGATAATTCCATTTAAATATGTGGATGAAGTCACAAAGCTGTAAATATGATTAAAAGCTAGTTGATGCACATATGCAAAACTGCTTGAAAATTTAAAATCCAAATATAAATTTTTGTCTTAAAGATTGGAATACACTGTATACATGATTATGACTGTACATAATTTTACAACCACCACTAATTAAACTTGAAATATTTCTGCAATCATTCTTTCTAAAGAAAAAAACTTAACTAAGGAAAACCTTCGCGACTCTAGCTGTAAGCTCACTTAAATATTTATGAAATTCTTTTAATTTCGCGGAATAAACAACGCATATTTCTTTGTCGTTTTTAATTCTGTTCTATCTGTTCCTGCTTTGCACGAGAAAAGCTACGTAATTGGACCAGAAGTGTTCATCAACTAAAAAATGCATATCCGATGGTACATTGTTCTGTTTCTCAGATGCGAATGAAATTCGAAATTAATTGGTAACATGGCGTATTAATCCAAGCAGTCCCACGATATCGCTATTTCCTATAAAGCAATGATGAAAACTATGTTATCAGGAATAGGTAATTTAAAACAAATGGAGTCATTTCATCTTACAAAATTATGTTCTGAATTGAGTGGTATTAGACAAGTATAAATAAATTGACGAAGTTTCGTTCTGTAATATACAGTATGTCATTTTACTGTATACAGGGTTTCAGGATAGTAAACCCACGGCATACATTGTTTATGTCTTGAGATCGTATAATATCGTGTTCATTCTGAGTTCCTGAAAATAAACCGACTTTATTTTTGACAAGTTATTTGTCAAATTACGTCTCTATGTTAAGCTTAGCAATATTAAAAAAGGTAGACATTATTCAGCAAGAATACGCAGATATGCTGTTAGTTTACGGTCTATATAATGAAAACAGTGTAGCTGAAAGACAGGAGTATGCAATCATATTTGCAGAGCTTGTTTTACTCTAGGATGTAGCTTATTTGGATGTAGCTTAACATCGATTAAATTAATCTCAGATTAAACACGTTTAGAGAGGTCAAAGATACAAGTCATTAATAAATTTAAAGATGCTAGTTGCTAAAGTTGCCAGTTTCAAGTCTGTGTTCTAAACTGTGAGAAGAAGCGTTTTTATCCTTTTTACAAAAAAATTAATGCTGCAAAAATAAGTGTGCAACGTGTGTACTATTCTAATATGGCTAACTTAATGGAGTAAGTACTATCAAAATAAGACACTAGTTGAAATTTAACTTTACATATGCAAAAATGAGCTGTCGCGATTAGTGAGAGAAAGAGATTGGTGTAAAGCAATAGGCCACTAATAATATCAACTTTAATTGCGCAAACTGTAATTGTCGAGAACGTAATCATTTATTGACACGACCCAGTGGCGTTCGCTGGCAGGAGACATAAGGTTTTATTTTTTACTGGATTACCTTATAATTTAAGATGTATGTCTACGATATTGGAGTCACTGTCTAACTACAGTTATGCCAAAAAACTATCCCTGTATACTATCTGTAGAGTTATGCCAAAAATTATCCCTATATGAAACCCTGTATACTGGGAGTATGTTTATTGTAGGAGACACAATATAGACTACATAGAGAAAGTTTTGGAGAAATTAAAGTAAATGTTACATATATATTTAAAAATTAGATTATGTATTAAGATTTTTTATAAAATTATAAAAAGTTATATTTTCTATTTTTTCCTGTAGCTTAATTAATGAGGGTTTTGAGGGGCTATTTCTATGGGAAACCCCCTGATGAAGAGAGAAATGCTCTGTCGTCATATGTATTTCATTTTTGCCTTTCTGAAAATTATTTGAGGTGAACTTTCCAAACGTATTCGTATATGTAAATTCGCATATAATTGAATTGTTAGTTGTAAATCTCTTAAAATATATCATGTGATGTATTAATTAATTATATCAGTTGTAAATATGCTGTGTTGCAGAATTTCATTTAAAATACATTTTCTACCAATAACGTTAAATATTACGTTTTAATTCATATATTATCATTAAAATAATAGAAACTGAAAATTTATATAGTAATAATCGCATTCATTGATGTTATACCTAGATACAAAAAAGTATATTGGTCAAAAATTGCCATTTTAAAAAAGATATTTTTTTTATTTTAGAACATCTGCAAGACTTAATACTTTTAATTCCGCACATTTTGTTATTACTCTACATTATCACAAATTCTCTTTTCTCAGTTTCATGATCAACGCAGAACGCTAAATAGACAACATTTTGACTGAATTTTTTGAATAACTAAGTGATGGCGACTTTCGGCATAGCTATTTTTAGCAAGATAGTGTAACAACGCATATGAGATACTATAATCCTTTTCCACGACTTTCTTTTAAACTGGCTGATAAGCTTTCTTAGAATAATTCAGGTTTATGGGAGGTTTCCTTGTTTGACCATTATCCCTTTGAGGACGAATTTATTTACTAACAATTAAAACAGGTTGTTCTTTCAAAATATTTAATTAGAAAATTTATTAAGCATAAATTAGCCTTAAAAAAAACAAAAATATAACTTGGTAAGGGTAAGGGGGGTGGTGGTTAGATCAACTAGCCAATACACTACAACTCCCTTTCATAGAAGGCTTTAAAACAATTTCTTTTATCATTTAGACACAACCCGACATTGCACGTCTTACATTTCCAT
The DNA here is from genome assembly GCA_037954035.1 of Rosalia funebris. NCBI lineage: Eukaryota > Metazoa > Arthropoda > Insecta > Coleoptera > Cerambycidae > Rosalia > Rosalia funebris. Next base: position 16,495,251 of record JAZFAV010000016.1, on the reverse strand, counting down.
ACTGTACGGTGGGGCTTCCTGGCTATGCTGCAATTAACACATATAAGAGATGTTCCTTTGACGGGCATATGTGAGTTCTTATCATACTTTATTTCTTGAGGCACAATAGTTTTGAATTTGTTTGTCGGCCTTTCCACACTTCTTCGACCGCGTCTTGTTGCTTAAGGATCTGTCTCAATCAGTGCACTAGAACTGTAAGTCTGAATTCCTTTAGATTTACATGTTGAAGATTTGGCGACCTTAATTTGTAAATTATGTCAGCATTCACTAGGGTAGTATTTACAAAATACCATAAAATGCGGTGCCACCATTTATGTGCCTTTCGGTTTATTTCATAAAGGGATTTCATTATGTCAAATTTGTTAACATGTCCCATGTATCTGCTGTAGTCATTTACCAGTGCCGGACAAATGACATCTCCTTTTGAACCATCTTTTTTCTTTCTTGATTTCTAAATTATTAATGTCGTGAAAATTAGAAATAAATAAAACGGCTCTTCTATCCATCCACTTGAGAGCCACAATACCATCTGTAGATACTCTCCAATCGGAGTCTCACGTTTCAGCTTTTTATCATCCTGAAAGTTCTTAGGAAGATTCTTTCGGTTTTTGCTTGCTGTACCACATGCATAAATTTTCTGTGTTCATTTCCATTTTCATCACTCGCATCAGATGTTACAGAATCAGAAGGAATTTTCACAATAGAGGAACCTATTTCTGCATTTTACATACTTTCCAACTCCCTAACTGACCATTTCGGTCAACATAAAACATAAATGCTTCTAAAAAATCTAGAACGTATATGGCCTAGTGGTCATCTTCCAGGATTGACCGATTTAATGAAGAAATTATTGGAGTAATGTGAATAACATCATGAATAATACATAATTAAGTTTTCTATAGTTTTTTGATATAATATCTAATTATTTACTTTATTTACATGCCATCATAAATATTATTCACATAAAACAAAGAACAAGTGATGATGGTAACATAACCTAACTGAAGCACATATTTGACGGATATCTTTGACGACTGTGTGCATTTGAACACGTTGAAAAAATTTCTTTCAAATATAAGCAACACATTATATAACTTGGTTGCTCACAGTACCCAGTAGGATATTCTGTGGAAAATAATAAGGAGTATGGTTTCTAGTGATAACGAGCGGTCCTGAAAGGGTTATAGGCATTAAAATAAGAAAAATTAAATAACAATATTTCCAGAACTTCTGCATTTAATTAGCAAGAACTGATTGAATTACTAAATATTGTATAACTATAACGCTATAAATTTTAGAAAATGCTTTCGATAGCATAAGAAGGCCCGTCGTCTTTTGCATTAAATAACGGGAGGAGAGAATATTTCCAACAAGGGGAGAGGATATCAAGTTACCTTAATCTGATGATGTCAATATGGCATGTAACTTAACAAATTTTAACACGATTATTTTAAGAAGATGAATATATTCCATTTAATGAAATTCTTTGTCCAAGCTAATTTTTGATATCCTGGTACAAAGATGTTGTAATGATGTAATGTTGTTATGTAGTGATAAGTAATTGTTGCTTATGTTGTTTCCTGTAAATAGCAGTATTGAAGTAATATAGGAGTAATATATTTGTTTGTTTTTGGAATCTTGGTCCATAATTGCCTTTTTTTGTATATAAACATATACATAGAACGATAAACGCTTCATACTCAATTATGACTTCCAATAGGATATTTCCATCCTCCTTCAGGAAACTCTTTACAAGAAATACAGTGTGAGAAAGGTTTTTTAATTGCTCATACTCCAGTAAAATTAATCCTTTACAAGTTAAATGTTTTAGAAAATCTTTCTAGTTATGCACTTTTATTTCTACACGAATTTTAGAACAAGTACTAAACTTAAAGTGATAATAAAGTATACAATTCCTAGTGGCATACTTGGCAAGCTTGTCGACAGGCAGGATTCACAAATAACTTGTCTGTAAAACTCCAATGAGTTTTCGGGAATTGTTGTAGGAAATTGGTATACTGGAATAAACATTCAGAGACAAAATCTTCCTGCAAGTTGATGTATGCGACACTGTTAATTAAGTTTAGAAAATTTACTTTGCAAGTGCATGTACCTCGTATATAGAACTGCAACCCCAGAATATTTATAAGAGGAAATTTATTTTACTAACTTTACTAGATTTAACAAACTTTTTCACTAATTTTATAGACTAATAATAATATTTACTTTATCTCTTTTGCATACAGTACAATATAAATCAATCAGTTCGCCTTGAGGAAATAATCATTAACTTACACGAAGTACACGATAGTATTTTATTCTAATTATTATGCTATTTTATTTACCTTTATGATCTTTGCATTGTATAGTATATAATACAATTCAATCATTTTCTACTAATATAATTATTAAAAAAAAAAATTCCCACTGCACCCCCCACAGAGACCACAAACGCGACGCGCCGCTATGAACAGCGATAGAATATAATTTGTTTGACATACGTTTACGCAAGTCGATATCAAATTCGTAATATAAGTAAATTTTATAGACAGGTTATAAAAAATACTTTAAATACTTTTATAATGTTGTAACTCTGCCAATTTTTATCGGATTTAAAGAAATAAAATTAGTGGCTCAAATATAATTACAAACTGGAATCAATGTCAATGTTCCTCAACATAACGGAATAATCAATTAATAACGTTCAATTTCTTATCTTTATATGGAATGATATATTGTATTGCCTTTTTCTCGACTTCAACGAGAAAATATGTATTTATTTTTGTATTTATTTGCAATGTATTTATTATTAAAGTACAGGAAGTAGATCTATAAGCTACAAAGAAATCCCAAACAATTTGACAATTTACATACCGAAAATATATTAAATTGGTACAAATACAAACTGATGTGGGTGAACTGAGTTTTTTATGTACTAACTTAAACTTGAATACTAGGGACCAGGGAAAACTTCTATGGACCAGAACTTGCAGTGGGAATAAGTCGGAATCTGATCAGAGACCGCATCAATGGCTGGGCAAGAGATCAGCACAATAAAATATGGAGAGGAGTAACGGGTTGTGGAATAACCAAACTCTTCATCCAATCCTCAGAGATTGAGAAATGGGCTCAAGAATTCATTAAATTGAACAGGCACAAAGCCAGAGCCCTGGTGGGAATCATAATGGGCCACCATAGTACTCTGAATGCATATAAGCACAAGCTGAGACTGACTAACAGCCCGGAATACAGATGTAAAGAAGACGAGGAAACCTCGATTCGTCTTCTTTACACCTGCCCCGTACTGTACTGGAGAAGAGGTACCTTATATTAGGGAACCCTGTTATCCTAGAGAAGGCGAGGCTTAAGGCAGGGGACGTGCCTAAATTGATCTTTTCATGGGATTGCGTTTTTGGATAATGACCCGGATAAGAGGGGATCGCCAAGGGACTACCCATGCGATCAGTGGCTGATGAGGCCCAAACCCATATATCATAATGTAATAATGTAATGCAAACTTGAATAAACTTTATAGTCCAGGAGCATCAGACATTTCATAATCAGGTAATTTTAGAAAGGATGAAATTTACACTATTTGTAGATTATACTGTAATTATTACTAGTTTAATACTGAATACACAAGCTAATAGGTACAGTATAAGCTATCACTCTTAATAGTCATTAATACTAAATTATCTATTTGAAGAAAGATCGCAATTTTCCACGGAAAGTATTAATAATCTACATTCGTGTAAAGCATCTGTAAAGTGTTTTAATGCTTCCTTACTTTCCCCTTGCTAGGTGGTAACTGTATCTCTTTACAATTTAATTTAATTAAGACTTTACGTGCTGATAGAATTAGGAGATTATCTTGAAATCCTTATTTCCTCTTTATAGGGACGCGGCCTGAACCTAAATCAAAAGTTTTAAGTCCTACTTTGTTATTCAGGACGATCTAATAATTTTTAGTGGGTTCTAAAAGCTTGAAGTCAGATTTTGTCTGTCGCTTCCAAAACGGTCAAGAGATTTTTGTTTAATACATATAAAGAAACGTAAATTATTACGTTTAAAGTTGAACGAAATTATACACAAGAAAATATGTAATTTTTAAACGTTGCTAAGCAATTTTTATAAGAGTTGCAGAATTTTAATTCTACAACAATATTAGTATTTCAAGTAGTTATTAGTTAATACTTTAGTAATAATAGTTTATTATAAAAAATGTAATTTCACTTCCAGGTAACAATATCAAGCACACAAGAGAAATAATTGCTTTCTCATTGTGGGTTTCAAACAATTTTTTAAATTGTGTTTATATATTAATAGAGTACGTATTTCATATTCTGAATGATGAATATGTTTACAAATAATTTGTAGTCATTAACGTGCGTTTTCTGTTGAACTAATTGTAGTTCATATTAAAGGTTACCATGGACATTAATTTTGAATGTTAATTAACATACTAAACTAATTTAGCTAAAAAAAAAGCAAGTCCTGAAGATACAAACAAAGGAAGTCGGAGTTACTGTGAATGAAAGAGTAGATCACAGATCACATATACTTGGAAATAATGAGGATTTGAAGAGAGAGAACTGGAAAATATTGAAGAGAATTTGAAAAGCATTGATAACATGAACGTCTCTAAAGCTAAGGATATATTTATATTTTTATTCTGTAGTATCCTACGAAACAGTTTCAATAACAGCAAAGAACAATTACGGTTCATAACACTTGTTATGGATTTATTACAAAATATTTCATCTTTGGTCCAATATAAGTTTACATGAGGAACTGATTCAGATCTACGATTATTGTTATACCCAGAAAAATTTTGAAATTCTTATTTCGTATCTATTTATTGGAACCGAAGAATTCAATTTAGACTTTCAAGACAGATGAGAGTTCAATTATGGGATAGTGTAACTGTTAGCTTCACTGCTATCACTCACCTACAATATTATAAACACAGACAATCGTCCTTCAATAAACCTTCATGCGTTGTCACTTATTTCGTATGGTATGTGTCACTTATCTCATGTTGGCATGTGTTACACAAAAACAACAATTTTTTTATTTTTGAAAATCGTATCTGTGAATACTCATATCAGTGAGATCCGTTAAAAGAAATGTTTTAATCGTATTCGCATTGAACAAGATTATCTCTCATATAGAAAGCAACACTTATATAGAAAGCACCACATGCCCTCGAGGATACGTGACGTAGTATAGTTTATTTCATCGCTAATTGCCAAATAAAAAATCTCAAAACATACCGTGGCTTGTTTTATGGCTAGGCTCAGGTAGACTGTTTCATTTATCGGCAAGATAAGAGAGTTACATACATGTAAAAATTTAACGAACTTCAATAAGAAGTAGGTAAAAATCATATGATAAATCAGTATAAAAATTAGTTCAAATAATAACACATTTATTGAAAACAAATTTTCAAATACATATTTCTTACAAAAGGGAAGTGTACTTATAACGATGTTGATTTACTATACTTCCTAATTATAAATATGAATTAATACTTTTAAAATAATAAATAAATGCACATGAAAATATAAAATAAACAAACGAATTTTTAAGAATAAAACTTAAAATAGGCGTATGTTAAAATGTTGCATATTTGATAAAAGTATATCGTGTAGTATGAAAGTAGTTCGAAAGAAAGTATAGTATGAAAGTATTTTTAATTTACTTCTGTAAACTATAAAGGAGATGTAAGTCATCAGCATACATATGTATATTTCATTTAAAGGAATTTTTTAAATACCCGCAGAAACAAATATTAAATAGAAGTGGTTCCAATACAGTACCTTGTGGAACTGCCGTCTTAATTGATATAATGTATAATACAAATATGGAGGAATTTGTATTAAATTATCTCCTGATATTGCTATTTTGACTCGTAAAATATGTGTAATGTGTATGAATTTTTATCAAAAACTTTCAATCTAGAATCATATACTTTGTAATACTTTTCATGTCATATTGACATTAAATTAATTTGGAACAATGGCTGCAAAATGCACCATATTCTTCTTTTATTATAACGAAACTAACATATATTTTATTTCTTCTTAGGTAAGTGAAAAGAGCAACTATTTGACACAAGTTTCTCAGGTGACTGATTAGAGCTGTTATCTCTTCGCAGCACGTACCCCCACAAAAGATGAAATACCTCGAGAACGCATGATTAAATGTTATACATTTATACAAGTATAAAACACCCGACAGAGGTTTGTTACGTAAATGTATTTTAAGTTTTATCTAAATAATGCATCATCGTATATCATCTAAGGTAGAGATAAAAATATGGGCAGGAATGTGGATTCTTTATTGTCGTTATAAAAATATATTAAATGGGAGTTTCTGCCATGTTTTATGAAATATTTTTGTGTAAATGACACTAATGATTGTATATATCAAGACTCGAAATGTTAGTATAAAGAGGAACTGAAATAAACGCCATACTGTAATGTTATATAAAAATTGAATTGAGTTCGCCATTTCTTTTTGATAGTTGATTACAATGATACAGTGAAACACTTAATCTTGATACTATGACAGATTTTATTGTAACTTAACGGTACTAAGGTTTCCATACATTCAACATATCATTTTTAAAGCGCATAAGCTAGACGACATAGATCTGTTGTACAATAGAAATATACCTATCAACAAATTCAGACCATCGAAAACGTATACACAAATAATAAAATTCAGGCTCGCATTAACAGTTTTTATGTTTTTATATTTTAAATTAACAAAACCCATACCAGTCAACAGCGGTATTAGACAGGGAGACTCACTTAGTACCCTGATGTTTAACATAATAATGGATGAAATGATAAAAAAGTACTACTTGGTAAAAGATATAAAATGGGTGATAGAGGAACAAAAATTCTTTGTTACGCGGATGACGCCGTGATGTTCCGAAAATGAAGACGACCTCCAAGGATTATTTACTTCCTTTAATCTTACGGGAATGAAGTAAATATGATTATCTCTGAAAAAGCTAAATGTATGAGAACATCGAAAGAGCCCCTCAGATGTAAACTAGAATTAGAAAGTAAAATAATACAACAGGAAGTGAGATTCAAATATCTAGGAATCGACATAACTAGTCACGGCAATCATCATCATGAGGTCATCAGTCCTAAAGATCAGTCCTAAGACTGGTTGAATGCTAACCTCCAGCTTCTCCTATCTTGTGCTAACCTACGCATTTCGTTAATTGTGCTACAACCTACATCCCTCAATATTTGCGAGCAGTAGTCTAATCTAGGCCTACCTCTGCCTTTCTTCACTCCTATTTCTGCCTCCAAAATATCGCAGAATATGCCTCCATGTCTCAGCAAGTGGCCTACCATTCTATCTCTTCTCTTCTTTATGTTTTTCCACATACTTCTTTTCTCGCCGACTTTCTCTAATACTTCTTCATTTCTAACCCTATCAGTCCACGGTATTTTCATCATTCTTCGGTAACACCACATCTCAAGAGCTTCTAATTTCTTCCTACTTGCTTCCCCTACCGTTCAGGTTTCGCAAACGTATAGTGCCGTGCTCCATACATACGTTTTCAAAAATCACTTCCTTGTTTCTAAGTTTATTACCCGCGAGCATAGAACTGCTTTCTTTTTGTTAAAAGCTACTCGACCCTGCGGTATAGTTTGTTTTATATCTTTATCGTTTCTTCAATCCCAATTTATTTTACTTCCTAAATAAGTTAAGTCTTTAACTTCCTCAAATCTTTCATTATTAATTTGTACTTTAGTTTTTGCTCCGCTCTCGCGCCCTCCGCACACTAACACTTTAGTTTTGTTTTTATTCACTTTCATTCCGTATTCCTCTGTCAACACTGCATCCATTTCGTTCAACGCTGATTCCAATTCTCCTTACTAGATGCTAATACTGCTATATCATCCGCAAATCTCAGCATTTTTAGTTTCTGTCCCTGTACTTTAATCCCGAAATCCACTCTATCTTTCACCACATTAATCGCCTCTTCGATGTACAGATTAAAAATTAGTGGTGATCTTTCCCCTTCTACTTCTATAATAGCAGTTTGCTCCTTGTATAGATTGTGTACTACTCTCCTATCTCTATACTTCATTCCCGCGCTCTTACCCTTCCGCTCTTACCGCTCTTCCCGAGTATCTCGAACATTTTTACATTATCAACAGCTTTTTCTAAATCTACAAGTCCTACATAAGCGTTCTTTACTTTTTCTATTGTTTTCTCTAACATTACTCTTAGCGCCAGAATAGCTTCACGGCAATATTGAAGACGATATAAGAGGGCAGGTGGCTAAAGCAAATAAAGTCGCGGGCTTAACGACGTAATCTGGCGAAATAAGTATTTACAACAAAAAACAAATGTTCGGATTTAGAAAACCACAATTAGACCTATTATGACTTACACCTCAGAAACAAGGCCAGAAACATCAAAAACGAAACAACTATTGGAGACCACAGAAATGAAAATACTTCGACGCATATCACGAAAAATTTTACTAGATAGGGAAAGAAGTGAAAACATCAGGAAATCATGCAACAAAGATATCATTAATGAATGGGTTCTGCAACTCAAGAGACAATGAAACCAACACATAAGCCAAATGACAGAAGATAGATTGGTAGAAATCGCAAGAGATAAATCTCTCAGTGGTACACGCTGCAGAGGCCGACCATGGAAAAGATGGAAAGATAGTTTTGATCCAAGATGAGGACTAAATCGAAGAAGGAACAGGTCATAGACCTATTATAGGAGGAGGAAGAAGAAGAAGAATATTTTCAAAGCGATTCAAGAGAATTAATGATTCAAAAGATATTCATCCTTATGAATCGCCTTGAAAGTGATACGCTGAAAGTACCGAAATTATAGTAACGTTAAGTTACAATAAAATCTGTGATAGTAACAAAGTTAAGTGTTTTACTGTAAAAATGTTTACCAACAGTTAGATATAATCGAAATTGTTGGAAAACATTTTTAAAGGAATATACAGGGACTATCACATACAACATTGATTGTTACGCAATTGGATTGCAAACATAATTAATATTGAATGTTGAAAATCAATAATACAAAGTATATCGAACAAACATGTTGTTATGAACTTCCCGTTATTTTGTATGAAATAGATTGTTCATTTGAGTAAAATCTTTTATATTTTTGTTTTTGCAGAAAGCACGAATCAGATTTTGCACTAACTATTTTTGTAATGTTCACAAACATAACACGTTGGTTATGTTTTCTTCAATTACAAACAATGTTTTAATGCACGTTTATAAGTATATCCATACTTCGATAGTCATTCTATCATTTTCAACAGAGAACTATGTTCCTTATTTTAATTATGTTCGCTTTTGTATCGAAAGATATCCAAACGCGATATATTTGTCATTCGAACTTCAGTAAATACCAAATAAAGTTTGAGGTTTGGAATTGAAATACTTTTTCTTAATTATTTTTTTATCGGTAATGTAATATCGGTAATGAATAGTACACAAACATTAAACTAGTAGATATGATATACTTTAAAATTCTGTGAATACCAATCACTAATTTACATCGAAATTAAATATCTAACTGGTTTAGAATTTCGCGTCCCAGATGTTTGCAAGTTTAATCAAATTATCTTGCAAAAAGAATTCTTTTGGTGCTATTTGAAATATTTAGTAGACTTCTATCTCTCAATTAACAGATTGATATCACATTTTTAATTTATCTGTATTTATCTGGTACGAAGAAAATTTATGGTGAAAATCACAATTGGATATCTCTTGCCATCTGATGACCATGCCTTCTTAGAACCTAGTTTTTTCCTCGCAATATTGAGCAAATCAAGTCATCTCTTAGAAAGATCCTTAAAGATAAGAACAGAACTATTTATTAATAGTTTCTTTCCTTTAATAATTTCCATACGTATATTTATGTTAATAAAATTTATTATAATTCTCCGTAGTTTATTATTGGTGTCATTGAATTTCCAATACAATAAATACTAACAAAGTCATCTTTACTACAGTTGATTCTAAGTTGATATGAAAAGAAATTAATCACACTTTCAGAAACTGCATTATTTTTCCCTTCCTCAGTTAATCCGCAAATTCTTATAGAGTAGCATTTGGTGGCTTGCTCTAGTGTATCAATTTTTTTATTTAGCATTAGGATACTATTCTCATAGTTAGTTACTGGTTTAATTACATTTTTAATGAAATTATTAAGATCATTTAATTTATCATGAAATATGGAAAACTTTTGTCCATGGTATTTTTCATTATATCCATAAATTGTGAACAAACTTTTATTATTAGATCTTCAGTCGAACCTTCAATTTGCATTTTTGCTTTATTTCTCGTACTCATACTTGCAGATTTTAATTACTATGGTCGGACTAGATTAGTATTATTTATAAGAATTTATACTTGTACTACGTAACTTCTTAGTTTATGTGGCACTTTTTATTTTAATTTATAGTTTTACACTGGTCTGTATCAGTTCAAAATGATTAAAATGAAGGAGTACCAAAATCAGTGTCTACTCAGTAAGTCATTTTCTTTCACTCAATGATATAAGTATGTAATAATATAGTTACGTAATAACATATTTAAGTTCCTTAAGGTTCTTAAATGTTGCTATACGTTCTTAAATGGCATTTCTATTAAGCAAAATCATATGAAAATAGCCAACTTAAGAAATATTAATCTTTATTAAAATCGGGACGCAAATTTATGATTGATGCCACGTGTAATATGTATATGTTTGGAAAAAGGAATGTAAATTACAGCCAATCATTATATATTTAAAACTGAATAAAACTTTTTGTTATAAATAGAATGATAATAAACATATTAAAAATTTTGTAGAAACATCTTGTTATTCTAAATAAATAAAAAAAGATGTATCATTTATTTTTCCTATCTTCACAAATTGAAATTGGGATTCAATTTTCAATCTCTTCTGTAATTAAAGAGGTTTCCTATGAAAACATGGAAATATGCCACCCGTTACAAAACTTATGCATAAGGGTAGAGAATTTTCTAATCGAAAAAATTGCGTATCAGATACCCAACAATATTTAGCAAAGATCGACGTTTTAAAGTGATTTAGACATTCTGCTTATCCCCGTATCGCTTTATATTAAAAAGTTATGATGCCCCGTCAGTAGTCTCTCCGGGTTTTTCTTATGATACGCGTTTCGCTTCGATCAGAAGCAGATACTACGGTTGTTCCCCATCCACGAGTTTCCTGTTAATGTTATGGATCCATTTCTATCGCTTTCGTTTTATGAATAAAAGATAATGCCATATAATATTAAGAGATCTATTAAACGCGGAAAATTCCTTTCATGTTACAAACGACGGCGTATACTACATATATATAAAATTCATAAATAATGTAAATGAAGTCAGTGTTCGAACTGATTGTTTGGGAATATATTATTATTATAGGAGGATATTCCTGAATTAGTTATTATAGATAAATAATGCAAGTTCGTATTATGTTGATATTTCAATTCAATCAGTTGCTTTATACAAGGTGTGCCAATTTGTAGAATCTACATCTGCCGAGGAAAAACCAAACATTTTATACCCATTAGGCGTAGAGCCTATGACCAAAATTGAGATCAATTATAATATTACATATAGACTGATATGATAGCTGATATATAACATGTTATATATTCAAAATGATACCTAATACTATAGGAATCAGTTGAAACTATAGGATTTGAATTGCGACCAATTTGTATTTTGTCAAAGGTAGGACGTCAATATTTAACGACAATGATCTACGAATCATACGACGTTAACATGCCTGGGTGTATCATTTGGAACTATAGGATGTGATTTATGAATAAAACTAATAATATTTGACAAACTGAAGTCTATTCGTCTACATAAAATGGCGACGATACGGCTACAAATAGAAAGGAATGTCATTAATATGGCATCTTCGACTCATTGCCTCGATTTACATTGACATGATGTCAATCGTTTAGCAACATTGGCCATAATACGGACACATAAAACTGGCTCTATTTCCCGAATATCACGTTGACTGTTTCGAATGTTGCTTTGATGTCATTGATTGTTGCTGGCTGGGTGCGGTATACTTTTCCATTGACATAACCCCAAAGAAATAAGTTTAGTGGTGTTACATCACATGATCTTGCAGGCCAACTAATGCCAGCATTTCGCGAGGCAACATCATAAGGACATTTGATATGAAACACGGTTGTGGTTGCACGTGCTTACGACACGTTTAGTTCAAATAAATTGAGTAATATATGTATAAGTAATTTAGTTCAAATAAATTGAGTAATATGTGACGACAATGTTTCCAATTTACTGTGATAGCATTATCAGGGTCATTTTCAAAGAAGTATGGTCCAATTACTCCACAACCCCAAAATTCTCACCAAATCGTGAATCTCTGTGGATGCATTTCTCTTTCGTGAATAACATGTGGATTTTTAGCAGTCCAAATTCTACAATTTTGTTTGCTGATGTATCCGTCAAGATAAAAATGTGCTTTATCACTGAACAAAATTTTGTTGCAAAAATCAGCATCACAATCTTTCTTTTCTAATTAATACCTAATTAACACCTAACTAACAAATGTACGACGTTTTAAATGGTCTGTAACTTTTAACTGTTGCATTAACTGAATTTTGTATGCTAACAGATACAGATCTTTCTTTAAAATCCGACACACGGTAGTTCTTGACAGATTCAATTGTTGTGCACGACGTCGAGTTGGTGTGTTTGAATACTCCCGTACACTTCCTCTCGCTGCAGCAATATTTTCATCTCATCGATCACGATGATGACGTATTGATGTTGGCTTAACAGAACACCTATCCTTAAATTTTTCGATTAAGTTACGAACTATTGACTCTGTATTCTCCTAATTTTGTGCGAATGTTTCATAATGGAACTGTAAATAACCGCTTACATTCATAAAACAGTTGATTGTACAGAAACTATTCATTCCTGAACCGTTAATCGTGGTGTGCTGGCGTTGCATTGTTTGGAGATGGCAGTCATTAAGTATTGACGCCTGATCTTTGACAGAATACATATGGCGCGTAATTCAAATTCTATAGTTCCAATTGAAACACTTTAGGTATATAAAAAATAGGGAGCAAGATGTATTTACTGTTAGTGTTGCCATAGCATTTTCCAAATGCCTAAACATTCTTCAAACAGTATGACATTATTTTATATATTGCACCCCTCTGTTGACATCAAAAATATTACAAAATATATTATTGCATGACATCCATTATGACAGAATGTGTTTATGAAGGAGCACACATAATATCTATTTTCATAAACGGGACAATAATTCTCTCCCTTCTATGAATGTAAATATAAAGTCGCAGATGACAGAAATATCTTGTGTCGTTTATATTAACCTTTTTATATTAGGCAGCTATATAATATAAAAAACAAATTTAAAATAATTGCAGCATTCAATTAGAACATCATTTAGTGAAACTCATGAATCTGATTCTACATTATATACAGGCATGGTTTAATATCTGTATATAATGCATAAACATAATGTTTACAAACTTTTCCACAAAATCTAATTTTGGTTTGAATCTTAGTCTCACAATTGTCATAGCGAAAATAATTGTTAATAATAAATGGACTGCCCTATTTTTGTCAGACCTTTTTCGTTGTGGCTTTGTGAATCATGTTGTGTCTATAATTCATAGAAATTTAGTAGGTCACTCATAAAAAGATAATGAAAAACGAAATTACGAGAACAAAATGTTCGCGTGAGATAAATTAAGAGGCGAAATTTATAACATAATATTATGTTCAACTATTGATGAATGGCGATATGAATGAATGAATATAGGAGAACTGAAATATATGCTTGGGATTGATTTAGGGCATGGATTATACCTTTTGATTTATTTAACATGTAAATGTTTCATCCTCATTTGTTTCACGCAAATAGACTCATTTGGGTACCCTGACTTGATATGTTAAATATAAATCAAGAGTTTTATTTCAAATGTAACATTTATTCTACTATTTATAGGAAAAGACATTCCATAGTGTTTCAGTATTAAATAGGTATTAACTCACTCAATAGATGTTCAGAAATTAAAGATTTAGGTACATATTGTGTTTGATAATAAACTTAAAAAGTTTATGTGAAAGTTTTCACAGGGTACATAGATATGAAAGTTTCACAGGGTATATAGATTATTTAGTGTCCAGAATTTTTAATACATTGCGTCTGATTACTAAGAACTATAAAACTATTCATAATTCATCTATCTTACATATTATGATCCACATAAGTTACATAGGACTCGGCACAAAGATTTTTTTTAATTTCTAGAATTTAAAGAAAAATTCTAATAATTAACTAAATAATTCTAGGAAGCCTCCCTGATGTTTAAATAACCTATTTCACATATGCGTAAGGAAGTGTACAACGCTTCGACATCGAAAATGTATGGTCTTGCTTAGTACCGACTTTCTTGCTAAGCAGCTTATATTTTTATACCCAACGTAGAAAGTAGATCAAATACAATTTTACTTTTACGCACTCCACTATACGCGGAAAAGTAATGTAATCATGTAAAGAAAAATTGAAAAAACAAAATATTTTGTTGGGTTTATTGTTCGTTTTTTGGCCTAAAAAACAAAAAAATGTTGGCATTTATTCTTGTCAGCACGATAACTCAACTAAATCGTGTCGGATCGATCTGTTTTTGATTGATTCTGATCAGGGATGCCTCCCAGATGGCACCTATTGACTTTGAGGGGGATAAAACACACTCTACCATGTACATGGGTCATGAGAAAGTACAATGGTGGACTATTTGAGAAATGTTTCTTGTTAGTACGATCACTCAATTAAATCAGGTCGGATTGAACGGATCTGATTAGGGACGTCTACTAGATGACATCTATTAATTTTGAGGTGGATAAGACACACCCCACCCTGTCCATGGGTTATGAGAAAGCACGCTGGTGGACTATTTGAAAAAAGTAAAACTGTCGCATAAAACACATGTTCTGCATTTATGTGTTGGTTTATTTTTTCTCGGCCACTCAATTTCGAGATAGAGATGTTCTACGTTAAGTCCGCTTTAAGGTTTTAAACCTGTTTATTGATCATCGTTTTCCGTGAATTGATATTTCAGATAAATCTCAAATGAAATCGCTATGATATAAATGAATCGCTAATGAAACACCTCATCATTAAACGCAGTGTTAGTTATTTTGATCGTATTGGTCATTAGTTAAATTATATCTTTATAATTCAGATTTATATATTTCTCAATTCTTATTACATGCAAGTGAAAAATATTACTGTAAATGTATCGTACAATAGTAACAGCTAAAGTATTAATATTTAAGTTATGAGAAGCTATATTTTGGGGTAGTGCGGTGGAGCGAAGACACGTATTTAAAGGGTTCTGGCTGTTAAGTAGTTTTTGGCTATCATGGTATATATTTAAGCAGTCTGGTCATTTTTATATCGATAGCTTTGTGCTGTTTTTATGGTGGCCATTGTTTGTCATTTTGGAAATTGAGTGTGTGTCGAGTAGATGTTCCTAGACTCTGTTGGATATGTGTCCATAGGTTTGGCTGATGTAGCTGCGATGACATTGGGTTCAGGAAACTTCGTATACTACATGAAATTTGTTAGGAATGGTGTCTTTGGGAGAGCAAGTGAGGCCAACGATTTTCTTTTTAGCTGTAAAAATGGTTTTTATGTCTTGTTTTTGGAGAACTTTATTGATTTTATCGGTTACACCTTAGATACAAGGAAGGATGCTTTTCAGTGCTGGAGACCCTGTAGTATTGCCGGTGGCTTGCTGTCAATTTTTGGTTTGGTCGATGTGTAGATTAATAAGTCTGAAATCATAGCCAGTTTAGTGAAGACAGTTTGTTAGCTTTTATAATTCTTGTAGTCTGTTCACGTTGTCAGTTAGTCTTGTGTATTTTTGGATGAAGGTTTTAGCTATTGAATTGATTTGATTCAGATGATGATGCGAGTTGGTGTGTATATAGCAATTTATGTATATAGGTTTGCGGTATACTGTATGTGAGAATGTGCTGTTCCTGCATTTCATAATGAATACCTCAAGGAAGGGAAGTGAGTTACTGTTTTCGATTTCCATGGTGAAGGTTATATTGGGACGAATGTTATTGAGGTAATCTAGGAATGTTAGTAGGTTGTCCTGACTGTAGGTTCAGATAGCGAAGACGTCGTCTATGTATCCGATCCAACGGGAAGGCTTAAGGCAGGAAGTGTTAAGGGCTGTCCTTCGAAACCACAACCCTTAATGCGTTATAGATACAGTCCTTAATACTTTAACCGGTTACAGATTTATTAATTTTAACTTAATTGTTTGCTGTAATTGGATTTTCAACATTTTAGAAATAAATAAAGACATACATAAATAAAAGTAATCTATTAAAAACCTATCTATCTCTATGTAGCTCAAATTGTCCTTCTTCAAAGCAGACCGCAGTTTAAAATTAAATACGACAATATACGGCATACAAGAAACATAATATTCGTCTCTGTAAATACTTTATTCAAAAAATATTTACCGCTCGTGTATTTGACATCCCGAGGGATTACGCTGACTCTAGTATAATAGACAATGTACAAACATATTTACATTAAATTATGTTTGGTGTTGTGCTAAAAGGACTTGAGTTTATATTTCAAAGTTGCAACACACAATTTCATTTAAATGAATGAAAATACCCTCAGTTCCATCTAACGAACAAAAAACGGAAAGGCTTCGGTTGCCTTGTTTATCATGCAGAGCAGAGCGAATAACAAAGTTTCGACCCGACAAATTTTTTACTCGGCAATTGTCGGCATAATAAATTATTTTCGCCTTTGTTATATATCCCTTCTTTATTTCTTGCCTTTTTTGATGTAAACTTATTAGAACTATAGGAAAGGAATAAAAAATATTTTAAAAGCAATTTCTATTTTCTAATTCACTTTTCCTAAGATGTTTCGTCAATTTTATTATAAATTTTCTAACAACTATATAATTGTAATTCATTTATTTACTATTGTATAATAATTACAGGATGCTTTATAGCCAAATAGTACTAAAAAGTGAAAACACTTACAATAATATAATCACAGTTTAGTGTATATGTGCAAACTTGGATATGATTTGGGTATGTGTAAAATATTAGATCTATTTTAACAGAATGTTATTTTTTTTCGAAATTTATTATATATATGGTTAGCACAAGATAGGAGAAGCTGGAGGTTAGCGTCCAACCAGTCTTAGGACTGATGACCTAATGATGATGATTATATATATATATATATATATATATATATATATATATATATATATATATATATATATATATATATATATAGTCGAAGGATAAACAGAAGAGACAATTATTTTTTAAAATATACATGAATTGGAGGAAGTCAATACAGCTATAATAATCCTAAAAACAATAACAATGGAATGAGATACAGTAGTACTGTAATATTCTACACTAATACCCCCATAATAATTCTTAAAATAGTATCAGGATGAAATGAGTAGGAGTAAGCAATAATACTTAGTTTTTATGAAATATTGATTAGAAAATTGCTATGTTTGTGGTTATTTTCGTAGTATTTACAAATAAACAATTTCCGTGGGAAGCCACAACCACTATGATTTAGTCAGATAATTGCTTTTTTTCATAAACAGAGCTGTACTGCGTCGCTTCATTTTCATTACAAAAAAAAGATCATATGAGCTAAACAACAGGTATGTACATATCTTCGAATAACTAATTTTTTAAACTACACATTCCTTTAAAGCGTAGAAATATCTATTGTAATACTTAAGTAAATAGATTACAGAGGAATCTTAACAAATGGTTATACATATATAAACAGCGAAATAAGTTGATCGTAGTAAAGGCTCGTAGCCAGATTGACTATGAACAACATACAACTTGTTTAACTATACAAAACGAACCCAACAAATCATGTTATATAACTACCATAACTACCATTATATTGCCTTGATATTAGTCCTATCGGAATTAATGGAAAAGCTATTGACTATCAGCATAGCCCACGAACCATTAATGTAGATTATAGAACTGGATTATGCAAAATGTTTCTTATTTTATACAATTTGGCATAGAGAAATAATAAAACCAGTCATAGACAAAAAAATATGAATCAAATGTAGTAGATTTAGATGTTTCATGACCATTAGGGTAATTCATTTTGGAGGAGGAAAGATATTTCCTCCCGTATTTCCTCGGGTGATTATTTGAATATGTTTACAAATATACAAAGGTGCCCTAAAAATATTTTTGCAAGATCTAGGTAACTAAAGGCGATCAACAGTGATACCACTGAAATGCTGTATGTGTCATTATTACCAATATTTAAACTATATATCAGTGACGCGTTATGTTATTTCTTACAGCCTTACTTAATTTTAATAAATCCATAAATTCTTTTTTTAATAAACGACTGTTTAAAGTTAGGACAAACAAAGAGAAGAAAACATAAATATCGCGATCAATTTAACACTTTCTAAATACACTAATACTATTTCCAAAATTGACAATCTAATAAAATGTTATCATTAAGTTAACTATGATATTGTTACAGAATAAGTAACTAAGGATATTAGTGCCCTAGAATGGCAAATTTGTTCGAAATAATCTAAACGCTGTTGCAAATTAACACAATCTTAGTGAGTGATTCAGTTAATTAAAAACAGCGATCCACATTAAAAAAATTGTTTGTATATCAATGCCAATGTATGTACACTCTTTAGCATGTTATAAATTATAAATTGGTTGTTTCTTTTTGATTTCCGAATAGATCTAAAACAAACTAAAATAGCAAGTATCCAGGCAGCACCCCTGAAAAAGTCACTTGTAATAGATGATGAAACGTTGACGACAGATTCTAGCAAGCCCATAATTTTTAATGATTCATAATATTTGTAGGTTTTATACAAATATTATGAATAATTCAACAACAATCTAACTCACTCTAACTACTTTTTTTCTATAGTTAATAGATGGGAAGGAGAAAATATATTCTGATTTACTTCAGCATTCATTATTTGAAATCTTTTTGGTTTAACTTATTTTTCTTTTATGGTTAATAAATCGCATGGGGGATTAACTAGAACAACATTTCTATTAGATATATTTTTTCATACTATTATAATTTATTTAGCTTTTATGATACTCGCACTCAAATATGTTTTCATACAAATAAACATAAAATAACCACTGTCTTCGACTGCTACGTTTAGTAACTAGAGGTTCAAAAACGGAAGGGGGTAATTTAGGCTGTAGTTTAGGGAACGGATACTCTAGTTACATAGTAGATAAATTAATTGAAAAATGAAGAATTAGGTAACCCTTTGTAACTCAATGATCTTTCAAAGGGTTTCTAAAATTGCAAATTTACATCAATTCCATATGAACTACAATTTACCAGAGGACTAGTATAAATTTTCCAAGGTTTACTAATAGCATTAGTGCATTTTCCAATTGGTAACAAACTGCAACAAAATCCAGATGTAAATTTGAAAACAACATCGGATCGGAGATACGTTATATCATTTGTTAAGAGTTTAATAAAAAATAAATTGAACAGACAAAAAGAGCAATTGCCACGAGGTTCAATGACACACAGTTTGCCTAAACTATGGATTATTATAATAATATTCAGTTGACCTTCATGCTTTTCAACATCATATATTAAGCTTAAATAACATACATTTAGTTAGAAGTATAACCAACAATATATTGCATGCATTTGAACGTATTGAGACAGCTAAATATGATAATAGCATAACAAAATAAACAGTTTTAAAACCTTAAAACGGACTTTTTCACACGTAGAACATCTGAAAATTGAGTCGCCGGAAAAAAATAAACCAACACATAAATGCAGAATTTGTGTTTTATGCGACAGTTTTACTTTTTTCAAATAGTCCACTATCGTGCTTGCTCATGACCCATGGAAAGGGTGGGGTGTATCGTAACCACTTCAAAATCAATAGATGTCATCTGGTAGATGTCCCTAATCAGAATCAGTCGAAATCCGATCGATCGGATACGATTTAATTGAGTGATCGTGCTAACAAAAAAAAATTCTCAAATAGGTCACCATCGTGCTTTCTCACGACCAATGGACAGGGTAAGGTATGTCCTATCCACCCCACAATCAATAGGTATCGTCTAGGAGACGTCCCCAAAAAACAGTTCTCAAATAGTCCACCCTCGTGCTTTCTCATGACCCATGGATAGGGTGAGGTGTGTCCTATTCAACTCAAAATCAACAGATATCGTCTGGGAGACGTCCCCGATCAGAATCAGTCAAAACCCGATCGATCCAACACGATTTAGTTGAATTATCATGCTAACAAGAATAAATGCCGACGACAACGACACACACACATACTCAAAATGGTTTAAAAACCAATTTTTTTTTGTTTTTGGGCCAAAAAACGGAAAATAAACCCTAGAAATAAAAATTTTTTTTACACGATTACGTTACTTTTCCGCGTATGGTGGAGCGCGGAAAAGTAATATAGGTCCTAGATCTAGTAGTCCTATACTTTGGCTGATATAGTAAATTACGACGATATAGTGAATTACGACATTAATGATTTAGTGAAATGAAAGTATGCCACCCCAAAAGATTACTAACCACAAAGTTACAAAGAACAATAGTTATAAAAAAATTAGGAGATACCTCTTAGAAAATTAAAAAGCATATTACCACTTTATTATCACATTTAACTAATAATTAACAATGGAGAAGAATAGTTACAAAGAATAATTAGTTCAAGATGTATTAAATCAGGAAATATTATTGGTTATAACTTAGTAAACCTGACTAGAACTTAGGTATAAATAAGGACTATAGATTCAGTTATTATCATTCATATCCTGAAGATGTAAATTTAATTAACGAAAGGTGCGTCGAGCGACGTATATGTTTTGAGTGTTTTTGAAACAATTCCCTATTATTTTTGTTATTCTATTTATTAATTATAATTTATTAGAGAACATTTATATAAAAAGTATATTTTACTTTTTTTTCCCATGTGGTGAAAATTATTAGAGTTATGTTTCATTTATTTATTCTATTTGTTAATTTTATTATTTTGTGTGAATATAGTATAATTTATTAAGGAATATTTTAAATTAATTTATTATACCTATTCCCGTCAGTACATTAGAAATAAACGCACGTAAAACATCTCTATCTCGCAATTGAGTGACCGAGAAAATATAAACCAACACGTAAATGCAGAATATCTGTTTTATGCGACAGTTTTACTTTTTTCAAATAGTACACCTTCGTGCTTTCTCATGACCACTGAACAGGGTGGGGTGTATCCTGTCCACCTGAGAGTCAGTAGATGTCGTCTGGTAGACGTCCCTAGTCAGAATCAGTTGAAACCCGATCGATCCTACACGATTTAATTGAGTGATCGTGCTAACAAAAGAAATTCTCATTGTGCTTTCCCATGTGTCCACCATTGTGCTTTCTCATGACCCATGAACATGGTGGAGTGTGTTGTATCCACCTCAAAATCAATAAGTGTCGTCTGGGAGACGTTCCCGATCAGAATTAGTCAAAACCTAATTGATCCGACATGACTTAGTTGAGTTATCGTGTTAACAAAACAAATAAATTCCTCAAATAGTCCACCATGGTGTTCTCATGACTCATGGACAGGGTGGGGTGTGTCCTATTCACCTCAAAATCAATAAATGTCGTCTAGGAGACGTCCCCGATCAGAATTAGTCAAAGCACGATGGATCCGATACGATTTAGTTGAGTTATCGTGCTAAAATGAATTCTCAAATAAACCTAAGGGAGGGGGTGGTGTGTGCTATCTACCTCAAAATCAATAGATGTCATCCGGGATATATCCTCGATGAGGATCAGTCAAAATCCGATCGATCCGACACGATTAGTTGAGTTATCGTGCTAACAAGAAATTTTAATGCCGACAACGACGACACACACAACAAAAATTTTTTAAAAACAATTTTTTGGTTTTTAGGTCGAAAAAAGAAAAATAAAACCAAAAAAAATTTATTTTTTCATTTTTTCTTTACACGATTACATTACTTTTCCGCTAGTATAGTGGAGTGCGGAAAAGTAAAAATTACTACTATTATAAAAATTACTACTATTAAATTACTACTATATAAAAATTATTACTATTGTAAAAGAATTTATAGCAATTGATAAAATGAGAAGGAACAATATGAGTAAATTTATTGTGAATTTAACGTATTATAAAAACAGAAGTTTTAATTCAACTCAACAAGAAAGTTTGCGCCAGAAAAACTTAATAATCTGGCTGGTACTTTTCTTCTGTTATCTTAAATATCAGAGACAGCGCATAGCTTAAAAACTCATTAAATTTCCAATTTTTCATATTATACTATCGTTTATCACTGAACGCACGGCGAATTCCAATATCTCGGTGATTTAATATGATTTATGGTTAGTCGATTAAAGGGGCGTCATTCAGTTTTCGCCTTTTGATGTGTTAAACCGAACAATCCATATTATCATTGCGTGATATCACCTTTACCACATTGCCTCTTCCACATAACGTATAATAATCTTATAGCTATCGTGTCAGTACGAAAATCTGTATCTCTTGTGGCTTCCAATATGTAATTTCAAATAAATCCAATGACATGAATGGCATTAACTGTGGTCGGTTAACATGAAATCGGATCAGGTAAAGTCCACACAGGCACGCATTATAAGCGAATTTTATTACGTCTCGAAAGTACTCGATTACAATTCATCGCGTAATTTGAGTGGGTGAACACACTCATAAAACCGCTCTATGCTTTTATCTTCGATAGGGGCTAGACAGCAGAGGTCATTATCTCGTAGTTTATTTCAAATAGCAAATAAAATAATCTAATTTAATCAAAAAACATATAGTTGTGCAGTTTTATTAAATTTTCAAATATTTTGCATAAGAAAGGATATGTTTTATGCATTGCTTGGGGTGCACTAATAATTTGGAGAGTAGTAAAAGGTGCCGCAAAAGAAACATATGTTTTTAACGAATGGATAGTATATTCCGAGGGTTAGGGGTTAACTACCTCCTAATTCCATATTTCAACAGTTAATGGTAATGCAGTTTCAGTCATATCACCAGGAAATGTGGAGAATCGTGTGACTGCCATCGAGCAGATGTTACTTTTCCGCAATTCACTATACGCGGAAAAGTAATGTAATCGTGTAAAAGAATTTTTTTTAGGGTTTATTTTTAGTTTTTGGGCCTAAAAACAAAAAAAATGGTTTTTAAACCATTTTGTGTGTGTGTGTGTGTGTGTGTGTGTGTGTGTGTGTGTGTGTGTGTGTGTGTGTGTGTGTGTGTGTGTATGTGTGTGTGTGTGTGTGTGTGTGTGTGTGTGTGTGTGTGTGTGTGTGTGTGTGTGTGTGTGTCATTATCATCGTTGTCGTCGATGTCGTCGTTGTCGTCGGCACTTATCCTTGTTAGCACGATAACTCGACTAAATCGTGTCGGTTCGATGGGATTATGACTGATTCTGATAGGGAACGTCCCCTAGACGGCACTTATTGACTTTGAGGTGGATAGGATACACCCCACCCTGTCCATGGGTCACGAAAGAGCACTATGGTGAACTATTTGAGAACTATTTTTTTTGTTAACACCATAACTCAACTAAATCGTGTCGGATCGATCAGGTTCTGACTGATTCTGATAGGGGACCTCTCCCAGATGACACCTATTGATTTTGAGGTGCATAGAATACGCTCTACTATGTTCATGGGTCATCAGAAAGCACAATGGTGGACTATTTGAAAAACTGCTTTTGTTAGCACGAGCAATCAATTAAATCGTGTCGGATCGATCAGGTTTTGACTGGTTCTGATCGGAGACGTCTCCCAGATGACACATATTGATTTTAAAGTGGAAAGAATACGCTCTACTATGTTCATGGGTTATCAGAAAGTACAATGGTGGACTATTTGAGAAATAGTTTTTGTTAGCACGAGCAATCAATTAAGTCGTATTGGATCGATCGGGTTTCGACTGATTCTGATTAGAGACGTCTACCAGACGACATCTATTGATTTTAAAGTGGACAGAACACGCCCCATCCTGTCCATGGGTGATGAGAAAGCATGATGGTGGACTATTTGAGGAAAATTGAACTTGAATTTGAAGTAAAACTGTAGCATAAAACACATATTCTGCATTTATGTGTTGGTTTATTTTTTCTGGGCCACTAAATTTCAAGATAGAGATATACTATGTACGGAAAAGTCCGTTTTAAGGTTTTAAAACTGTTTATTTGAAACAGCGATTCTGTAGTTACAGTTCAACTGATTTCCATCTACACTTCGACGTTGAGCGCCGAGGAGCAATACCAGATCTCAACATGATTCTCAGATGAGTGGAAGCTTTTCGAAATTCAGTATCTGTTATGAAGAGGAAGTCACCTGGCCTTCTTCATTTCTTTTTGGCACCAGAAATTGTTAAAACAGTGATGGGGACGGCTTTTGGTATTCCAGGCGATCTATTAAGCGCCCTCTATTGAACTAGTTCAAATTTCGTCTTCATAAAACAATAATTGTTCAAAAGTTTACCGAAAGCGATTTTGCATAGCGCCGAGAGTTTTGTCAGAGAATGTTCGCCATTTTTGCCAATGGCCGTAATGCCATGGTAATGACGCCCGATTAAGTACATTTTCATTTAAATTGATATCTAAACAAATGAAACTGTAGGTACTGGATAGCGGAGAATCCACGAGAACTACACCAAAAACCTCTCCATAATGCAAAAGTTAGTTTCAAAAAATAAAACCCGCCACAGGTAGGATTCGACATCTGTCCTGGATCGGAACCGAACGACATACAGCTGTTTAGAACTTATTAGTTCTCATCAGTGCCGTAGACGGTTCGCCGATCCAGAACAAATGCCGAATGAACTCTATGGGGTATACATATTTATCGATACGATCTCTGTCAGTAACATATAAGTCGGAAATCGAGAAAGGAACCACCAAACCGCCAAGCGGTTATCAAAGTAGTTCCCGAATAGCAAAGCTATTATATAATCGCTCTAGGAAACAACTACTCCTCGGGCTAAAGCCCCGCCAGGCATTGAATTATACCTAGAAGCGACCCTCGAACCCTTTCTCTTGTTTCTGCACGATCAGATAAGGTTTCAAAAAATAAAATCCGTTTTTCAAAAAATAAATCGGGATTTATTTTTTCAAACCTTATCTGATCGTGCAGAAACACGAGAAAGGGGTCGAGGATCGCTTCTAGATCATTCAATGCCTGGCGGGGCTTTAGCCCGAGGAGTAGTTGTTTTCTAGAGCGATTATGTAATAGCTTTGCTATTCGGGAACTACTTTAATAACCGCTTGGCGGTTTGGTGGTTCCTTTCTCGATTTCCGACTTATATGTTACTGGCAAAGTGTGGTGTTTAGTTTGAAAATTAGGAATTATTCATCCCTATTTACTTGAAGAGGAGATAGCCAGCAGTTGCAATTATTTCGACACGTTATGTGGACTTGTTATATAATTATCTGTTACGATAACTTCAACGATAAGTAAACATGGAGGAACTATGGTTTCAACAAGATGGTGCCACAGTTCACACAGCGAGAGTATCGATGGAATGCATTTGACAAATGCTTCTTGGCACCCGTGCTCTCCAAATATGCCATGTTTATGAATTATTCTCGTGATGTTATCTTAAGTCTAAAGTGTACATAAATAAACCCGGTAAGATATAAGCACTAAAAGGTGACACTAATTTTGAACTCGGTGCCAAGTGAAACATAAAAAAATATATACCTTGCTACTATAACAACGAGTTTACATTTAAAATTGGTGAGGGCCGGCATTCGCATTATTAATATTGTATAGCATCGACGTCA
The DNA here is from genome assembly GCA_037954035.1 of Rosalia funebris. Classification (NCBI taxonomy): domain Eukaryota; kingdom Metazoa; phylum Arthropoda; class Insecta; order Coleoptera; family Cerambycidae; genus Rosalia; species Rosalia funebris. The sequence continues at coordinate 16,469,275 of JAZFAV010000016.1, read as the reverse complement.
AAACTATATAAAACAAGTAATAAAAATTACATAATATGCAATAATTTCTTATTAAACACCAAATAAATATTGAATTGTTGTACATTTATATCTTGCTTTTTAGTTAATTTACTTTTTTTTTGAAGCCGGTATTTTTTAAGCTTATTATAGAGTGGTATATTAATTCGGATTTACTTTATACTACTATGTCTGAGGACTATTGTACACAGCAAACCTCTACGGCTATACATATGGTATATTTATTTCCAAATCTCGCTCGCAACTATAATTTTTTCCACTTTCAGAGTTTCCCATTAATTACACTCACGAACCAAACGCGTATGGTACCGTTTTTTGCCACTTAGCTACCCTCACATTAAGCCAGGCCTAAATTGCCAGGTACATGTTTAATTGATTGTCTATTAGCGTCTCGCTAATATATGTGATTAAATTTTGGTACGTTATAGCTTAAGTGAATATGAATTAATTGCGAATTAAATGGCTAAATAGAATATATCTCCCCCAGGGTTTCCAGAGAGGTTCAGTGCGTCTGACTAATGGACATGATGATAACATAACAAATTTGTCAGTTAAGATTAGAAATGGCTGAACCAGGATCGGATTATAAATAATTAGTGACGACCTTGTCGGAAGCGGCATCTGAGACAACATTGAACGTGTATGCCTATTTGGAAAACTATCGCAATATATTTAGACGCTTTAATTAGTTAGCATGCAATTATGAACATCGTGGGACATAATTTATTTATTATAAAGTCAATTTGAGGTGGATAGCTTATATTATATGATCAGAACTGTTACTAGTGTAAATAGCATATTTTAAAAAACTAATTTTTACGAGTGACAGGAAAGACATTTTCATGGTTTCATGTTGATTTGAAATGGTTTCTGGTTCAAAAAATATAGAACTTACACACTGTAGGGAGATTGAATAGAGTTGGGCCTCATAAATATAGTGTTTCGAAATGGGAATCAAACGGCTAGTGTTTGACAAATCTTAGAGTAGTTATCTCTATCTATTTGAAATCTTCCACGGACTGTTACCATTTCTTCCTCGTTCTCAGATAGATATCATGCCAGTCTAAAACTTTTTCGCAATAATATTAAAGTTACTTACAATCATTGCCGATGTTTTGGCACGAACCTTTAGTTTGACGTAGAATTTATCCGCATACAAATATATTGACAAAAATACTTATCATTACCATTTATGTACACCATTTGCATATATTAATGATATTTCTGATGGTATATCAAATAGTGATAAAAGGCTGGAACATCTGAACTTCGAAACTGACTCTTTTAAATAGTTTAAATAAAAAACTTAACTTGAAAAAAGTAACTTAACTGAAAAGCATGAAATAAATGTTTTCTACAATAATTTAATACTTCTTTGTTGTTCCGTTCAATATAGTTAAGAAATTATTGTTTATTATGTAATCATTATTAATTATTTTATATCATTTTGAAGTTGGTGCTAGGTAAAACATAAAAGAATATATACATTACTACTATACATATCAACGAGTTTATTTTTAGATTAGCCGAGGGCCGGCATTCGCTTACTAATATGGTATGTCACCGATTTTAAAATTATATAAAATAATTAATAATAATTACATAATAAAGAAGAATATCTTAATTACGTTAAAAGGAACAACAAAAAAGTATTATATGATTGTAGAAAACATTTATTTCTTGCTCTTTAGTTAAGTTACTTTTTTGTTTTTATGAAGTCGATATTTTTAAACTTATTAATTTACAATTTTAAGTGATGGATAGGATGCTTTCGAATGACAAAACGACGTCTACCTCAATAAGAAGTTCCGTTGTGTATCTTCGAAGTCCAAGGTCCACGGGACCACCTTGGAGCTATACTGAATCTAACGTAAGAATAATTAAAATTAGTTCATAAATACAAAAGTTATACCTGAATATACATAAAAAAATATACAGACGGATTGAGCACCTCCGCCTTTTTTTGAAGTTCGTTAATAAAAATGTAATTAAGGTACGGTGAGGCCAAGTGGACATTTATTTCGATTTGGGGCCAAACAGTGGACGCAAGTGATTAGAGGCAGGTGAGAGGTGGTAAACATTCTCATTTTCTTTATTTCAAATAAGAGAATTTCACGGTAGAACTCATATCATAGTGGTATTAGATGATCAGATAAATTTGTGTAAGACTCTATTTCAAATAAAACTGTGCATGACTCTTTTGATGAACTCTTACATTTCGGCAAAGTTAATGATATGTCAATGAATCAATAATAGTTAGTTAATAATACGTTATCCTTAATCAACCTTGGTACACATTGAACTATCAATATCATGGTCATGATGTGACTATTAATAATAATAAGTAAACACAAGGTAGGCTAAAAGTAATAACTTATTTCTTTTAAAATATTATATTTAATAAGTTCAATATAATATTTTTTCGAATGATAATGAATTGTATATTCCTTGAAGTTCTATTTGCGAAAACAGACGTCTAGTAGGTGATCGCCTTCTTCTTATTCACACAGTTTTACTCTAACCATCATTTCAATAACAACATATTTACAGTTTCCACCACTAAGGCGAAATTTCGTTTGGTATCAGATTTTCGGAGATATTTTAGTCCTATAAATGTCAGTGGCTTATTTTTGTATACTATTTTTTTATGCAGCTCAAAAGAAAGAAATAGGGTGCTGCTAAGTCGGGGGAGATTTTGCTAATTTAGGTCGCAATTTCGAGTAATTATTCTGTTACGAAACACACTTCTTAAAAGGGAAATGTCTTGTCTAGAAGTGTGGCACGTGGTACCGCCCTGTTCAAACCGAAAATTCTGGGGGTTTTGTAAAGCTGGAAAAAATATTCTCTAACTCTTATTTGTTAACACTCCTCATTGACTGTTATTGTATTGCTTTGGGTATCTTCAAAGGAATATGGCCCCATCATTCGGTTTTCCCATTCATGCTGTTGAAGTCATTCCACACCAATCAGTTACATGAACTGGATGCAGGCCTTTCTCATGAATTATTCGAGGATTTTCGGTGGCCCAAAATCGCATATTCTGTTTATTAATATGTACGTTAAGATGAAAGCGTGTATCGTCACTTACAATTAGTTACTGAATAAAATTAGGATCTTTTGAAGCTAATTTTTGAAGAGCTACGCTACACTGTAGACATTGTTGTTTATCGCGAGATTTAATTTCATGGATATATTTAGTAAACGAATCAAGTTTTAATGCCTGTCTCTGACCAAGACTAGTTCTGGACAATTCCAGATCATTTGATTGCCTTCTGATTGAACTTAAAGAATCGTCATTTATACTCTCCCTTGTTCGCTCAATATTCTCCGGATTTCTGGTTGAACGCCATCTATGTACCTATTTTAAAGCGATTTCTCACACTTCTGGTTTTTCTAAATTTAGCCACAACATTACGAAATTTTGTTTTAGTTGCCATATCTTTGGTGTTAAAATGCACATAGTATTGATGTAGTGCTAATATTATGGATTTCTGATTTTAAATATAATTGGACAATTTTTGTACCTTAAAGAACTGGTAGGTGCTCCATCGTGAATTTCCTAAGTTTTCCTTATAATTCTGGAATAAATTGGAAAAACTAAAAGGTAAGAAGAAAGTAGAAGCAAATATAACGTATTGTCTACTTTTGACTCGCCATTTAGAAGAAAATCTATCTATTTTTCAAGGTATACATTTGTAGAAATCAACAAAACCAATTGATATTGTGAAAGATTGCGGCTGCAGTACGTTACGTTACCAAACTAATAATCGACTCGGTCGATGTACATGTAATAAAATTAATCTAGTAGATCCGGTTCTGGGTCCCACAATTACGGCAACGTGCATCAGATTAATTGCGTTCTAATCTTATTAAGGTGCCCTGTAATTAAATGGCCCATTCCATTTGAATATTAATTTCCACTATATATACACATAACACGTCATTTGTCACAAAGTTCACAATCCATTTTGAGATACTATAATTGAAGCAATCCATCTTACTTGGATCTGCCTCCCCGCTGATGGCTTTCATAAACTATCCGGGGCAAATAAGCGAAAATCGCTGAAAGGGAATTTCTCAAGTAATTGAGATACACATCAAGCCGCTTCGTCTAAATTTTTCATCTGTAACACCGAATATCATAAAAGCGAGAGAGAAAGATCATTAACATATTTTTAATTAAGGGATATTTTATCGACCACAGATAGATGCGTTTTAATTTTTTGTTCCAGTATTGCAATTAACATTCGCGAAAATTTGAATAGATTTAGAAATTGTAATAGGAAAGAAGAGTTTTTATTCTGGAGTAGCGAGGCGATCATAATAGTAGCTGGAAAAGCTTTACAGGGTTTGGGGATAGTTACTGGCATAAATTTAGCAGGATACCACAGACCTAAGATTTAAATTGTAAGGCAATCCAATTTTAAAACCTCAGGTCCCCTATGATAGAACGCTATTGGGTTGGGTCAATAAACTGTTAAAATAACAGTTAGCGCAATTGACGTTGATGTTCCGCATTCTCTTGACTGTTGCTTTATACTAATTTTTTTCTTCACTAATCGGAACAAGTTAATTTTAGCATGTGGAAAGTTTAATTTTAAGGGAAAAACAACCGTCATGGATCCCAGTCCTACCGAAAATGCGCACTGCAATATCTCCAAAATGGGTTATTCTTACTTGAAGAAAATTCTGTTATTTGAAAGTACAATAAAAACTAAAAATATTAGTATCATTAGGGACTTTTTGATATTTGTGAATGGGGAGCACTGTATTCTGGTGATGTAAACCTCGTATTTTTTTCACAAAAGTAACATTTTCACAAAAACTATTTATATTTTTTAAACGAAACCTTTTAAGGCTGAACTAGATGCCGTATTATACTATTTGAATGAGGAATGTTTGCTTATTTCGAATTTTAAGCGAGTTGAGATATCAGAAGATGCAGAATATAGATACAGCTTATCAGCGGTTAATTTTTTTCTCTTTCGCTTATATTTGATATTTTTGAGAAAACTTACTCATTCAACTAGTTTAGTATAGCCAATAGTTCAGTCTCAAAAATGTTCTTTCAAAGAAGGTAAATAATTTTTGAGAAAATAATACTTAAAGAAACCGAAGTCGATTTTTCAGACGAGCGTTTTTTCTAACACGATGCGCGATCGGCAGTATTCAACCATTCGAACGGAAGGGAACAACTATCTAAGGTTAGTTTGAATGCGTCCTCTGCTCTTGTTCCCACTGCGTATTTTGTGATGCTTCGATTTTTCAATCATGTTTAAAAAAATATATTTACTCTTTCACTGATTCAGTGAAAAAAGGTGATAAATATGGAAAGGAAAGGGGGATGCATATTTTGCTAACATGAAATTAGAAGCAAAAAGAAAGAAAGATGGAAAAAAAGAAACTAATTACTTGTACATATAATTATTTGTACACTTGTAAATAATTGTAAATATATATATATATATATATATATATATATATATATATATATATATATATATATATATATATATATATATATATATATATATATATATATATATATAATGGTTCTCTTGAAATAAAATTATTAATTAGTTATACAAAAAACAGTAAGTTACGTCATCCCACTGCACCGCAGCATATAATAATAAGATGATAATATATTGCTGACTATTAAATTTCATTATACTTTTGTTCTAGTTCCGTAGGTTACACAGTCAGTCTGTATTATACTCTCTTGTAATTAACATAAAATATATTGTATAATTAATCCAGAAATAAAGTTCGTTCTGTTCGTTTTAAATCAAATTGTAAAAGTTTTTAAAAACCGTTCGGTTGTTACACGAAACGTAACTAGTACATAATCTCAATATAATAATAACAATAAAATCACAATTAACGTAGGATGGTATCATCGAGAAGTGAAAACTACTCTCGACATAATAAATTAAAAAAAATATTTAGTCCACCTCTGGTCTTCTGATTGACCTATCAGTTACCCACCGATCCAAGATAGCATATAGGGTTGTAAAAAAAAATAAAAGTATTATTTGGACCCAAAACGGTTATTCCCCCCTTAAGCTAGAGTCTTATCTTAATAATACAATCGGTCCCAGAGGGATATATCTGGATCATCTGTTCAGAGTATGTTGATAATAACTAGATACGTTGATCCTGTAAGTTTTAGACCTCTACCTATTTCGATTCGTGAATATATCGAAAACAGAACGAAAAATCAGAAAATAATTTTGTTCTCAAAAACGGCTCAACCTATTTGAATAAAATTTTGACATATTACAGAGGAATATAAAGGCTATTTTAATGTAAATAAATTAATTTTACATTATTAGTTTTAATATTTAATGTTATTTACACTTATAAATTAATAAAACAAGTTTCGTTTCTGTTGATTCAAAGCTATAAACATTGAAGTAAATCAATTTTTATTAAAAAAAAGGTTTTTATTTTTTTCCAATATGATTTGCTTTCTTTATCAACATATGGATTTGAGAGATTATTTTACATCGAAGAAGACATCTATAAGTTAGTTTAAAAATTGTTCTTGAACGTTATCTTAAAGAAAAAAAAATATCGGAAAAAATCACCTGTTTCTAATGATTATTATGAATTTTATGAGCCGTTATTTTTTTCGAATATAGCCTTTATATACCTCCATAATATGTCCAGATCTAATTCAAATCGGTTGAGCTGTTTTTGAGAAAAAAAATTCTGATTTTGTGTTTTTTTTTTTCGATTTATAGAATTCCGAGAACCAACATAGATAGAGATCTGTAACTTACAGGACCAACGTATCTCATCAGCACCAATATACTCCCTCTGGGGTCGATTTACTATGCTTATTATCCTATGGCATTTATGTAACGAATACATGGTAATTAATTTCAGAATGGCTATCTTTCTTAGTCTGTCATTTTAATTTGAAAAATTGTAGTTCATTTTTATCTTTTATTGCAACCTTGTCCCTAGAACACAGTTGCAAGTTACCGATGATATACATACAATATGGGATTGATGTACTTTTATATAAATATCAACTCAGAAGCATTATTTAAAATTAGCTTCATATGAATGTTTTATTTCATGACCATTTATGTCCAAGAAAAATTTTGATGTCTCGATATTATTATTCAATAATTTTCCATTTCATGTTTAGCGTTTAGCTCCCCAATAGTTTCTCTTTCTTTGGATTTTTTTACGTATATGGTAGAAATAAAGTTAGATATTTTGTCAACTGTACAATCAAGTAAATTTTCTATCCTGTTTACAAAACATTATCGGGGCCCCATTATAATTAAAGATATATTCCAGCACATTAGCATATACGTCGCTACTCCGTTACTCAAAAAAGACGCACATCGCGTGAATCAACACCGCTACACTGTACCCTGTTTATATTTGCGCATATCCCCATTAATTATAATTGGTATAAACATTAGCTGGCGAAGTAATTGGAAATAGGCCAAGTCTCCGAGCCCCGCATTAAATCAGGCACGGTTCAGCGGATCCCGAAGTTTCTGGGGGTGATAACACTCTTCACGCCATTAAATCGACACTATCGTTAAAGCTATAACGTTGTATCTAAGCAGTTTTTCAACCGATATGGCACGGCACGTCAAATCAAATACAGAATCCGACGAAAGGAACTTAGCTCATAACGGCGAAATTATTAAATAGGGAAAGATAAGGAGATGGGGTATTATCATGTTAATGACGTGTCAAAATTTAATGGTTCAAAAAGTGGATGTAAAGTGGTCCATGATTAATATTACATAACAATAATCGCGACGTTCAGATGTTCTTCAATCATTTCATGATGCTGCTCCGTCTACTGGCAGGGGGACTTATCTGCTGAGGGTGTTTATTGTGTCGTATTTTATTTCAAAAACTTCGTCGCCTTGGAGATTGGATCTCACATGTATTAACCTACTTAGTACCTGTAGAGATTCACCTTACCTTAACCACTTGTCATGTTCGAATTACCTCAGAAATGTTTATATTAACCCTTTAGAACCTACCGTCTAAATATTCGTACGCATGCTGGCTATAGTTTAGTGTAGTTTACAGCCAAGAGATACCAATATTATGTATTGTTATGGTTAAAATGCCGATAAAAAAGGTTTTTTCTTTATACTGTCAAGAATTTACAGTGTATGGTTTGAAAATATAGCTTCCACCTCAGGTCAAATTGAACAGAAGCAAAAAAATACCCTCAAAATGGGAGATGAGGTAAGTTTTTGTGCAAAATAATATATAGGATATTGATATTTCATTTAGTTTTACATTGAAATATATTCTAATGAAGACGAAATATTAAGTGATTTAGCAAAACTTTGACATCATTTTAGGGTGGATATACGGTTACAAACTTGGCCCTATGAAAATTCATACGCTAGGCTTCCACGACAATAGAAATATAAAATTTAGTAGGTACATTGAATAATGCCTAAAAAATGTTTTTTCTCTAATTTCCAGGAGACCTCTTACAACAGAAAAGTTTATGGCTAGTCTGGAAGAATCCTGATATGGAAAATGAATTTGTCGGTGCAAATTCCATCAATATCACATCGAGTCCCTTGAAGGCGACGGAAATACAGATGTGGATGAAGTCGTTGAGACAAAAATATAGTAAATATTGACTGTGTGAATTTGTTGGATCCTGGTTGATTGACTCAGTATTCAGAAGTTGAACTAGTCATACGTGATAATGCAAAAAAATTGTTTCAGTTCCGAAATAAATTATTATTAAGTTATATGGGTTTGGGCCTCATCAGCCACTGATCGCATGTGCAGTTCCTTGGCGATCCCCTCTTATACGGGTCATTAACCAAAAATGTTATCCCATAAAAGGAGCAATTTAGGCACGTCCCCCGCATTAAACCTCGCCTCCATTAGGATAACAGAGGTCCCTAATATAAGATACCTTCTCTCTTCGAGAGCGGAACAAGTGTAAAGCAGATTAATCGAGGTTTCCTCGTCTACTTTACAATATCTGCAGACCGGGCTGTTAATCAGCCTCAGCTTGTGCTTCCAGATTATAATTCCTACCAGAGTTCTGGCTTTGGGTCTGTTCATTTTAAAGAATTCTTGGGTCCACTTCTCAATCTCTGAGTATTCGATGAATAGTTTGGTTATTCGAGAACCCGTTACTCCTCTCCATCTTTTATTATGCTGGTCTCTAGCCCAGCCATTTATGCGGTCTCTGATCAGATTCCGGCTTATTCGCACTGCAGGCTCTGGTCCATGGAGGTTTTCCCTGGTCCCTACTCTGGCAAGGTCATCTGCAATGAGATTTGAGATTCTACTCAGGTTTCTTACCTTTCTATTCATGTTTCTCACCCTGTGCATTACCTTTGCGGCTTCCGCTTTCAGGGTGACATCAAGAGGTATTATCCCCATCGCCTCGATCAGTGTTGATTTTGGGGCTCCGGTTATACTTCTAGGAATCAATCCTCTTAGCTTGTTAGGTCGGTTGGCTTCTGACTTTAAACAGGCTCTCTCCCACCAGATCAGTGCTGCATACGTCAGTCTGAGTTTGAGGCTTGAATCATCCATTTCATGGTTTCCGGTTTCAAGCCCCAGCTATTACCAATGGCTCTTCTCAGTTGCCAAAGTGTTGCTGTGATTGCTTGGAACATATGTGACTTAGATATTTTCCCCAAGACAGTTTTCCACAAAATCTATCAAAATCCGAGCAATCCTTCCAAATACAGACGACAGACAGAAATATAGAACCTCGCATAAAATAAATTGATTTTATTAGACACATTATGCAACCAATACTTTCAACTCCAAAACTTCGGGATCTAATGCCCCAAAGAACCTCAAATGATCTTCAAGAAGTGAGATATGATCGCTTGGATCACTAGCCAAAAGAGAATCCCACCCAGAGGTGATGTGCAGAATGTCATAAGTGTGTCACTTTTATATGTAGTAAATGTAATGTTGGCCTTGATATCAACTGTTTTAAATCCTACCACACACGCTAAAAGGCGTATTTATTTTGTATTTTGCTTATACTCGTTTGTATATCTGTTAATTTAGTAAACAATATATGTTCAATAAAAGTTTACTAGACCCTAACGTATGAATATTTAAACATCCCCTATTTTCACTTCAAATAAAAATTTTCTGTTAAAACTACATTTTTTTATTACTTTAGTATGCTTTCTAGTGGACTATATGAATAAAAACATTTTTTTTAAAATATATACAGAGGGTTAGGCTTTGAAGGGTTGAAATTAACCCTAGCCAACGAGAGAGAAACACTAATTTAATCAACAAATATTTAAGAGGAATAAAATGAGGAAAATGATATAGTTAAATTATTGACAAAAGCAAAACAATATAGAAAACTTACACTGATAAAATAAGATAAAGATACATAGTGTTCTACAAAGGAAACTCGAAACTAGAAACAAAATTTACTGAAAGCCATCATTAGTCATCATTTCCTGACAGAACTATATCCTTATGTCCTGATCAACGTCAATTAACTCTTCTACTAAATGTACTTTATAAGGATGAAATTTGTTTTCGGACAACATGCCGTTTATAGATCTTTTACTAACCCTGATATAACATTTAATATTAGATTTGGTATAACATCTTTCGTTCTTGTAAATCAAGAATATCAAGTGCCTTATCTTCATTTACGCCAAGGTAATTCTTTAACAAACCTGATGTCTCAAAGGATTTGTGGTACCTTGTTTCATAAATGTTTAATTCAAAATTTGCTAAAATGGCCATACAATCTAATGGAAAACAATCCATTAGGTTTTGTCTCCTTTCTAACGAACATCATTAGGAACTTCTCCTGTATGAATGGGTGGTCCACTGACATCATTTTTACGAATTTTAGGAGTTAGTTTCTTGAAATACACTAACATAATTTTAGATGATCCGCATAAGAATCCTTCGGTATTAGTCTGAAGTGCTCTCGAAAATCATTCATACAAAAACATTAACTGTATTCCTAAATCCCATTATCTAATGTACTTGTTGGAAAGTAGGCGTGAATCATGAAATATTGTGCTGTGTGATGAAAACCAAAAGTCAAAAACTGCTTAAGATTAAGAGTGTAATAGCAAGAAAATTTCACCAGAATTGCTTGACAAATTTTGACAAGCAGAAATGTTAGACATAAATACATAACATAACTCCGGCAAAATTATTTTAAAATCCACAACCATCTTTGACCAAAGTAATTATTATTATTACTATATATATATATATATATATATATATATATATATATATATATATATATATATATATATAATGCTGGCCAAAATATTTCCTCTGAGGATGGTTTAATAAATCAAAGTCTAAGGCAAAATTAAGAACATGTTTATTAAGTGAAACAAAAGTACAGGAGTATAGTTGGTTACCAATATATTTAGTAAATAGGAGCTCAGATATCCTCAACGTGGATATTGTCAGTAGACACGTTTTATTATTTCACGTTTTACATTTTTTATTTATATTTACTTACTTTTTTTTCTGCGTACTCAAAGAAAGTCGACTTGACGAATAGCGTTATTAAATGTGCCAACAATAATCACTTCCCTTCCTTAAGCAAGATTAGCACATTTCACTTAATCCTTATCTTAAATTAAGATAAGCAGCGGAACAAAAAAATGATGACGCTTAAATTTTGGATCTAAGAGGATTAGCGAGCCTTGAATTTTTCTATTTAGATTTAATCAAAAGCTTTAAGGTTCTAATACATTTGAGAAGCAACAGGAAATAAGTTTAATATTTCTCTTTATTTTTATACGTAGTTCTGGTGCAGCATCGTTTAATTTTTATTTTAAAGCGTGCACCTATTTGATAACGAGAAGTAACAGGATATAAGTGTTATATTTCTCTATATTCTTATGTGCAGTTGTAGTGCTGTATTATTTAGTTTAGATTCAAAAGCATGTGTACTGTTGTTCATTTTTTATATCGTCGATATAAAATTGATATAAATTAAAACCACTAATGTATTTACACGCTAAAAGCTAGCTTAGAGCTATGAAGTGGGTAAATATCACTCCTCCATATCTCAAAGGATTTATATACCAAATACTAGCCATACGCTACTGTGTTTCGTGTGTGACGTAGTGTGAGATACATATGTCTGTCCGAAGTGTGATTCTTCTTCAAGACAACGCTCAGCCACATACAGCTGCTTTGATCCGAGAAAAACAGCATCTGTTCTGGTATTCCTATATTCATTCCACAATTGAAGGGATTGGTGCAAAAACTGGTCAGCTACATTTTTTTCCGAAAATCACTTTTTCAATGAATTTAAGTATACTGGAGACGGTGAACCGTTTGGAATAAAAATCGGACGGCTCCATGATTTATAATAGAAAATATAACACTTTATGGAGTTGTATGAATTTCATTTTGTGTCAAGTACCGGCCAGCTCCGGAGCTGTCTGTTTCTTACTGCAAATCATAGATGGAGCTCCTATCGCGTGGATATGCGGTAGACTGATTGTGTTTATCTCAGTTGGCAGTTGTTCATAAATATTAACATATATTAAGAGTTTCCCTCGACGGCAATCACATTATAGCAGATGCGATAATCAAGAAAGGTATTATTTGTCGTCTGAACAGAATATAACAAAATTGTATAGGTTGTATCTTGCTAAATACGAGCCAGAGCAGTATCAACTCTACCAAGATGGAAGGGACACAACTCCAAATGTTTCCTATGATATGTATTATCGACACTTCAACTGTAACTACAATATATGTTTCGGACAGCCCAGTTCGAACACCTGCCAAAAGTGTGATAAGTTAGAGAACAACATTGTCGTCGAAGAAGACCTAGAAGAAAAGGCCTAGAGAAAAAAATCTGCCCTTGCTAAAGCTGAAGAATTGGTTGAGGTGCTTTGCTTTGACTATCAGCAAAACATGCCCTTGCCACACATACCTTCCGGAGATGTATTCTTCAGAGACAGTTATGGGTCTACAACTTCTGCATACATTCAGCAAGAACAGGTGAAAGCAAATTTTATATGTACGATGAAATAATGGCTAAAGAGGGGTGCAAAGAAGTTATAAGTTTCTTATTACACTACATATAAAATTTTCTTTTACCGATTGTTCGTGAGCTATATCTATTCTCGGATAACTGTTTTGCTCAAAATAAGAACTCTGTGCTAGTTCATCTTTTGCACATATTTATCAATACGACACTGAAAAACATTAGACTAATCGTGCATCAGTTTCCGAAACCAGGGCACAGCTTTTTGTACTGTTATCGATCATTCGGCTTAATCGAAAAAGAAAAACGTCAAAAAGAAGTAGTTTATACACCTAAAGGTTGGAAAAATTTAGTCAAGAACGCATCTAGGAAATTCACTGTAGTAGAAGTGCGCCAGGATATCAATCTAAACTTCTCTGTACATTTTAAAAGTTTTATAAAAAAACTAGATGCTGAAAATTAGTTACAAATGCTGAGAAAGAAAATTTCTCTATTTCGAAATATCGTGTTTTCAAGTATGAAAAACTAATGTAGTGTAGTGCAGTATAACAATAGGAATAACATTGTTTTCTGAATTTGCTGTCAAAAAATCATCTGCACCATATTCGTTGCCTTCAGAAAAACTTTATAACAGCTATCCTCTACCTACCAATCAAAAGAAACTTGAGAATGTTAAGTTCCTGGCTGAAAAGTATGTACCTAAGAACCTAAGAATGATCAGTGGTATTACGATATTGTTTTTAATGCTATTGGTTCTGAAATACCTCAAGAAAACTCCAATAGCGATGATGAGGATGTAGAAGTTGAGAGGTTTGAACTTATGTTTATACTTTCTTCGAGTTACTTGTGAAATAAATCAGTTTTTTGTCATGCACTGAGTTGTTATTATATTTTACTTCAAAAAACAGATAGCTCCATTTTGAAAAAATTTTTATTTACCAACATTTATGTGACTAACTTTTATTTATTGAAAAGTATCTTTTAATTTTTTCAAGTTCTCTTCTATTTTGAAAAACAGTTTATGTTGATACTATGAAATTAAAAAAAAATGGAGCTGACCGGTTTTTGCACCAAGCCCTTCAATTGTTGATCTTTTATTTATCACATAAATGTTTCATTTAATAAAATAATTCCTAATTTAAACCAATTAACACTCTCAATGACACGAAATAAGATTTATAGTTACATCTACATACTAGCAGAAATTCATGAATATCGAAATTTCACGTTTGTAGATCATTTCCCACAATTTTTTTTTTGTATTTTAGAGAAGTATCTTATATGAGGATTGCCTGATATCGGCAATATCAGTATTATTTTGCAGGTATTACTATACTAAATTATAAATCCTTTAATATTTTCAAATAGCAGACTTTTTAAATTATCAGTAGACATCAATCGGAATTTCAAGGAAATCAATACTTTGAATATAAATAAAATGTTCTCTTGTTGATGAGAATTTAATTATTTACGTCTTTCGCTGCACAGTCGCCCAATAGATTATATTTTAGTATTCAAAAATTTTAATTTAATACAACATGCAGTTGACCCTGGCAAGGAAATTAATCATTAAAGTGATTTATTGAGGCAGGTAAAGGTTTGCATAAAGGTTACAATATTTTAGGGTCAAGGAAAGGTTATTCGAACCTGTACGTTCCGTGATGCTATCAGATCGGTTTGATTATGGGATCGTAATTAAATAATAAATTGCCCATTCTGTTGCTAACAAACTATATGTTTCGTAAATCTAGTCCAGCTCTATTGTAAGATCGCAAATTGACTTTTATAGATAATTATCTCCACTATGTACAATTATAATTGTACATAGTTTATAATTATCTCCACTATGTACAATTATAAGTGTACATAGTAATTATAATTGTACATAGCGGAGACATTAATGTACCACTTTTTTTAATTTAATTGACCACCTTGTTTGGCTGCCCGATTTTATGCCGATGGATTTCTTATTATAATGTTATCTCAATTCTAAGTGTATACTGATACTTCTAGGACTTTGTTATAGTTAATAACCAGAATACGCAATGAGATTCAGACACTTGAAGGGCTTTTAATAAGTGTAGTGTATGAGAAGTCTAATCGTACAAAAAGTGAATTTTTAATATCTCAATATAAGAATTCGGAGCGCTGGAGACGTCCCTGACTTTAATTTTATGTAGCACTTAGATCAGCACTACTACTAAATTAGTTCTTCTCAAAATACCGATAGAAATTTACACCTAATCTGTGTCAAAAGACGCTAACCATCATATCCATTTCCATGAAACGTGTCATGTATCCACAAACAAACGAGATGACGAAGATATTCCCTCTTTTCCCTCTACTTAGCCTCCAATAATTAAGTAACAGTATCGTCATGTTTTATTCAATACGAGCAGGGTCAGCAAACAAATAAACACGTTTAAAAAGAATGTAAATGATGTACACTGTACACAAATAATTATACCCGCCGCTATTTGTATAAGCTCCTTAGGATTCCTCGTAGTTTCACTTGTCCGCATTTTTTATTTGTTTTGTTTTAATTTACAGAAATAACAGTCGCACTGTAATACGAATTAAAAAGTAGAGCTTTGGTAAAAAAATTACTGTAATTTTATAAACGCCATACTGAAAAAAAATTGTTCAAAGTTTGAAATAAACAGCGTTTGAAATAATCAGATACTCAGAAAAATAATGTTTAGAGTAAGTGATACATTCATTTTAATTAATTACTCCCCTAAGGTAATATTAATTAATTAATTAATTCAGAAGTAATTTTCTAATTGAAACGTATAACGATATGAAGTTCAGAGAAGATGAACGGAGAAGAAAATAATTTTGAATGGAAAAGTTAAAACAATATAGTCATTTCAAATGCGATTAGTCCAACATAAAATATGTATTGGTTGTGATGATGAATAAAACTTTACCACTTCTTAACAAGGCTGTTAATTTCAGTCTGTTAAGTCTCATAATGGCGATTTAGAAAGTCATGATCTCTTAGGAGTCTTACGCCATATATGTTACAGGGTGTTATCGCCCATTTGCATATTATGAAGACTCTTCTTCTTCTGTCTAATTAGAATTTCTATTATAAGATATAAGTTATTTCTAGACATTGATTACCAAGAAAATGATTGATGTATTTTGCTATACTATCAAGAATTCCCTAGCAAATTAACAGATTTCCACTTTACCTCAGAACTTAAAGTTTTCTTGTATGCTACCTTTAATAATTACTTGCTTTATTACGGTTTTCAGTAGTGTCGTAAGTATGGCAGATTCAATAATATTCAAACTAGCACTACTCTTCACTAATATGTCTCTTCGCGACACTTAAGTTCTTCTTTTCGCTCAGCTTCTAAATCCTCAATGTCAAAATGAAATGGTTAATATGTCATATTAAGGAATAAATATCTTGGATAACAAGATTTTGGACAACCTAAAATAAAAATGAAAAATAGAAAGAAGCGCTAAGTGATGTCGTAAGAAATCATAACAGAAATCGATTCTTTCCCTAAAGCCTCATATAAAGGAGTGATAGGTTACATTAGAAAGTACAGACCCTTCTATTTTCAAGGAAAGGTACCAAACTCTCCCCGTTGGAGGGAACCCTCTAAACTTTTATCTTCGAGCCCAATAATATAATGACATTCTTAATACTATCCTCGATTATAATATTGAGTCGCTTAATCCACCCCATGGACTATAACATGTAGAGCACTGTCTAGTTATGTATTGTTTATCCCAAATGACAGGTAGAATGGACTGTATCATCTCCAAATCATACCAGCTCATTAGCCTAACATCGCTTCTACTCAAATGGGTGGAAAGACTATGTGATCGATACTTGAGGAAGACCATGCGAGATGAAGCCTTGTTATCCTGTAATCAACATGTATAGGTATACCTCAGGGATATCCACCAACACTGTCTTTCATATGGTAGTTATTGATAGTGAGAAATAATTTGATAACAAGGAATCGACCCTGGGTATATTTATTGACATAGAATAGAAGGTGCGTTTTACAAAACCAGCTTTCCAAAGATCCAGTCAGAAACAAACGTAACTATAATATGGATCATTAGTGGCGGTCTCTTAAGGACGCTCTAAACAGAAGCTATACAAATCAGACTGGAACGCATTTCGTAACAGAAATAGGTACAAAATGCTATTCGCAGAATGATGTATGTGACTGTCATAACCGCTATAGAATCTGGTTCTTCACAGCCATTTGCATCAACACAACTCGGAAGACTTTTAAACAATCCCATGCCTAGATGATTTAACAATACTTCTTAGTGGAAAATTCCAAGGGATGTTTTGCGATAGAATGCAAGTAGTCATTAGGATAATAGAAAAATTGCGCAAAAAATATAATATGTATTTTTGTCAGTAACTCTTCACACGGAAAAGGGGGCAGGAGAACCTAAAGTCTCCTGTTCTTCTAAGCACGCCACTAATATTTAGAATAAAAGTGAATTATATCGACGCCATTTTGGCGCTAAACCAAATTGCAACCTCCACCTCGAAAGGAGACTAAAGCAGGCTTGCGTTTCTTATGAACAATTTCGGTGAACTATTGGGAAGGCCTGGGGAATTAAACCCCATTTAGTTGTGTAGTTATAAACTACTATTATAAGGCCAATGGTAACCTGTGGATACATTGCTTGATGTATAATATGTGAGCGACACCAGCAAGAGCCATAAAGGTAACGGTATGTCAGCCACCACTGGCTGACACATGACTTACAAGATCAGTGAGACTGATGTTATTCACAGAAACTGTGAACAGGGTAATGAAACCATGCAGTTTGTGACTGATGTGCTCTTTCGACTATTGGATAATTATTTTTTAGAGAACGCCGGCTAAATACGGCTAACTTTAGAGAAATTCTCCCAGGTGGAGGCATTGCTTATTTCACAAGAATAGGATGGTTTGCGGCCTAGATGGGATGACTTTATTTGCGAAGAATATGCAAGAGATTCAATAAGAGGTATGTGCTAAAGTCATTAAGTACACTGTACTCTTACCATTTTTATACTTGGATTCAGAAAACTGTCTAGTGTGGGAGAATACCAATCAAAGTTATATATTACAATGTAATATTAATCATTTCATGATACCTTGATTGGCAATACATGTGATAAGCGATGTATAACCTTTGGGTGTTTGTAGAAAATTGGTCTCCTCTTTTTATGGAAAATGTTGGTTTATAACTTTGTATGTGCATATCTGTATTCAAGCGTTCGATTTTTACTTAATTAAAATCTTACTAATATAATAATTTTCAGTATCATTTTAGTATGATCGATAGATTTGGAAGTATATTTCATTTGAGTTATTGTATTCTAACAAGGACACATTCAATCCATAATCTATATATAGTGTTGTAAAAATCATTATATAATGAGAGTCAAGGTATATTTTTTCCACTTATATCGACATGTATATGTTCATTCCTATGGATGTCCTTTGACAGTACGAGTGTCCACTTCCCGTTTGACAAGAAATATAAGATCATCCTCACCAGTAAGACCGACTGGATGGAGGGTCGAGCTGGATTGCCGCTCAATGGTGACATCTGGTACACGGATGGAGCCAAGAGTAGGAACAGAGCGGGTGCGGGGGTGTATAGGCGACGCGACGGGATAGGTAAAACATTCCCCTTGGGCAAATACACTATCGCACTCCAGGCCGAGCTAGTTGGAATTACATACGGTGTTCTGGGAGCCGACCAAAATCGGACCCAGGAGAAGATATGTATCTGCTCGGATAGTAGGGCGGCGTTGGCAGCCCTGAATTCAGCAACGACAAAGTCGATGCTGGTCTATAATTGCTATGAAGCATTGAACCACTTGGCAGGGAAGGCACCGGTGGAACTCTTATGGATACCTGGGCATAATGGCATTAAAGGAAATCTAATTGTAGATGACCTTGCCTGACTAGGGACCAGAGAAAACCTCTATGGACCAGAACATGCAGTGGGAATAAGTCGGAATCTGATCATAGACCGCATCTATGGCTGGGAAATAGACCAGTACAATAAAAGATGGAGAGGAGTAACGGGTTGTCGAATAACCAAACTCTTCATCGAATACTCAGAGATTGAGAAATGGGCCCAAGAATTCATTAAATTGAACAGGCACAAAGCCAGAACCCTGGTGGAAATTATAACAGGCCATCATAGTAGCCTGAATGCATATAAGCACAAGCTGAGGCTGACTGAAAGCCCGTCCATCAGATACTGTAAAGAAGACGAGGAAACCTCGATTCATCTTCTTTACACCTGCCCCGCACTGGAGGAGAAGAGGTATCTTATATTAGGGACCCCTGTTATCCTAGAGGAGGAGAGGCTTAAGGCGGGGGACGTGCCTAAATTGCTCCTTTTATGGGATAGCATTTTTGGATGATAACCCGGATAAGAGGGGATAGCCAAGGAACTACCCATGCGATCAGTGGCTGATGAGGCCCAAACCTATATAATATAATATATTATATACATGTTCACTGCATAATTCTGTGATATACAAATTTGTAGTTTTCTTGAAGTATATGCAACAATAAAATATTAGTTTGTCAAACCAAAACATATAATAATTTCACAATATACAAATTAATTTGTAGTATCCTGTCAATCAACTTCGACAATCAATTTCCTTTAACATCTTGTACATATATTTTTTAAATATTGCGTAGCCTATTAGTGGGCAGAGTTGTTAAGTTCATAATTTTTGAAATTACTAAGGATATGCAAACACATTAACCATTCATTTGAAATGCATTCACGGGTTGTCAGAAAGAAATTTTAATATAACGAAATCTATTTCCGGAAACATAGTTAAATTATTTACAGTAAATGTTTCATGGCGAAGATAAGTATGGTGTACATAAGTAATGGCGTTTTATTGGATATTTCCACGAATAAAGTATTAGTCTATTTTAGTTACGTATAAATTGTTTAAAAGAAGCCATCAATTCGAAATACCCACAATACACCAACCGGGTATACCAATTTCATTGATTATACATTTAAATAAATACTATTCGCGTAATGTTTCCCCTCCTCTGTATGGTCCGGGAACTATGAAATTATAGGGGTTGGAACGTTTCTATTTAACGAACTTGGTCTCGTTTTCAATACTGAGCGGGAAGTTCAAAACTCAGTCACCAAGTTAGGTCCTGCTCAATTAAAAGCCCGAATCTATATATGCGTAGAAGAAAGAGTGAGGCAGCACTCGGAGGGAGAAGGTTGCACTTTACGTGTGGCCAGAGCGAACTGTGTGTATATTCACATTCAATATACATTCATCGATATTCACTCTGCAAAGGTCTCAATGTGACTCGGTAAAAACCAGGCTATTTACGGTCCGATATAAGAGTTTTGAGTCTTGTTCCTATCCTTGACGACCTGTAGTTGCTTACCACCTAAGGGAACAAAAATTTCACCAGGAAGCAATGGACTAGCAGCCATGAGACTACAAACAAGAAACGTGTACACCATCCTTAAAGAACAATATTACCATCTTCAATAGTCCTCAGGAAACTAAAAAAATTTCCAGAAAATCAACAATCCGCTCCATAGAATGCAAGCAGTTCGTTGGAGAAACTAAGGCCGATGAGTATAGATATCGAGCCCTGGACAACAGCGGAGTGTATCAATTTATTCGAGCAATCAATCAAGCACACAATCAGCAAGTCAGTGACTAATTGAATGCAGTGCTCAGTGTGTGAAGTGACTTTTCTGAACAAAGGAAAGACATCGCCGCTGCGATCATCCAGTGACAGACATCAGTCATAAAACACACAGACAATGGTACCACAGAACCACGCGCCTTCTCTAAGTGCCAGATCCAACCATGGTCTTCAGCAATGCTCACCACATATTTCTTTAAGTATCCAACGGCGTCCTCCGCGACACACTAGCATCTAACACTCTTCCACAGGCAATTAAATCCTTCTTTAAATATCAACCTTAAACTCAAAGAGACTCAGAAGCAGTAGTGGCTTCATCGTTTAGTATCGAACGGGTCCATAGCAATGTAGACCAGAGGACCAGCACCAACCACCAGCGAGCCAATAGTTGGAGTTCGTATTCTAGATTCTAGATAGATAGATAAAATATAGAAACGCATTCTAAAATTTGCTGTTCCTTTAAGGGATATACCTCTTATGCCCCCTAAGATTCTTGGACGTTTGATTTTGAGAATAATTAGTCTTCTAAGACTAACTCAAAACGACAGAATATCCGTAACATTATTTCGCTTTTTTAAGGTAGTTTCTTCGGTACCGTCCGATCCAAAAATAAATGCGCCAATAAATGTAAAATATATGGAATATATAGTAGTCTAGTGTTCATTATTTTTGTTCAGAGACTGTACTCTACCCAGGCACTGCATGTATAAGTATTCACACAATTACATTTTTATTAGTTGGAACTAAAGACGTGGCAACGTTACGTTCTGTCGTATTTTAATCTGTTGTGATTGTGTATGTCTTATACTTAACCTAACTTTGTAAACTTTTTCGGAGCGTGAAAGAAACTTTATAGAAAAATTAAAAATTAATGTTTGTCCTGATTAGTTACGGGATAATAAATGAAAATCTGCAAAACGAAAAGTAATACAGAAACGTTTAAATTGTAAAAATGAATTTAAGATGTTGTGAATGTAAAAACGTTGTTTCACTTAAAAAAATAAAAAAGTCAAATTAGTTTAAGACTAAATTCAATTTTAGATATTGTTTATGACGAATATACAGTAATAACAATAACATAAGTAGCGACTGGTAAAATGGATGTCGCTGCGTTTCCATACGTTAATTGACAAATTCTCGACTTACGCAGGCAAGGGCAAAGCTTGAACTGGCATATTTTAAAAATGTTTATGTTTTCAATTAATCGGGCAATAACCGACTTTTTCAATAATTCAAAATATTCGTTTTAAACTAATGTATAGATGAGTTGTTTTTGGAAAAGTGTATAGAAAAGTTTTGAAGTTATGATGAAAAATGTGTAACTTTTAGTCAACTGGTACATTCAAACCATACAAAGAGTTTCAACTTTGATCGCGAAAATGTCCTTCATAAATAACATTCTAATTCCTCTCATGCCATGTACTAACATCCTTATAACATCGCCTTTATATAAAATTATTAGAAGGTACTGTAAATTAAGAACAGGATTGATTCTTTCTTCTGTACTGTTCAGTTTATAAGAAATATTTGTTTTAGAGAAATTTATAGTGACCTCATATTGTATTTTGTTCTCGTATGTTAATTACTTGTTCGCACGATAATGTACAGCTTAGCAAGAATAGGAAAAAGTCTCAAAACTTCGATATCGGACCGCCCATGAAAAGGTGCGCAGTAAATAGCCGGGTCTTTGCAGAATGAATATGGATGAATATATATTGAATGTGAATGTTCAGTCACTCAATCTGGAGTTCAATCTAGCCGCGTGTAAAGTGCATCCTTTTCCCTCGGAATGCCGCCTCACTCATTCTTCGACGCATACAGAGAGTATCTTTCAGATAGAGAGTATTTTTTTCTTTTTATATTCTTGCTAATTTGTATATTGTATATTTGTTAATTTATAATACTTTTTACTCTCTCTTGAACGTATTTATAAGTGCTATTTATAAGTGCTGTTTATTTAAGACCAGGGGCGGCTGGTGTATAGGTGCTACAGAGCTGCAGAACTGCCAAAAAAATTAGATATTTGTATATTTTCGCGACATAATAATTACTAAAATTTATTAATAAAATAATTATTTGGTTAGTTGGTGCAGCTAATCAAATTATTGCGTTAAAGTCACATTCTGCCCGCCGTCCTCTATTGAGTAGTAGACCAGATGAATTATCTGGGTCTCTACACGAGCGCGTCGCGGTACATTGAACTGGGCCACACGAGGTAGTTCTCAGCACGGCTCGGCACACCCGTCCTCCCCCTCAACTCCCGCGACAATCCACACTTGGCGCTCATAAATGCGCGAGTTTACACGGTCGGTGAGCTGTATTTTTTCCAGCTAAGGCAACATCAGTGAATGTTTACTCCTTCCTACTCCTCGGGCGGGCGTAAATCGTACCTATTTGGTATTTCGTGTTAATTTGAGATTTTAAATACTGTTTTGTGAATTTGTGTAGTGATTTATTGTACTAATTATTAATATTTATATACTGTGATAATGACAATGGATTTAGTTTATAATTTAGTTCATGTGAAGCGATTTTTTAAATACTCTTATGAAGAAAAAATTGATTTAAAAAACAATGGTAGGCCATTGTCCAATATTGTTATTGAGACTGCAGGTGTTAGCCGCGAAGAAGCATATAAACGTCAATTTAATAGAGACATTTATTCGAAGAATAATTGGATTTGTGGGCGCAACAAAAAAAATGCGTTATTTTATATTCCTTGTTTACTTTTTGGCGGTGATAAAGCATGGACGGAGGTAGGGGTGACAGATTTGGTGCACTTAACTGAAAAAATAATAAAGCACGACAACTCCAAAAGCCATCTACATAATACAGTGGAATTAGCTTTATTAGGAACAACTAATATTAATGCGCAGCTAGATTCAGCTTATTGGATAAATGTGCAAAAGCATAATGATAATGTGACAAAAAAGAGATACGTTTGTTTTGTCAAAAATTATAAACTGCATAAAGTTTTGTGGGGCCTTTGAACTGGCGCTGCGAGGACATAACGAAGCTGAAACCTCTCAAAACCCGGGGATATTTCGTGGTTTGATAAATTTTTCTGCTGAGCTTGATGTAACTTTAAGCGAGCATCTACAAAATGCTTCAGTATTTAAAGGAACCTCTAAAGAAATACAAAATGATCTTTTAGACTGTATGTTAAAAGTATGTCATGAAGAAATAATTAAAGAAATTAACAAACCTTCATTTTTGGCAGTTATGGCAGACGAAACAACTGATGTATCTGGAAAAACTCAGTTAGTGGTAGTTTTAAGATATATTCTCGATGGTGAACCGATTGAACGTTTTTGGACATACCTGAAACCTACAAAATGTGACGCCGAAACTCTTTCAGAAAATATTTTAAGTATTATAAACCCTCTAGTAGAAAATTCACCTTATAAGCCTTTTCTCTTAACCAAAGAATATGACGGCAAACATGAATGTTCTTCAAAAAGGTATTAAATTCCAAAAATGTTTCTTGTGAAAGTCTATATTTTTGTATAAACGGATTTTACATAAAAACTCTGAAGTATCAGGAAAACGCGTGACCTTGAAAATTTCTTTTTTTTGCGGCCCCTACGGCACCAGTAGTTTGGATACGTTTGAAATTTGCACGCGGGCGGCCAATACCCTAGGATCGGCCCTGTGCAGAACACTCGTTTCATTTCATCACGAGCCGCCACTGTTTAAGACGCAATATATTTTATTGTTTACAGTATCCTATAATTAGATTTGTACCTATTAGATATGTACCTAAACAAATTAAATAAGTAATTAATTAACTAATGTAACCATTAAAGTAATTAAATAAAATATCTAGCGAATATATTAGCATCCTTACATTTCCGGAACCCTATAATATCTCATTTTACTTTCGGAAACGAAAGGTGGAGATCGACTGCGTTAAAATCACAGAAGGCCGGAAAATATACCGCCTTATTTCCGGAATTCAGTGCCATAAATGGCGCTAATTCTAAGCTTTATTCTATGCCATAAAATAGTAACAGAAGCTGTGACACAAGGGTCCGCAGAAGAAACGAATTACCGTAACGTAGACATGCGGTGTGCTCCTGCCAAGTTCATCATTCCTGTGAGCTGCAGCAGGATCGTCGTTGCGCAAGCGAGTTGCGATCAGCTCAAATGTGGATCCTAAGACTGAAACTTCAGTGTGGCTTTCAGTGCGCGCGAAGTTCACCGATATCATAAATTTCAATTCGGTGCCTGATTGGTGTGTACCTGCAGGAGGCAATAAAGGCATATTGCGAACGTAAAATTACGAGTGGAAATATATTGTTCGTACATTTCGATGCGTTTGTGAGAAGTGTGTTTAATTGTTTGGTTATTGTGGGTGTTTACAAATAGGGTAAGCTATACTAGACTGTATTGTTTAATTACAATAATATAAATGACACTTATCATTATTATTAATAATATCACTGATTCCGTTTATATAATGTACAGTTAACAAAATATATAATATATGTTGCCGAGTATCAAGTATTATATGCTCTTCTTTTTAATTCAATTTTATCTTTATATATGTACATATAAATATATTTATCATTGATTTGACATTGACAGATTTTTTAAATTATTTGCATTAATTAATATGCAACTATTTATTGATTCCGTTTAGATAATGCACAGTTAACAACAAATAATATATAATATACGTTACCGACCATCAACAAAATATATAACATACGTTATTGAGCATCAAGTATTATATGCTCTTCATTGTAATTTAGTTTTATTTTATCTTTATACTGCTCGTTCATAAAGTAACGCATAAATTCATTATCAGCTAAAAAACAATATTGTTGAAAATTCCCGAAACAGGTCGATTTTTCATTTCAATTTACTGTTTTTTCAAATAATAAATTAATATACAGGGTGACCTGCCTTCTAATAATGACGTCATCAGTGGTTTTTTAAATGGAATACCCCATTTTTTCTCCATTTCCCGATGTTCATTGCTGATTCCAAAAATGTATCACAAGTTGCTTCAAGTTTGTATAGGGTGGGCAACAATACAAAAGATGTTTTATAAAAATTTAATTAGAAAGTTATACGTTACTCTATTTTCACAAAAGAAAATTTACAATAAATGTTCAAATTGTTCTCCATTGACGGCTAGATAATGACCTAACCGAGCAATACATTCGTCTCTGACATTTTGTGGCACAGCGGGTGATATGCTCAACATTTTAGTCTTTTAGCTCACGGATATTGCCAGGTCTGTTAGTATAAACTTTAGATTTTCAATAACCTCATAAAAAGAAGTCTAGCGGGCTAAGATCAGGTGATCTGGCGGGCCATTTCACTGTTCCCCTTCTTCCTATCCACCGATCTGGAAAGGTTCTGTGTAAAAATTCGCGCACAGCTACAGCGAAATGTGGTGGCGCGCCATCCTGTTGAAATCAGATTCTGCTGTCTAAAGTATTGGCTATTTGAATATCAGAAAAAGGTCGTGTCAAATCTGGAATTAATGTATTTTGTAAGAAATTCAGATACAATGCTCCTGTCAAATTTTCATCACAAAAATATGGACCAAGAACTGTATTTCTTACAATACCAGCCTACACATTGACCTTTTGTGGGCGTTGCTTATGGTATTCTTGCATCCACTGTAGACTTTCCTGAGACCAATAACGGGTGTTTTGCCGATTAACATGCCCGTTCAAGTAAAACGTTGCCTTGTCGGAAAATAAAAAGTTAGCAATGAAATTGTTATTTCCATTATTTGGTCCATCATATACTCGCAGAATTCAGTTCTTCGGTCAAAGTCTTCAGCCAATTCATGGATGAGACGTATCTTACCTTTTTAAAAATGTTCGACACTGAAGACTTTCCAATATTCAAATCCCTAGATACTCCCCGCACTGTACACTGTGGATTTTCCACTGCCGACAAAATTACGTCTTGTTGAATATTTTCATTAACTTTGGGTCTACCTTGCTCTAGTGCATCCCTCACGTGTCCTAATTCTCTGTATTTTCGCTCTATTCTGCTTACCGTAGATTGTGAAATAGGTTCACGATATGGGTGCATTCATGGAATAATCTATATACCTCTTGTTTAGTCCGCATCCTATAGCCAACACCAATGATCATTAAAATTTCAATCAATTCTCTCCCTTTCAGTTAAAGGCATTTTCAAAAACTAGTTTTCATGATAAATTAGTTTTAGATTTCACGTAAACGTACCTAATTTGAAGCGCTATCGATACAGATGTGAACTTTTTATGACAATTTTTAACGTCAATTAAAAAAACAAATGGTAAAAAATACCTAGTAACAATAAAAATAGTACGGTATAGTTGAGGGGCAAAGATCACTAATAGACGTGGTTGGGGTATTCTTTAATGGTTTATTAAAATAGTTGCATCACAATACGTTAATTTAATTTAATTTTTTAGTACGTTTCTTCATTTGTAAATCACTTGTAATTTTGGTATTATTGCCCACCCTATACCAATTTGAAGCAACTTGTGATACATTTTTGAAATAAGCTCAGCAATAGACATCGGGAAATTGGGAAAAAAAAGGGATGTTCCATTTAAAAATACCGCTGATGACGTAATTACTCGAAGGTAGGTCACCCTGTGTAGTAATTTATTATTTAAAAAAACAGTAAATTAAAATCAAAAATCGACCTGTTTCGGGAGTTTTCAGCAATATTGTTTATTTAGCTAATAATGAATTTATGCGTTACTTTATGGGCGCGCTGTGTATGTATAAATATATTTATCATTTATTTGACTTTGACATATTTTTCAAATTATTTACATTGATTAATATACAACTGTTATGCAAATTTCACCAAATGTGTTGGATATATACAAATAATGGAGATGTATGTACTTAATAAGATTTAAATTATTATTTAATGTGGTCTTATTAGTAATAAGTTTTACCTCTACTATTTCCTGAATTTATGTAAACTAATACTAAGAATAATTAGTATTATTATTTAGTTATTTTTTGTAATATTCCAAATCGTCCCACATTCTTATTAAACCCTTACATACATATAATCTTATATCAATTATTTCATAGTTAATTAACTTTAAATGAATATACAATATGTCTTGAAAATATTATGAATAATGAACTATTAGTAAGTTCATTATTCTATCATATATTTGTTGTGACAAACTATTACATGAAGGAATTCGCTTGTATTTAATTATTTAGTTATTTGTTGCAATATTCCTAATCATCCAACATCCTTAGTAAAACTTTACATACATTTAATCTTATATCAATTATTTCATAGATAATTGACTTTAAATGAATATACAATATGTCTTTCATATATTTGTAATTATTTATTAATATAATAAGATTGAATTAATTATAAATTATATTAATAATTCTTATACTGACAATGATAAGTATGCAGAGTTATTTCCAATAAATTTACTATAGTCAGGTGACAGAGGTATTATTATTATTTAATACACGTTCCTAATGTGAGTGGGTGAAATAGAAACTTTTTAGTGTTAGAATCAAATAAAATTAATCATCTTTATAACATTTCTATTGGGTTCCTATTTTGTAATTGGAAATATCTAACTTTTGTTGAATAGCTCTATTCTAAATAAAAATTAAAAAAAGATAATAAAATAAATTCCAGTGTAAATAATTTAAGTATGAATTGTGTACTATACTCGTATTATCAATATGTTAATGTTTGAAGCGTCTTATCTGAATCTTGACGATTCTGTTAATTAAATGAAAGAAACTGAGTTTTCCGATTCTATTCTCACAATTAGAGACAAATAAAACTTATTTATCAGAATATTTTTATAAGGCTTAAATCTTATAGTATATTTTGCCAACATTGATATTATGATGTAAGAGTATGAGACGAAAAAATCGAAACAAAAATTAATTAAAACATTATAGGCAGCATTACACTAACTGAGTTTTCCACAAAACACCATAACACTATACACTACACTCGACGCGTGTTTCGCCAACAAAGTTGGCATTATCTGGAGATGATTAAAACTCATTTTTAATCATCTCCAGTTTCATTAACTCAGTTTTAATCATCTCCAGATGATGCCAACTTTGTTGGCGAAACGCGCGTCGAGTGTAGTGTACAGTGTTTTGGTGTCTTGTGGAAAACTCAGTTAGTGTTATCTTCACATCAAAGGTTCCAACCTACTCCAGAATAGGCAGCATTATAAAATTCCTTACCTAGGCTTAAATATTCTTCAAGATTCATTTGGAGTTGAAGGAAAACTTGAATACAAAAAATAATTAATTTTTAATCACTTATTGTACCAAAAATATATTTGCACTTAAGGCAACTTGGTATTAACAATAATTGTATATTATTTCTTTAACATATTTTGAGGGACACTACAATGGTCTATTTGTTTAAGTACATGCCTAAGATTTTTACCATTTGTTAGCTTATCATACTTTTTTCACTTTTCTATTCAGTTTTGTTAAAATATTACAACGTAGCTCTACGTAGTAGAGCTTTTTATTTAAATTGTCTTAGTGTATCACGATATTTTATTATAATTGTATCATGTCCATTAAATTAGATACTACAAAATACAATCACAAACATATTTGTATTTTGATAACTATATAATATTATATTAATTATTTCATCATTAACTAGTCTTAAATGAGTAACGTTTTATTAGTTTTGTGATAGGAGATTAAATTAGTTACTAGCTGTATTATTAATATTTATTACTCTGACAAGGATAAGTATAAACCCAGAGTTTCATTCAATAGATTAAACCAAGTTTTTATAAAGACAAAGCTATTATTATTAATTAATATAGGTTACTAATGTGAACATTAATTTTTTTCCTCCAATTATTGATCCTTCAAGGTTATCTAAATTATTCTGTTAACTTGTAATCAACCTGACTATACTTTATTCGATAAAAATGGAAACTCTTATTTGGTATTCTGATTAAATTCAGTGTTCATATTTCAACTATAAGTTACATACTGAACTATCAATAGTTCCGTATGAATATATGAACCAGAAATGATGAAAATATAACTAAAACAATAAAATAACTACTTGACTATCCTCACAATTAAATAGATATAAAACGTATATTCATCAGTGCATTCTTATAGTAATCTAGTGTTACATGTATGTATAGGGTCAAGAGTACTTATTATTAGCAGTAATATTATGATGATTAAAAAGTAATAGCAAATATTCATAAATATAACAATAATAAATAGCACATACTTATTTAACAGCTACCTATAATTATGATCATATCATTAATAACAGTGAAAATGTTGTAACAAAAAGTATACGTAATTGTAAATATATAATTCAATCCACAAGTACCTTGAACACTTGTTTGAGGAATAAATAAATATATGTAAGACGTAAAAATCTAATTTTATACCTGAATAGAACTCCGTATACACTTAGACATTCTAATAAGTTCGCACATCAAAGAGAAAAACTCAAAATGTATGCTGTATCTTAAGGTTACATACATTTTTAACAATATTCTGTTACTCAGATAGCCTTCCACAAATGTATAATATAGTGTTCATAAACATACAACTTTACATATAGATACTTATCCATATATACATACATTTATATATGTGTAAATATTTTATGTACATACATAATTTATTTTCTTCTTATTCCAAGTGATTTAAAACTAAAGTAAAATTTACAACGAAGCTATAATAGTGCAGCACTTTATTCTGTTGCCAGGACATGGATGGTGGTCCTCTCTTATTCTCCTAGATATGTGACTGCAACAATATAGCTGCAGCTACAATTACATACTGTTTAATTATATTATTATATTATTAACCTTAATTCATATGAATACATATATGTTTGTGTATATAACGAAACATAGAGAAACTGGTAATTTTATTTGACTTTTAAAAACGACTCAATTATCTACACAAGCAACATACATGTTATAGTTTAATTCTGTCCATTATTAATTACTGTATTATTAAAAATGATTTTGCATGTATTACAAAAGATAACACAATTATATATAGGTACTATAGTATAGTTATTGCTGGTGGACTATACCTATTCTTAGTGGTGTTTACTGTTCTCTTATCTGTGTACATTAAAACTTTGATATACTAAGTTTACTAATATAATCGATAATATGTTTCCTTAAATATTAAGAGACAGCAAGCGCATTATATTTAGTAAATAAATAATAAATTAACAACAATTTAGTATATATGCATTCAAAGAATCATGCATTTTCTTATCATTATCAGACATAATCTGTTGTATCGATGTAATATTAGATTACTTTTCTAGTATCTCAAGCAGTACAGTCGATTTAGAGGCCATCATACAATATCCAATTACCTATATTGTGTATCTATAGCTCTGGTAACTTCTTTTCTACTTTTATTTATAGTTTCGTGATAGTCTTTTAGAAAAAGTCACTTCTTCTCACTTTATTAAGTAATGATTATTATTCTTATCTGTGTTTTCGATTTTTCCCCTGAGAAAAAATAATACTAACTATTGCCTATAGTCTGTGTCCTGCCAAGCAAGTTGTCTCAAGAATTTGAGGAAATTTATTTTATAAATAAAGCTCTGGAAAGTTTATATATAAAATATACTTAGTCGGAAATGAACTTAGTAAATCTAATGTTAGTGAGGTGAGTCGTGTTTCTCTAACACGTCGACTTTTTGTCTATAAATTGTGTAGTAATGTTTCATTTGGTTTTAGTAATATTATCGTATATAAGCCCTGGTGCATTAAGTGAACAAATTTTGGGTGCAAAACTTGTTAGTTTGTATTTATATAGGTTCTTCTCTATTGAACATATACTTAAGTTTTCTTAATAATGATTAAAATGTATATTTAAATTTTCCAGTACAATTTTACTACCTAGCCGATATACAGGTTATAAAAGCAAGACTACTCAGTTTATATATAGTTTATTTAATCTTATGTTGATTTAGTTTGTTGTAGGATTATTATTTTTATATCGTGAAAATAGCAACTCAATCTTAACACCAATTAAGTTAATTACAGATTTAAATAATTCAACGAGATCACAAATACAAGCCCTTAGCCAATTAAAAATGCCATTAATTTTTAGCTAATAGCACCCAGCCTGTGTTTCGGCAGTATCGATGTGGGAGGAAATTATTTTCTCTTTTTACAAAAAAATTAATGCCGGAAAGGGTTTTTGTTTAACTCGCTTCTCAAACTATATTGTTGACAAACAGAAAAGATAGATTATCTTTTTTATGTAATTTTTAAATATTAAACTCCTTTCAAATAATTAGCTATAAATACACCTAATGATATTTAAAAAATTAGCTCCTTAATTCCTGCTATTATCTTGTAATAGATTTACAAAAAAAAATCAACTGATTATAGTTGATGTAAAACAATACAATTTGCAACATGGTATAACGAAAATATTCCACAAATGAAACAGCAAGAAAGAGAAAATTAGCAACAGTGACGATATCAGTGACCTATGATATTAAATAAGCCTTGTGATGCAGATTTTTTAACATCCTATAAGTCTAATTAAACCATCAAAATTTATAATTTCTCCAAATCCTTTCGTTCTCAAAATGACTACAACTTTCAATTATACTCCTTTAAATATTTGTAATGCATATTGATATAAAAAATATACTTCTTTGTCATTATTGTAAAAGTTATAAGATGCGAAACAATAAATCTAAATAAAATAATACGAATGCCTCAATAACAAGGGGCTTTAACAGAAAGACTTTCTAAAATGGCAGATATTAGTATTGATTCTATAAACAATGTTAAGAATTAAAAATTTTATAAGAAAACATGTTACGACACTTGTTTCCATTTTGGATAAAGTAGTATATGTATAAGTAGATATAAATTGTGTATCGATATAATATGGTAGAGGTACCTGTTTCCAATTTTATGTTATTTATGCCGACTTTTTCCAAAAACTGCTTTCTTAAATAAAAAATAAAACAACTGTAATTCTATAATTTATTATTTACAGATAATTGAAAATAACATTGGCGCCTTCGCCATATTTTTAAAAACTGCTAACTAGAATTTTAATTTTATGTGAAATACAGAATTTTGCAACGAAAATATACCTTCGTATTTACCCTGAATTAAACCAATTTTATCATGAGATATTAAAAATAATTTACAGATAAATGAACGCAACATTGGCGCCTTCGCCATATTTCTTAAATATTGCTAACTAGAACTTAATTTTATGTGAAATACAGAATTTTGCAACGAAAATATACCTTCGTATATACCCTGAATTAAACCAATTTTATCATGAGATATTAAAAATAATGAAGTAGCAAACAACTGTGAGACAAATAAATTGGTTGGTTCAAATTTAAGTGAAAAGTAAAATTTAAACAGAGCAACTATCATTGTATCACGTCTTAATTTTTGTTTTATTAATATTTGTTGCTATTGACAATGGAAAATAATACATATAATTTATATACAGGGTTAGCAAGGCGAGCAGATATATAGGATAACAATGGCGACGAAACTGATATACTTTATGATATGTTTAAAAAGATTAAGCAGACAAAGACCAGATACAGACCAGTAGTCATGCTCAATATGAACCCCTTCATTCAAAGACTAGTACACCTGCATGTTGAGAGATATGCAGACAGTTTTCATAGGAAACTCGTTTAATACACAGTCTAATTTTATAAGATGTTTCAGCTATAGAAGAAAGTAGGAGAAATTGAACAACCTAGGGAAACAAGAAAAAATTAATTCTATCAAGCTTCAAAAACTATACGTTAAAATGTTTCCGATTCATTACAGTCATGATATTTTGCAATAATTTAATTAAAAGACCTGTATATACTATGTAAATTACCAAGTAAAGCTCAGAGCAAAATCTTCTATGTAGAACAGAGCTAACATTAGAAAAGAAAAAATTCTGTGTAGGAAGTTCAAAGCCGCTGTTTATGAAATTAATTTTACATACATGCGTTTGGGTTAAAGGAAATTCTCTCGGTTGCCAAATTTGACCCTTACTATACATGAATTGGCTTTTCTTATCCACTTTATAACGGACCTATGATCTCTCTAATTTCGCCCTATCGAAAAGAGAAGATTTGAGTTCATCTATTATTAATATAATAATTTCTGGATATATTTTATTTTAGAGTTAGTCTGTTAAGAGTCGTGTTTAAAAAAAAAAGAATTAGTGATACCTGACTGAGTATTAATATAATTCTAGAATATTAAAAGTAATTCTTGAAATGTATTTAGATATAGCCACTATGAATGTTAAAGGCCATCACTATGAATATCATTAAATCATGAATACTTAAAAAATTTCTTCGAGAATTCCTGAAAGAGATTTACGAAAACGTAGATGAACACATAGGACATTGTTTTTATCGATGCTCTGCGACAACTTTAGTTAATGCTGTGTCAAATTTGGTTGCTTTGAAAGGGCATGGGGGATAGAAATCCTCAAAAGTTGCTGAAGGTAATAAAGACGAAACTTTTACAAATAACATAAACATGGCAGATAAAATATTTAGAGGGGAAGGGACAATCTCTCAGATTATGTTTTATGTTTCTATATAAATTAATGCATGTTACATTATGCGTCTATATATATATATATATATATATATATATATATATATATATATATATATATATATAGACGCATAATGTAACATGCATTAATTTAAATATATATATATATATATATATATATATATATATATATATATATATATATATATATATATATATATATATATATATATATATATATATATATATATATATATATATATATATATATATATATATATTAATTGTTTTATATTTCAGTGAATTTATTAACATCCGACGGACTGTTATGTTTTCTTTGTTTATTTAGTTTAGATTTGGTTCAGCTTCAAATACTGTCCTCTGGCATCACTTATTTTATATTATATTACATTGTCGAGTTTCATTTACGTTACATTTACTTTATTTCATCCCTTCTATATAGTCTATATGAACTTGTGTATGCGTATATTGTTCTGAAACCGACACAAAATTATTATATTATTGTTATTATTACAAAAAATACTCTAGCTAAATAGTTGAATGTGTATAAATAAATTCATGAACCATGAATGTTTATCGACGTCAATATCTACGTCTATATCAAAATAATGTAAAATATAAGAAAAGCTTAATTAAATATTGTATTAGTCAATAATGCACCAATGAGTATACAAGTGAAACTAGAGGATAATGAACTCTAGAATCATAAACTATAGTAAAAGTAATGATTATAATGAATAACACTCTATATAAAGAACCAGGTATATAATAATTCAAATATTATTGTAATAACGTTAGTTATTTTTGATCTTATGAGTACTTAATTGAATACATAATAATTCTGCTTGATATACAATGCTTTCGTAAAGTAATGAATAAATTCATTAAAAATTAAACATATAAGAAAATTACAAGAAAAATTTTTGGAAAAACTTGGGAGAGACCTATCAAATTTTATTTTTGGTAGCGCATTTATTGAAATATAATTAATACATATAGGGTAATCGGTATAAGAGATATGACGCCATCGACAGTTTTTTAATGGCAACCCTGTTTTTCTAAGGAATCTAAAAGAGCACATTTTTTACATACGCTATGATAATAACTACGTTGTCGTAAATATAGGTTAAATATAAATAATTAAGGAAAATTATTGTGTAATTCTAAAATACTAAATTTAGTGGAAATGATTATTTATTTAATAAAGCACCTAAATTAAATGTTGCTACCTGACACTACCTGGAGCGATTTTAAATTCCTTTTGAATGTTGTCAATAACTTCAGGAGGTATACGTTGTATTTCATTACGAATTCTTGCTTTTAAATCTTTTAAATTTTCTGGCCTAATAACGTTATATATATTTTTTAAATATTCCCACAAAAAGTAATACAGGGATTATCTTAATAACAAAGCTATTACTCAATAAATACTTGAAATATACTACTTTTTCTAAACAAAAAAATAAGAAATTTATTCTTTAAAGCAATAACTCCAAAAATTAAAAAAAAATATTTAGCGATGTACAAGTTTTATGATATATAATAGTTATCAGACAGCAAAAAAAACATTATTGGTCACTAAGGCTTCTATCTAGTAGCCAACTATGCACAATTTGAACATTTAATTTATTTGAGTTTTTATATAATCATTGCCATGAAATTTGTTATATTGAAATTGCAAAATAATTGTCCTTAATATTTTTATCTAACCTATACTAACGCTAATGTAATTATTACCATAATATATGTTAATATAAAAGAATATCATATAAAAGATCATATAAAAGAATATGATCTTTTATATTCCATAATAAAGAAGGAGGTTGCCTTAAAAATATTGATGATGTTGTACCTCCTACATAAATCGCCCTGTATGTATTAATTATAAATTAAGAAATGTACAACTACAAACAAAATTTCTATAATTTGTTTCTCGAATTATTAAAGGATTTATTCATTACTTTAGGAAAGCACATTTAAGTTTTCGGCGTCGTATGTTTTGTATTACTTATAATAATACTCTCACGCTTCCCCGGAGATTATTCAATACACATTTTATCAGATAATTTAAAGTTTGTATGAGTTGTGTATCCACCGTATAAAATATGTATGCATTTTAATCCGAAAACAAATGAGATACTGT
Organism: Rosalia funebris; assembly: GCA_037954035.1. Lineage (NCBI taxonomy): Eukaryota > Metazoa > Arthropoda > Insecta > Coleoptera > Cerambycidae > Rosalia > Rosalia funebris. The sequence goes on along the minus strand of JAZFAV010000016.1, from coordinate 16,432,859 downwards.
TCTATTTTCAGTATTTCTTCTTTTTTTATTTTTTGATAATATGTGGAGAGCGAATTTCATTTTAGTTCCGAAGCACCGAGGAAATAAGCGGATAAATCCCACAAAGTTTTATTTCAGTCAAGAATTATAGTTTTAATTTTTTGTTCCATTCGACCAAGAAATATATCTGCCTTCAAAGGAGAAACTGAAAAGCCAATTAGATTAGTGAAAAATTATGTATGTAAGGTAAAATAATTTAATTTAGGCAATTAAATTCTTTTGTCAGGTAAAGTCTCAGTTAGTATACCATACTGCATATTATAAGTTTTCCTTATTAATAATTATAAGAAACAAAAATATATCTTATCCTTCGCTCATACAACGAGTCGCAGATGAATGAAATACACTGGTATTAACTTTATAGGTATTTTTTGAATTTTACAAATATTTTGTCGAATGTACGTGGGGACAGAAAACAAGTTCATTCGTTCATTCTCTTAATTATATTAATTATTGAGTTATATAAATTATTAAGCAAATTTATATTCTCAAAATGTGTTTCTAATAAATTTCTATTCTGTACCTTCTCTAATCAGATACAAGTTCTTGTTACATGTATAAGGGTGATTTACCTATTAGGTAGGTATACGTCAATTTACTATTGATCCTGTTGAACGTAATAAGTATTCCATATTCTGGTAGACTATGTATTAATTCGACATAGTGAATCAACAAGAAATTTAGTCATGCAGAAATAGGCAAAAAATGTTCCACATAGGAAAAGACGGATATTAACGAGGATCGAGGTGTTAAAGGGAGGTGAAATGTGATGGCGGAACTTAAGCAACGCATTGCTGTAGTGAAATTCTTCTGGGACAATAAAAATATTATATTGTCGTTGAATCTTCATTCCAATTAAGTCTTATGGCAGTCACATGGCACATTAACTGGAACAACTCAATATGAGGAGGTCATGGAGTTGGGAAACTTCCTGGCATTGTTACAGAAAAGATAATCGACGGAATAGAGAGAAATACAGAAAGGTAGCTTCCTGGAATCTGTATTTATAAAGAAAAAATATCTACGACAATCACAGCAAACATTGATGATGGACAAAAGTTGAGTAGTTGAAACATAAACACATCTCAATCGTTACGATTCATTTTGAAGGCGCCTGTTCGACGAAGAGGAATTTTAATTTCTAATTAGATGTGGTGTAGAATTTTAGGGCACAGAACTTGATTCCAAGTTTTAGACTTGAAACCAAAAACCGTTTATTTCTCGATGTTATATCGACGTCTCATCTACGTTCACGTGTTTAAACAGGCTCCAATTGCCATCGACCCAGACGTCTTGACCGTCATTGCCTTAGTCCCACCTGAAAGAGGTCGACTCGACCGTTTGTGCCAGCATTCCGTTGATGCCCCTCCAGAATTCTCATCGCTACACTTATTTGCTGACGGACCGCTTTTTTATGATACCTGGTCCTAGATGTTAGTGTTAAGGGATTTTTGTGGGTCCTACGTAGATGTCACCTTAATTCTGCGGTGGTCAATTATCTATTCTACTTCTATGGATATCCACGGTCTTTGTTGGTTTCATCTTTACCTCACTCGCCCTTTGGTTAGCTAGTGCTGCATAGTCCTTTTGCATGGAGGCTAGAATAGCGCTCCTGTTAGTGCCAGGTATTGTCAGAGAGCTCAACCTAGAAGAATATGGAAAGGGCTTACTGATTTTCCTCATGTTTCGTCTAGGCTGCTTTCGCCTGGCGGGCTTCCAGTCCTCAACTAGTTCATAGCACATACTTTCGTCATCCGGCGGCGATCCGCCGCATTAGACGCTGGTTAGCCAACGCACGGCGGTCTCCTACAACCCCTGGTCAGGTTGTCCTTACCTCAGTAGCTGCCTCTAATTCCTGGACAAGTATAGGGTGGTGAAAATTGACGGATCCCTCGGTAGTCGAAATTGACAGTATTAAATCCCTTCCAGGATCAAGTAATATGTAGATCGATTACATAAACAATCCAGGTTACGGTTTCACCGTTGTTTCTTGCGGTTTTGGCTAATCTTCAGGAAATCGATCGTTAGGGAGTCTCGATGTCACCAACGTAATGTGATTTCCAGCCAACTTCCATGATAGGTTATACAGAAATATCAGTAGAATATTCGCTATCACTCGTTCTCCTCTGCGATATTGTCAATCCAGGGTAGTTATAGTCCCCAGGACTATCGTTAGTTCCACGATTTAAAATATCGAAGTGACTCGAACTGTGCATTATATCATAAGTTTAAGTTCAAGATACAAGCAAATATATTAATAAAGAATGATTCAAGGAATGGTGAACTGTAGAAGGGGCAGCAAATCCCTTTAGTATCAGAGGTTATACGGGTAGTTATATGAAAGTTTTAACATTGTTATGCAGTTGCTTTTCATCGCTATCTTTTAGCACTCAAGTTTGTATGAACGGACCATTATAATGTGATTGTTATTCAACCAAATATGCAACTAGTGTGCATCCTTTTTGAAAATCAAGCTGTGTAAATATAAAAAAGTACCATAATTCCATCTCATTTACTTTCTAGCTTCAATTTAATCATTTATATAGTATAAACAACAATATAATATATTTTCGTAACACACTATTCCAATGCATCGTGATTCCGTTCTTTTAATGATTTGCCTTTCATCTTTGATGACACATACTTTACTGATGGTGACTTAACTGAGATCGACTCCTCATAAAATTATTGAAATATGGTGTAAATATGGTATTAAGTTCCTTAATCCTTGAAAACCTTGAAATAATCATCACAAGAAGAAGACGCAGACTAAGAGAAATATATACTCAATCCAAAATAAAGCACAGTTTTACACGCATAGTAGGCGCTCAATGAGACAGATGGTGAGGGAGACGTAAGAAACATTTTACTCGTAATATCTTTTTTACAAGGTCTGAAATAATTATCACATGGGGAAAAAAGACACAAAACATAAGAAAGATAATCAATCCAAATAAGACACTGTATGTTTCACAAGTTCAGCCAGACCCCCAATGACACAGCTGCTCGGAAATACATGACACACAATAACCATATAACTTCCATTCATAATACCTTTCACAAATTTATTTATTAACAAGGGGCCTAGAGACCACAATGACTTCACCTAGATATATAATAATGAATGCATTAAATATTATACCAGATTTGTGTAAACTTATTTTCCAATTGAAAATACATTTGACACAGTTTTCGAGAACATGTCGAGATTTATAGAAGTATAAACCATTTTTGTCCTCATTGAGTGTGAATTTTGCATAACTCAGTAAAAATGCCCAATGAAAATCTTAGATATCTTCCGGAGGACACGGTAAACGGTGATAGCCATTTTACTGATTTATAGACGATAAGCATCAATATTTTGCATATGAACTGTTGCTAAATGAGCTGCTGATGATGGTATTTTGAATCGTGGAGTTGCAACTGATGCTCGTTGAGTTACTCAATCAAAATGTAGACTTACATCGTACCCATTTTAGAGAATAGACAATCACACTGGCTTTCCACTAAGGAAATTATATTCATTTATATTAATAAATAGTAAATGTGTGTGTAGATTTTATCAGATTTAAATAATTTTTCTCTGGTACAGAAATTCTATTAGCTCTATCTCATTTTGTTGATCTCAGTTATTTAAAAAAAGGGACAAGTTCTATACTAATAATAATATGATTTCTTTACTCACTAGTATCATGACTGAAGTCCTCAATTAGGTAAACTCTATATAATATAAAATATATCAGTTATTAGTAATATATGTCTCAAATCGGCTGCTGAAATATCGAACATGTACGATCTTTAATAATTGCCCATTTTATTAGTTATGAGGGTTAATAGCTATGTTAATTATAACCGTTTGAGTTTGAATCAAGTTTCTAAAATTCTGTTACGTAATTCAATCTTAATGTATTTAGGAAAAGAAACGCAAATAGATGGTAACATAGACTATTTCTAGATATTTGTGTACGATTTTCACTACTCTTTTTCGAAATCATTTTCTAACTAAACTTGTATTCATCGTATTTCTTATGAGAAATTACCCAAAACTTATAAGTCGCCCTGGATGAATGGTTCACATTAATAAAATAATTCCTAACTTAGTACAGATCTGCAGAGGTATAGGTAGGCGTCTACATTTTTCTTGTGAGATAAGTGCTTATATCGACTTATGAATAATGTATGAAAAATATCATCGGAGAAATTGCGAGAACATGCCGAAAGACCTTTTTATATCGATCTTATGTTTATTTTATACTTTGATTTGAAGTAAATTCGTTTTAATGTTTAGAAATGAAATAGCTGAAGGAAGCCGGATGTGTCAATGGATTTGCAGGAAATCTGATGCATTATTAAATTCTGAAAAATTCAGTGAATTTCCGGATAAAATTATGGAAAAACTTTTACGTAACTGTAGGACTGAATCAATTTTAGCTTTATCTGCTGCCCATCAAACTACGTTGCCCTATAAAAATACATAATAAAGTAAGGGTGTTTTAGGAGGTGCATAATAAAATGAGCGTCATAAAACTGTAAAATAACACGATTTTCTTTTCATAACGGATAGTAGAAACTGATTTTTGTAGAGTTGTAACAAGTATTGCTTTGAATACAACTGAAAGAAGAAATTATTTTATAATGTGAAAGAAAACAACACCATTTAACTACAACGTTAGTGAATTAAAGACACAGTTTGATAACACTCTTATTTGTATCAATATTGAAATACTATTAATTATTGACAATTCTTACAAAATCAGTAATGCGGAGTTACATTTCCTTCTACACTGGGGCCAAAAATAATTTATGATTAAATACGAAGGGTTTAGAATCCTTGATGCAGCAACAAATGCATTAAGAACTATTTTCCACCATTTTTTTACTTTTCCGCATTCCACTATACGCGGAAAAGTAATGTAATCATGTAAAAGAAATTTACTAGCGTTTATTTTTCGCATTTTGGCCTAAAAACAGAAAAAAAGGTTTTCAAACCATTTTGTGTGTGTGTGTGTGTGTGTGTGTGTGTGTGTGTGTGTGTGTGTGTGTGTGTGTGTGTCGTTGTCGCTGTCGTCGTTGTCATCGGCATTAATAAAATTTCTTGTTAGCACGATAACTTAACTAAATCGTGTCGGATCGATCGAGTTTTGACTGATTATGATCGGGGACGTCTCTCAGATGATACCTATTGACTTGAGGTGGATAGAACACACTCTACCATTTTAATGGGTCATGAGAAAAGACAATGGTGGACTATTTGAGAATTTTTTTTGTTAGCACGATTACTCAATTAAGTCGTGTCGGATCGATCGGGTTTCAACTGATTTTGATTAGGGACGTCTGCCAAACGACATCTATTGATTTTGAAGTGGACAGGACACACCCCACCCTATCCATGGGTCATGAGAAGCACGATGGCGGACTATTTGTAAAAAGCAAAACTGTCGCATGAAACACATATTCTGGATTTATGTGTTGGTTTATTTTTTCTCGGCTACTCAATTTCGGAATAGAGATGTTTTACGTGCGGAAAAGTCCGTTTTAAGGTTTTAAAATTTTTTATTTATTTACAGAATATGATTAAAATTGTAATTTTTAATTAAATATTATTGTTGCTAAACTCGCTGACAAACTGTGCGTATCTAATATTTCCTATAAAATCGATATTCTTTCTTTAGTACGTTTAAGATAAGTAGACACTAATTTTGAATTTGACTAAGCAAATATTTATTCCTTTGGATAGTACTAAACACAGTTTTCTATTAAATTAAATCTCTTAAATCTTCTCTTATTTTATAACTAAGGCAATATGTAATATATGATTTAAGGAATCAATTATTATTATTGTTAATTATTGATCAAATGGATTAATACCTGATTCGATTTATTTTAATGATTTCTTTTTTATTTCAGATATACGTTTCTTGTCTTAGAGACTTAACGAAGAATAATTATGTGACAAAATCTTACAATGTATTTGTATATTAGCAGAATTATTGAAATACACTCAGGATACTATGTTTTAATGCGAAAGACTATTAATATTTAAATATGGATATCGTCTAGACAATACCCTGTATGATGAGGCTGACAAGACCTTCTCACAGCTATTTCTTCTACCTTGCAGCACTGATATACATGGTGGATTTATCTTATGGAAGTAACATATCAAGTAAGTACTTAAGTTAGATTTCATTTTAACTTGGTAGTTGTATTCTTAAGGCAATAATTTTTTATTTCAAAATCATTAATTTCTCATCATATGATTAATGAATTCTACGAGTGATCTTTACTTTTTGCTTAAAAAGAAAACGTGGGTGATTCGATTTGTACCATCCATTTTTTCTTATATTGCGTCAATAAAGCCAAAAACTACTAAAATGCTAGTAACGCTTTTTAATAAATAACATGAACACTGCACTTTTTTAATAAAGTAATTTTTACCATACCAGATTTAGATATGATAGCACAATGATATTTAAATATAGATTTAGATATCTATTATATCTAAAAACATATTTAGATAGGATAGCACAAAGTAAGATATGTATCGTCTTTATTCACAATATATTTAAGAACAACATAAATAACAGAACATTTCTTTATATTACATACTTAAGCTATCTACTTTCATTTAATAACCAAAAATGTACTTGACTTCTTAAATTATTAAAAACATTATCTAATTTATTTTCCGTAAAATCTTAAATTTATTCAGAAATTGCATCTTTTAAATATTGTAAGTATCTAAATGATTCATGTGAACAGAATGGTGTCGAGTTGTGTGTTCATAAAAACCGCAGGTTAGGATTATTTGGTCAACATAGAATTATTGAAAAAAATTACCACAACTTAATAAATAAATAGTTATTAAACTATCTTATTCAAAATAATCCTCCTGTAGTTCATAGACAAACTGTACTGTTATACTATAAAAGGTTCTAGAATATTTGTTCAATATTATTCTATATTTACAGTATCGTAAAGGAAACCGGCTCAATTATTCTTCTAATGAGGTAGTCGACTCTAAACTCAATAAGGTGTACACTTAATTAATTTAAAATGTAATTCGCTGCAAATTAAGTTTTATAAATTTACATAGCTACTAGGGCTTGCATTATTTAAGTAATTATTGAAATACCGACAGCAGTATTCTAAATTCTCTAAATAAAGAAATAATAAAAAAGAAATAATAACTTTCCCTCATAAAAAAATGCTCTGAATTAAATGCGATAATTTTTATAATCAATGTAAGGATTTTCCAAAATTATGAATATAATTGTATTTTATATTTAATTACCTGCAAAATTTTTAAATTGTTATGGATAAAACCTAACTCGGAAACAAATAATTATAGGGGATTTATATCTTCATCGGTAAACTAAATACCTACCAATCGAGCTAGAACCGATGTAGAACATGAAACTTTTCAGTTTTCACAATTTTCTGGAAAACCTTAATAGATATTTTAATATTGTCATAGAGGGGCGCGTTCACTTCTTGTTATTTGTATATTATTATTTATTACTACAACACCCTGTATGTATTTTACATAATTTGAAAGCTGGCATCGAATTCCCCTAAAACATATTTAATTATACAAATTATTATACCAAAATCAAATTAAATTTTAAGTCATTAATTTCCGTAGTTAACATAGTCAAAACTAATAATAAAATAAATTGAAGTTATAAGTAATAACCAAACAAATTAAAAGTTTCGAATAATATTTTTGATGTGACTATTTTTATATTCTGTGCATTTATAACACCATTTTACAAATTTAAGTGGAACCTTTTCATATAATAGTTCATTATTATCAAGTTAATAATATGATCGACGATCATCTGCAATATTTTAGAAGTGAGGTGTAATTGCAGATATAAAAAAATATGTTAAAGTAAGACAATATAAGTAATAAAAATGTCCATTTCTACAGAATTAAACTTTTTCAACGTTGACAGTTAATAAATTGGTAGTTGGTATTGTTTTAACCCTCCGTCGGGCGCAACCGATTTGTGAGATCCGGCAGTCACTTTTTCTTCGATTATTAATTCGAACTTCCTCTTAGCTTCTTACCTCCAAACCAATATTCTCGATATGGTGTCGATTTTTTAGAGTATTCCCTAGTCTTGTATGGGCCGCCTGGATCTGTCAGATACATTGCGCCTGATTACGTCACTATTTTTACTTTAATATTTTGTTAGATTTCTTTTACTATTTAAATCAATAATATTTTTTGGGATCTCTACACTTAACTATTCTGGCTTTTCTTGTATTATTATTCAAAATTAACACATTTGGATGTTAAATTATCGGATTATACTAAATATCGGTACCAACAATGTGACGTTAATTTTTTTTTGGAACATGCTAAAATGATGAAGAGGATTTATTATTCTTTACACTTAAAATAGGCAGCTACTTATAACTTTTCTTTGAAGTTCACGTTCAATAATTTTTAATATGTAACTTTACGACTTTTACATGAAGATATAGATGGTTTGTTTTCTGCATTCAAAATATTGTTGTATACTAATTTGTGTTTGTGTTTTGTCCTTAAAATAGAAAAAAAACTTGTCAATAGCTAGGTCTCCCATATAAATCTTCTAACTTTATTGTTTTATAACATTAAATGAATTCCTTTATGTAAATTCAATTACTGCGATTAAAAACTAGTGTGAAATATTTATTATTGTATTGTATTAATTAAAATAAGCGTTTAATTAAGTCTACGCCTCATCAAAATCTAAATTGTGCAACATTTGATTATGGGATCTCTCAGATGTATTGCGCCCGAATATGTTTGGATCTATCCTGCGCCCGACGGAAGGTTAATATTATATATTAAGGCTATATGTAGATCAATACGCTTTTTAAAATTTTGTAAAAGTATATAAGGCATTCCATGAGAGTTAATAAACTTGGTATTGACCTAGTCTGTATTATAAGATCAAAATAATTATTTCACAGGATAATTGAAAATTTTGGAAAAACTTATATAGGACAGCACTTCAAATGTTTTAAAATTTCGAAAATAACTAAAATAAATAAGGTATATATTTACACATCCCCATTCTGTATATAAAATTCCAGGTTTTCTTTAAATTCTCTAAAACTTCTCTTATTTTTGTGTTATTACATACATCCCCTACCATAACCGAGATCCCAATACATTCAGCTCAAACCCTGGATACACTATATATTTCTCCTAAAATAAGTCTTGAAGTTTGTAAACTTCTTGTATATAAATTTATTCTGAACTTAAAGAAAAAACTCCGAGAAAATCCACGTCTTCAGAAAACCACGTCACATCTAATTTGAAATATTAATTTTAATCCTATAGTCTCTGGAGATCGGATTTCTCTGGAGGAATAAGTGCCTTAAACTTTCATCGAGAAACGCTATCCTATATTATGTCGATCCGGTGTGGTATATTATTTGATAAATCACATACTATTGTACATTTGTAGAAATTCTGACATATTGCGTCGCGGTTTCCATTGTATGTCCCTGAATGCCGTTCTATGCAGCGCCAGCGCTAGAATGGAATACAATGCGGAGCCCATACCTAAGTGCAAGTTGTCATTAAGAATTCATCATTACAATTCCATTAAACTTGTATACAATATTAAACTGAATTATTTCACATTGAATAATACAATGTCTACAAGGGCGTCTATGTATTTTAATGGAGAGATTTATCATAAGGGATGGAGCAATATGCAGTGAACTTTTGTGACATTTTAATTGAATTTTCAGAATATTGATTGAACATTAACTCGAACATGAGATTGCAACAGATAACGTACAAAAAAGTAAAAATTCATTTTATGAATTGTTGTAGCGTAATGTAGCGTAATGATTTAATTATTAATTATAATTAACATATAACATCCCGGTTAAAGTAAAATTAAAATATTTTAAAATATTTCAACTTTACTTTAACTGTGATATTATATGAAGAGTGCAGGAGAAAAACGATCAGAGTCCATATTTCATCAGAATTTATATAGTACCGCCATCGCTTAACTCTACCACTAAACTGTCTCTGAGTATATTCGTCCCAGCTAAAAATAAGCACAGTCGCATTAGATGAATTAAAATTTAAAAGCTATATAATGCAAATCCGATCATAGTCGAGGCGCTCCCGCATAAAAACGGTCAGAGTCCACTTCGTCGATTCTATAAAACAGTCCGTACCCAGTACGGACAGTAACGCAGTACGGAGTAACAGTATTTCAAAATTGCACAATTTCGTTTCTTCATTTTTTTATCTAACCTATACTCACGCTGTAATTATTATTGTAATGTACGTAGGTAAATGTACTCTTTCATATTCCCTAATAAAAAAGAGTGGTTTTAAAAAATATCGATGACGTTATACCACTTACACGAATCACCCTGTATATATGAGTTATACTTTAAAAAATGCGCAACCCGAAATAACATTTTAAGGGTTCAAGAGGTTTTGTCAAAAGCTACTTCTTGATTTTCTTACGAATTTATTCATTTTATGAAAGTAATATATGGGGCGTTCCACGCCAAATCGGATGGTTTGAAAAATTTTGATATTTGATTTCCTTAGTTTTTTAATATTTTTTAGTACCCCTCAAAAAAGTCTTTCTGCTTAATTTTGAGATTTTTTTGATTATTTGTTCAAAATATATCAAATTTAAAAAAATCGCTCTTTTCTTGGTTTCTTGTTCCTAATTTTCTTAATAATGGTCCAAATTAATGATTTCTTTTATTAAATCTTTGTTTTTAGATGGCATCTACAGAAAAAAAAACAAAAAAAAAAATATTCAAAATGTTTTTGATTAAGATTTTTGAGTTTGAAATTTTAAATCGTGTTTTTGAAAGTGAGTGTATCTTTAGATTTTTTTGAAATTTTTTTATTTCAAACTACTATTCCTTTAACAACTTTTAAGACTAGTCGTGGGCCCTCCATAATTACTATTTTTTTTTTCGATTTTTGAAAATATTATAATTTTTCTTTTCTCTATAAATCACTATAAGTACCGATGTTTGTCACTATATACTCTTTTTCTACTTCTTTTAAATTAATTTTAATACTTTTTAATTGTTAATAGGTGTTTAAAATCAATAACTAAAAGGACCGAACTGATCTTAAAAGTTGTTAGAAGAATAGTAGTTTGAAATAAAAAAATTAAAAAGAAAATCGAAAGACTTTCAAAAACACGATTTAAAATTTCAAACTCAAAAAAAAGGCTATCTAAAAACAAAGATTTAACAAAATAATTTTTAATGTGGACCATTAATAAGAAAGTTATGAAAAAAAAAATAAAAAAAATGCGGTTTTTTTGAAAATTTTATATCTTTTAAACAAGTAATCAAAAAAATCTCAAAATTCACCACAAAGACCTTTTTGAGGGGTACTAAAAAATATCAAAAAATTAGAGAAATCAAAAATCAAAAATTTTCAAACCATCCGATTTGGCGTGGAAAGCCCCATATATTTACATAGTACATCCCTTTATAAATGTACACTTCTGTTTAAAATTCCTATAACCAAATATTTGTCCCCATATCTCGATGCATTAGCACCCACTAGGCTTACTAGGTAAATAATAATGGTTTACGATAAGGAATGCCCTGCTTACTGGCTCAGCTATCGAAGGTGTTCGTGTTTCAGAAGAAAGTTTAATATCGGTACGATAAGAATTTGTTCCGCCAGAAATTATACAAATGCTTTCGTCAGTAATTTGTTGAATGCGGTCGAGTAAATCAGAGAGGGTATCCTTTCATTTACCTTTGTTTATTAAAACGTGTTCGTTATGTGACACCAGTTACTACAGGGCCTGCGTGAGGCACGCAACGCAGGGTTAACTACCTTCATTAAAAGATATTATAGAACATAATGCAAGGGAACCCACACTCTAATGCGATTAAAGTTTCCTTTTTCTAATTTTGGGGAGATTAATGTTATTTTGATGAAAAAGAAATGTGTACCTCAAAACATGTTTAAAAAGATAATTACTGTGGGTTTTAGAGGAACGTGTAATTAGTAGCGTGGATATGAAATGGCCTTGACCTTTACAGCTGATGCAATAATCCATTACCTAAGTTGTAAAGGTCAAAATGAATTGTTTTTTTTTAGCAAAAGTTTAAATTTTTCTCCTGTCACCACTTCCATAATTTTTTGTTGTTCTAGCGAAATACATGTTAACGTAAATTACAGGCTGACTATTGCACGTTAAAAGTACATATTACAAAATCTCATAAGATGTACTTTTAGTAATATGGTAATAATGATAATAATAATAATAAATAAATTGTATTCGATAAAGCTATACGAATACCTACATGTTGATTTATTTATACAAAAGAAAGAAGAAATTTATTGAAATGGGTTATATTAGTCTTAACCTATAGTATTTACAAATAACATTTCGTCGTACATGTAACTAGATTTAGTTTAACAACACTGTATTATCTAATTAAAGAGAGTTACCATAACTAAATAAAGTGAGAAAAGTAAAATATGTTAAGCGCTAGTATAAAAGTGGATAAAGAAAATTGTACACAGACAAATGGATGTATTAGATAAACTAAATTAAGTAAATGAGGAGACATTTGAATTAGATATTGGACGACTATATTACTTATACAATTTACTCCATATTATGCTTATTAATATAAAAGATCTTTCAATAGGGACGCTCAAAATTTGTTAGATTATAGCTTCCACGTTATTAAACGCAATATCTGTCTAATTTACTGTGAATTTTTCAGTAGTGCGCGGCAAATCATCATGAAAGGTTATTGTTTTCAACAACGTATGTAAATTATATGTAAATAAAATCAAATTTTATTTTCAAAATCAGTGCTCCGTTAGAGAGACGTTCCACAAATTACGTGATTTTCATCCTCGACACAACCGGCCCGCCACCCGGCCGGCTATTCGACGTTTGGTAGCCAAATTCGAATCACCCGGTTTGATAAATAATCGGCCAACACCCGTACGTCACCGAAACGTAAGGTCTGCTGAAAACATCGCTGCTGTACATGAAAGTGTACGAGAAAACCCGAGACAATCAATTTATCGACGTTCACAAGAATTTCGCCTTTCTGCGACTTCAACTTGGCGAATTTTGCATCGGAACTTGGATCTGCATCCTGTGGGGCAGTTGGAAGTTGACCCAAATTTCGCCAAAGAAATCTTTAGCGATGAGGCGCCATTTTTGGATGAACAAGCAAATTTGTAGGACTTGGAGCGATACCAATCCACACGAGATACGCCAGCACCAAATACATCCCGATAATGTCACTATTTGGTGCAGATTTTGATCTGGTGGAATCATCGGTCCCTACTTTTTCCAAATCTAAACTGAAATTGCCATAACCATCAGCGGCGAGTGCTACAGATTGATGATAAGCAACTTTTTGTGGCCTAAACTGTATGATATGTATACCTACAACATGTGGTTCTAATAGGACGGTATAGGACGCTGTGTGTATGCCACACAGCGCATACCACCATTAATATTCTGCATGAGCGATTCGAGGGCATGGTTGTCTCGCGTAGTGGTGATTTAAACTGGCCATCGAGATCATGCAACGTAACGCCTTTAGATTTCTTCCTATAGGGCTATCGTAAATCGCAGGTCTATGCGAATGAACCGCAAATAATTGATGCCATCGAAGTCAATATCACGAACGCTATCCAGCAAATTCAGTCAGATTCATGCGACAAAATCATCGAAGATAATACTTCGCGAGTACATGCCACCAGGCAAAGCCGCGAAGGACACTTGAACGACGTTATGTTCTGTACTTAATGCCATATAACATTCTTTCAAATAAAATAAAATGAATGCATGTCCCACACGCAACTTGTTCTATATATGTTTACAAATATCCTTATGCGTTCTTATTGAAAGACCTTATAGTTATTATAGTTAACCAGTAATACCTAATTTGGAAGCTGCTTCAAATATCTATTGAAACATTGCTTTTATTTTGGCATATCTTTGATCTTTGAATAATACATTAAGTATAATATTGACACACCATTAAACTCTTTAGGCAGTGCCTCCCTGTTGAAGCTACATACGAGGTTCCTTTTTAACATAAATCATATAGAAAGTCACTTTAATGTTCTTACATACCCCAATTTCAATTTGTATTTATATTATTTGCAATTATAATATGTATTTACAATAATAAACTCTAGATTAATGGAGAATAATAAATTTAGATTACTATTATTATTAGACATTAGATTAGACATTAATATTAATATTAGATATTAGATCTGGGAACCGAGTAGGCCATTCTATTGTAACCTGACGTCCAATGCACTTATTAATTAAGATACTGTTCATTACGATAAACCCTTACTACGCCATACTAGTGTTGAGGAGAACTCTACGCATGAGGAGATATTTTCATGTCTCAAAATTCATTACAATTTTCCTCCATCATCTCGAAAACTATCCGCTCAACAGTATTCTGCAATACGTCTAAATATACATCTCTCGCTAAATGTTGACTTAAAATAACATGTCTAGCTATGTAATCATCAAAGAATATGTGCAACAAACTTTCGTTGACACTATTGTGTAAATCCCCATACAAGACACTTTGGAACTTCAAGAAATATGTTTAAATCAATACTTTCACTGATTTCAGACATATATCTTGTTCTATAAGTTTCCGCAGATTTTTGAAATAGTCTACCTAATCTTGATGTTGAAATAGGTGGTGTATCAAGATGGCCCTGATTATATAACAACTGTTAAACCTTTTAGTGAGATTTTAATCTGTTAATATATGCAAACATTATTAATACCTCAATTCACTCCTGTCCCGTTCAACATGTCATTTTTATTTAAACTTTATTGCATATTAAATATAATCCATAAAAACTCCTGACAAAGTTCGTAGTAACAGTACCAGAATAATTGATTAGTTGAATGACCCTTCTCAGGATAATTTATTGAGCTGATATTTCTTCAGCAGTTTTGATTTATAATAGTTTTTCTTACTCTCTGGTCTATGAACAAAAGATGTTTTACTTGACTATAATTTTTCTCTTTCTTGGAGCATTTTTTATGAAACTGATCGAAAAACATTAAGAAATTCAATTTTCTTAAAAAAGAAAGGGGTTGAATTTTAAAATATTATAATAATTTACACTGTCACAAATCAAACACAAAATTAAAAATACATATTATCATATAAACCATTAAATGAGAAAATTATGAATATTGCGTGAGACATTATCATAACTCTGTATACCAGGTCTACATATATGTTTCCCTGAATACCACGAAAATAATGTAAAATGGCTTATATGTAAGTTCTATATGTTATGTATATATTATTAACGTACCGGGTGGCCTACAAAGTTTTGGCTAGTCGATATTTCGAAACCTATTTGAAAAATAATTTTGAAAATTGACGGTGTTAAACAGTCGAAAGCATTGCCCATTTTTGGCATAAAAGGACTTTATTTCACACGCATATTTCCGGTTACGTGACATCTTCAAAATTTTAAATGAGACACACTGTATGTTATTACAATTTTGTGATGGTCTATCTAATACCAATACAACGATATCATATTTATTAGCACGTTTATGTAAAACATTGATAATCTGGGCTGTTAAATGAATGGATTGTTTTTTAAAACTTTTATTAAAGAAGAAAAATCATTACAGTTGATGCTCAAATTGATGTCCACTTTCATTATCGCAATACTCAAATCTTTTTAAAACATTTGTGTAGTATGCTGCTTTAATAATTTCTGGTGTAACAGTTTGGCAAGCTGCTCTGATTTTTTTTGTATTTTTAAATAAACCTTTTAAGTATCTCCATAGAAAGAAATCTAAAGATGTTATATCTGGGGAGCGAGTCGGCGAAGATATTGTACCATTTACATTGTAAAACCTACTATGTACTATTTTTACAAACACAAAATCTACTAATACTGTTTGACAGATTTTGACATGTAGTGATGTCTTTTTATTACTAGGACAACTTTTTTGTTTCCAAGTTACCTACGTTTTTTTTTTTAATAAAAATAGAGAATCGTTCATAAACAGTTGTTTATCATTACTGTAGTTTTGCAAATACTTGACAAATATGGTATCATTGGATTGGTATTAGACACGCCATCATAAAATTGTAATAACATATAGGGCATCTCATTTAAAATTTTGAAGTTGATGCCACGTAGCCGGAAATGCGCTGGTAAAATAAAGTCCTTTTGTGCCAAAAATAGGCAACGCTTTCGACTGTTTGACATCGCCAATTTTCAAAATTATTGTTCAAATAGGTTTCGAGATATCGACTGGCCAAAACTTCGTGAGCCATTCGGTATATTCAGTTTAATTTTTCGTTGTAAATGTTGTTATTATCTCTCTAGTGGCAAAGATGTATTTCCCTAATGACCAAATCTAGTGCTTAATAAAGCTATATATATGACTATAGAAAAAGAAGATCAGTATTCTACGAACATCGAAATATTATATGTTACTCGAGCGCGTTTCGTGACCCAAGTTCGCATCAGCAGGGGACTATTAAAACTCTTTTCTGTTGCTGCACCGATGGTTCCTGCTCATGACCTACATAATGACTATTTTCTCTATTGTTTCTCTCTTTATTTGCAATTAACATTCTAGTGCATTAACTTAAAATGAACGGTAAATGCAATTTGAATTTTATAGGCAATATCACAACGAATTTTTTGCATAAATATGACAAACAGCCTGTATGACGTACTAGACTACGCTACATAACGTATGTACATCGTAATAGAACGTATTCATCATCGCTTCAAAAATGATAGATACAAACAGGGACAAATAGCGCTCTTTGAGATTTATTCTCAACTGTTGTTTTCATGAAATAATGCCCCGAAACACAGAATAAAATGGTCGCACGTGACGACTGTGTCGTTTTGTTTAAGAGTTATCATTTGTTTTCACGAACGGATGACAATTCGTTTGAATCATGACGGGTTTTTTTTGCTCTAAGGTACCTGGGAAATAATTACGTGAACATATATTTTGCTTTTTATAGCAGGGTATTTTTCTTGTCGTCTAACTAATGACTTTAGCTGCGGTGTTATCTAGATGCATAATATAAAGTCGAATCTTATCAGTATCTCTGGAAAAGTAGGCTACATAAAAAATGGATTTTCCAATGTATTGCAGTATTTCTATGGTAGGAATATCATCAGTATACCCATATCTATTCTCCATATCGTAATTTCACAAGAAGAAAAAATCGCGAAAGAAGAAAATATATACACTAACTACAAGAATTATGAGATGTAAAAATCCTAGATTTTAGGTGATATCTAAAAGGCTGTAACTTGGAGAAAAATAGTTGCACAGCTATTTTAAAAAAGGAAAAATGAAGTTCCAATTTTCTAATTTTCAGATATTGAAATTAAAATTTTAGAATCAGCAATTTTCGAGTAATCAAAAGAACACCATCGGAAAAGGAAATTACAAATTTCTACTTGCATTTCAACAGGTCCGCCGACTTCAATAACTTTGTTTCAGTAATTTCATAATAATTCTTGAAGATAACTTTATCGTCTTTAATTTGAGTGACCTAAAAGCCTTATACGATGATTTTGAACTAATTTATCGTCGTTCAAAAAAGCCAGTTTTGATTTATTGTAAAAACATTTTTTTTCTTTCAATAATTAACATTTTTTGATAAAAAATATGGATTGTTGCTAAACAACATTTTAAGCCTCAAAATATGAATAAAAATTAAAACTTCATCCTTAAATTGACTTTTAACAAAAACGTCAAATTCAACCATTCCGAACACAGTGAAAAACATCGCAGCGCTTTGAAATTTTGAGAGTTTCTTTAGGATACTTTAGGGTTGAAGAAAAATAGTCAATATCCTTAGTTTATCTATTATTTACAATGTTATGCCAAGATAATCGAATACCCCTAAGTACGCAAATTTTTACCTCATTTTCAATCAAAATTCTCGCACCGAAAAATGTAAATCATAAACCAATAACTACAGTATGTAAAGAATACTTCTTACTTTTTAAACTCCTATTGAATTTTCTATTTGATCATTATTTCCAGAGTAATTAATTACCAAATTCAAAACTGACTGTTTTGACTCGAACAATCTTTGTACAAAACTTTTAGACCACTTAAATTAAAGAGAATAAAATCCGTTGATTCTAAGATAATAAAATAAATTCTAAAGGTTCATGGAAAAGTCCATGGATATTTTGAAAGGCAAGCAAAGGTTTGGAAAATTCTTTATCCCATGGTTTTCTTATGATTACTCAATAACTGCTTATGGTAAAAAAATTTGAACTCAATATGTGAAAGCCAGGAACTTGGAAATTGCTTTTTTTAATCTCTGCGACTATTTTCTTCAAGTTACAGCCCTTTGAAAATCACCTAAATATGTAGGATTGTTTACATCCTTCGATTCTTGTGGCTAATTTAATTTTTTTTATTTCATTATTTCAAAGTACTGTAGAAAATATATGTCGCAGTTATTCAATATACCGTGTAATCTCCATCATTGTCAAGTATATCCTGACACCTGCTTGACATATTTTCCACCAATTTTCCAGGATATAGCGTGGACAAAGAACACCAGATTATCCAAATAGTGCCTGCTAACTGCTTCAAATTGTGAACAGATTCTCTGTCTAAATACACCTTCATAATCTTGCACAAATATGTTGCTCATAAATGTGTGCCTTGTTGAGATCAAACCACTACCAGGAATATATACGAATGGTTCTTGCAGAAAAAATTTTAATAGCAATGTATATATTTCGCAATCTTAATTAAATTACTCAATTCAGTAAAAGTGTCTATTCTGGTGAGTCATAACAGAGACAGACTTATTATCATGATGAGATCTGATAATTGAAACTTTTCTAAATATGATACACTAGATATATACAGTTCTTTTACTTAGCCCGATAGCAGAAAAAATTAGAAATGTATTCCCTTTAGTTAACTAGATGATAGTCAGTGTGAATTTTATAAAAAAGTGCTTATACGGAGAAACACGTTTAAGGAAGCTCTGCCAAAGATATCATCACTTCTTCCACCAGTTGTCACAAGACGAGATACTTAGTTAGAAGCTATAGCATATTTTAGCAAGCATTCTGAGAACTAAAATGTGTTATCTTTAGATCTGATCTCCACGAAAGCAATGACATTCACAGAGTGCAGAACATATTGCAACTAAAGCAAAGTGTACGAAATGATGTGTTATATTAATTGTAACTATTCCGTCTTAGTTACTGCAGTAAATAATCTGGAAATATATCGCTTACTGTTACAAGACCAGTTTATGGCATTAGGTGCTGTTAAACAAAAAACAAACAACCACGTCACACGTGAAGTCAGCACTGCCATTAAAAAAACTCCAAGATGTATTAGAATAGAATCCTGAATACAGCCATACTTAGTTTTCCGCAAAACTACACTCGACGCGCGTTTCGCCAACAAAGTAGCATCATCTGGAGATGGTTAAAACTAAGTTTTAATCATCTACATCCATCTTAACTTTGAGGTTTGATCATCTCCAGATGGTGCCAACATTGTTGGCGAAAAGCGAATCAAGTACAGTGTATAGTGTTTTTTGGAAATCTAAGTCTTTGTTATTTTCACACCAAGGGTTCTAACCTACTCCAATATATAGTTAACTTCACATACTGTCCTTTTGTGACAGATAAGCTCCGAGTTTTACTGCAGAAGACTTGGAAAAGTACCTAGTGATAAACTTTTTTGATTATCAGGACCGGTTTCCATATGAGTCAGAAACCGATTCCGACTGAGACATATGTTGGTATGTTTTTTATTTATACATTTTGTTTTCCCGCTCTCCTGTTCATTTGAGAATTCATTAATTATTATGTATTTTCTGTGAACTATCGCTGTATAATAGTAGTGACCTGAGTTTGACTCTGACGATTTAGTAACTTTTTTTTTGTATTATAATAAAATTGCTTTGTAGTATCATAATATTGCCTACATTTCAGAGGAGCATATTGAAAGTATTTCATTACATTTCTTCATGATGATTAACACCTACATATTTCTCCCTCTTTAATGAACTCAATAAAAAATTATTTGAACATAAATTTTCGGTAATGCGCGATTTATAGTAATAGACTAACATAATGACATAATATGGAGCACCAATAACTATATTTACTGATATTTCAAAATTGATGTATGCGAGTAGGAACAAATAACATTCTGTTAGATTTATTCTCAACCGCTGTTTTCATGAAATATTACCTAAGAAACCCAAAGCAAAATGTTCTCACATGACGACTGTGTTATTTCGCAGCGCAGTTATTTGTTTTCATAAATGGATGCCAATTCATTCGTATATATTATGTTCCTTTTCGCCTTGGGATATGTAAAGGAAAATATTTATGGGCCTAAGTTATATTTTATGTTTCGTATCCGCCTACGTTGAAGTTCTAGAAGAAAATAAGTGGATAACAACAGTAACAACTGTTAAAATCAATGGAATATATAACGATAGTGTCGTTTAGTAAACTTAAAAATAATAATATTATGAAAATTGGCATACGTATATTTAAGTATTAAAAATAATGTTTAATTAATAAATAGTGATATAATTATCAAAGATAGCGTTGCGGCGCCATGCCATTTCGAAAATTATTTTTAAATATCAGTATTGTACAAGGCCTTGTACAACGAGGCTGCTTATCATTACTGTATTAAGAGGCTGTTTCAACAATCTATTAAAAAGTTGTTTTAATTTAGCTCCTGATTTTTGAGTTTTGAAAAAATCAAATTTAATATTGATATACCATCAAACTTTTTAGGCACTTCGTCTCTGTATAAGCTAAGTGACAGGTTTTATACAGTTTGTATAATGGATATTTGCGCGTGTATTATTTGTGCGTGTATCATGCAACTGTCACTAATATGCCACAATTACCAGCACGTATGTCTAGCGATAAATGTTTCAATAAACTACGTACGACATGGAGAGTTAATATTTTTCCGAACAAAATGCAATTATGAAGTCACGTCTTAGCGTTATTGTATAATTTGATTCATTGGCGTCTAAATATTTCTGTTAAATTTATTTCATTTATTTTCATTTTTGTTGAATATATTTCATTTATTTTGATGGAAATATCGCTTCCATTGAATGTTTTTGTGGAGAACCTTTTCATTACTCTGTCATAAGTTGACGGATTTGTATTGTACTAACTGTTATCCTAATATGTGTTTTCGGCACAACACTGTTCAAAAATGTCAGTTGATTGATTCACACGTTTGTTACCTGTGACACGCACGCAAAGAATCATTATACAAGCCATTCATATCCAAGTTTTATTTAGTGTTTATGTTTAGAAATGTACTTTTACGCCCTGGGGAGCTTACAAGGGTAGGGCACGACCTGGGAAATTCATTTCGGGATGAGACTCAATATATAATTACTATACGTTTACGGTGTTCGGCTGCTAACACATGAACGCTAGCCAGCCAATTCTGAGAAAGAAAGCTTTTAAAATTTAAGCGTCACTTATATAAAAGTAGTATAATACGTTCATACCTTTGGCAGACAGCCCAGTAGCTGAATGAAGAGCGTACTCGGCTTACCACTGGACAGTTGGTTTCGAAAGCCGATCCGGTATTTTTTTTTTTTTTTAATTTTAAAATTAATCATTTTTAAATAAATCTATAGCCTACAAATAAAATGATTCGATGTGCTTGATACGCTGGAATACTTTCTGAGGATAGAAAAATCTTTTTGAATGTTAATGAAGTTTGTTTCTAAACAGATCTTTTTAAAAAATATTGTTCTTGTAAATAATCTTCTTTTATTAACTGCGCTAGATGCCAAAATATTTTCTAATGTTTTCATGGCAATTATCATTGAGGTTCTTGTTTCTAAATAAATATGTAGGATTAAAATTTATGAATGAAAATATTAAAACTATAATGATTATAAGCATTATTTATAACTATTTTATTTTATTGTACCCATAATTATATAATAGTTAAAAGATTTAATTTTTAGTCTAATTAAAAAAAATAAAAATATTTTTTTATAAAAAAAAACAATTATTTATAATTAAATAAATATTATTTGTAGATTGTAGATGTATTTAGAAGTTATTAAATTTAAAATAAAGAAAAGGAGATACCGGATGGGGTTTCGAAACCAACTGTCCAGCGATAAGCCAAGTACGCTCTTTATTCAGCTACTGGGCTACCTGCCAACGCTGAAAATGTACCTGTATATAAGTAACACTTGGATTTTAAACTTTTTTTCTTAGGATTGGCTGGCTAGTGTGCATCCACGTATTGACAATCGAACATCCTAAACGTATACTAATTATATATTGAGTCTTATCCCGAAATGAATTTACTCTTTACCAATGAATTAATTATCATCACTTCTGCAAACATGTATTTAACCCAAAAAAAACATATTTAAATATGTTAAGCTTATTAAAAATAAATACAATAAAAGTGTTTTCACCTATTCAACTTGGTGGGGGGATTGAGCTCGGACGCCAGTGAACTCGCCATCAATAACTGACGTTCGCGTAGTTACATAAATGCTATTCGCTTAATAGACACATTCCATATATAACGAATATAGTTTATATTTGAGTTAATTTTATGCATTATTATTTGTTTGAAACATCAATCTGGTCTTCGTTTATATGTTATAATTAAGTGATAAATTGCAATATACTATACGTTAAATAATGTAAATAAAATTAATTTGGGAAAGATACGCAAATTGTTTTACTAGATTTGGCAATCAGTTAAGCCTACTTACAGAGAATATACCAATAAGTAGGTATAAGTCCATTTCATTCCTATTTGCCAAATACAAAATCTCAAAACATACCGTGGCTTGTTTTTATGGCTAGGCTCAGGTAGACTGTTCCGTTTATCGGCAAGATAAGGGAGTTT
Source organism: Rosalia funebris (assembly GCA_037954035.1). Lineage (NCBI taxonomy): Eukaryota > Metazoa > Arthropoda > Insecta > Coleoptera > Cerambycidae > Rosalia > Rosalia funebris. The sequence continues at coordinate 16,409,871 of JAZFAV010000016.1, read as the reverse complement.
TTTATTTGACAAAAAACGATGAAATGAATAGTAAAAACTTTGTTAAAACTTGACGGTTTTCGTGACAGTACTTTTGATTGGTTCTAATAATGAAGCACGGACTTCAAAAGAGTAAGTTAATGCGATCCTAATTATTGGCAAGACTGAAAGAAATGTACGTGCAGCTGAAATAATTGTGAATGAGAGCTATCCCGATCGCTCTATCTCTATGGCATACTTATGATAGCTACAGCACAAGTTTCAGAGAGTAGGAAATATTCAGGAGGAAGAAAGGACCGGACGCCTAAGCGTTGCGAAAAACCAGCAAATAAATTTTGTAGCTGAAACAGTCGTGAATTTCATACAATCTACATCTCAAACTACAGGTGTTTATGAAAAATTGACAAAACTGTGTAGGAGTTTATACAAACAAAAATATGACCCCTAAAAGTTACAAATGGTTCATCAGCTCACAAAAGATTATTTTTATCGCAGGTTTAGCGTAGTAGGAGTATATCTTAATCAGCAGTATTCCAATGGGTGGATTGGACGCCGGGGTGCAATAGAGTGGCCTGCTGAATCTTCAGGTCTAGCTCCCTTGTATTTATTCTTATGGGCTTTTTAAGTTTTTACGAAAGAAAACAAGTAAACCAATGACATTTCTCACATAACATGACGTAAATACACCCTTTATAAATCATTGAAGTACTATACATTGTCATACATAAAGAACGAGGTAATGGATAAATTTATTTCCTTTACGGTTTATTAAATTTTAAGTCTTAAAATTAAATAATTTTATGTTCACGCATACATATACATACACGTGAACATAAAATTTTATTAAATTTTATATTCACGTATACATAAACTTTCATTTGTAATTCCAGAATGACACTATTTGAGTATAATTTTATACTCTTCCCTTGAAGTTGTTATTTCATCGGCGAAGCAGTGTAGTGGACTATGCTCCAGGATTAATGCATTTCTTGCGAAAATATTCATAATATTAAACACAAAATAGAACAATAGAAATAAAGTATACGAAGTAACTAAAAGCACTGCCGAAAATAAATAAAAACACTCGGCTATAGAGAACAAACGGAATAAAAACACAATAAACATTACATCTAAAATAAAATGCAAGAAGTCGTACCAACGACCAAGCTGCTTTATCCATCTCACAAGGATTTGCAAAAAGCTATTTCCCATATAAAAACATGCTATATTTATTTATTTGATATAAATTCAATAAAATGAATACCAACAATTAAATATTTTAGATTTATACGAAAGATTTACATTATTGGCAATAAATAATTTTACAGTTTCCACGCCAGCCTCCCGGATTCAATGTTATGGGACTGACAATATTTGATTCGATTCCATTTACAGAACTACTTGATTCCCGGCACAAATCCGGGATTAATTCAAGATTAATATAGATTTATGTATGATCATATTTTTGGGGGTAAGTTATACCACAATTGTTCCCCAGAAGATCTTAAAATTTTCTGGTTTTATCTGAGGTAATGGTGTGAATCGCTTGCAACTGACCCAGATTGTCGGCTGGAAGTAACTCGAGCGTGGGTTTGATTCCTATATTATAGGATGGATATGTGAGTTGAGATTATATGTGAGCCAACGGTTGTTTTTCCTCTTTCTTTTCGTCGACATCGACGATAAACATTTTTTCATCAAGAAAAAATCAGATGCGTTCCACAGCTTCAGTTTTTTAAGAACCAAAAAGTAACCAATAGCGAGCCCTTAGACCAATAGTAACCTCTTCATTCTCGCAGCCTTAGGCAACATTTACCGTACCTTTATGGCGTACGACTGGTAGCGCAAGTCCTCGACTATTCGATGCATGTTAGACTCACGCACACCCACAGTTCTTGCCAATCTCGTGAGAGACTACTCAGAGTTTTCTTTCATTAGCTCGTAGACCCGTTGGGCAACTGCAGGACCCCACCGAATTTTCTATTGGATAACTCGTCTTCAACATATTTGTAGAACCCTTCAGGACTAACCTCAAGCCTCATATATAGTGAAAACTTCGTAAAATGTTAATATTGGATATTTGAATAACTCGTGATTGCCACCGACAAACGTCCATTGCTAAGACTTTCAATAACCTCCGCCAGCGGTCATATTCTGTGTTCGATCTTGACAGCTCAACAATTTTGAAGTCATATTCGTATAGAACATGGTTTAACTTAATTCGGACATCACTTTTTTTTTTTTGAGGGGGACGTAGCCGGTGTTTGCGCGAGCCGGACAAATGGCCCCCCAGATCAGTGTCTCACCTACCTTGGAACCGCTCTCACATCTCTTCGAGGTAGGGGTTAATTTCTTCATAGCATGTTCTCGTAGATACCTCGCTCTATATCCCCCCTCCGTGTTGCCACAATTAGGGGTTCGGGCCCAACTCTCTTTCCTGCTCCTCTTTCTTCCTCATTATCTTTTCCATCATCAATTCTCCCCTGTCCCACACATTTGCATTGCCAATCATACCATTCACCACTTCTCTCATACTCTCGGTCTGACCCACACTTCTCATTCAATCCCGCCTCTCATCGGACCACCTCGGGCACCTGACCAACGCGTGCTCGGGGTTGTCCCTCTCACCACAGTAAACGCATTCATCCCCATCCACTTTCCCTATGCCCTGTCCTATTCGGACATGACTGGGGTATATTAAAATACAGCATGAAATTCAACTTTAATTTTTTTTAGATTTAGCTGATGCATCGTATAAAATTGTGTATTTGTGTCTTTATTTTTCATAATTAATATTGTATACAACAGTCGTGATCTTAGGCGGTATTTAATATGACTCACTTAAATTATTCTATTTCTATTCCGATTTCTACATATATAAGATGTGAAAATGTTTCTTTCTAGGGACGACTTGCCAATTGCGAGGGGCAACTTATTAAAATATACAAGACTTGTATTATGTCTCTATTCGAATAGTAATTTTCAGCCACTAGTATATAATAGTGCAAATTGTTGTTTTACTTGAAATTCTTCATGGAGATCGTATTCGCTCTGTGCAGAGTATGTGATGGGGGTATAGAAGTCGATGGCAGCGCTTGCAGTGGACACAAATTGTATTAATGTAGACCGTCAGTAGTAAGCTGTCAGGTCATATGTCTCTTTACAAAAGTTACATAATTCGTAAACGAATCTGAACGTGGGCCGTTATAGTTGCTGTCTTATAAATTGCAATAATACCGGAAAAGATGCAAATTTTATCGGTTTACTACGGCAGCTTGGAAATTAGTAAAATAATACAAGAAATGAACAGAAATGAAAAGAAAGAGATATATTTAGAAGTTGCTTACTGGTATTAATCCTGGAGCCTTTATTTTATTTAAGTCTAAACTGGTAGGTGGAAGGAGAAGTGATTCACAAATGACTGTAGAATCTGGATTAATAAATTATTTGGAAAATGACGACATTATTTTGACGGACAGAGGCTTTCCAGAACTAAGACGAGTTTTGGACGAAGCTGGAAGCAAGTGACCTAGTTATGCCACCAGTTGGTTAGGTCAAAAGTGAATTTTCCAGAGAGGAAACTCAAGAAACTTAGAATATTTTCCGTGTCAGGATTCATGTGAAGAGAATAATGCAAAGACTAAAAACTTATGAGATTTTAAATAAAATTGCAACTTATCTATTTAACCACGTTTATGCCATTGTACGTATTTATTGTGTATTGGTCAACGTATTGGTAAACAACCCCCAATAATTAAAGCAATGATTATTATTATATTATATAGGTTTGGGCCTCATCAGCTACTGATCGCATGGGTAGTCCTTTGGCGATCCCCTCTTATCCGGGTCATTATCCAAAAATGCTATCCCATAAAAGGAGCAATTTAGGCACATCCCCCGCCTTAAGCCTCGCCTCCTCTAGGATAACAGGGGTCCCTAATATAAGATACCTCTCCTCCTCTAGTGCGGGACAGGTGTAAAGGAGATGAATCGAGGTTTCCTCGTCTTCTTTACAGTATCTGCACGCCGGGCTATCAGTCAGCCTCAGCTTGTGCTTATATGCATTCAGGCTACTATGGTGGCCCGTTATGATTGCCACCAGGGTTCTGGCTTTGTGCCTCTTCAATTTAATGAATTCTTGGGCCCATTTCTCAATCTATGAGTATTAGATGAAGAGTTTGGTTATTCGACAACCCGTTACTCTTCTCCATCTTTTATTATGCTGGTCTCTTGCCCAGCCATTGATGCGGTCTCTGATCAGATTCCGACTTATTCCCACTGCAGGTTCTGGTCCATAGAGGTTTTCCCTGATCCCTAGTCTGGCAAGGTCATCTGCAATTAGATTTCCCTTAATGCCATTATGCCCAGGTATCTATAAGATTTCCACCGGCCCCTTCCCTGCCAAGTGGAAAGCAATGATAAAAAGTAAACATTTATTATGGATAATCAACATTAATTCTTATTATTCTTTATAAACATTTCTTCTTATTTATTTATATTTATTCTTATTTATTTGATATTACATAAAATCTGTATTAAATTGTCTACATTTTTTCCAGTGAAACATCGTTATTCATGTATCACATTATTGCTACCAGAAGAAGAATTTTCCAAATACAACGCTTACAAATAATATTCAAAATAGAAGATTTCACTACACAATATTACATGTTTTATGAAACCTTCATCCATTTATTGAAAGAAAAACGTTTGCTAAGGTCTTAGTTCACAAAAAATGATGCAGTGCAATTAAATTTCATGCAATTTTACGTGGATTTTTAATATTACCAATTTAATAAGAATTTCTAACAGATATATGACAGCTTACAAAGTTGTGACCGCTATGCGATGCTCATGTTGCGCACATAGCGAATAAGCGATGGTGAAAATAGGCAAGTAATTATACATTGTTTGAGATTTTATAATTGCAATTTAATATGTACACGAGTAAGCAAATTGCAATAATATTGTGCCGCCCCCTCGCTCATATTGAAGGCACCCCCGGAACATGCCTCTAGAGGCCTCGGATAAAAAAACAAAACTTATCACGTTGTTCGCAAGGGTCGATTTACTATTCTGATTTTGTTAAAATGCCGAAATTCGAACGAAAAGCATTTCGTACATCGACCTAAAAATTTCGTGCCACGAAAACAGCCGTTTAGTAAATATAGATAACTATAACTCGTAGTTGTTCTATGATAGTGAACATCTTGATTTCTAAAATAAGGTATCAACGTTCTAGGAAAATATATAATCTATTAATAGATGTAAACAACCGTTCATTACAATAGACGTTTTTTAGTAAATAACAGCTTTTATTTACTTAATAGACGAAGATTTATTACATAATTCCGATATTTCTATATCGGGTGCGATCAAAATAGATAAAGAAGTATTCTATTTTTAGAATATCGATTGCAACTCATCTATATACGATCACCTGATTAACAAGCTCTTTGTACTCTATAGTTAAAGAACTGAACCTTTACGCTTTTAAAAATACGAAAGTAGCTTTCAGCAACTACTCTTCTATTGATACTAATATGAACTCAAGTCTTTATTTATTCACCTTAAAATAGATGACAAGTTTTTTTTTATTTTTTTAGTGTATCAATTAATACAAAGAAAATACGAAATACAACTTTCGTTTGACCGCGAATTTCATATGCTTATTGGAGAAATAAATATATAAATGAATAAATATATATGCCGTACAGGATGTTTTACAATTTCTCTTATATACAGTGAGCAGCAAAGGTTTAAATAAACTCGGTAAAGTAATTACTGGACGAGTAAGGAGAAATACTGTGTCAAGTCTATCTTATGTTTTATATTTGCGCATTCCTTTGTAGATGTGTGCCTTATTGATATCCTCATTGTTGAAGTTATGAAGTCATTAACAGATTATTTAAACAGTAACACCTTTATCTGATAACAAATATTTCCAGATGCATGTATTCTAAGATGTAAGATTTCAAACTCATTCGTATATATGTTTTATTTATATTATATTGATACTGTGATTATAGTTGTAACAGATTTTCTGTTTATTATTTAAATTAGCTAGTAGAGAAGCTTATAATATTTTTACTTTTCCGCACTCAACTATACTAGCGGCAAGGAAATGTAATCATGTAAAGAAAAATGGAGGGAAGAACTTTTTTTTTTCGTTTATTTTTCGGTTCTCGGCCTAAAAACCACAAAAAAATGGATTTTAAAAAATGTTGTCTGTGTGTGTGTCGATGTCACTGTCATTGTCGTTGTCGTTGTCGTCGGCATTAAAATTTATTGTTAGCACGATAACTCAACTAAATCGTGTCGGATCGATCGGGGTTGGATTGATTCTGACCGAGGACGTCTCCCAGATGACACCTATTGATTTTGAGGTGGTTAGGACACATTCCACCCTGTCCATGCGTCATAAGAAAGCAGGATGGTGGACTATTTGAGAAATTTTATTGTTAAAATGATAACTCAACTAAATCGTGTCGGATCGAACGGTTTTGACTGATTCTGATCGGGAACGTCTCCCAGACGGCACCTATTGATTTTGAGGTGGATAGAACATACCCCACCCTGTCCATGGGTCATGAGAAAGCACGACGGTGGACTATTGTTTTAAGGTTTTAAAACTGTTTATTTTAATTAAATTAGCTACAGTTTAATAAAATCTTTCTTTAAGAAAATAATTAGTATTTCTGAAGCACAGCAATATATGCTCTAAAGGAATTAATGTAATATTCTATATACCACATATACTCTATTGCTGGGCATTAGTATTTTGTCATTATCTTTATCAAATAAAAGTTGAAGAGGAAAACATTAACTCACGATAAATAATTTTACTGTCTTGAATTTCAGAAGGAAACATATGAGCCAACATAAAATAAACAATACTACTCGTAATATGTATTAGTTATGATGACTTTTCTAAGGCTTTTACCATTATTAATGCTATAAATAAAAGAAAAACAATTTCTGTTTTAGTACCTATTACAGGTAGAGTATTATTAATGCCAAACTACGCTGGAAAAAGGTGTAAATAGCGTTTTATGTTGAATAATGTAGTTGTGTTAACTTGAATAGAATGGTTCCTTTACTGAAATAAATAGTACCGCATTTACCGTATTTAGCATTATTTCAGTGTTTTATTATTTTATATTTAATTGGGCGTCTATACTGCGTGTTTAAACAATACATTACGTCGTGTAGTCCAAAACAATTTCACATATATGGCCTAGCTGTATTACAACTATTTATTAACGGTATAACTTCTACATCTATCCGAATAAAGAGAATTCGATTATGTAATATGATAAATGTTTTTGTGTTACGAATATTGATAGACTCATATTTTTGTGGGTTACATTAAATCACGATTAATATCGCAGATTACGAAAATAGCAACGAAAATTGTAATTTTTATAATAAGTTCTTATATAAGCAATCCCTAATTATTTTCTGCATCATAGTATCTGAAAATGGCGTAGAATGGCACTTTCAGAATGTTTTGCGTAAGAGTAGAATCCTGGGAAGAGGCTAAATTCTTCATGGAACAACAAAAACAGAAGACCAACTTTCTATAAACACCGAAAGATTACATGATTCTCGGCGCGTCTTTCGCCAACCAAGTTGGCATCACTGAGAGATGATTAATACTAATTTAAAACTCTAATTTCTATTTATACCAAAACTTTGTTCAGGTTCAGTATACATATATTGCGTCTACCAGCACTAATAAACACTCGACTGTTTCTTCATGGTCAGTGAATAGTTAGAAATAATTTGTTTTTGATTTCCTGCGTCGCTCCTTTTAATATTTAATATTTTATAACTTTTTCCATTCATTGTTAGTGAACCATAATGAGGTAAATATTTGATCTGTTAGTGACATAATTCACTATATTAATTGAAACAACAGACTTTTAAGGTTTAAGGCCCTTGTCCTTCTGCATGTAATTATTATATTTTGTTATCTTAGTACACTTCATGGCATCTGATAGTCTGTTGTTGGTTATATTTTCTAACTTAATTTTTTAACTTTCCTAACTTCAAGTTTCAAGTAGAGTCAATTCTATTACTGTTTTCAAAAAAATGATGAGCAACGGAAGATGTGTTTAATTAACCATATTTTAAATGGGTATGTCCTCCTCCTAGTTTCAGTTGCTTTCTTCGTCTGCCCAGTATACTTTTGACTATAAATATTGGCAACTTATTTCATAAATTTCCAACAACGTAACAATATGTTTTATCAATATTACAAAATAATACCATATGACTATTTGATAAGGTTCTCTAAGTATAGCAACTCTTCCTGAATGGATATACAAATTAAATATAATAAAGACAATGTTTATGAAATTTCCTTGCTTTAATATATCACATACTTGCTTTAGATTAGTAATTATCTAATTTTGCAATATATTTACAGTATATAGCATAATAAATAAAATATTTTACCTGGTAAAGATTATATAGTAGATAAATATATCTTCATAATTAAGCCTTCATTCTTTCAATGAAATTAAATTAAACAAAAAATGTAATTGACTTGTATAAAAATGAACAGATTCGTTATGAATTCAGATATCGCATTTAAAACGAAACACCTAAAATACCTGTTTCTTTTAGGAAAGTGCCATGAAACGTCAATTTTCGTATTGAAGGGGGCATATTTTGAGATAGTCCCCCATCTCTTTAAATTATTGAAATAAAAATGTAAGTCAAATGATACATAATTTAAAAAATATATCAATGCTGATAGCGGCGCTGGTTTATTTTTACCCATTAGAAAATTCGCAATTGAAATATATAATAAAAACTGCTCTAGAAATATTCCATGTGCCTTTTAAATCCTTTCTAGTTTATTAACCGAAAATGATAGCAAATAGATTTCATATATTCATATATAAGGATAATATAACATAAAGATAATTAAAAAATATATTTGCAAAGCCAAAATATCGTAAAACAGTGTTGTTTTGCCATAAAAGTAATGTAGTGTGTTGTATTTCTGTATTGACAATTAATTTAGTCTTGTATTATTTGTAATCAATAATGTCTCAAATAATTCATTAAATATAGATGTATACACTTGAAGAAAGAAAGAAATATCTGAAAATATAATATCGCAGTAACTGCAATGCCAGAGAATCTTCTCTCACTTTAGATGAACGTTCTCCTGATGAAAACTAAGTCTAAGTATATAATTTAATTAAATTGGGAAATTCGAAAACAAAAAATATAGTCGTACATGTACAAAACTAATAAGGCTGCTAAAATAGAAGTATTTAGACTTCTAGAAGTTGATAGAACTCTTATAGAACAGAAAGGTATAAAAACATTAGATAACTGTCTCAAGTGTCCAGAAGTTTCGTTTATAGGACCCTGAAACTTTCCAGATTCCATCTCCGTGAAATTAGTCTTTTATATGAACCGACTGCAGATGACTGCAATCATTACTCAGAGTATTATGAAATCATGCCTAACCACATTAGAAAAAACTTTATTTTATAATAAATAAAAAATATTTTATAACCCTTTTGGTCATACAATATGTTAATTTATCTGACGAGAGTACATTTTCCTGGACATAAGATGTCCACAAGCACGACTGGAAGTACTAGTCTGGCAAAAACCATTATCTTCATAGAGAAGATTATATTTAAAGACCAAAAAAACATAATGTCTGGGCAGACGTGAGAAATTATATCATTTGCCCTCTTTTTATTCTCATATATACAGTTCTTGCAACTAAATGAAGCTCCTCCGATATGTACCAATAAGGGAATTTTTGGACTAGAGATTTTCTAAGCAGTGGATCGAATGAAGATGTCCAGTGGAGTGGCCTGCCCGATAACCTGAATCTATTCTGGTAATCTAGAAGAGCTAAAAGCACAAATTGTGCAGGAGTATCAACGAATAACACCAAAAATATTACCAGCAATTAAAACGATGATTATACTGCTATATTGAAGTCGGTGATAATAATTGAAATAGCTTAGATAGACCCTTTAAATAAATAAATAAATTATATGAATTAGTTATTTTGTTAAGTAACTATGTCCGATTACTAATTGACCTACGAGCAAAAACAAACAACTGTCTTTATTAGTGTCTCGAAAATTTTGAAATGATGTACCGCTCTCATTTAAATATTTTAAAGAGGTAGTTGTTTGTATGACAGTAATGGCATTTATGCTTAAAGATGTTCTCTTAAAAACAAAGGCGAACGTGTCACGATACTTTCCTATAAAAATTATAATAGTTATTTCGGGTATTTCAAATGCGCTCTGTATCCCATCTAAGATTCAATCTATAATTTTTCTCGTTTTATACAACAAATAATAGTTTTGTATAGTTCTTTAGTTAATTTATACTTTTCTTCAAAGCAATATCTAATTTGCATAAAATTTCTAATTTGTATAACATTAACCTCATAAGATTTATCGATCAACTCCGTAAATTGGATAAATAAAAATACTGTTGCTAATTTTACGTCATATTATAAATTAATGTTACGTGGGTTAGAGAACGCAATGAGGAGAGCTTAGAGGGAAATTGGAATATTTAGGGAGAAACTGAAACGTATTAAATACTAAACTAAAATTTTATTATGAGAGGATATATCGTCGCAACTTGTATGCCTAATGCGAATTTAATTCTGTGCGTATAATTGAAAATCTAATCTGGCAAGACTTATGTACCCACATTTTCAATTAAATCCACATGTCTTCACAATTGCTATCTATCTCTGACATGATAGCCACAGAACTGAAGTATTTTAATATTCATACCAGCGCCTCCGCCAAATATAGTAAAAATTCAAATAATTGTGTATGCGTTTTTTCTTATTTTAATGAAATAAATAGAAAAATTACTTAATATAATGGAAAATAATTTAATATTTTGTCCTCTAAAATGTCATCGTTTTAATATCCTAAGAATTGTTGTTTACATCCACTGTTTACATCCACTGTCAGTAAATCAAGCTGCAGTATCGAAATATGTTTTCATTAATTTAACTCACAAATTGTTTTTAAAAAATGGTTACTTATTATTTAAATGTTATTGTAACCTGTATATTTATAATATGTCTGTATAATTACTTTCATATCAATTTATTTTGTAGAAATTTCCTGAAAACACAATTAATTTCAAAAAGTTCTGGATCATATATGAACATAATGCACTCAGAGTAGGCAAGGCATGTACTAGTACAGTATATAATAATTTTTTAAAACGAACTGATTCTTAGTAATTTACTTGTTTCATAAATTTGTTAAGAGTTTTTTGTTTTGCACAGACATTTTGTTTTGAACATTTGTTCAAAATAATTTCAATTAGATTTAGTAAAACATAACAACGTATCATGTTCTATTATGTACCAACATATACTACATGAAGCCTCATCTAGATGTCGTTTATTTTTTAAGCAACTTTACAGTAATTTTTGGACTTTCACAACATATATTTTCTAGTAATTGTAAACTAACATTTGTCAATCAATTTTGTCATACTCCAAGTAATTATATTTGTCCACATGTTTCGCCGTTCATCGCTGATAGCATATTCGGTGAGGATGTAATTCGTCATGAGTTATAACTATGTCATCACCAAATATGACACCATTGACTAACAGCGAAATTTTTGGTGAATTATTGCCTTTTAGACTACAGCAGGATAACGCTTTCCTCTAACATCAAATAAAATAAATCGATTTTTATTTTTTAAATGTGTTAATAATAAAAGTTTTGCAAACAATTGACTGAATGTATGAACTGTTTTATGTATCTGATATTTTACTAAAATGTTTTGGTACATTATATATAAACACTAAACATTATTATCCAGTCTAATCTATAAATATTTTAGTATAAATTAATCTCGAATACTCGATAATATCGTATCTTGAGTTGTATTATCGTATCGCATTGAATGTTGAGATTTATTGAAATTCGAATATTCCTAAAATCCTCTAGAATCCTATATAATATACAATGCTATAGGTAATTATGGTTTGAGTTTACTTCATTTTCTTTAAAAATATGTCCTTTGCTTCATCATAATACCAAGTTATGTTATATATAAATATACAGGTTCTGAAATATAATATATAAAGGTACATAAATAATATGTTTAAGACATTATTTTTCTTCCGAAATATACTTTTGTTGTCAGTAAACTAGGTCAAAGAATAATGCAAACAATCCATTTATTTTTCAATACCCCTTGTTAAATGTAATGAACCTAATAAGCTAGAACATTTCCATTCCCTATCTTTAGACCTAAACTTTACCGAAAGTTCGTGAAAGTGAAGTATATTATGTTATTCTTTCATCTTCGGCTTCCTAAATAAATGAAAGCTATATTTTTCTCATCTAAAACTCCTTTGTCATAAAGAAATGAATTTTAAAAATATTGACGTCGTTAGAAACTATTCTACGTAGCTTTTGTACGTTGCTAACTGAAACAACTTGATAATATAGTAATAAATATGAAGCGAGTATGCCGTTTCTTTTTCCATTATTTATTTATCATTATAATCAAGCATTACAATAATAAAAATAATTGAAACTTTTAATTACCACCGTGAAGAAGGATTATATCGACATATAACAGAATTTTTCTTTTGGGCTTTTATTTTTACGGACGAGAGGTTTAGCTTAGTCATATCCTTTTACCTAACCCCCGAATATTCACACCCAGCGGACTAATGAGGGCATCGAACTCACTTACGGATTACCAAGTCTGCAACCTAGATGAGCTCTAAGTGGCTGGTATCGTGAAAGAATATCCATAGAACATGGAGACATTCTGTGAGGCAATTATGAGATAATTCACCTTCAGAAAATCTGGCCATACCTACAAAAATCCATTTAAATTCACATTCAAACCGAAGGTGAAGTATTTATTCGATAAGAGAAGAAACCGAAGTTGCTTTGACTAAAGAAGATGCGTTGAAAATTATCTAAAAGATAATGCTTACTATCTGATATATTCTATGAAGATGCATCGTCTAATTTTAAAATAAAATTCTTGCAAACAGTTTGAATGAAGTATGGAGTCGATTCAGGGTCACCCAAAAATTTGTAGGATATGCTGTAAAATAGGAACTTTTGAAATTGTACATTTTTGAACGGTTTTGGTGATTTTCTGGACCGCCGAATACGAATATTTTTCAGTATAATTAAATCATACTGCTCTATCATCGTTCCTTGAAAGAAGTAATTCTTCTCATCTTTGTTTATTTGACATTCAGTGAATTGAGTCATATAACATTTTTCCTTCCCAAATTATTGTGAGTGTATTCAGCTGGTGAAGATAATTGAAATGACGACCATATTGCATATCAGTGGCAATGACTGAATTCATAGTGACAATTAATTACAGATTCGTGGTGAGTGATGCCGAATACTCCCAAAGCCGTTGATAAAGTTGAAATAGTTAGAAAATATTAGTCTAAAATTAATTTCTTCGAAACCGAAGGCCTTACAGAAGCTATAATGTTATCAACACGACTGGAAAATATTATCTTGGTAAACCAGTGAGGTTGAAGATTTACGTTATTGTAAGTCAATGAAGATATTAAAAACCGCCGCCATGAAAATTTTGTATGAAAAATTGGATATGAATAAAGATTTACTATACTTACTGGCAAATTTTCATATAGCAAACAAGGGAAATTATTCAGACCGAAAGTCTCTGAAAAAACATTGCATAGGTAGCTGAAGAGGAAGCTTGCTTTCCAGAGAACCACAGGAAATTTGAAATGCCATCAGAGTAAAAGAACTTAACAGCTATAAAAAATTACGATACTCTATTAAACTAGAATTCGTAAGTTGCATTAAGTTTATAAAAGATGTGATTAACCAGTACGGATATAGATATCTGGTACTCTGCTCTAAACTGGTCTCTATTTCTGCTCTAAACTGGAAAAACCTTTTATGTGTCGTCACTTATCTTTGATAAATAACTCAAAGATGTGGCGGAGGAATATTTTGCAGGCCTAATATATTTTTTTCAATTGTGTAGTTTATTTTAGAAATGGCAAATTAAACATGTGAATGTAAATGAAACCCTTTTTAATTTAAGTAAATTTAAATAGAAATTACGTTGTTATCATGATTATGTAGATTAAGATTTTAATAATAATATTGATTCATGTATGGCTGTTTAGTATAAGTATAAATCGACCGAGTTATACATAAAAATTAACACGAAATGAAGTGTAGAACATCCGAATTATTGTAAATATGAAAATTACGTATACATATACAAATATCAAATATCATTAAATATGAGATAGTGATACATTATATCCTTTTATAAACAGAGAAATTAACACTAACTGCAGTTATTTATTAAAATCTACTACAATTTTAAAACTTCAAATTAACGTTAAAAAAATGTAATACTATAATTAACGGCAAAGAAAATATAATACAATTCGGTCGATTCTTTTTAGTCTGTGCTTCTTAGTAAGAAGTATAGTTGAACTGAAATATATATATATATATATATATATATATATATATATATATATATATATATATATATATATATATATATATATATATATATATATATAACAAAAAAATATATAATTTTTTGCTCTAAAAACGCTCTATCTTGATAAGCGAATATTAAGATAGCCTGTCGGCCAAAAGTTGTAGACAGATAAAGGAAAAGTTACTAAACAGAAAATCCCAAATGCTTGTATGCTATTTGCTTTTTTATACTCGAATAAATGATTCAAAATTTGAAAAAAATATTGTATAAATAATTCACGTTACATCTAGCCGCCGCAGTTTATATAATCTATCAATTTTGAACCGTTTGTACTTATCCGATAACGTTAAAAAGAGATGTAATGTTCAGGTAGGTGGATTAATCGTCATGGTGTTCAATGCAATATCCCCACACATGGATTTACATATTGCGCACGCAGTTTCTTGTAAAATTCCATTAGCACTTTACCTAAATACTTTGTCTGGTAATATATCATTTCATCGCTATTTGCCAAATAAAAAATTCTCTTATCTTGCCGATAAACGGAACAGTCTACCTGAGTCTAGCCATAAAAATAAGCCACGGTATGAGATAAGAGCCATTTGGAATTTTCTACTTAACAAATAGAGATGAAATAAACTTGATGAATAAAGAGATGAAAAAATAAAACAATAGTAAAACAAAAGAACCTTTACTATTAAGATTTACAGATCAAATCTTTACTATTTTTACATACTTAATTGTAATTCCTAACTGATTTATAATGTGAACTATTATACTGTAAATATATAGATGATTATTAATTTTTTCGGAATTACATTTCGTTGAAAGATGCTACAAATGTTAATAAGATTATCGTAAAAATAAGTGTATGAATGTTAATGAAATCCTCCATGAAACCGATATAGAAAAAAAGTTCTTATTCCATATCTTAAAATAAGTGCTATTTCTTCATGGTTAAGTAGAGTGAATGAAAAAATAATTGTACACATAACTAAATTTACAGTTTCATGAGATTCATTCCTGTTAACAAATAGAATAAATATATTTTACTATCAGAATCATAACAGTAGAGAACAATGTTGGATAAAGAAATCTGCATTTGTTTAAAGTCGACACCAGTGTTATCTGCTTAAATAGGGATATTTATTAGAGGTGTTATGTTCTAGAGAACATGGAAAACGCCCTGAGGCACAGACGGAGTTACGAGCAGCGCCATAAAGCTAAGGAGGCCATCATGAGTAACACAGTGAAGGCGACCGCAAACAGCAACAAAACGGGGTTGTTCGCCACCGAGAACTGCACTGTGGTGGTGGCTCAAATCGGCGGAACCGCCATACTGCCTTGTGTAGTCCGCAAGTTCAATAATGGAGTTGTAAGTCTTGATTAAATTTATTAGATTAGTCAGTTAAAGTGCCTTAACTCCCGAGCGAAGATTTACTTACTGTTCACTATAATTAAATCGATCAATAATTAATCTCGCTGAAGTGCTTTCACGCAAAACTTTTAATTTCAAAGTGTGTTTTCTTTACACCTGTTAAATAGTTTATTATACCGCGCCAGGAACATTTATGTAGTATCTATATTACTACGAAAGTTTAATGACAAAACCTTTTTTATAGGATAAGGTTGGGTTTAAAAGCTTCTACATTTTGCCTAAATAACGAATAAAAATTACACTTCTCAACATACTATTTTTCATTCTCAATTGTTTCAAAATAAAAGAGTCATTCTGCATCTATACGTTTAACAGTCAAAATTGAATACGAAGGATGGCTACCATGTACTATCATTCCCAGAAGTGGGGAAGCTAGATTTTAATATACAGGGTGATCCTTAATATGGTTGAAAGTGTCAAAGACAGGTTATTTGGAAAAATAAAATAAAAAATGTTTTTATAAATATAGGACCAGCAACGCTTCGCTTCCGAGATACATGATGTTAATTTTGTTTTACTTACATTTAGTAATTATTATTTAAAAGTACTTTACCCGATTCATTCAAAATTGGGCCTTCTGGCTACTAGGGGCCTACTGAGTCTACTGGGCCAGATACCTTTATTTTAATTTCATTTGTTAAAAGTAGTACGTTTTTCTAAATGAAAATAGGAATTTTATTACAATTATATTGTTTTCCACCGAATATTCAGTTATTAAACTCATATAACATTTATGTCCATTACACAATATTTTTTATTATCATTTTTCTGACACATATAATTTTGTTATCTATTTTATAAAAAAGAATTAACACCAACTGCAGAACTGAGATTCCTCCATCCAATCATTTATAGACATATAATAAACTATATCTGTATAATTATGCAGTGTGCTACAGCAGAACGACAGAAAGTGGAAGAGCGATTCCGCAGAAGTGATTGTGAGAGCTTTACTGGGCTCTTCAATAACTTCGGACTTCGATCTTGGGACTTCTTTATGAACCATTCTTAAGAGCACTATCCTCAGCTTTGAATATGAGTGCCAGATTGTCAACTTTTTTTTCACTAGCAATCTTTCCGAAATTTTTATAGAAAGTACAAACAGCATTTGCGATTTGCATTGATTCCGTCTCGATTATTTAATATGTTCAGAATTTTTAAAGGCTAATTATTTATGGCGTTCCAGGAAGGTATAATTATAGTATAATCTAGGAAAACCATCCTTAAATAACATGGACATACTTTTTTAAGTAAACTATATAAGTTTAGTTAAAATATATGCACAACAATACTCCTATTCAAAAAAGGCGATAAAAAAGTATAACTTCTTTATCCGGCTAACTTCCGGCTAACTTCTCTCCACCTCGTTAAAACTAACCACAAAAATTCTTACAAGCAAAATTAATGAACACACTTCCTTAGTAGACGAACAGCAGGGATTCCGGTCGAGAAGGTGATGCACGGATTCAGTATTTGTTATAAGACAAATAATTGGAAAGTCAATTGAATATAACCGTATAGTTTTCATGTATTTCTTCGACCTAGAGAGAGCGTTTGATCTTATACAGTTTACATCTTCAAACACACCTATTTTACGACAGACAAATACTTCAAAACATCATCAAAACTATTGAAAATATATATCAGGCCAATACGATTCAAGCTAAGATAAACGGTGAATTGACCGAAAAAACAGGAGTAGACAATGGTATTCGACAAGGTGACTCTCTTATCCCCCTACTATTTAACATTATTAGGCATGAGCTGATAAAGCAAGTGCGTAAATTAGAAGGGTGCAAAATGGGGAATAGGAAAATCAAAATACTGCGCTACGCACCAATTTAACACAACAGAGAAAAAGTTTAAAATGAATATATCAGCGACAAAAACTTAAGCCATGACTACATCTAGAGCACCACTCAGACTAGAAATAGCAACTAGAAATAGATAATAAAATTATACAACAGGAAATGAAGTTCAAGTATCTCGAATAGAAATATCCGGGTACGAGGATGTTGAAACGGAGGTGAGGGGACAAGCCATGAAAGCAGCAAGAACAGCCGCATGTCCTAACGGTACCATATGGAATCATAAACATATACGAATTAAAGTTAAATCCAGAATATATAAAGCAGCAATCAGACCCATATTAGCATACACTGCAGAAACCAGATCAGAAACGTCGAAAACAATATAAATTCTGGAAACAACAGAGATGAAACTGGTGAACAAAATAGCTGGCAAGACACTTATGGATCGAAAAAGGAGCGGGGATATCAGAAGAATGTGTAAAGTCGATAACATCAATGACTGGGTATTACAAAGGAGAAGGTAATGGAACGAACACATCAACCGCATGACCGACGACAGAATAGTAAAGATTTCGATTGACAAATCACTAATAGGACGTAGGAACATCAAAAGACCCCGTAAACGATGGAGTGACAACCTCGCAATAGACTGAAACCAGACAAAGAGACGAAGAAAAACAAGCAAATTGCTTATACATAAGAAAGAAGAAGAAAAAGAAGACTAATAAGTCGCCCTTATTGCATAAGTATTTTATTTATGCTTAAAGTTTCAAGCAAATTACTATATCTTATTCAGTACTAAGAAGGACAGCACTCGAACACGAAAATTAAGAGATTTTAAGCAGAATCTTAGAGTGTACGTCACAATTCTAAAATATTCATAATGACGCAAAGTGTCCTTACTTGTCACGTTTTGTGACGACTACGACGAATCTGCTGACGACTTTTAATAACTTTCCAACAGAAATGAATGCGTCAGTTTTAATAAGTTTTTATATATCTCCAGAATGCACTTCATTAATAATATAGCAGATATATTCTAATTCTCGTAAATAAATTTGGTTCTATTCAATACAAGTTTTCATTTAATATTTGTTGTTAGATCACTAGTGCAAAACAAATTCCCATGTGAACATATCTTTAAGCATCACCTCAACCAGAAAGTTTATCCCTTATAGATAATTCTATTAACTATGTAAGTTAACGAAGTTGCGTTTATTGAAAGGAGTTGAGTAGATCAAAGCAGTTTCTGCATTTGATGATTACTGTGATTCGTAGTATAAATTAGTTATCCTGGAATACAGACTCTTGTACAGATATATACTTAAATGAATTTTGTGTTAATATCAGGAAACCTGAGAGATGCAATTTATTTTTAGAATAATTTACAGCAACTGAGGATTTATAACATATAATATTTATATCTAGGCCAATGAATGGTAAAATATGAAAAAACACGTACACTTTAATGTAATTATACCTTGTTTCTTATAATATACTGAATTTTATTCGAATTGTGTTGTATATTACTTGAATCGAGAATTCGTTTCCCACATATGTAAGTTCTAATTCTATGACGTACTCAAAGAAACAAGTACTTAAATCGGTAGTACATTGTGTAGAAAAGAAGTATGAGAAACTTGACGAAATGTGTACAAAGGTAAATTAAAATTGGCAAAGAGTTATTTTGTGGTAATTTTAAAACAGAAGCATATATGCATAAAATATATTCTAATTGAAATAGCAACAGTGAAAATATTCAAAGTAGGTTCTAGTGTATAATGATTATATATCACTAATATAAATGGCTTAAAGCTAGAAGTTAAGAAGATGGTAACATACTATATTTAGCAATTGAAGGTATATATACTATTTTCCGAATCATATGTAAGCAAAAATATCACCAATGAACGCAACTTTGTGTTGATTTTTGAGCTACTGTCAAGCAGATATTTAAATCTCATCACGATATCTACTCAAAATATATATAGGAAACTGGTAACGAAAATTAGAATTGTTTTGCCAGTCGTCATTGATTCAACTTAACAAGAGAAAACGAGAAGAATAAGTGCTCGATTACACACCTATCACGTGCGGATGGTTCAAATTTTACTCCCACCAGTGGCGGCTCGTGGTATCCATATCAGGGTGGGCGATAGCGGCGTATGAGCTTCATCAACTCTTAAAAATAGCGCCGCAGGCGAAAATTTTTTAAATTTTCAAACAAAAATATAGACTTTCACAAGAATTCTTTGAACTTAATACCTCTTTGTTATTCGTGAATAATAATAGTTATTGTGGGTATAAATAAATTGGAATAAACGAAATATATTTATTGAGTATTATACCTATATTATGTAAATTGGGTTGGCAATAATACATTATTTTAGGGCGCTTTAGGGTATAGGCCTCCTCCTCCCCTCACAGCCTTCCTTAACCATCGCCATTATTGACTGACAATTACAAAGTGGATACCTACTACTTTTTATAATTTAAATTAATGCGCCTATCTTTAATTAATGAAAATTTGTTAATTATATTTTCTGTGAAGTCATCAGATTTCTGAAGTGTGCTAAATAATTCCTCTTCAATTGAAATAAGTGCAAGCGACGATAAACGTTCATTCTTCATAGAGTTCCGACTATACGTTTTAAACAAGAAAAATGTCTTTCAACCGATGTACTTGTTGCTGGAATTGTAGCAATTAAAACAATAAGTTTAAAAACCTCTGGAAATATTTCTCGAAATTCATATTCCACAAAATATTTCAACATTCACTCGATATTTAATGTTTCAAATTGATCATCACAATATTATATAACCCAATATCCCCAGTAATGTTACGGCTTATTCAATGCGAAGGCGTCTTCGGATCTGCCGAAGAACGCCGATCTACTTCAGGCGCCGATTGCATTCGCCTTCAAGTGATTTATTTAAAGAATATAATTGGCTGCAGACGTCTGGGCTGCGATTATTTTGCCATTACAACAACGCTGTTTGTCGTCTTACCGACATCTGGTTGACGTGTAGCTATCGAATTTCAGGCGGTGGGATGGAGAACCGAGCCTGGTCTGGTTGTTCTGTTTAGGAATAAAATGATTTAATTCGGTGTAGCGCTGCGCCGTGCGGACTGCGGTGGTATATATAAAGGGTGTTTACGGCACCAGCGCCGCCGACGGCGATAGATAATTTAATTAGTATAAAGTAGTTATTATTAATTATATTAAATATTTCTGTATTATCAGGGACGTTAACAGTTCATTGTAATTGCGCTGTTATGAGAAATGACATAAAATTTTAAAGGTAGGCGGCGCCTACCTTGCCTACCCCGACGAGTCGCCACTGACTCCCATCGAATTTACCACAACCGTAATTTTACGATAATGGGTGCAGACAATGATGTGAATAAGATCCAATTTTTTAGAGTTATGCTGTGGATAGTTGATACGGAATTTACCAGGGAAGAGTTGGAGAGAATTTTTTTCAGTTATACAAAAGCGAACCTAAGAATTTACCTAACTAACTAACGCAATTTGTATTCGCAATTGCGATTTTTGGCTGATACAAAATTTCTTCCTCTGAAGTAAAATACTTCTCTGCAGAAATCATTAGCTAAATGACAATTTATTTCCATGTTTGACTATTATGGATTGTTTTGTTTTCCTTTCTTAACAGACAGGGTTTCCTTCAACATTCCTGTAGCTAATTTGTTACAATTGGAATAAAATTATTTTCCAGCTATAAATGGTGCAAAATGCTTTTGATGGTATGAGGAGATGCGTAAATATATGCATTAAACAAAAGGGAATTTTTTTTCAACAGATGTTACTTACAAACTACTAAAGTGAAGAGATATCTCTCCACCATCTGCAAGAGCCTTATGCAATAAGGACTAAACAAATTAGGCCAAAACAGCTATTCTCCTGCCTACATGCCACCGACTAGCTCTGAATTATATGGTGAAATTTGCCGTGTTTTGTTTAACTGACGAGACCCAAGATAAGGTCGAAATTGATCTGCAGTTAGTGGTATCCTAAGATAAAGGTCGCTTTGCATCTTCCTTGTAGTTTTCGAGCAATTTAAATCACTGTATATTAGTGGTTTTTTGTTAAACAAAATACAGCAAATTTCGTCATATAATTCAGCGCTCGTCGATGGCATTTAGCCAGAAGAATAACTGTTTTGACCTAATCTGTTTAGTCCTTATTTTATATAAGGCGTTCGCAGATGGTGGGGGCATATATCTCCACTTCAGTAGTCTGTAAAAATTACCACCTGCCATGTAAAATTGCGTTGTATTGAAGATGATACTTTGGATACTTAATTTGACAAATTTTCACAGAATTATTATAACAAGCCGATATAGACTAATAGATGTTCTCCATTTTACAACCGTCTTTGACCAAGATAATTTTTAATATCCAAATAGAAATTTTCAGTCTATATTGGTATATTAAAGTTACCATATAATTTATTTTTCTAAGCATTTAACATTTTCTAATATTTTCACATACTACATAGGATAAGAGACCCAATAGTTGGCATCAACCCAGTTATTAGCATTTCCATTAATATTGGTGATATATAAGGTTTGTTCATATTATATACTTTTAGTTGACAAAAAGTCGTAAAGATGGTACTCTGTACTAACTAGGTAATACAGATTTATATGTGTCATGGCGCATAGCATCTCAAGGTATCATTTCATAGAGAGTCGTGTTAATGCAAGTGACAAATTTAACTGCTTTTGTTAGGAATGTGAAAATCCTAGAGGTATGTAGACAACCTTTATTAATATTATTCTGTCTTGATTCTTTATACACACAAAATTAAGGCATACAGGTGTCATTTTCAATCAATATTTAGCAGAATATATGGCAAGATAGGTTAATTTTACGGATGCCGACTACTGGGTATGAAATAATTTGAGGGAGCAGTTATTGGCGTCTGGCCAATAACTGGATTACTTCATATTATGTCTGTAGCAGTTATTGACAGTATATAAATTCAACATATTTTTTTTAATTTAACGGCGACCTATTAGCAACATGTTAAATTATTATATGTACCCTATACCACAATTCCGATTATTCAGATTATATCTATAATTAAATCAGTATATTATTTTTATTTCATTGCAGAATAAAATAATAAAAAATGCCGAAGGTTAAGAAAAATTCTAAATACAGCAAATTATACACCGAAGAGGCACTTCAAAATGCCATTGAAGCTGTAAACAATGGAATGCCTAAATCTAGAGCTGCAGAGGTACGGCATACTACGGCAGACCCTTCAGTACCGAATGGGGGACAAATTTATAAAACCCACCCATGGACCTGTTCCGATTTTGACAAAAAATTAAGAAGATTTATTAGAAAAATGGGTTTTGGAGAGTCACAGAAAAGAATTTCCACGGAGGCGAAATGATATTCAGTCAGCAGTCAAATATTTTCTAGACAAAAATCCTCGGCAAAACCCTTTCAAAGAAAATACTCCAGGCCAACACTGGTATGAATCATTTTTAAAAAAACATCCTCTACTTGTACACAGGACTCCTGAAGGTGTTACACCATCGAGTGCTAATGTATCTGAAAAGGACATAAGGTGCTGGTTTCAGAAAGTAGAAAGTTATCTTGAGGAAAAAAACTTTGCAAGTATCCTTCAAGATGGATCAAGGGTTTTTAATGGGGATGAAATCTGTTTCTTGCTATGCCCTAAGGAAGAGAAAGTTTTGCTAGTGTTCCAGACGACTGGGGTATTGGTACGACCGATAATGGATGGATGAAATCGGAGGTGTTCTATGAATATATTTCAAATATATCTCATAAACATCTCCAGAAAAATAATATCCAAAGATCTGTAATCTTATTTGTTGATGGTCACAAAACCCATTTAACATATGAACTAAGTACTTTATGTACTAAATTAGACATAATTCTTATTGCGTTATATCCGAACGCAACAAGAATTCTACAATCCGCCGATGTTGCTTGCTTCAAACACGATGGAAGCAGGCAGTATTGGAGTGGAGAAGGCATAATCCACTAGTTCAATTGAATAAACAACATTTTGCCCCTATACTAGAAAGAGCCATTAAAAGTTTAAAACAATCTACCATAAGAAATGGCTTTAGGGTTTGTGGTCTATTTCCTTGGGACCCTAATGCCATTGATTTCAGCAAGTGTTTGGGAAAAAACAAAAAAGATGAAGGCCAACGTGATAACTTAAATAACAACGATTACAGTTTAGAATATCAAGATTTTTATAACATTGTTGGACTAGCCAAACTTCAAGACTATGATCAAGATCAAGAATCAGATGAAAATTTTCAAATACTTTTTAAAATTTATAAAAAGCTTAAACCATTAGACAACACTAATATCATAGTAGACGATCACAATGAATCCATCATCCAAGTAGAATATACGAGTACAGTCAATGATCAAAGTCAATTTACAGAACAAGACTTTGACGATATGCCTATAATGATCGACGTTTTTGGAGAAGAAGAACACCCTGAAATAGAAGACGTCCCCAATTTACGCTAGTCGACCGTGAATAACATTCTTGAATCCAACGTAAACGTGTTGTTCATCACCAATGTTGAGGTAGATATCACCAAAATTCTTGTATACACTGTGAATAAGCAGCTAATCCCTAGTACTGAAAATGCACACGTTGTAACCGAAACTCGCGAACCTATCGAGAATAATCGACCCATTTCTGATCAAGATAGATTAAACCAGTTAATTCAGGAGACTTCTAGAACATCATCTAAATTAAAGGACTGTCTAACGTGGCCCAAAACTCCTGAATGAAAAAATAAGAGACCGGCAGAAAGACTACCTTTCGTAATAACTTCCACTGGTTGGAAAAATATATATGAAGATAAACAGAAAGAAAAAGAAGAAAAAGAAAAGGAGAAAGAAGAAAGGGCGCGTCAGGGAGAGGAAAAAAAAAATAGCTAATAAAAAGCCAAAGCACGTGAAAAACTTAAGTGCCATTGAAAACATAGGAAAACATAATATGAACAAGAAAATAAAGGAAGTAAAAAGCTTAGGTTCACTTAAAAATAACGAGAACAGAAATATTGAGAATAAAACTCCCAAGGACAATACCAGAACAAAAAGAAAGCCAAATCCTATTAGAAACTTGAGTTTCACGGAAAATAATAAAACTACATCCACAGATAGTAGTGAACCATCAACGCCTAAATCCGAGTTTCCTACTAATAATGTGATATGCAACAAAGGACTCTGTTTTATATGCACAAAAAATTTTTCTCTGATTAATTATGGTGTAAAATGCTAAACGTGTTCAAGGGCATATCATGCTAAATGTCTAAGAAACCAGGGTACATACCAAGAATTTTATAAATATAAAGTAGGATTATTTAGTATTAAAATTTAGTATTGTTTTGTTCATTAGTCTAAAAGAGTTTATTGCAATAGTGTAAGTTATTTTCTGCAATATTGATGTAATCTTAGTTTTATTTTACCTGAACTTTACCAAATGTATACCTAATAAAAGTAAAAATAAATTTTTCTTGCGTTAATTTGTACCTATTAGAATTGTTGTAGTCCACTAAAGAAAAACCTATTTAATTAGTATAGACTGCCAATAAGTAAGTTTAAGCCCATGCCAATATCTAGGACTGGATGCCAATAACTAGGTAATTTGTGGTGCCAATAACTAGAGATTACTGCCAATAACTGGTAAATGCTATATCAGAGACAAAAACATTATTTTTAAATTATATGACTAACTTTTTTACATATTATAGTTAATTCTGTAGAAAAATGATCATGAATGTCATAACCGAAGCGATTTCCAAATTACTAAATTTTCAATTGTGTAAAAGCGCAAACTATAGATGCAAGCTGCTGAAGATGCCAATAACTGGGTATTTTACCCTACATAGTTCACAAATACCATAAAAACTAACTCACTATTGTGAGTTGGTTTTTACGGTATTTGTGAACATGTTGCTGTTTCTAATAAGATACAACATGGCACATCTAATAAGATACAACATGTCTCTGAACTTCTGAAAAAGAACAATAACGCCATGTGTAAAAAAAAAGTCAGAAAGCCAATACTTATCACTGACCCCATTCAGTTTGAAGTGCATTTCGCCAATATGCAATGTTTTGTATTATAATCTATTTTGTGGTTACGATTCTTATGTACATGTCTTTCTATTGCTAATGTACCTGTGTTATTACTACATCTTTTCTTTCGCTGTGTTTCATCGACAGCACTTTCTGTAACATCCGTCAAATTAATTCCACTGTGTAGTCTATACAGTTATAAATGGGCTAACGAACCGCTTACGCTTCCGCTGTTGTTCACAAAGCTTTGAAAAACGGTCACACAATTCGATAAAAATATATTTTCATTCATATATTTTCATCATTAAAGAATCCCCTCGAATATAAACAGTAGAGAGTAGAAGATGAAATCGCTAATGCTGCCTGAATTATAAAATATGAATTAAGTTTGTGGACCATTATAGCCGACACAAATTATACTTTCAAATTAATACAAATTTTCGCTTTACATCGGTCTTTTTGTGTTTGCCTTTCACCGCCCAAGTTTATTTAGGATCTCAATTAGGCATTCCTGCAGCACTACTTACGAATAACCCGTTTGTCGTGCGCCGCTACATGCATGTGAGTTTGTAACCCTTAAATATAGTTGTGAAAGTTTGTAAACAAAAGTCTGTTTAGTTAGTGGCGTCACAGTTTATAGAGAGACCTTAGACGGTATTATTTTAAACACCCCTCTAATAGCATTAAAGAGACCCTTCTATTGCAAAATCTTTTGGTGTATAGTGGAATGAATTAGATATTTGGGAAAATAAAGAAAATTAAAAATGTTTGAACATATCGAGTTTTATATGGATTTTCTAAGATAATGAGTTTGTCTCTTACTTCGTGCAGGTCATGTACATTGTTCCATAGACATAAAAATCCGATCCGAATACGTACGATAAGAATCGTACTTTGTATATAGGGAATAAACAGGGAAAGTATTCTTCTAGCTTTCTAAATAAGGCACTAAAGAAAAGTCTCATATATACCTATTTAAATAAAATGAGTAGAAAGAATTCTCTTAAGCGAATATCTTGGGGAGTATGAAAATGGGAGGTGTCTATTTATGGTAAAAATACACATATATATATATATATATATATATATATATATATATATATATATATATATATATATATATATATATATATATATATATATATATATATATATATATATATATATATATATATATATATAACGGATGTCCAGAAAGGGTAGGGGGTATTTGTAGATTCAATAAAAACTAGAAGTCAGAAAAAATAAATTTTTTTGTTAATTTTTAGACAAGGTTTTGGAAAATTAAGTACTAAAGATTATGTTCTCCAAATGTTGACCCTTACGCTGCTGGCACTCCTCTAACCGTAAACGGAAATTAGCCACAACGCGTCTACACATCTCTCTGGAAACGGCGGCCATTTCGGTGCGAATGTTGTGCTTTAATTGCACTAAAGTTCGTGGTTTGTTTACATACACATTCTCTTTAAGGTATCCCCATAAGAAATAATCAAGAGGTGTAAGATCAGAAAATGGATTCGAATGTTTGAGAATACCGGTTCGACTGTAAAAATTCGCAACCCAGGTCGCCCGTGCTCTGTTCGAAACCCACATGCGATTGAAGAAGTGAGAGTTTGCGAATTGATTGAGAAGTATTTTCACGCACTGAAACTCTCATTTAATTCAATTATACCTAGAAGCGCGATCCTCGAACCCTTTCTCGTGTTTCTGTACGATCAGATAAGGTTTCAAAAAATAAAACCCGCTAGAGATAGGTTTCGACATCTGTCCCGGATCGGAACCGAACGACATATAGCTGTTTCGAATTTATTATGATTTATTATGATCAGTGCCGTACACGGTACACCGATCCAGGACAAATTCTGAATGAACTCTATGGGGTATATATCTTTATCGACACGATCTCTGTCAGTAACATATAAGTCGGAAATCGAGAAGGGAACCACCAAGCCGCCAAGCGGTTATCAAAGTAGTTTCCGAATAGCAAAGCTATTGCATAATCGCTCTAGGAAACAACTACTCCTCGGGCTAAAGCCCCTCCAGGCATTGAATTGTACCTAAAAGCGATCCTCGACCCCCTTCTCGTGTTTCTGCATGATCAGATAAGGTTTCAAAAAATAAAACCCGCCACAGGTAGGATTCGACATCTGCCCCGGATCGGAACCGAATGACATACAGCTGTTTCGAACTTATTAGTTCTCATCAGTGCCGTACACGGTACGCCGATCCAGGACAAATGCCGAATATAATCTCTGTCAGTAACATATAAATCAGAAATCGAGAAAGGAACCACCAAACCGCCAAGCGGTTATCAAAGTTGTGCCCGAATAGCAAAGCTATTACATAATCGCTCTAGGAAAGAATTTGTTATATATCTTTTTAATCTTTAAAAGTCAATTTTTCTGTTGCGCTAGTGAAGTATTGGTGTATATTATACGTATGTGTCACGGATTGGACCGCAGCCGTGACGGTCGTGGTTCAATGAGCCGCGACCGTGACGGTCAGGACTCATTGAGCCACAGCAATAAATTAGGTATAAATAGAATACAGTGTTAGGATAAGATTAGTTTTAATTATTTCCAGATGATGCTAACTTTGTTCACGAAACACGTGTCGAGTATATTGTTTTGGTGTTTCGTGGAAAATTAAATTAGCTTTATCTTCACACCAATGGTTCCAAAATACTCCAATAATAAATATATTATATCAAGTATACCTTTTAAATGTACAAAATATATTTCGTTTAAAAATTAACAATCTGTCTAGTTTTAAAACTAATTCTAAGCAATAAACGTTTACTCCCCTTTGATTTAAAACTTCGATAATTTTTCAATAACAACATACTTGTAAAATCCAACAAAAATAGTATCTGCAATTTCCTTCAATTTACCAGAAATATTACCGAGATGGGATGTTCGATATATAATTTCTAACTGACACTCAATTTCATATAGACTTTTCTTACGAAAAGAGGTATATTCGATTTCGTACGAGTACACTGAAAATATACTGTTACTACAGCCACTCTAGCAAAAGATCAGTCTTGATCATGACGATTTATAAACGTTGATATTATTTGATTCTCGAACTTATTTGATTCTCGAACAGGAGTACTTTCTTGTAATTCGTTAAATTATCAATTTAAATTTTACTGCTCACCAGCAATATTTTCTCCTACATATAGCATTGTTAACGTTGTTAAATAAGTTGAAGTCTTTTTCAGTACGTTTGTGTAACATTTCATAACTAATAAGCCGTCTAACTACAAATACAGTTATACAGCTGATACATAAGAACATAAAAATAAACTGAAATTCTCTACACTAAGAGAACAACTTATTCCTGATAAGAATTTATGTATTATATTGTAAAAATATCCTAAAATATGTAAGTGACATTTCGCCATTTATACAAAAATAACTACGAACTAATTTGAATTATTCTGCACAACACCGATACACCATCAGGTTGCAATTAACATGAAATTTAAGAAATATTGAAACGTTGCCTACCCCCCCCTTCTCGTGAAATTTTATACTTTTAAAATAAAAATCCCAGCTATAAAAATTCCTAGTCATTACGGTGTCAGTGAAACCCATCCCCCCACTCTCTTAATTTATTTTTATCACGCCAAAACTAGAAACGTTCCCTCGCGAGAACGTTCCACCCGCAGAGGTTCATATGGATATCACCCCTGCAGAATGTGACACCAACTAGCCCCTGCTACCCCTGATTGACCCTACCCCACTACCTCAGAGAGTGGACGTACAAAGTTCGAAGATTTGGCGTGATCGTTTAATATTGTCCAGTTGTAGGAACCTTTACTACGTTGTATTTTTAATTCTTAATCCCCAGATTCTTTATATAAAGTTTGGTATTACTTGTTTTAATTTTCTTAGCTATAATATGCCGTGGTTAATTTAATTTAGGGTTTTATTTCATTTAATTTCGGATTTTACTTATTTGAATTTAATTCTGATTTACTTTATTTGATTTCATACTAGCAGGAGGCAATGAGAAGGAAACTCAGAATCCACTTGAATTTAGATTTATTGTCCAAACTTGGATAGGTAGAAATAATGTTCTTGACAAACAACAGAACTCTGTTATTTGTAACGGAAACTTCCGTTTAATTTAAACAATGGTTCGTACGCAGAACTCTGCAGTACACCAAGAGAAACTCCTCTTTCCAATCACTCTGTGAATTTCCCCACTGGGGATACATTAAAAAACCTAAGCCCAACCACGAACTCGCAGTTAGCAAATGGCTTGTTGCCATAGGTTGTGTAGAAAATCATCTCAGTAAATATATAATTTAACCAATGGCTGGCATACGCAGAACTCTGCAATATACCGAGAGGAACTTCTCTCGCCAAACACCCTGTATAAGTGATACACGGTCTCAGTAATGGCTTTGTGTCACGTACAGGGGGTACGTGACACAAAGAGTACGCTTGGATATACCCTTAGAGACAACTAACCATGCGAAGTTTTAACCTTCTGTGGTGACAAAGTACGCACCCTAGAGCGCTAAGCACTAATTATCATTATCATTTTAAACAACAAGAAAACATCGCCAATGATATGAAAAAACCGAACGGCATTCACCTGTAGTAACTGCTAATATAATTTTAAGAATTGTGGTTGACCCCAGATATGTCAATGCCCCCGTATGGAGACGCTGACAGATGTTATACAAAATGCAATAAATTAAAAACAGAGGGTTGTTAATCCATCAAGAACTTTCCATATCGTTATTTACATTCGCGTAAATTAGGTCAATACAGGGACGTAGGCCCCACATAAAATATAACAGCAAAATAAATATAAATGAAAATCTAACAGTAAAATAAAACATAAAACAGTAAATGAATAATAAGCGAAAACAAGTGAACATAATTTATCTAAATAATAAGAATTAATAATTGAATATCAATTAAATAACAAATTGACTATAAATAATTAAAAATGAATGGAAAATAAAGAGAGGCAGTGGCTAGGCTGCACTAAAATTAAAACTGTAAATTATTATTATCAAAGAAGTTACCTAAAAATATTTAATTATATTTAAGTACCACAGTAAAATAAAGGCGCAGATATAAAGTCGTTAAGTCAATAACTTCTCCTATTACCGATAATGTGTATTCGAGATAAACGGAAATACGAGTGATTAAATAAGACTCACCTAACAGGACACCGGTAGGTGCGGCGTTGGAGAGTTCTCCCCCAGGTTCGCCACCCCTACCCTCTGTAACGTCCATGATGGAGGAACCCGGACTACGCGGCGGAGCCTGGATTGGCGCCCGGAGCCTACGACAACCCGGTCTCGAAACTTCCTGGTGATGCGGGTGATGGAACCCTCTGGATGTGACATCAATTGAATTTTCTATTCTTTTGGTATTCTGTTTTTCGGTCTTCTGGTTTTCTGATCTTCGGATCTTCTGGTCTTCGAGCCTTTAAGTCTTCTGGTCTTCAAGTCTTTCTGGCTTGCTCTTCCCGGACCCACTCTGAACTTCTTTGTTGTAGATTAATTTCAAAACTGTCCTTTAATAATGGCGGAATTCGTATTTAAACAAAATCGCAGTTCCTTGCGAGAGAGATAAGAGACTCCCGAAACCCCCGGTATGACCAAAATAGCTGGCACACGGCGAAACAGCGTTCGCGAATCTTGCTAATTTGACGGCATATTTAATGTTTATCAATATTTGATTTAGTTTCCTGAACTTTATTTCATGACCTAAAAATGGGCCGCAAATGCCGATCGAAAAAAAACGCTAAACTTGCTTTTTTATATGACACATATTTTGTCATCGCTGGTAGAACCTCTTTGTGCTATTGTGCCAAGACAGCAATATGATGATCTTGGAATTTTGTTTGGATATTCTAAACCTCTCTGAATATTATTTTAAAATGAACTTAGTTACTCTAACTGTTTATTAAATGAAACAAATAATTTAGGTCATCTTTTAGAAGCCTAATAATCTCAATGCTGTTACGAAAAATTGAAATATACCACATGATCTGATAGCCCGGGTACGGGACGTTTCAATATATATATATATATATATATATATATATATATATATATATATATATATATATATATATATATATATATATATATATATATATATATATATAATTGGTCGAAGATAAAAGATAATGTATTTGGTATAACATTAATTATAAGAAACACATAGTAAACCAGAAATTTCTGAGTAATACGTTCTGAGTAGCGAAGAAATAACATATTTAAATATACTCGAGTAGAACAAAATAATATCCTCAAATAATAAAACGATAATGACGACGCCACCATTTATTTAAAATTTGCTAATTTCAGTAATTTAAATTATTTTATGCAAATAATCATTAACAAATAAAGTACAAACTTTCAAAAATAAAGCAATAAGTTGTAATCGACGTGAAAATTAAGGAATATATGCAGATAAATTGTTTGACATTGAAGCATAAAGTTTTAGTATAATAACAACCAGTGATTATAGGAAACAAGTAGTAAACTAAAAGTTAGTTTAAATTATGTTCTAACTAATGAAGAAGTGATGTTTTTAAACATACTCGAGAGGAACAAAATGTCCTAAAATAATAAAATGATAGCGGCACCTTCGTCATGTCTTTAAAAATACATAATTTCATTAATTTAAATTATCTTATTAAAATAATCATAAACAATAAAAGTAGAAATACTCACAAATATAGCATAAATTGTACATTGCGTTCTCAGTAATGAAGAATTACTATATGTAAATATACTCGATCAGAACAAAACATCCTCAAATAATAAAATGATAACGGCGCCTTCGCCATATCTTTAAATAGTTAATTGTTAATTTAAATTTTCCTTTCCAAAGAATTATAAACAAATAACGTAGAAACACCCTTCAACATAAAGTTATAATCGACGTGAATATTAAGAAATGTATGTAAATAACTGTTTCGAAGTTAAAGGATAAGCAGTAATGACAGCAAACAAATAGAAAACCAACAGTTAGTCTAAATTATGTTCTAAGTAATGAAGAAATAATATGTTCAAATATACTTAGGTAGAACAAAATATTCTCAAATAATGATCCGCCTTTTCTATTTCTTGATGAGTGGCTCTTCCTCTATTTTTTTTAATTGCTAATTGGATAAATTTAAATTATTCTGTGCAACGAATCAGTATAAACCCTCACTAATGGTAAACCTAAAGTTAGTCTAAATTATGTTCTTAGTAACGAAGAAATTATATATTTGAATATACTTGAGTAGAACATAAATATCCTTCCGCCTTAGCCATTTATTTAAAAATATTTGGAGTAATTTAAGTTATCCTGTGCAAAACATTGTATCGTAAATACAAAAGAATAGGCTATTTGGAATCATGACAAACTGTAATTTTTAGGAATCAAGTAGGAAACCAATAGTTAGTCTAAAGTATATTCTAAGTAATGAGGAATTAATACATTTACAAATACTCGGGTGGAACAAAATATCCTCATGTAATAAAATGATAATTTTGCGCTTTCGCTATTTTCTTTAAAATTGTTAATTTGATTAATTTAAAATATCCTGTGCAAAAAATAAAGCAAATAAAGTAAACATATTCACGAATAGAGCGTCAAGTTGCAGTGGACATGACGATTAAGAAATATATACAGATAACTGTTTCAAAGTTAAAGTATATAAGGTAGTCGGTATAATGGCAAGCAGTAATTATAGGAAATAAGTAATAAAC
The DNA here is from genome assembly GCA_037954035.1 of Rosalia funebris. NCBI lineage: Eukaryota > Metazoa > Arthropoda > Insecta > Coleoptera > Cerambycidae > Rosalia > Rosalia funebris. Next base: position 16,376,283 of record JAZFAV010000016.1, on the reverse strand, counting down.
CAAAAGTTAGTCTAACAAGGGGAGGGCACGACCTGGGAAATTTATTTCTTGAAGAGACTCAATATATAATTAGTATATGTTTAGGGTGTTCGAATATTAATACGTAAACGCGCACTAGCCAGCCTATTTTGAGAAGAAGGCTCCTAAAAATGCGGCACTTATATATAGGTAAATTTTCGCCTTTGGCCGGTTGGTAACTCAGTAGCTGAATGAAGAGCGTACTTGGCTTACCGCTTGAACACTCAAAAATTAAAAAAAATTCAATATTAATCATTTTTACATAAATCTACAGTCTACAAATAAAATGATTCGATATGCTTGATACAATGCAAAATTTTCTGAGGACAGAGAAATATTTTTGAATGTTAATGAAGTTTGCTTCCAAACAGGTCTTTATAAAAAACATTGTTTTAGTAAGCAATCTCTTTATATTAACTGTTCTACATGCCAAAATATGATTTAATTTTTAGTGCGATTAAAAAAAATAATAAATGTTTTTCTATATACAAAAACAATTTATATTTAAATAAACAATTTATAATTAAGTATAAAATTATTTATAAACTCTAGATGTATTTAGAAATGATTAATTTTAAAATTAATCAAATACGCTCTTTATTCAGCTACTGGGCTACCTGCCAAGCTCAAAAATTTATCGGTATATAAGTGACTTGGATTTTGAAAACTTATTTGCTCAAAATTGGCTGGCTAGTGCACGTTCACATATTAACAGTGGAACATCCTAAACGTATACTAATTATGTATTGAGTCTCCCATCCCAAAATGAATTTCTCAGGTCATGCCCTCCCCTTGTAAGTTATGTTCTATAACGTAGAAACACTTTATTTAAATATACTTAGGTAAAACAATATCGTCAATTAATAAAATGATAGTGGCATATTCGCCATTTCTTAAAGAAGAAATTCTAAGTTAATTATTTTAAATAATTCTGTGCAAAGAATCACAGACAAATAAAGTGGAAATACTTATCAACATAACACCAACTTGAAATTGATGCAATTGTTAAGAAATATATACAGATAATTATTTCAAAGTTAAAAGATAAGATATAATGGCAAGCGGTAATTATAGAAAAGTAGTAAACCAAAATTTCATCTAAATTGTGTTCTCAGTAGCGAAGAAATAACATATTTAAATATACTCGAGTAGAACACAATATCCTCAAATAATAAAACGATAGCGGCGCCTTCGCCAATTCTTCAATAATTGTTAATTTGCTTAACAAACTGTTTATGTTTACAAATAGACAACTCGGCAATTCAAAAGTTTATACATCCCCTAATTAATGAGTAGTTGAACAAAGATGTTACAAATATCTTAATCCAAAATTGTATACTTTCTGAAACTAAGAAACCAGAAAAGTGTATATTTATTTAAAGCTAAATTGAAATATTTCATAAGACATTAAGAAAGAATAAAAAATAAACATTCAATGTGTTTGAATCGTGTAATGTGAAATTTTTATCAAAGTTGTTAATGAAGAATTATTATTATACCAATGTATGCAAAAAATAAGAGAAATATATTTTCAAACATATTTCAGTTAAGGGTTTTCCTCAGAGATTGATACATTTATATAAATTTCCTAGGAAGTGATATGTTTTGAGGATCTTGGAGGATATTAAATTATATCTCTTTTGTTTATATGTGAATGAGAATATATTCTCTAAAAATTTCTCTACCCCTCTCGCATTAAGAACTGGTTAACCAGCTTGCTGCCACCAAATCTTTCCAAAGTCAACAGCTAGCCATACACGAGCGGATTTTTTGACGGGCCATGGATTTTTTCGGTGGATTCGGGAACACCCGCAGACCCGGACTATTCATTAGTGGAGATAGAAATCTGCGGGAACACGAACGAATTCTTTTTCGTAAAGTTAGCCCCATATGGCTAAACTTCTGCCTTTCTCCTATCCACGATTTCACCCACTTCATTCTTTTTTTCTCTTGATGGAGAGGTACTGAGCAATGACGTACAACCCACTAGCAGCTGCCACAATTTCTTATTATTATCTATAGTAAATTTAAACTGATTAGTAAGACACAACGGTGAAAAACAATGAAAATACTGCATTGATACATTCGAGAGCATAGCCCGTTCCGTTGTCTGGTCTGCGCCCTGTCCGACGTGTTGGACAGTCCTCGGCCCGCAAATAAATTAACAGACTTCCGCTGGTTTTCCCCACTAACGAACGGATCACAACTGCCAACGGATTTTATGAAGCAATTTCAACGGGTCCGGTCCGTAGGCTAGTAGGCTACGACAGGCTTGAGATCGGCGGATGAGGCCCGTGGGAAAATCGACACACCGATCCGCGGATTTGGCCTGTCAAAATTTATCCGCTCGTGTATGGCTTGCTAATGTTTAAAGTCCGAATATTATACCATTAAATATTTTGTGCTGTAAGGTACACCAATAAATATAGGGTCAATTATTTTATCTCGTAGAATTATGTTATCATTTTGAAGCTACTGGGTTCATAACTGCAAATTTAGATGCTTTTTTCCTATTGAGAATAGGTTACGGTGACCATGTAACGAAAATAAACATTCGTCTGTGAAAAAGATTTTTCTTATGAAATTATTATCCTCTTTGGTTATCTCTGTCATACTTTCATTAAAATCAATGTGTCTTACACAATCTTCCGAAAAAATTTCTTCTTCCTCATTCAACGAAATTAGTGTCCCTAAATACCTTCTACGAACTATTCAATCAGGTATACCGATTCTTTAATGCTGGAACAATTGCTGAATTCATTTATTATTTCCCGCGTTCTTAATTTCACCGAATTCTGTCATCACTACCATGATGATTATTACACTTTCTATAAGATAGCAAACATCTTGAAGGTTTTTTTGTATTGTGTTGAACGATGTTTATAATTATTTGAATTTGTGGATCTGGAATGGGTCTGCCTATCTTCAAATAGAAATGTATATTGCACAATAACATTCGAAGAACTATTATTTTCATGGTGCTACTTAACAATTTGCACTTCTTCCTCGGTTGTATAATCTATAATTAAACAAAAAATTGTATGCGCACGTGGACACTAGTTTGCCACTTCATCAGAAAGGCACAAATAATAATGAAAAATAATTTTAGTGTCATACAAAACAAAATAACACATCTTAAATGTCCACCACTTCCATAACATTCCCATGGCTACCATACCATACATCCCAGGTTCTCTATCGTTTAAATGTTACATCCTCAATAGCATCTAAGCAAAGACCGGGACAGGCAAAAACGTAAAACAAAGCTATTTATTTCTAGAACATGAATTTTTTTATTTTTTATTTCTCTTCTGTCACACATAAGTAGTCAGTTCAAGGTTTGTAGTTGCTAGGTCTGTATGTAAGTCGAAAAGACGATCCAATTTATTTTATTTTATATATATTTTTTCTATACTGTTTTAGTTTCTATTTGTTTTTATATACATTATAGCACTTACATTTAACATGTACATGTGTGTATGTGGATTTTTGAATACATGGGGGTATAAAAGGTGTGTATTAATGAATATATATGTACGAGTATACGTGAATAAAATATTTATTATTAAAAGAGAATTTTATTATGTCTATTTGACACTCGAAATAAACTGGTAACTCGCTTTTTCCAAGTCTTCTGCATTAATTTGCTGCAAAATATATAAATATTTTATATAATGTAGGTTGAGCGTAAGTAATATTATCATTACAAGAAAAAATAATTTGTCAGGTGTAAACAATATAAAGTAATACGGTACATTACGCAATATCTTGTAAAGCTCGAGATATATTCTATTCTTCTTTATTGAGTAAGTTCTCTTAACGGCATGGCGTCTTAAAACCCAGTGCGCATTTAAATGCGAACGCTTCGAAGGGGCTGGCGAAGGTTTATTGGGGTGTTAATTCTTTTGAATGCCTTAAGTGGGTCATAAACTTGTACGGTGTAATATTATATTTATTACAAAATACTTTATTCACGGCGTTTTGTTGTCTGAGTCGAATTTGAAAGTTAATTTTCAAACTTCTCATAAACGAAATGTTCACAGAGAGAGGTAAATTTTAAGGTAGCTGAAAGCTATGTAACTTCACCCGGGAGGCTTACTTATTTCATCCAATTATATAGAATTTGTTAAGTTCACAGTTTTCTAAAACTTGATGTTTCTGAATGCTCTACTTCGTTTTATTAATTTACTTAACATATTATCATTTTAGCCTGACGCGTTCGTAGGGCTGAGGAAGTATATACTGAATAATCCAGAGTTTCAAAGGGATTCTTATATTCAAGTTTTACAATATAGGATTTCCTTATATATATATTATCAAATCAAATACAAAAATTACTACAATAATCATATTTCCAATCTAATTAAAAGTTTTGACAGTAAACTAAGAATATTATTTATGTATGTGATATCTATGTCCATCACACATAGCATTTGATGTTCCATTCGACATAATATAGGTTTAAAATACTTGGGATATTTTAAAACATGGATATATATGGATATATATAAAATATGGATATGGATAGTCCATGACTAGCCAGCGACATTGCACCAAGGTCCGAAGTGCGATGGTGTATCGATCGATCACCTAGCTTCTTGCTGAAATTAAAGTAGATAACATAGCGCCGGTAGGTAGTCTACGTTTTTTATTTCATTGCGTTGTCACCATGATACTACAATGTGAAAGACTACAATATGCACACAGTTATGGCCTATACTTCGTTGTTCGGGTTTAATATATATTATGTAATGTCATGATAACATTAGAAGTGATTGTAATATCACATAGTGGGTTCAGACTCCACATATATTTGTATAACAAATATATGGAACTTAACTGGAATTCACGCAACTTCGACAATACGAGATCGGTTCTTGGAATGAACTCATAACAACTATTTTCCCTCCATACTCCTTTTAAGTTGCAATAGATTTTGTTGGTATTTGGTTGCAACTGTTTAAGGTATTTCTGAAACTCATATTTCGTAATTCCTTTCATTATTCTGGCCACATTGCTTTGAATATCACATAACAAAATTGGCGTATATTTATTGTAGCTTTTATTTTTCGCACTGGAAGTATCACGTTTCATCTTCAGTAATTACTCTATCAAAATATACAAATGAGGTTAATGTTAAGATGAAATGTCAAGCCGTCGCTGGTTTTGCACTTCTCGGAAGCATATTCGAAGAATTTTTTTTCATTTCTAAATCTTCAATCAAGATATTTTAACTATCTACTATTACTCCTATACTCAGCCATCTATCAGATCTCATAAAGGGAGGGCACGACCTGGGAAATTAATGTCGGGTTGAGACTCAATATATAATTAGTATATGTTTAGGGTGTTCGACTGTTAATACGTGAATACGCACTAGCCAGCTAATTCTGAGAAAAAAAGCGTTAAAAATCCAAGTGTCCCTTATATACAGGTAAATTTTGACCGTTGGCAGGTAGCCCAGTAGATGAACCGCGTCTGGTATCTTCTTTTTTTTTTTAATTTTAAAATCAATCATTTCTAAGTAAATAGTCTACAAATGAAATTATTGGATATGCTTGACACGCTGCAAAACTCTCTGAGGATAGAGAAATATTTTTGAATGTTAATAAAGTTTTGTTTCCAAACAGATCTTCTTAAAAATATTGCTCTTGTAAACAATCTTTTTTTATTAACTGTGCTAGATGACGAAATATTTTCCAATGTTTTTATGACAATTATCATTCAGGTTCTTATTTCTAATTAACAAAGTAAGATTAAAATTTAACAATAAAAGAATTAAAACTTTGTAATGATCATAAGCATTATTTACAACTATTATTATTGTACCCATAATTATATAATAGTTAGAAGATTTAATTTTTAGTGTAATTAAAGAAAATAAATATTTTTTTTATAAATAAAAACAATTATTAATAATTAAATAAATATTATTTGTCGATTGTAGATGTATTTGTAAATGATTAACGTTAAAATTTTTGAAACAAATAGGAGATAGCAGCCGGGTTAGGAAACTGAGTGTATAGCAGTAAATCAGGTATCTACGTATTTCATTCAGCTACTAGATACCTGCCAACGGTGAAAATTTATCTGTATATAAGTGACGCTTGAATTTTTAAAGCTTTTATTGTAAAAACTGGCTAGCTAGTGAGCGTTCATGTAGTAACAGTCGAAGACCCTAAACGTATACTAATTATATAATGAGTCTCATACCGAAATGAATTTCCCAGGTCCTGCCATCCCGTTGTCAGTAGTTATCGTAGCATTTCCATACTCTTGCACGTTAAATAAGTTTTCGGACATCCAGACCTTGCGTTCATCTTATTTTATATCTCTCCTCTTTCTTTGAATCTTTTATGTTAGTTGAATAGTTCACAGTTCTTCATAACAACTTCATAAAACGCTGCTCTTAGAATATTCAAATTTTCGCTTGAAGTTTTGCCAAAGCTAACATAAAATTTGATATCAATATTGATAACAACAAACAACACTTTAATCATGTTACATGAGATGTGACAATGCTATTTCAGGAATTTCAATATCATACCATGTGGTATGCTTTTAATTATCTGTCTCTAATATTTACATCTTTAAAATGTGGATGCGCCTTTAAAAATGCTTTCGTTAATCTCGTAATGTGATGTTTTTGTTCACACAATATTGTTTAAATATTAGTTTGGATGTCGAAAACCCTTGCTTATTGAGAATAAAATTGACAATATGAAGTCTAGTTGTCCATATTCAACAAGAAGTAATCTATCCATCGATAATAAGTTGAAAATAGAAAACGATTTCAAAAAAAAAGTAACTTAACTAAACAGTAAGAAATAAATCCAACGAAATTGAGTAAAGCAACTACTAAGTTTTCATACCACTATATTTATACAAAAATCATGACTGCAGTTTCGACACTTTCATGTCATCTTCAAAACGATGATTCAACTAAAAATAAAATAAAAAAATTCGGCTCATATAAAGGGAACCGAATTTTTGAAGAATTGAAATATACAACTACTAAGTTTCTACACAAAAATTCGGTTCCTATTACAGGAACTGAACTTTTGTATTTTATTCTTAGGTGAATCATCGTTTTGAAAATGACATATAAGTGTCTGCACTCACGATTTGTGTGTAAATATAGTGGTATAAAGCTTAGCAGTTGCTTTACTCAATTTCGTTGAAATTATGAACTACTTACCACAGGGTAAGTCTTCCTCGATCGATTTCTTAAGAAATAAATATTTTCTACAACAATTTAATACTTGTTTGTTGTTCCGTTTAATGCAATTAAGAAATTATTGTTTATTATATAATTATTATTAATTGTTTTATATAATCTTGAGATCGTCGGTGCCATACAATATTATTCAATGCGAATGGTGACCCCCGGCAATTTTAAATATAAACTCATTGTTATAGTAGCAAGGTATATATTTTCTTAAGTTTTACTCGCCACCGACTTCAAAATTATATAAAACAATTAATAATAATTGTATAATAAAAAATAGTTTCTTAATTACATTAAAATTAACAACAAATAAGTATTAAATTGTTGTAGAAAATATTTATTTCTTGTTTTTAATTAAGTTACTTTTTTCAAGTCGGTTTTTTTAGACTTATTATTTTACAATTGTAAGTGACGGGTGACCTACTAAGGATGCTTTGCAAATGAGAAAGCGACGGCTACTTGAGCAAGGAGTTCCGTTGTACATCTTCGAAGTTCAAAGTCCAATACTAATGAAATTAAGAAAGAATCATGTTGGATCTGTGCTGAACCTAACGCAAAAAGGATAATTAAAATCGGCTCATAAACACAAAACTTATACACAATCATACACCATGTATAAACTTATACATACACAAAATATATATATATATATATATATATATATATATATATATATATATATATATATATATATATATATATATATATATATATATATATATATATATATATATATATATATATACAGGCGAATGAACAACCTCCTCCTTTTCTTAAGTCGGTTAACAAATTAGCATTAAATTGATTCTGTTGGCCTTAACAATAAATAATATAGTGATATATCTTTACGTATAATATAATATGATAACTTTTATGTATAACGTTCTCTCTATTGTACACAATTTTAACTAGTCTGTCGTTAGAGATACGTCTCCAAACTCGTTTACGGGGTATTCCATTGTCACAACTAAAGAAGGTTAAATGTCATCGAAACGCGAACACTGAAAAAGCTCTATTGTCCCTAGGTCTCCTGGATGAGGAAACAGGATTATCACCTGCTGACAGTGGGCTTGGCGACTTACAATACGGACGATCGCTTCATGGTGGAGCATGTTCGACACCTACAGAATTGGGGTCTCCTTATCAAGAAGGTTCAGCCCTCCGATGCGGGTCTCTACGAGTGCCAGATGTCCACCCACCCACCTACCGGCATTGTAGTCGAGTTGAGAGTCACAAGTAAGCAAATACCAATAAGATGTTTGTCAAAGTTACGAAATGAACTGAAGTCGTAACCTTTTGTAAACATATCCGAATGTATACAGTATATTTATATAGAATATCCTCGCACGAATTCGTGAATGTGCAGGAAATATTTTAAGAGGTTTCGGGTTAAGAAAATATACAGCGTAATCTGCACCAGTTAGGGAAAAATACTTTTAAGTTAATTCATTATGTTTGTGATAAAACATCAATGCCTAGTTTGAACGAGGCGAAACAAATAGTGAAATAAATAACTATTTTAACAAACCCTAGTCAATGAAAATATATTATTTAATATTTAATAATCTCATTGTGATGTAAGAAACGCGTTTGTGTATTTAAAATAACATACGTTTGAACTAACAAGGGGGACGTTCGACCCTCTCCGATTTCATTGAAATTTCGTCTGGTGATTTTAGGTAGAAAATGAGTCGATACGTATCCAATCGTTCTTCAAAATGGGCATCAGAAACCCTGGAAAAAATATTTTAGGCTGAAAAATGACTAAAAATGGCGTTTTTGAAGCAGGTGTTGCTCCTACCTCCCTAAATGGATTTTAATGAAATTTTCAGGAATGTTTGAACATTAAAAAATATCAGACACATATATAGGAGTTTATCAAAATATGCTTTACAAAGGCCAGAACAAGATATATAATATGAGGCTTACGTCAATAGTGTTAAGCGGCTATATTACAACAGATGGTGCGTTTAATCAAAAGGTTTAAATCAGATTTGTATTTCTCACCCCAAAAAACACCCAGTATACAATTTTCCTCCAAAAAAGAAGAATATTGTCTTTTTGTCAAAATTTATTCCAGCGTGTCAAAATACAAATAAGATACGAATGTATGCGAATAGCTAATAATAATACAAAGGAAACGACTGTCCTGTTGTTCCTTGTTTGTTTTTAAGGATGTGAACAGTTCCAAGAACGACGATGATATTTGTTTTCAAGTGCAGTAGTATTTCTTTCGCCAGGTCGGTCGGTTTCACCGTCACTATGAATACCGTACCCGTATTAGAGACCAACAATAGTGTTAGTCCAGGAATACTCTTTCGAGGTTAGCGACGCGCTGTCTTTCGAAGGAGAAGATGAATCTGGACAGATGGATACCAAGTGAACTTACATGAGCGTATCCGAATCCGAAATGGAGAAAGTTCCTCTAGTATAAGCTCACAAGAAAAGTATTTTTACTATCACGACAGAAAGCACAGTACTCTTCTTCTCCTAGTAATTAAAAAAAAAATAGTTGAACTTTCAAAACCACACCCAACTTGGAATTTTTCTACATTGAAAAACGTAGTGGAGCAGTATTATTCTAAAAAAGTCAGCTGAAAGAGTGGGAAAAAGATATAATTTCAGGACGGACAAAAAAAAGAAAAATTCAAGTAAATTAATGACCAATTTCTTCAAATAATTTGCAATTTTCTCGCCGATTAACTTTGACCTTTCGGAAATATGACTGGGAGACTCATCCATTATTCCAGCTTCACGCAACAAATCGATATAATTTTTTATTCCTCCACCAATTTAATCCGGAATCACACTATTGTTAATCTCTAATACTGGTACGGTGTTCATAGTGACGATGAAACAGACCGATCCGGCGAAAGAAATACTACTGCACTTGAAAACTAATATCATCATCTTCTTGGAACTGTTCACGTCCTCAAAAACAAACAAGAAAGAACATGACAGTTTTTTCTTTGTATTATTATTAGTTATTCGTATCTTATCTGTATTTTGACACGTTGGAATAAATTTTGACGAAAAGATTCTTCCTTTTTGGGGGAAAATTTTTTTGGGGGAAAATTGCTTTGCTGCAGTATTAACCATATTGACGCAAGTCTCATGTTAAATCTCTCGTTATGGCCTTTGTAGAGCATATTTTTATAAACCCCTAACCACTTGTCTGATATTTTTTAATGTGAAAACATCCCTGAAAATTTCATTAAAATCCATTTAAGGAGCTACGGGTAGTACCTGTTTCAAAAACGCCATTTTTAGCCATTTTTCGGCCTAAATTATTTTTTCTGGGGCCCTGATGCTCATTCTGAAAAACGGTCGGACATGTGTCGACTCATTATCGACCTAGAATCACCAGACAAAATTTCATTGAAATCGGACAGGAGAAGCGTCGGACGTTCTTCTTGTAAATAAACCTGAAAAATTAATATTTGACATAAACCATTAGGTTAGTATTTAACACGTTAAGTAATAATGTATCAATAGTTTGTTTATGTGAAATAAATACTATTTTTAGTATAAATATTAAAATAGACGAAAAACAAATTATAAGTCACCATTTACTACGATAAATTCAACTATTTATTCTTAAAGGCACAACATATGAAAAAAATATTTAATGGAATAAATTGTGCTATATTTCATTTTCCTAAATTATGCATTTTATATTATATTAAAATATACAAAAATAAGTGATACCCTGAAGTATTTCCCTGATATAAAAATAGGTATACATTATTCGTAATGTGATCTGAATCAATGTAAATGCAACATTCTGGGCTGATATGTATTCAGTACAATAGAACTAAAAATTTTTATAACTAAGAGGAAAATGAATGATTAATAAAATCAAATCAATATCGAACTAAATTTGTAAAATGTACGAATTATGTATAACTATGCATAGTAATAACACTTTTCTAATAAGATTATTATATTGTATAGATCTTTACGTAGTCTTTGTGAAGACAACAGTATTTAAATGAAAAACAGTGCAAAATAGTATTTAAATGAAAAAATATATTTATAATAAAGAGAATCTGCACAACTGAAAAATGTATTGCTAACTAAGTTTGTAACCATTTTATGGTTACATGTGTCATATCGTTATGATATAACATATTTATGTTGATCAAATGCAAAATATAAATGATCGATGAACTGAAGGTGTCCCATATTGAAGAATTGAGTTATTTACTATCCATGCACAGATAAAAAGCATTAACAACTAATATGAAACATTTCTTAGTGGCTTTAATTTTTCTAAAAGTTCTAAATGAAATTGACTGGCTAACATAATTCCTTACTGAAATTCAACATTACATTTAACATATACATTACATACATACGACTAAATTTGTGTTTGCAAAAACAGAATAATTCATTTACCCAAAATATAATTGTTGAAAGATGTAACTCTATTATATTGCTCATAGATATTGTCACATAAACATAATATACAATAAGTATATTATGTTTATGTGACCTACATCAATATTACAATACCATAATTTGATTTCATAACAACATTTATTTGAATATTTATCATTAAAACAGTATTGATTATAATAATTTGATAGTAGTTAATGGCCAATTTGCAATATATATTTGCTGAATACATAATGTACAAGAATATATAACATACAATGTCAACATATGTACTGAAATAGAATAATTAATGCAAAAATTTTAAAATTAATGGAACACTAGCCTGGTATTTGTTTTCTGCCTGGTTTGATGCTTCGATGTTGTGTTTGTAAAACCAAATGTTTGGCTATTTTACCACAATTTGACGCTGCACTGATGACGAAAATTATGCATGCATGACTTATGGTTAAAGTGGAACATTATTAAATACTAGAAATTTGATTTATGGAATAACCTAACATTAAATTAAATTCGAAAACAATTACCTACTATTTTATTCAAATTTGAAAAAAAACCTTATTCCACAGATAGGACTCTCTTAAAAGTTCACGTCACCTACAACATACAATTATTTTTCTATTTTCGACCAAATAGCAAGTTACATAAAGTTTAGAATGCCTATTTATCTCATTGGATTTATATGTCAATTACGACTTGAAATAACAAATTCTATAAAGTATAATTTTCTATAAAATTCGCTTACAACAGAATAACATATTGGATTAATCCCTCTCAAATATACACCATATTCACCAAATGCCCAATATATGTTGAACTGAAATCTCTAGAATGAAATAAAATGACTGATAACAACCATTTAGTTGACATGCTTAATAATATCGCGATAAACATTAGAAAAATATCGTCTGGGTTTATCGTTACGTGTTTAAAACTTCACCGATTCGTCAATCGTAAATCAATAGTTTTTGTTTTTAATCTTCTTCTACCGTAACTATACATTTCCTAACTACGGTCTGTAATTTCGGGGTGTAGTTTCTTGCGATATTTTAACAAAGAAATTATGTAGACACGTGTCTAGAGACGCTTATATTTTGAGATATAGGGTGTTGAAGATGTAAAAAAATCAATATTTTTGCAAATAAATTTTGAATCGTCAGTGCTGTGTTCTCAAAATTTTCGAGTTAATTTATGAGTTAGTAAAGAGCTACATTTCTAGTGTAAATTTAATTTTTATTTGAAGCCAGTGGCGTACTTAGGCGTAAGTCACCCGACATTTTCTTCGTAAACAGTAAAACGTCAAAGAATTTTAATTTTTTTTTATTATTTTTGAACGCTCCTAACAATGAACAACAAAAAATTTCTCTTGCATTTTTTACTTAATACTAACCGATTCTTAGAAAAACGGTCAAATATTACAAACAACAATCATAAAAATACCGTATGTATTACATATTCTTACACTAATCAGAGCAAATGTTGAAAATGACCACCTTCTGACAAAACACACCATTCCAATCGTCTCATCGTTGATTGACACACGTCCAATAATTCCTGGAGTATTTCCTATGACATTGCAACCTTGAAATATCCGATTCTTTAAGTGGTTTTGATCTAATACAAGTGTTTTATACACAAGAGACTTTAGTTGACCCCACAAATAAAAATCTAAAGGGTTCAAATCGGGACTGCGATCTGGCCCAGCTTGGGGACCTGCACGTCCAATCTAGCAATTAGGATAGGTGTTGTCAAGGCAACACTGACTCGCAACAATACAAAAATGTGCTGGAGTACCGTCGTGAATGAACCACATATTAGCTCTCACTTGAAGAGGCACATCTTCTAACAGAGCGTTTAGTACTTTGGTTAGAAACTGCCTGTATGAGTCACCACTTAATCGAAGTGGTAAAAAAATATGGCCCAATAAGATAGTCACCAATAATCCCTGCCCATACGTTAAACTGTTGTTGCTGAAAATGACCTTCTCTAATTAATCATATGGGGATTTTCGTCCTCCCAAAAATGTTCATAATGAGAATTGATGATTGCTTCTCGCGAAAAAGTAGCCTCATCAGTAAATAAAATTTTCGGTAAAAAATTGCAAATTCGGAATGGAGCAAACACCTACTAAAATTTAATCTTGACTGAAAATCACTGGGCAGCATAGCTTGTACCAGTTCAATGTGATACGGGTATAGCTGATAAACTTTCAAAACTTTACAAACAATTTTTGGACTTACTTCAAGCTTCAGTGCTATCTTCCTAATACTACTCGAAGGATCTTCTTCTATCTGTCTAAGTATAGCTTCTTCTAACTCAGGCGTTGTTACTGTTGCAGGTTTACCAGGAACTTCCCTAGTACCTGTAAAACTCCCAGTTTTACACAATCTGACATGGAGCTTTCTAAATGTATTAGCACATGGTGATACTCTGTTAGGATAGCGTTTCTAGTAAATTCGTCGAGTTTCTTCCGCATTTCCATTTGCTAAACCATAGATAAAGTACATATCACCTATTTCAGCGTTAGTAATGTTATTCATTTTAATACAATTTTGATTGAAATGTAGACCACTGACATAAATTTGAAGTTTAGGTTAAGGAAAAATGAGAAACAAATAAAAACAAACGAAAAACACTGTACAACTTCGTGAAGATTTAGATCATAGTGTAGGAATATGTAATACATACAGTATTTTTATGATTGTTGTTTGCAATACCCAACTATCTTTCTAAGAATCGGTTGGTATTAAGTAAAAAATGCAAGAGACATTCTTTGTTGTTCCTTATTAGGAGCATTCGAAAATAATAAAAAAAATAATAAAATCTTTGAAGTTTTGCTTTTTACGAAGATAACGTCGGGTGACTCACAGCTAAGTACGCCACTGACATCGAATAAAAATTGATTTTACACTAGAAGTGAAGCTCTTTACTAACGCATAAATTAACTCAAAAATTTTGAGAACGTAGCACTGACCAGTCAAGATTCATTTGCAATAATATTGATTTTTTTACATCTTCGACACCCTATATCTCAGAACATAAGTGTCTCCGGACACGTGTTTATTTAAATTTTTTTATTACAATATCGCAAGGAATTACACCCTGAAGTTACGGACCGTACCTAGGAAATACCCTGGATATTATATAGAATACTATTATTAATCAGTTCTTATAGTCAGCTGTTTACTAAAAAGAATAAGTATAACTACATTAATGACTATATTTTTTGTTACACCTATATTGGTTTTTGTAACTTTCTTCTACTAATTCTATTGATGAAGATACTATTTTACTTTGCATATAATTGCAGTTCGCTTAGCATATCTAATATGAAGTTTATTCTAGGGTGCTACTAATCTCTGATATTGATGATGTACATATGTATATTATGAAATATATGAAATGACACAGAACTATTCAAAACATGCAATTCAAAAAAGAGTATACAACAGGTATTATCATAATATATGACATGTTAAAAATATATTAAAGAAGATCACCATACGGTGTAGTAATATTGCGTAAACGACATTAACATTATTTAAAATATAACATTGAATAAAATGGTAAACGCAAAGGTATGTTAGTTTTGGCTATTGGTAATTTGAAGAGGTCGTATTGTCTAGAATAATACTGTGGTATTCGAAAACTAAAATGACGTGGAAGATAAGAACAATCAATTTCATTATGTATTTCATTATGTAGCCAAAATTAGTAATAAATAAGACGTGGCTCAAGTGTAAGGACAATATTTGAACATTATTAAGAAGTAACTGATTACTTTAGCCGTAGGGTATATTCCATATATCTTAAAATGTAAAATTTTATAAATCTTCCTAGTTTCACTAGATTTTTTTTGACCATTGTAGTTAGGCTACCATATATTACGGTCATAGTCCAGTTTGGATGGTACAAACGAATAGTAAGTTATTTTAATGGAATGAATATTTTTTTTACTTTTCCGCACTCAACTATATCAGAGCGGAAAAGTAACGCAATCGTGAAAAAAAAATGGAAAAAACATTTTTTATAGCATGTATCCTTCGTTTCTCGGTCTAAAAACTAAAAAAAATGGTTTTTACAAAATGCGTGCCTATGTGTGTGTCATTGTCGTCGTTATAGTCGGCATTAAAATTTCTTGTTAGCAAAATAACTCAAATTAATCGTGTCGAATCGATCGGGTTTTGACTGATTCTGATCGGGGACGTTTCCCAGATGACACCTATTGATTTTGAGGTGGATAAAACACACTTTACCATGTTCATGGGTCATGAGAAAGTAGAATGGTGGACTATTTGAGATTTTTTTTTGTTAGCACGATCACTCAATTAAATCATGTCAGATCGATCGGGTTTCGACTGACTCTGATTAGGGACCTCTACCAGACGACATCTATTAATTTTGAGGTGGATAGGACACACCCCACCATATTCATGGGTCATGAGAAAGCACAATGTAAATATTTATATTCCTTCTAAGGTTTTAAACATAAACATTTAACGCGTTGCTGATTTTGCATTGAACGAAAGCAACATATATTTGGCCTGTATCATATACGAGCGAATGAGAAAAAAAATAATCACAAACGAATTGATATGGCACTGAAGCAATCGCCAATGAAAAAAGTAAAACTGTCGCATAAAACACATATTCTGCATTTATGTGTTTGTTTATTTTTTCTCGTCCACTCAAGTTTGAGATAGAGATGTTCCACGTACGGAAATGTTCGTTTTAAGGTTTTAAAACTATTTATTCATTTTTACTTCGAATTATGAACCCCAACGTTTTATATGCTGTTGATGTGGTTGATAAGTTCAATGTTAATATGTTTATCATCAATAATATAAACAAACACACACCTAATCCCACAGTTAACCAATTCTGTCTTAACCGAGTCGTATCAAAGCCTTCAAAACACAAAAAAGTCAAATAATCAAGTGCCATTAACTATTCCAAAATTGTTATTTAACTTATTATATTTCAAAAAAATATGTAAAAAATTATGATGACCTATTGGATCGAATCGTAAGCAACCTTTCTGCTATAGTAGCATAAGAAAATGTTACATTAGTAAGAGAAAATTTACATTATCCAATGTTGAATATTTCCATAAAAGTATTATTAACTAATACACACAACCTTTCAAACAGAAGAATTGTGAAATTCAGTTAGTGACAATAATCAAGAGAATTATATTAAAATTTAAGTTATTCTGTAAAACTGGATCTACTATTCACAAAGAGTTAGTGAAAGCATTAACTAAGTATGGATATTCCTTGATGATATGGCAAGATTAAGTAACAAAGAAAAACCAAGTAAGGACGAATATTTATGACGCATTCTAAATTAACTCCACATTAGCTTTTCTTAAATAAATAGCATCTTTATTTCTTAAGAAAATCGTAATTGCATAGATATAGTGCTTCTTAAGTACGTGTAGAAAATCCATGGGCGTACTTTATATCTAAAATTAAGTAGATTTGGTTACATAAACAGAATTTAGTTATATAGTATATAACGAAAAAATATGAGGATATGTTTATATAACTAAACGACTTTAATATTACCCATAGATTTTCCATTGATTTTCTGTACACACTTAGGAAATAACCTATATACTGCAGCATTTTAGAGTATTCTTTCAATAGGAAAACATCCACGATAAATGATGACATTAAGCAGTGGGTAGAAGTTACGTTTTCCTTTTTCTATTAACGAACTTCCCGAATGATATCATGTCGAATTCTGGCAAGTGATCGGAGAGCAACCATCATAAATTAATCATCCATAACGAGGAGAACATATATTTTGCATAATGGATTTTTGCGACTGTATCAATTTAATAACGACGCACGGATCACACGCTACACCACTCGCAATTGTTACTAATATGCCACACTTACCAGCACGTATGTCTAGCGACATATGTTTAAATTAAGTACGCACGGCATAGACAGTTAATAATTTGTTGAACAAAATGCAATTATAAAGTCACGTCTTAGCTTTATTGTATAATTTGATTCATTATCGTCTGAACATTTCTGTAAAATTCATTTCATTTGTTTCATTTATTTTGATTTTTGTTGAATTTAATTCATTTATTTTGATGGAAATATCACTTCCATTTAATGTTTTTGTGTAGAACCCTTTCATTACTCTGTCATAGGTTGACAGATTTGTATTGTACTAACTGTTATCCTAAAATGTGTTTTCGGCACGACACTGTTCAAAAATGTCAGTTGGTTGATTCATACGACTGTTACCTGTGACGCACACGCAAAGAATCATTATACAAACCATAAGTGACTTTTATTGTCGTGGTGAACTTTGATGGCGCTACATACTGTGCGATGACGATGACAGAGAAAACGTTAGGATATTAGAATATAATTTTATTTAATTACAACAAAAGCCTCCTTAACTACATGTATGTGCAAAACATATCCATTTTTTTAAAATACATGAAATCAGATAATAAAATCCAAGAATAGATTTAAAACCATACACAATCAAAGATAAACGTTTTCAGATCAACATCCAAATAAAAAACTATGACCAAGCAATTATATAACAAAAAATATCACCCTAACCTCAGTCCTATCAATTTCTCGAAATCTGCAGAACATATGACATACAAAATTAAGAAAAACTGTAGATATTTTAAAGTACTATTCATTTCATCGCTATTTGCCAAATAAGAAACTCTCTTATCTTGCCGATAAACGGAACAGTCTACCTGAGCCTAGCCATAAAAACAAGCCACGGTATGTTTTGAGATTTGTTATTTGGCATATAGCGGTGAAGTAAACTATAGGTAAATGTACAATGAGCAGGAGCCATCTCTCTCAATAGAAATATTTAGAAACTTCAAAATTGTTCTCGTTCTAATATTAATTGTTAATAAATGTCGCTATCAGTTTAAATATGAGACCTACAAAGCTAACTAAAGTTTTAATTAAAAAACTTTTCTTATTTCGATATGTCTTATATCACAACAGTGTTCAGTTTTCATCTCAACTTGTTTAATATACCAAAATTAGATTGTTTATATGACATCTGTTTGAGACACATGTTTACATAGTGAAGCTATTTTCGAGAGTATTAATGCAATAATCAAAATATATTTTGTTAAACATTTTTTATTCACAATAAAACTTTTGTTAAAAAAATTTTGCAGTTTCTGCTGAGACAAATTTTTATAAATCCACAGATGGTGCCAGAAATACAAACACTAAAATAGCCAAATGTTATTTGTTTGAAAAACATGTGAATTGATTCTAAATTATCATTATAAAATTATATAACTTAGTAGTTTTTATTGTATTTATCTATTTACATCACATAGCAGCTCTCAGATTTCGTTAGCCATGGCATACCACAGTGTTCTTGAACTTTATACATGTAGTGTCCAAGGCTACATGTATTAGAAATATAACTCATAGGAGGAGAAGTAATAAGAGCGGTAGGAAATGCTATCTCCTACCGTGTATGATAAGAGGTTAAAAGTCGATTAATTAGGGAAGTTTTTAGAAAATCTAACGTGATTATTGACATAGCTTTGTTTTTAACTTATATTATTAACTTATATACAAATTAACTTATTTATATATTACAGTTTCTTAGAAACCCGTGAAAATATGAAAAATGCGATTTCCGTTTCACTCTGTAGCTCTTTTAATAGGATTATAGAAGTCTTGAGAATAATACGTTGAACACTTTCTAATGTCCAATAATCTTCTTCAGATCAAGAGATTAACAGGCAAACAGGTCTTATTTTTCAAACGAAATAGTTTTCTAACATTTGAATTCATTCCTATATAGCCCAACTGGCATTTTTGTTGAATACTTTATATTCATCTTTCAAACAGTTCAAACAATGATGGATTGCTAAATTGTAGGAGTAAAACTTTTGTAACCAGTCACTCTCAGGCGTGACCTCGATTTCCTGTAAAGGCGACGAAAAAGTTTAGTAATTTTTCAAGGAGTTTAACTCTTTTTAAACTGAAAATATTAGGAATAATAGAAATTTTAACATAATTGTTACCAATCGTAAAACCTCGGGGATTTTTGCCTCGTTCGGACGTAGAGAAAAGGTCGTTAGAAATACTATACGCTATGAAAAACGTTCTAAATGTTGAAGCAAAAAACACATTTAAGAATAATTAAATTTTTTTATAAACAAAAAGTATCAGTTTAAAATGGCGATATTTCAGTAGTAATATTTTCTTTACTCGAAAATGCACCATTTATACCAACATTTTATCGTATCACGTAATATGTATATTAAGTGATACGTTATTTAAAATTACAGTTGGAATCGATAACAAATAATATAAGCAAAAAAATTATCTGTTAGAGAATAAAGTGGAACATCATGTAATATGTAACGGTTATGTAACATGTCATTAATAATCTTGTGTAAATCATACATTCCAGGTTCAAATAGAAGCTATCTTCCACATAGAATACCTGAAGGGGTCAGTAACTTAACGACTATCTGCAGTAAGGGAAAAGAATCTGTGTTGATTTTTGAACACTATCACTGTGAGATTTAGTGAGTGCTCACTGACGTATACTTTATTACAAATCGAATTAATAACATTATTAGACTTAAAAGTGTCATTAAAAATATAATCCTCCTTCACTGCTACAGTGGAAAAGGAGGAGTGATTTTCTCAAATTCAATTTTTGAGAGTATCGAACTACGCTGTAATGTATGCGATACAGTACTATCATGGAGTGTAGGAACGTGTCTTATAGAACATGTCGCGACTGAAAAACAATGCTCGTTTAAGTGGTTGTCGAAGTGTTAAGGAAAATCAAAAACAATTTAACATATATTTGGTTAATTTAAAGTTGTCAAGTCTAGAGCAAGATGATTAATGTAATGTTTAGATAGTTATTATAGAATGTAGCGGTACAAAATACAATGATGTTACTGTGCTTGCTGGGTCAATACCAAGAACTAGTTATGTAGTGCTAACTTGTGTTCTAAGTCATAAGAAACGTACATCCTGAGTTGTGTGACAATAACGTATATGTATGAAACTACTGATGATGTGGATTCAAATATTGCAAATGTAATATAAGGTACTTTATGCGACAAATTCAACCAAAATGCGATAAATTCAGTTACTTTGTAGCAAAGTAACTTTGAGCAGGATGTCTAAAACACCACTCACCGCATTCGCAGGGAATCTCTGCAGAGTACAGGTACTCACGAATTCTCCTGTCTAATTTATTCGTAACAACTTTTCCAATTTTTCAATAGGTATAGTTAACAAATTAGTTCCTAATAGGTATTTTGATTTTTTCCAGATTTTCAAGACTATTTTAACTTTGTCATACATTTTCTTAATCGATAGTTATTATAACGTTCGAATCCCTAATATATTTAAAAGTAATAAGGCTTTGTGTAATGTTCCTCTAATGGATGGGCTGAATTAAATTGTATACTAGTTAACTTGCCTTATTTGTATACATTCATAATTTATTGACGCAGCATTCTGTTTACGAGATAGTTCCCTATTTCAATCTAACAAATTTTCTATTGTTCAGAACTTTCATATATAGAACATTTGAGTGTGTATAAGACTTTTAGAATATGAGAGAGTAACAGAGATTGCTTCATGGTAATATAGTATAGGGTGTCTGAGTTGGAAATACGGGATTTAAATTGTGCCTCCTTCGTGTTCTGTGAAAAATAGGGCATCAGTATATAACAACTATCATCCACAAACCATACGACATCAATATGCCTATTATATGTAGTATAAGCTTCAGTTTTAAAGAAGTAAAGTTCAATTATTTCAGCACTCCAACATGTGCACCAAACCATGTATCTATGTGGATGCATTCCTTTTTCGTGAAAAGCATTTGAATTTTCAACTCCCCAAATTTAACAATTTTGTTTTCTAACGTATCCGTTAAGATGAAAATGTTTAATCGCCGAACAAAATTTTGCCGAACAAAATGCAAAAATCAGCATCACATCTTTTCTTTTTGTGTGTTACTTTTAATTCTTGTATCAACTGAATTTTGTATGCTGACAGATGCAGATATTTCTTTAAAATCCGATGCGTGGTGGCTCTTGACAGATTTATTCGTTGTGCAAGACGTCGAATTGATTTGTTTGGATACTTCTGTACATGTTCTATCACAGTAACAACATATTCCGTCCTAATTTTATGCAAATTTTTCTTAATGCAACTGTAAATTATCGCTCAAATTCATAAAGCAGTTGTATATAAATTGACGCCACACGGTTTGTAGATGACAGCCGTTAAATATTGACGCCCTATTTTCGACAGAACACAATTGGCGCACAATTCAAATTCTATAGTTCCAACTGAGATACCCTATATAAGCACGTTCCCCGTGGTGTAAAACTATAAGCTGCTGTCGAGTTGGTCACAATCTTGCAACTCCAACCGTTTTTGAACAGTCTCGTAAAGGTTACTTTTCTTATTTGCCTTGTTAAATACGACATGGCTTTAGCAAAGTTTATGAAATCCTCGGGGTTCATTAAATGTGTCTCCAACAAATATTACTTTAAATTAGGCACTACATGTTACAAGTTTGCTGCGGAGACGTCAAACAAGTAGCTTTGATTGTTAATTTTATCCGTAGGAAAGTAAGTAATTTTGCGCAAACTCTAAAACTTCCTCGCTACACTCATCAAAACCGGAACTTGAAACTACTCAACCGAAAGGAATGCGATGCTAAATGTTAGGGACTAAAAGGGACAGGACGTATATTGCCCTTTACGTGCTCCTCTCTTTCCCTCTAATTGTTTGGCTTACTCCCGAATACCTATGCAGATGGGATATTGCGGAGGTAAATAATGTTTTAGTTAGAAATGCTAATGAACATGTTGAAATCTAATCTCGACAATATTGCAGGACATATTCATGTCCTGATATTATATATATATATATATATATATATATATATATATATATATATATATATATATATATATATATATATATATATATATATATAGTCTCTCTCATATTCTAAAAGTCTTATACACACTCAAATGTTCTATATATGAAAGTTCTGAACAATAGAAAATTTGTTAGATTGAAATAGGGAACTATCTCGTAAACAGAATGCTGCGTCAATAAATTATGAATGTATACAAATAAGGCAAGTTAACTAGTATACAATTTAATTCAGCCCATCCATTAGAGGAACATTACACAAAGCCTTATTACTTTTAAATATATTAGGGATTCGAACGTTATAATAACTATCGATTAAGAAAATGTATGACAAAGTTAAAATAGTCTTGAAAATGTGGAAAAAATCAAAATACCTATTAGGAACTAATTTGTTAACTATACCTATTGAAAAATTGGAAAAGTTGTTACGGATAAATTAGACAGGAGAATTCGTGAGTACCTGCACTCTGCAGAGATTCCCTGCGAATGCGGTGAGTGGTGTTTTAGACATCCTGCTCAAAGTTACTTTGCTACAAAGTAACTGAATTTATCGCATTTTGGTTGAATTTGTCGCATAAAGTACCTTATATTACATTTGCAATATTTGAATCCACATCATCAGTAGTTTCATACATATACGTTATTGTCACACAACTCAGGATGTACGTTTTTTATCACTTAGAACACAAGTTAGCACTACATAACTAGTTCTTGGTATTGACCCAGCAAGCACAGTAACATCATTGTATTTTGTACCGCTACATTCTATAATAACTATCTAAACATTACATTAATCATCTTGTTCTAGACTTGACAACTTTAAATTAACCAAATATATGTTAAATTGTTTTTGATTTTCCTTAACACTTCGACAACCACTTAAACGAGTATTGTTTTTCAGTCGCGACATGTTCTATAAGGCACGTTCCTACACTCCATGATAGTACTGTATCGCATACGTTACAGCGTAGTTCGATACTCTCAAAAATTGAATTTGAGAAAATCACTCCTCCTTTTCCACTGTAGCAGTGAAGGAGGATTATATTTTTAATGACACTTTTAAGGCTAATAATGTTATTAATTCGATTTGTAATAAAGTATACGCCAGTGAGCACTCACTACATCTCACAGTGATAGTGTTCAAAAATCAACACAGATTCTTTTCCCTTACTGCAGATAGTCGTTAAGTTACTGACCCCTTCAGGTATTCTATGTGGAAGATAGCTTCTATTTGAACCTGGAATGTATGATTTACACAAGATTATTAATGACATGTTACATAACCGTTACATATTACATGATGTTCCACTTTATTCTCTAACAGATAATTTTTTTGCTTATATTATTTGTTATCGATTCCAACTGTAATTTTAAATAACGTATCACTTAATATACATATTACGTGATACGATAAAATGTTGGTATAAATGGTGCATTTTCGAGTAAAGAAAATATTACTACTGAAATATCGCCATTTTAAACTGATACTTTTTGTTTATAAAAAAATTTAATTATTCTTAAATGTGTTTTTTGCTTCAACATTTAGAACGTTTTTCATAGCGTATAGTATTTCTAACGACCTTTTCTCTACGTCCGAACGAGGCAAAAATCTCCGAGGTTTTACGATTGGTAACAATTATGTTAAAATTTGTATTATTCCTAATATTTTCAGTTTAAAAAGAGTTAAACTCCTTGAAAAAAATTACTAAACTTTTTCGTCGCCTTTACAGGAAATCGAGGTCACGCCTGAGAGTGACTGGTTACAAAAGTTTTACTCCTACAATTTAGCAATCCATCATTGTTTGAACTGTTTGAAAGATGAATATAAAGTATTCAACAAAAATGCCAGCTGGGCTATATAGGAATGAATTCAAATGTTAGAAAACTATTTCGTTTGAAAAATAAGACCTATTTGCCTGTTAATCTCTTGATCTGAAGAAGATTATTGGACATTAGAAAGTGTTCAACGTATTATTCTCAAGACTTCTATAATCCTATTAAAAGAGCTACAGAGTGAAACGGAAAACGCATTTTTCATATTTTCACGGGTTTCTAAGAAACTGTAATATATAAATAAGTTAATTTGTATATAAGTTATATATATATATATATATATATATATATATATATATATATATATATATATATATATATATATATAAGCAGCGTACCATGTAGGTTTTATCTATAGTGACCATCTTATAACGCTTATAGAAGCACAGTAAAATTATTGTATTTAAAACGACTTTTAATTTACAAAATTTAGAAGGCAACAAAAATTCAGATGTACATCCTGCAAAGTCTGTTGCAGGTTATTCAATGCTTTCGTAAAATAATGAATAAATTCAAGGAATAATTTTTTGGAAAAAATCTTGAACCCGTCGAATTTTACTTTTAATTGGATTTGCATTTTTGAAAACATAATTAGTATATACAGGGTGATTCATGTAGGGGTGCTGACATCATCATTGTTTATAAAGGCAATCAATTATTTTTATTACAGAATGTAAAAGAGTATATGTTTCTACATATGATATGATAATAACTACATTAGCGTAGCTATAAGTTAGATTTAAAAAAATTTAAAAAATTTTGCAATTTCAAAACACTAAATTTGATGGCAATAATTATTTAAAAATTCAGCTAAATTAAATGTTAAAATTATGCACCATTATTTGTTTAACAACCTTAGCAATTAATAAGTTTTTACTATTAATCACGAAAAACCTATTAATCAAGACGATTAATAATTTTTTTTTTTTTGAAAATTGTCAATCACTTCAGAGGTAAACGTATTTCGTGACAAGTTCTTGCTTATACATTTTCTAAATTCTTCTGCGTAATAAGGTGTACTTTGCTTTTTAAGTATCCTGATAAAGAGGTTCTCTAGGGGTGTTAAATCTGAATGGCCACCTGGCTCTATTTCTCCTTATCTAACGATTCGGGAACATCTCATTTTATTAAGCGTGGATACGTGCTTCACAATGAGGAGGTGTACCATTTTGTTGACAGAAAAAGTTATTTCCCAGAAAATCAGGTTCCTCTACATTTGGATATAAAATTATTAGTTAGTACAAGCATAATGTCGTGTGAATAACTTGCACCAGTTAGGTTCACGTTAAAGAAATAGGGACACTGAATTCTTCCGTCAACTATGACATACCACACATTCACTTTCTGGGAGTTTTACGCAATAACGGTTACGCATTAACGGGTTGGCGTATTAACAGTTTTGCCTATTGTAATGACCAGTTAAATTAGAGATAGTTTCGTCAGAAGAAACTATGTTTTATATCTTATAAGGGTGCTGCTTTGGTTTTTTAGGAATTTTGTGTACTATAGACAGAAATGTAGAAACCAGAAGTTAAGTGTTAAATGTAATCAGAAGTTGGTTAAGTGTTGAATCATGATTTTCTTGCATTGTCAACAAAATATTGTTGGCCAGATCAAATTTAGGAAGATCACGAACATGCCCAAATTCACGGTATTGAATCTCAACATTGCTTACCATGATTTGGCTAATGGGTTGTGATCAGGATGAGTTGCAGTAAACGATTCAACTACTTTTCTTTACATGCGCGTTCGATAAGATAGATTATCGAATC
Source organism: Rosalia funebris (assembly GCA_037954035.1). Classification (NCBI taxonomy): domain Eukaryota; kingdom Metazoa; phylum Arthropoda; class Insecta; order Coleoptera; family Cerambycidae; genus Rosalia; species Rosalia funebris. The sequence continues at coordinate 16,350,091 of JAZFAV010000016.1, read as the reverse complement.
TATAGATATATAGATTCGATAATGCAGAGAACTTCAATACTTCCTGGTTCAGCTAATTTAACCATTTCTTCTCATTCTCAGAAGATCATAAAGTCACTTCTCAATGAATACATCGAATATATTGCTTTTGCTAAACAAAAGATAAAAAATGTTTTTTGAAGGAATAACTCGAAAAACAAAAACTATATAACGAAGTACGATTTCAAGTTTTTATCTGACATCAGTAAAAAAACATTATCGTTCACTAAATGCTATTATCAGGCAGCCAGCGATGCACAATTTTAATATTCAATATATTTTATTTTTTAATAATTATTGTCATTAAATTTAATATTTTAAAATGGCACAATTGGTTTTCGTTTTTTTTAATCTAACCTATACTAGCGCTAATGCAATTATTACCGTATTGTATGTAAAAAAGTGATCTTTCATATTCCGTAATAAAAAGGGAGGTTTCCATTAAAAAAATATATATGGCGTGATATCTCCTATACAAATCACCCTGTATATATTAATTATATTTTAAAATATATACGTGCATCTAAAATTAAAAAGTTATGGCTCCGAGACTTTTTTTAAATAGTTATTCCTTGGATTTTTAACAAATTTATTACCATATGAAACCACTGTATAGGCAAACAGTTTAATGTTTTAATAATATACAAATACAAACTGATATTATAAAAATTCAGCAACTACCAACATAATATTTTAATAAAGAAACAATAAAAGGATGAAATAACATAACATGCGACAAAAATGTTGGTCTACAAAATGAAGTGGTGAAGTGGTTTATAAATACCGAGACCTCAAAAATTATTTTAGTCAAACGTTATTCTAGATTTTAATAGTTTTAGTTTTCCGAACTAATATTTACGTTAATAACTGTCAATGTATTATTGTAAGGATAATTTAATAATTTTAACAGACCGCATGAAACATAACTTTTGAAGTAATCTACAAGATACTAATTAAAACTACAATAACAATGATTGGAGAATTAACTTGGAGTAGTTTCTGGAAATAATCACCCTCGACTTGCTGCATCCATTTGTGCACATGAAAAATAATGATATTAGATGCCATTATAGAAATAAATCGGGCGGATTTATATCGGGGCATATGGGTAGCCAAGGTTGCGATCCTGCACACTATTAGCAAGAAAAGCTTTCCATATATAAATTGAGCTTACACTTCTGGGTTTTCCTACAGGAACAATAGACCTATTAAAACTACTGATCTTACAAAATGAAGAGTGAGTATTAAGCAAAGTTTGTTTTAGCCACAGTATGCTGAGTAAATTTTTCTTGATGTGTTCAATCTGCTGCACAAGCATAGCTACTATGTGTCACTCCATTCCGATAGAATGTCTGCCAATTCAGAGTTTGTAAATTCAACCCTTTTAACCAAGATAAAATTAAATGAATTTCTCAGTTGTACCATGAGAAGACTACAAAAGAATACCTTTCTAAGAAGTTTTGATAACCATCATATATTTGATACTGTTAAATAAATGAATTAATATCATCTATTGGTCATCATCTATCTATGCTGTTTATCACATACAAGTTTTCGTTGAAATTCTAGTGAATTTCTATGTCTATTTTAAACATTAACTGACACTATAAACATTTTTACATTTTGCAATTGGTATCTTGTAGATTACTTCAAAAGTTAATAAGTATGTTTCATCAGAATTATGTAAACGATGGAGAGATTGGTTTATTGCCAAATAACTTCTAACCTGCAAAAGTCAAAGAAAAACTTCAGGACTCTCAAAAGTTTCGGAATAAAACTTTAAATTAGATGTTCTTCAAAGCATTAGTCAGTGCCGTTGCAACAAAAAATGTTCGGATGGTAAAAGGGTCGTGACCCTAAAAATTTAATACTTATTTAAATAAACAGTTTTAAAACCTTAAAATGGACTTTTCCGCACATAGAACATTTCTATCTCGAACTTAAGTGGCCGAGAAAAAATAAACCAACACATAAATGCAGAATATGTGTTTTATGCGACAGTTTTACTTTTTTCATTGGCGAATGCTACAGTGCCGTATCAATACGTTTGTGATCGAACGAAATTATTTTTTGCTCATTCATTCGTATATGATACAGGCCGAATATATGTATTTTTCGTTCAATGCGAAATCAGCAACGCGTTAAATGTTTATGTTTAAAGTCTCAGAATGAACATAAACATGTGCATCGTGCTTTCTCATGACCGATATACAGCGTAGGGTGTGTTCTATCCACCTCAAAATCAATAGATATCAGAATCAGTCGAAGCCCTATCGATCCGACACGATTTAGTTGAGTGATCGTGCTAACAAAAAAAAGTCTCAAATACTCCACCATTGTGTTTTCTCATGATCCATGAACATGGTAGAGTGTATTCTATCCACCTCAAAATCAATAAGTGTTATCTGGGAGACGTCCTCGATTAGAATCACTCAAAACTCGAACAGTGTTGATCTGACACGATTTAGTTGAGTTATCGTTGTAACAAAAAATTTTAATGCCGACGACAACGACAACGACAGCGATAACGACACACACACAGACACAAATTTTGTATAAACTATTTTTTTGTTTTTAGGCCGAAAAACGAAAAATAAACACACGAATTTTTTTTTTTTTTCATTTTTCTTTACAGGATTACATTAGATTTCCGCTCCGGTATAGTTAAGTGCGGAAAAGTAAAAATTAATACCATTGCTCTATAGGTACTATTACAGGTATAATACGAATTGAGTTTGAATTCATTATACTTAAAACTATTTAAGAAACATTTAAACACCTAAAAAGAAACACTCGAAAATCTGTACGCTTGGAAGACATATTTATATAAATGTGTTGTCTTAAAAGCATATAAGGAATCACCACTTAAACAATTTCAACAAATATTCTGTATTATTTTAGTAATTTTAAGCAGCCCTCTTTCTCCAGACTACTTAAATTCGGTATCCCGCCAATTATAGGAATTAATTCCATTAGCGCTTTCAATTAAAACTAGTTGCTTCATAAAAGACCTAAATTCAACAAAGTTTTCAACATGAATCTGCTTGAATAAAAGGAAAAGTGGATTAGGGGATTTACAAATAATTTATGGATATAAAAGGTGACGAATTTACATACGAGGGCCATTAAATAACAAATCGATATATACTTCACCTTCACTAATTAGTTAATGGAACTTTTACTATTTTTCGGCAACCCCAAAGGTACATAAAATACGCACATAAAATTAAATAGAACGGGAAGAGTGGATCTATGTAATGATTTCAGATAGTAACAAAAAAGGTTTTTCGACTAAATTGTAAAATTATTCAACTCTAAAAATAGCAATATCTTGTTTGATTTTTTAATTACTCAATGGTTGGGCGAGGAATGTTTCATTATGTAACTTTCTAGTTAAAATTAACTGCTACAGTTCATAAAATTAAGTGCAGCTCTTGGGAGTACGAATAAATATGCAAACGTGCAACGTATTTAATTTAAAATATATTCTGCTGTATCTCTTGTATTAAACATAAGTAGCTTATTCGACTCGATTTTATTATAATAAGTAGAGATGAATAACTTCATTATATTTATCATAAGTTCTAAATGTCCTTAGTTTTCTAGATATGATAATAAATAATTGTTAATTATCTTCTTACAATAATTATCCTTATGTTCGGCAGAACAGTGATACACACAAGTCTAAACTTCTCCATAATTTTTGTATTAAGTAAATATTCTGTAGAATCATGTTATTCACGTCAATTCTTATAAATCTCTAATCATATTAATGGAAGTTAATAAGATAAAAGGATTAACTACAAATAGATAGATTTATTTAATAATAATGAAATATTTTATCAAGCTGTAAATTTTTTTATAAACCAGTTTATAGAAAATGCAAATCTGTATGTTGTTTTGGTATTTGAAATGAAAGATCTAAAATGAACATAAGTAGGAATTATATTTATTAGTTTTAGCAGATTACTGTTAGTTATTTGGACGATGGTTTGGACTTTGATGTAGTAGCAACAAATATAAACCTAATTTCTAATAAACTCTGAACAAAATATAGGTGGCTAGAGGCGTCTTTTGCAAATTATGTTGGCGTCATTAGTAGATGAGTAGAACTTAGATCTATACTGCCTCTATATATATATACGAATGATATTTCCAGTTTTATGCACCATTCGCCAATAGCGTAAGTCTCGGTAACTAATTCTCTTATATTTTTGTTGAACTATAAGGAGACAATATCAGTAGGATATAATGCTTATATTATGTTTTTTATATATTATTATGAAATATTTATATCCTGGATGCTATAAAGCATTCAATGGTATATAATTAATTATACTTTTAGCTAAACGTTTCTTTAATCTAATAAGATTTTCTCTTTTTGTCTACCCAGTATACTTTTAATACCAATCTTTCAATCGATATCATAAATCACCTTTTGTTGTTTTTATTCTAATCCCTAGAGTTTCTTAAGTGTTTCAGGTCTCACACTCTTAGATGCATTTACAATATATGTAATTATTATTATGAGTTTTTTGCTTAGCAGCGAGAAATTTGGAAAAATAAAAAGAAATGGTATGTTTAGAAAATTAGATTTCATGCACAACCTTACGAGAAGACTTAAATAGTAACAAATTGTATCCACTTAGCACAAGCCACTTCCAGGCGATTCAAAAGAATTTTCGAAGATTTAGGAATTATGTTGGTGTACCCTTCTAGTAAACAATTGTAATAAATATTCAAAGAGCATCCCAAAGATAAAATTCAAAATAACGAAAAGTTGGTGATATAGTCAAGATTAGAAATAAAAGTATGTTAGAGAAAAAGAAAGAGCTGCAAAGCTAACTTCAAATGAAATTTTAAATAAGTCCTAATTACAATTCTAAATTGGTTTAAAGAACAAGAGGTTTCTTATAGACTAGATGTGAGTTCTCTTAAATTTAGTTAAAACTATAGTTAATAATAAGTTCCTGGGAAAGAGCTGGAAATTTCGATGCAGCACCCAAAATAGGAAACCTGTTTTCCACAAACACCGAACACATTTCTCAATGCGCGTTTCGCCAACCAAGTTTGCCATAATCGAGTTCTCACCATGTCCTGATGATACTAACCTGGTTGTCAAAATGAAGGCCGAGAAACTTGCAATTTATTAATATTCGCGGGAATGTGATCTCCTGCTTTTAATAATACATTGTTGAATGCCTCTGAAAGCGTAATGATTGTTAAATGTGATAATAAGATGAACAAAGACATGAGCTCCATATTCAATTGTTCGGTGTGGACTAATAACCCACTGTGGAATAGTTATAGGGTGAAATATTACATTAATTGTTCGGAAAACTGAGAGTTATGTCCCCACAATTATCAAGACACGAAACTACGGTTTATTATTAGAAATAATGACCTATTAAGCAAGATCATATTATCTGTTCATAGCTCATAAATAAAGAAGATTAAGACAGTTAACTAAAGAAGATCATAAAACAATTATAGACAGTTAACTGATTAATGAATAGTGTATTAAATCAATAAAATTATACGTAACGGTATACTAAATCTTGATAAAACTTAAGTATACGAGTATATAGAGAATATGTGCAGTCTATCATTTAGTTTTAATTACCTCCTAGCGATGCCAGATTGTGGTGTTTTCTGTATTCACAATATTATTCAATACTAATTTATGCTTGTGTTTTGTCCTTAAGAGACAACATAAAAAAAACTTGTCAATAGCTGAATATAATAGAATAAATCTAAGAAGATCAAATGAGGTGAATATAGTTACCATTAAATTAGTCTTCGTTGCCCTATCTATCTGCCAGGGAAAATATTATCAAAGACTGACTGGACACAAAAACAAAAATTAGGTAGTCCAGTCTTGTTGAAACTAAATTCTTTGGTGGAGAGCATACTGCCCATTGGTAATCTTCAGTTAGAAATAGATTTTATATACTCGTGGGTTATATATTTAGAATGTAAAATTAGTATACGACACGAAATTGTTCTTTAGTTAAAATATCTACCAGATTGCTGTACAAAGTACCATTGTAGTTTTTATTTAGTAAAATATTTTTATTTTTCAATACAGTTTTAAACATTATATCTCTATTTATTAACAGATGTTTGTACGAAACTAGTCTCCTTTTTGTTTGTCAGTATTTGGTTCTAAAGTGAGAGAATATTTAGATTTTCGCACCTTTATCATTTTAACATTGAAATCTATTTTTTAAATTAAAACATACAACATTTATTGTGAAACTTCATCCAACTTTATTAGAGTTATCTATATTAAAGGTCTGTTTTCGATTTGAAAAAAAAAATTGCTCCGTCGCATGAATTGTTTTCTAAAATGGGTAGGAATCTTAAAGCTCTCTTTCAATTTGACAGTTAAAAGTTCAGAAAACTCTTTAAGAAAAAGAACAAAATTTGCGAGAAATATCACAAATCATATACCAAGAGAAAATTTATTTGACTCGCTTACTTGACCTTAACCTTCCGTCGGGTCGGGCGCAGAATGAATCCAAACATATTCGGGCGCAATACATCTGAGAGATCCCATAATCAAATCTTACACAATTTAGATTTTAATGAGATGAAAACTTAATTAAACGCTTATTTTAATTAATACAATACAATAATAAATATTTCACACTAGGTTGTAATCGCAATAATTAAATTTGCATAAACGAACTCATTCAAGGTTTTAAAACAATAAATTTAAAAGATTTTAATACGACAACCAGCATTGACAAGTTCTTTTATGTTTTAAGGACAAAACACAAATATAAATTAGTATTGAACAATATGTTGCATACAGAAACAAACCACCTATTTTTTCATGTAAAAGTCACAAAGTTATATATATAAAAAACATAGGATGTAAATTAAAAAGAAAAGTTATATGTAACTGCCTATAAGTGTAAAGAATTATAAATCCTCTTCATTTTTTTAGTATGTTCCAGAAAAATATAAACGTCACATTTTTGGTAGTGATTGGTATAAACCAATAACTTAACACCCAAGTGTATTAATTTTGACTAATAATTCCATAAAAAGCCAGAATATGTAAGTGTAGAGATCCCAGAAACTATTATTAACTTAAATAATAAAATATAAAAATAAATAAATCTAAAATATAAAAGTGAAAATAATGACGTAATCAGGCTCAATGCATCTGACACATTGGGGCTGTCCATACAAGGCCAGATAATGTACTAAAAAAAGTTGACAACATATCGAGAAGGGTCGTTTAGAGCTAAGAAGCTATGAGGGAGTTCGAGTTAATATTCGTAATACACACGAAAGGGCAAAGAAAAAAGTGACTGCCAGATGTCAGAGATTGGTTGCGCCCGACGAAGGGTTAATTGTTTAACGTAAATATACCAAGTAGTAGTCTACGTAAAGTATTTTAAGTTAGTCAGCAACGTAATATTTATTTCGGCAAATTTTCTTTATCAAAAATTGAGTTCTCTGCAAAATTATGTAATTAGTTATTTTGGTGAGTAATTAATTACTCACCATTAGAAAATTGTTATTCTTTTTGTATAGTCCTACCATTTGTTCATACTAGCAGAGATATTTTTTGACACCACGGAATATCATTTTACTTTACAATACAAATTTCTATTATATATTAAAATAATTCATTTTCATATTAAAAATAAAATGCTAAAAATATATCAGCCTGAGTATATATAACACCTGAGAACTCATTGAGCTGAATATCTTAGATGATTGAAAAACGTTAAGAATAGCGGCGAGTTTTATATTACGCTGATATTTTATATTACCCAGCCCGATATAGATATTGAATACGGCAGTTGGTTATAAAGTTCCATTAAATTAACCTTCTGAAAATTTATATCATATATTATATCTGACTTCCATGAGTATTTAAATGCATTTATGTTGCATATTTGGGATAATATTACACAAAAGTTTATTTTACATTCAGAGCTGTCCAATTTATTAGCACCAAAGATAAAGCTCTAAAAAATTATTTTTTCCATGTAGCTCAGAGTTCATATAGGTCTCTGTATATTTATTTTGTAATTTAACGCATAACATAGCAGATAGCTAGACTTTTAATTGTTCTAGTGGTAACATATTTTGTACTTATTTTGTAAAAATCCTTAATAAAAATATATTTATAATTGAAAAATAAATTTTACCAAAGAGTCATCTCGTATATTTACCATTATTATAATAACTGCGCGAGATATTATAATAACGTCTCACGAGATTTCCATTCGCCATACACACGTATGAGCTGTACGTGTATACGGCAAAATCAATAAAATATCACCCGACAAATATGCGGAACTGCCAAATAATATCACCCGATCTGATTGTTGCAGAAGCTCTGGCGGAAATCCAGGGTGGTCCGGATCTCTACCTTCGCTCCGGCTCTCTCCTGAGGCTAGTGTGTACGCTACGCGACTCCACAGAGCCTCCCGCCTTCGTCTTCTGGTATCACGAACAGCGGATGATCAACTATGACCCGGGGGTCACGGTGAAGGAGGGTCGAAGTTCAAGCATCCTTCAACTTCAGGAGGCTGAAAAGAGCCATAACGGCAACTACACCTGCAGCCCCTCCAACGCTGTCCCCGCCTCTATCAACGTGCACGTCCTTAATGCTACTGCAGGTCAGTATTTTAAATATATAGGGTCTTTCAATGAGGACGCTCGAAATTTGTTGATCATAGCCGCCATGTTGGTAAATCGACATCTGTCAAATCTATTGCTTATTATTCAGTAGTGTATGGCAAATCACCATGAAAGATTATAGCGTTCAACATCGCGTGCAAATCATCAAATTTTATTTTCAAAATCAGTGCTCCGTTCGAGAAACATTCCGCGCATTATGTGATTTCTATTCTCGACATAACCGTCCCGCCGAGTCGACCTAAACTACATGATATAGATAACGACATGTGGCTCCAATACAGCATGTAGGGACGGCGTTACATGCTGCACAACTAATGCCATGATGGACATTCTACACAAGTGATTTAAGGGCGTGTTTGAGAGTGAGGGTCTCACGCGACGACGACGTGAACTAGCCACCAACATTGTAGGATCTAACGTCTTTAGACTTCTGCCTTTGGGGCTATCTTAAATGGTAGGTCTACGCGAATAGACCGCAAACAGTTGATGCCCTCAAAGTCAACATAATGAAGGCCCTCCAGCAAATTCAGCCATATTTATGCTGCAACCAGTGGCGGCTCGTGGTGATTTGTCATAGGTGGGCAACAACTAACTACTAGTAGGTTATATAGTGCAAAATAATGAAGTAAAATATAGTAAAAAAAAAATTGACTCATCACTCTGTGTTAGTCACTGTACAAATATATGTTAAGATTTAAAATTCTTTCAGCTTTCAAGTTGAAAATGCATAGTAATAAAATAGTATAAAACTAGTACAGACTCTTATGAATGCTACACAATTTTTATATTTACAAATTTTCTAATACATTAATAACCAAAATAATTTTACTTAATAATATAACAAATACTGTTATAGAGAAATTCTTTCACGTTCACCATGGTATAAATACTAAATAAATACAATACTAAACAAACACAAATGTAAAGTACCAACTTCCACAGACAGACCGTCGCACTAATTTATTGTAATTATTGTTAAAGAACCGTTAAAATTTTGAAAATCCTAACCTACAGAGTACAGACCTCACTGAGATACAACGTTCTACAATGTCTCTGAAAACTGAACTTGGAAATACGGAGATCGGAGATTCTCGATTCCTTCCCCGCTATGCCAAAGGCTTCTTCAGCAGGGTGGTCTAGCCCACCCGTATCACAGCTTACTAGAGACTCGAGTAAGCTGTGCCCGTGTTTCAAATAGTTTCATGTATTATAGTTTACACGTATATAATTTTGTTTTTATGTCTTCAAATCATTCGTAATTCTATTAATTAATTAATGCTATTCATGTGTTTTCTGTTTATTTAATTTTATATTCAAGATTCGCATGTTTCTATATTATTGTGAAATAATTTAAACTTTCAAGGGATATTGAAAGTACACCTATGTCAATAATATCAATATTAATTTTAAAACTAATCTTGGTACACACTTATTTACATGTATTTATTTATTAAAGCAATAAATATAATTTTTTATTTGTGCGAGGCGCTTGCGCTGTCTCGTATGTACCTACAAAGCCATAAAGGTAAAATAAAGGCGTGGCTGCCCACCCGGCCGGCCTGGCATTCACCACGCTAGGTAATCACGGTAACTGTTCCACGGTTAGAAGAGTGAATTGCTGCACTTACTTGCACTGCAATTTTCCACCACGGTTGCGCTGTTAATATTAGTATATATAATAAAAACTTTTCATTGTATTATTGTTGTTATGTAATATATAGTGTATTTAATTAATTACATATTACATAATTATATCTTCACTAATTTCTATAAACGATAAATAACGACCTTTGGAACTATGTGTTCCTTCTCTTCTAGGAAACAGCTGGGTGGGCACTGCCCACCCTGCCACCTCTGACCAGCCGCCACTGGCGGCAACGTCATTGAGAATTATCCTTCCGAATGCAAGCCACCATTCAAAGTCATAGTGAATATGAACGACGGCGATATTATATTCTCTGCTTAATGCCATAAAATATTCTTTCAAGTAAAATAAAAATTGAGTGGATATCTCACTCAAACAAAACTTGTTTTATTTACATTTAAAAATCAAGCGCCGCTATTGAAACATATTTTATAAATACTTAACAGTAATAAAGGTTTTTCTTAATGAAATTATTACATATCGTTGGAATAAATTAGTATCCCATATATTAGTTACTCAATTAACCATTACTTATTCGTATTAAGGAAAAAGGGATATATTAAAATATAAAATGTAAATTCCGTAATAACACTATGAACTATCATTAAACGTGTTGTCTCTAGGCGCTTTGAAAAAATAGATATCCTTTACCTACTGTCTTGCACCACAAAACTGGTGAGCATTAAAGGAGAAATTTAAAATCTGTCAATTGCAGTTTACGTTTCACCACCTTATCCTCAGCTATTACCACTTAGAAACTGTAAATACCCACCCCCCCCTCCATATTGTAATACGTCCTCTTAAAGATCTCCTTAAAGAAGTCCTCTTAAACGGAGTTGAATCTATATTTTTTTAAACTCCGTTTACGAAACTGAAATCAGTTGCTCTGTTTTCGTAATAAAATTAAAAATAAAATAATTTGAGCTAAACACAAAATTAATTAATGAATTGGATTTACTTTTCACAACACTATTTGAAACCTTACTTGATTAAATACCCAAAATACCCACCATTGTTATATGTGAGTGTATACAAATGTGAGTAATCCTATTTTTTAAATTTTCTAGATATTCTAGAGCGGAGTTACGTATACAGTTGTTTTCAAATAACTCCAGAGGAAGCAATCGATTAGAATCATTTCTAGACATCTCGCCGGCTATTTCAGAGAACTTCTTCTCTCAATCCATTTGTCGAGAAACCTTTGATCCAGCCATTGTCGTAGAAATAGAACATGTAATGTATAGTGAGGTATTGCACAATCCTGTTGAAAATATATTTTCAACATTTCTTTACCGTTTGTTTTGTTTGTTATAGTCATCTTCATTGAGTTGTTGTAGAATGCTAATTTTGTTGTTGTTGTGGAAAGCTTTTCGTATGGAACCAACTGAAATATTTGTTAAATTAGTGACCATTGGAATTGAAGTTGTAAGATCAATGGCGAAATAATCTGCAATCCCAATCTGTGTAGTTTCAGAACATTCGGCTGCTTATGTACTTTATGAATATCTCTTGCAATTTTTGAACAATGTCAATCACATACTAGTCCTATATTTTTGTCATGGTACCTTTCATTAAAGTTTTCCTTACTGTAACAAGAGTGTACCTATTTTCAGTACCATCAACAAAAATACTTTCAACACTTGAATTAACACTACTTGACAAACAGTTTAAAGGCACTACGAAACTTACTAAAAATGTTTTCAAAATTTAATTATAGTTGTAGTGAAGAAGAAACTGTACACTAAAATATGAGTTAAAATAAATATGTATTAAAATAAAAGAAATGAGCGACGACTTAAAATAATCACTCCCTTTATTATTATTATTATATTACATAGGTGTGGGCCTCATCAACCACTGATCGCACGGGTAGTCCCTTGGCGATCCCCTCTTATCCGGGTCATTATCCAAAAATGCTATCCCATAAAAGGAGCAATTTAGGCATGTCCCCCGCCTTAAGCCTCGCCTCCTCTAAGATAACAGGGGTCCCTAATATAAGATACCTCCTCTCCTGCAGTGCGGGGTAGGTGTAAAGAAGATGAATCGAGGTTTCCTCATCTTCTTTACAGTATCTGCAGGCCGGGCTATCAGTCAGCCTCAGCTTGTGCTTATATGCATTCAGGATACTATGGTGGCCCGTTATGATTCCCACCAGGGTTCTGGCTTTATGCCTGTTCAATTTAATGAGTTCTTGGGCCCATTTCCCAATCTCTGAGTACTCGATGAAGAATTTGGTTATTCGACAACCCGTTACTCCTCTCCATCCTTTATTGTGCCGGTCTCTTGCCCAGCCATTTATGCGGTCTCTGATCAGATTCCGACTTATTATCACTGCAGGTTTTGGTCCATAGAGGTTTTCCCTGGTCCCTAGACTGGCAAGGTCATCTACAATTAGATTTCCCTTTATGCCATTATGCCCAGGTATCCATAAGAGTTCCACCGGTCCCTTCCCTGCCAAGTGGTTCAATGCTTCATAGAAATTATAGACCAGCTTCGACTTTGTCATTGCTGAATTCAGGGCTGACAACGCCGACCTGCTGTCCGAGCAGATACATACCTTTTCCTGGGTCCGATTTTGGTCGGCCCCCAGAACACCGTATGTAATTCCAACTAGCTCGGCCTGGGGTGCGGTAGTGTATTTGCCCAAGGGGAAGGTTTTACCTATCCCGTCGCGTCGTCTATACATCCCCGCACCTGCTCTGTTCCCACTTTTGGCTCCATCCGTGTACCAGATGTCTCCATTGAGCGGCAATCCAGCTCGACCCTCCATCCAGTCGGTCTTACTGGTGAGGGTGATCTTATATTTCTTGTCAAACAGGAAGTGGACACCCGTGTTGTTAGAGCGCATCCATAGGAGTCCCTCCTCAGCTAGCTCTCTTGAGAGTATATTCAGGTCTTCAGGTCCCTATTCATGTTTCCCAACCTGTGCATTGCCTTTGCGGCTTTCGCTTTCAGGATGACATCAAGAGGTGGTATCCCCGTCAGTATCCCCATCGCCTCGTTCGGTGTTTATCTTGGGGCTCCGGTTATACTTCCAACAATCAATCCTCTTAACTTGTTAAGTCGGTTGGCTTCCGACTTTAAACAGGCTCTCTTCCACCAGACCAGTACTGCATACGTCAGTCTGGGTTTGAGAATTGCCTCATACATCCATTTCATGGTTTCCGGTTTCAAGCCCCAGCTACTACCAATGGCTCTTCTCAGTTGCCAAAGTGTTGCTGTGATCTTGGAACATATGTGACTTAGATGTTTTCCCCATGACAGTTTCCCGTCCAGGATTACTCTTAAGTATTTCACTTCGCTATTATAGCTTAGTTCTTGGCCACCAAGTTTCAGCGGAATCACTACCTTTCTCACTTTAAATATCAGCAAAAAGAGTGATGTATATAAGATTAAAAGAAACATAATAGTTATCGGTGTATAGTCTGCGGCAGAGGCATTGTATGTTAGTTATTAACGCCAATAGATATATAAGTAAAGTAGGAGTTAATGGTTATGAGAAATTTTCGGTATATTTTTTATAACAAACCTTGCATTAGACGTACGCTCTATACTTACTCCATACTTGTTCTATACTTGTTCTATTAATGATTTGTACTTGCTCTGTATTTGCTATAAAACTCGAATTTTTGAAGACTATATGTGAGGTACTGTAATGCAAATGCCATTTTAAAACAAAATCTACATTTTACACATTTGACAGCGGTTTATCAAAATTTTGGCATACGATGATATTACTTGTTAAAAAACGCGTATAGGAAACATTGAATCATGCCATTGGTCTCTATCTAATTCCGAATTTACATCAAAGCTTATATTCGTATTATATTCTTTATCAAGTATTCTGTTCTATGTCTCACTTAACAACCAGTAATTTAACCCTTCCTTACTTAATGAAGTGGACTTTACAGCTCTGGGTTTACGACGGGTAATTTTTTTTACCTCTATCGTGGTAGCAAATTACACGTAAAGGTCCTTTTACATTTATAGGGCCGTTTATAAATTGCGTTCCCTGAACTGTAAGGATTCCACTATAATATACTTTTAATTGCAGGTATTTATTTTATTGCAGTTTTCTTGAGCTTTTTCTAAGCCACGCGACCAGAAAAACGCCTTTCGGTGGCTTTCCGCTGCCAAACAGTGGCGATGTCATCTAAATGTACGTCATTAAAGTTAAGTTTTATAAGAGTACGAGCGGCAGTAAAATAAATACCCTTTATCTGTGTCGGAGCACTTGCTGTGGAGATATTTGGGTCGAAAGATAAAAGAAGCGAATGCTTTTCTTTTCCGTAGCTCCAAATTTTAGTAAAATGTGTTTGCGTGACTATGAAAGTCAACTTCATATACAAAAAAGTGAAGTTCATAAGACTATAATAACAATCCTAGGCAGGGGCTGGAACCATCGATTTAGCAAGAAACACAGGAGACCAGTTTACGCGAACGCCAAAAGGTTACACGTTACTCGACATTCGCAAACCAAATTAATATTATTAGATGATTAACACTAATTACCATTAAACTATTAAATCGATTGGAAAATTAATTTTGATCATCTCTCGGCTTGGTTGATGCCAACTTGAATGGCTAAGCTGGAGTTAATAAGGTGTAATTTCTCAGTGTCGTGGAAAACTGACCCCCGTTTTATGTTAATATAATAATGTTGCATAGCATGTATGTTCAGCAAAACAACAATAGACACTACTGATGGAAATTTATGTGTTACGTTATCTAAATAATACATTTATCCAATTATACTTGAATTACATATTACTCGATAAACCTGTATTTATTTCACTATTTTTAATTTTTTTCTCTTCATTTTCTTATATCTACCTGAATCTGAAACAAAATGTATAACAGTTCTGGCCTTGTTTAAAAAGGATTATAACCTAACCTAACAACCTAACAGGAGATTTACTTCAAAGGCACTATCATGAATACAGCACAAGATATTTTTGTAATATTAAATCGCTATTCATTTGTCTTAGTAACTGAAATTATTTTGTCATCATTTAACATTATTCACTGCATTCTTTACTGGCGTTAGTAAATAACTTATCGCAGTAACTAGAGGTCTTTAGCTTATATGAATTTAGTGTGTGGAATGAATAATGCTTCTACACACTAAGTGCATATGAAACTTGCGGTTAATGTAGTTCCCATCTACAAGTTTTGGACACACATAAGTCGACTTTCTTCCCCTAAAGCCTTAAGTTACGGAGGAGAGGGTTACACTTCAAGACAAGGACAAACACAACCACGTTCAGGGAGATGTGCCAAATTCCTTCCATTCCATTGGGACTCGAAACCAATCGTACAATCACCTCTATACTGGGTTCAGTATGAATGGCATTATCGTAGCAACCTATATATGAGAATATGATAGGTTGTTCATCCATGTAGTGGTCTTGCATATTCTTAGCTCCCCGTTGGACTTATTCGCTTTAAATTTTTTTTAATCTATCTTTATGTCAGTTCTTACACCTTATAATCTCAGCTTAAGTATTAACATGTCATTGTACAAAAGTATTTTATTACTTGACATTTTAATAATACCTATATATATATATATATATATATATATATATATATATATATATATATATATATATATATATATATAAAGAATCCGGAAATGAGTACTTACAGTTTTTATCGTGTAATTGTCAGCTTAGTAATTGAAACACAGAGACTAAAACGAAACATATTTATTCTATACATAATGCAGTTTTCAAATATGCTTATTTTTTAAAAATTACGTTAGACAAATGTAGTCCTTCTTGTCTTTCACATTCTTGCAGCCGACTGCGAAAAGATTGCATGACATGGCGCAAAACATCTGGGCCAATCGCTCTAATTTCATTGGTTATATTGTTTCTCAACTCCTGTAATGTCTGGGGCCTGTCGATAAACACATTTGACTTCAGATTTCCCCATAAGAAAAAATCGCAGTATTTTAAATCCGGAGATCTGGCCGGCCAACTAATCACCATTTCGAGATACGAGTCGTCCAGGAAACATTCGTCTTAAAAGTGTCATACACATTCGAGCTGTATGAGTTATTGCTCCATATTGTTGGAACCATAACTCATTATTCTCTATGTCCCTTCCTAAGCGATGCAATTTAGTAGGTAAAAAAATTCGATCATAGCTAAATAGCGTTGCGAATTAACAGTAACTGCCCGATCCTCTTCTTGGAAAAAGTAAGGACCAGGTTTTCCGAAGACAGATACACCGTACCACACTGTGACTTTCGCGGAATACAAAGGTTGCACATGCATTTCGTGAGGCTGTTCTGCCGACCAGTACCGCATATTCTGTTTATTGACAGAACCTGTTAAATAAAAATGTGCCTCATCGGACATGATTAGATTATTCAAAACATCTGGATTATCACCAAGAAGAGCAAGGAAGTCTCCGCAAAACTGCGTGCGTGCTGCAAAATCTTGCGGATGAAGCTTTTGAACAATCTGAATTTTGTAGGGATGAAATGCCAAGTCAACATGTAAAATTCGCGGGATGCTTGTGTTTGAAACATTTAATGCCGCTGCTTGCTGCACTGTTGAACGCCGTGGACTTCTAACTGCCGCTTTTCGAACCCTTTCAATGTTTTCAGGTGTACGCACACTTCTCTGGGTTCCGCGGTTAAACGTTGTTTACATTTCCAATTTCATTAAACCGTCGATGCCATTACAAAATTGTGTTTCGTGTAGGGATCGTATCACGCCTAGGAATATCATATTCTCGACGAAGTTGCCGCTGAACCTCGACTATGTATCCCGTTCGAATGAACACCGTAACACAAAAAAATCGTTGCTGTGTGGGCCAAGAATTCATGGCTACTAAAACTGCATAATATAGCAAACTTATTGCGCACTATACAGTCCCCCACTCAGTATCTGTCTTCCCGCCACAGCGCTCGCAAATGTGTCAGTACCTATTGCCGGACTTGTATTTCCTACAATACAATGTAAAGCATCCGGTTAGTGGACAGAGACCTTTCAGTTTCTTGTTTGTCTATTGTTTTACTTTTTAATAATTTAGCTCTTGTTAATCTAGAACTTTTACTTTAACTTAAATGCATGTACTTTTATTGTTTTGATGTTCTTATGTTTCATACTATTTTATTAGAGGAAAAGAAATTATTACAAACCTATTTTAGATAATTATTTTATAATATTGTACGTTACCTATATGCAAATCATTCGCTTTCTTGCTTTGTTTTGTTTTTATTAATATTTTGAAGTCACTGTGTTCTTTTTTCCTGTATAAATTCAGTTACGTCCAATGGATGTTTGGTTATTCACCACTGGTCGATGGGAGTGTATGTTTCTTGTTACATCGTCCGTTGATATTATCCGTAATATCTCTCGTTAGTCGTCGAAGTTTTCATATAGGTATCTGTTAGTATGTGACTCGTTGTTATATGCGTGCTTTATGCTTTTGGTCAGTGGTGTGTAGCTCATCAAGCATAGGAACAAGTCTCAAAAGTACGATATTGGACCACCCACAAAGTACTCAGTAAAAAGCTTCATCTTTACTCGAGTGTGAATTGTCGAATGTGAATGTGTAGTTTATTTCATCGCTATTTGCCAAATAAAAAGTCTCAAAACATACCGTGGCTTATTTTTATGGCTAGGCTGAGGTAGACTGTTCCGTTTGGCGACAAGATAAGAGAGTTGTTTATTTGGTAAATAGCGATGAAATGAATAGTACAGAGTTCCATCTGGCCATACGTAAAGTGAGTCCTTTTCCCTTCGAATGCTGCCTCACTCTTTCTTCTATGCATACAAAGACAACCTCATATTCCTTCCTATTTTTTAGGAGAAGTATGTTTATGTATATGTCCGAGTTTGTTAAAAGTCGTAGTATTTTATTTTGTATTGTTTGAAATCTTTTGCATTGTACACTGGGTAGATATATGATATTTATTATATTCCTGAATATGATTTTCTATAACAGTAAATTATTTATAATATTCATTATACTATTTCTGCAAACAAGCAGATATAATTTACTTAATAGCGCATATGTTTTTTTATCGACTATTTAAAATGTTCCTCTTAAGTTTCAGTTGCATGTTTAGGGTAACTCCGAGATAACTATTTTTTTTATTCGCTGATTTATTTATTACTTATTTTCATTTTGGTTATTACTCTATACATAATAAGCTTGCACTTTTATCGTCCTAGTTGTGGTGCTTATTAAATTCTGCACCAATCCTCAGTTCTATGTGTTTACATACCATCGCTCTGTTCCAGCCAAGACGCGACAAAACTTTGAAATACACCGCCTATTTAATACAGGATCTTATTCTAGAGCATAACTTGTTTTACTTGCAATTTCAAGAAATATCCAGAAATATTTTTGCATTCTGTAAAATGTAATTACAACATAACACAAGATGCACTTGCTATGATTATTAAAACTGTATACAGTGGTCGCAAAGCCATTTTTTAACAGAAAAAAATATTTACACATGTAAGAAACATATTAGTGCAACATGTAGTATACCGTGTGTTATCAAAATCCATCTTGTAGATAAACTATGGTACCATTTCCCAGCAATTTTTAAGAAGATAAATATATCTCTTTACAATACATCTGGTGCTTAGAGTATTCATAGGAGTTGATCTAACTATAATAGTGACTATTACCAGTAAACTATGAGCTTCCAAACCATAACAAAATACAACTTATTAAACTAGCAAACAATTTTAAATAAATGGCGGAGGCGCCACTGTTATTTTAATGTAGGAGGTATATGTAAAGTTATCTAACATTTGGAGTTCATACACACGTTCTCACATGTGATTATGAAAGCTATGTACGATGATTACAAAGCTATACTATTATATACTATTTTATAGAAAAATTGTTTATATATGTAAGATTTGCGCTAATAAACAAAATATTACCTAAATTCTTTCTTTAAGGTTTAGTAAAATATTAGCATATTAACAAAATCATTCTTACTTTTCCGCACTCCACTATATGCGGAAAAGTAATGTAATCGTGTAAAAATGTTTTTCTCTAAGGCATATTTTTCGTTTTTCGATCTAAAAACCAAAAAAAAGGTTTTAAAACCATTTTATGAGTGTGTGTGTGTCGTTGCCGTTGTCGCCGTTGTCGCCGTTGTCGCCGTTGTCGTCGTTGTCGTTATCGTTGTCGTTATAGTCGTTGTCGCTGTCGTCGGAATTTATTCTTGTTAGCACGATAACTCAACTAAATCGTATCGGATCGGTCGGGTCTTGACTGATTCTTATCGCGGACGTCTCCCAGACGACATCCATTGATATTGAGGTGGATAGAACACACCCCACCCTATCCATGGGTCATGAGAAAGCACGATGGTGGATTATTTGAGAAATTTTTGTTGTTAACACGATAACTCGACTAAATCGTATCGTATCGATCGTGCTTCTGATTCTGATCGAAGATCGAAGGTCTCCCAGACGACACGTATTGATTTTGAGGTCGATAGAACACACTCTACCGTGTCCATGGGTCATGAGAAAACACCATGGTGGGCTATTTGAGAAATTGTTCTTCTTAGCACGATCACTCAATTAAATAGTGTCGAATCGATCGGGTTTCGACTGATTCTGATTAGGTACGTCTACCAGACGACACCTATTGATTTTGAGGTGGATAGGATACACCCCATCCTGTCCATGGGTCATGAGAATATCAGAAATAAAATCATGCGATAGTGGACTATTTGAGAAAAATTGAAAAAAGTAAAACTGTCGCATGAAACACATATTCTGCATTTATGCGTTGGTTTATTTTTTCTCGGCCACATAATTTCGAGATAGAGATGTTCTACGTGCGAAAAAGTCTGTTTCTAGGTTTAAAACTGTTTATTACTCTAGCAATAACACAAATCGCTTGGAGTGGATATTTCTAGGAGCTAATCGATCTTTATTTAATTTTTAATAGAAATTTCTGTCTATGTTGATCTAAATCTACGACCTGCAATTTACATTAAAAATTAAAATATTAACATATATTATTTAATTTAAATCTTCTTAGTCTATTTTTTCTTTGTTACAGAGGAGAAACCAGCAGCAATGCAGCACGCCAATTCCTCTAGTTCCCCGACGTCGTTCCGCATCATGAAACGTGGCGTCCTTATAGTATTAATAATTCCCTTGCTACTACGAACGTGACTGTAAATAAAAAAATGTACAGGGTAAGTCAGCCGAAAGAGACCACTTAAACTGTCATGAGCATACATATCTGCAGGTCTTTTTAGAAATCAATTCCATTTCGTTACACGCAGATAAAGGTTAAGTTAAATGATTCGGTATAATTTCGAGAAGGGATATTCTTGCTTTCGAATAAACACATTGTTGGCGAAATCAATTTAAAATGGTAATAAAATAGTCCATGAAGGATCCATTGAAAGGATTAACGGCTAAAGAAAATATGTAAAAGGCACAACAAGATTAATATCATTTAATATTAACTAGAATCTGATTATGATAATTACTGATACTGTTTATCAAATATTCTTTTCTTACTAATTTATGTTATATATTATTATTATAACAAGTAAATATTTTTTAGTGAACACAGAAGTTATAGCGAAGGCATAGTCCAGAAGAAATGTCATTACACAAAAATAACTTAAGAAACATTAATTAATTATTAACAATAATAGTTTAAGACAATAATTTGAAATTAATGAGGAAACAACTATCAGAATTAGACTGAATGAATAAGTTATATCGTTTTCAAATAAAAGAAGGAAATACACCCCCTTGAGTTATCCTGGATTGAATTACTTCCACCACGGAAAATGCAATCACGTGGCTTCGGCAGAGGGAATCAACATAAAAAAGTCATAAAACAAACTCGAATGGGCAAATTTGTGTAATCATTCGCGTGGATTAGGGTTACTAAAAATATTAAGTCTCGCTTTTGGTAGACTTAGAGGTATAAAAATATGTTAAATTATAAAATATTCTCGATATTTGTAAAAAGGAAATATATATACAGACATAAAAAGACTAGAAACCAATTTATTGATGATTGAGGAAATATATAGTATTTAGTTTCAAATTGTTGTATGTTCTCAGAGACTCTCAAAAGTGAATTGCTGAAGCAATTGGAAACATAAGGGAAAGATAGATTTGAGTCGCTACAAATAATAGAGAAAATACTTTACTACATCCACTTTTATTCTTAATAATATTTTTTTACATTTGTTATAAAAAGTCTGCTAAAGCAAATATATTATATTTTGCTCATGTACTGGAAGATTTCATGGGTCAGTACGGATTTTTCTTTGTTTCCGGATAGTTCCAGTATCAGTGTTGAATTCGTTACCAACGTTTCGTCAACCATTGTTAATGACTTCTTCAGGTTGCCTTTTCAAGGTCTGCTGAACCGAATCAGTCTTTCAATCAGAATTTATGAGTCTAAAATTAAGCTACTAGTCTCGGCTAATGCAATCTTCAAGAAAGCATCACTGAGATTACTTATAATAGCGACCAAACTTTGCGAATTAATTTGCGTTTAACGTGGAATCTATCTGAGAGCCATTATCAAGTCTATTGTATTAAAGGAGAAATAGTTATATTAGACGTATTTGTTAGTACTTCTGAGAAATCATAGTTTTAAACAGTCCAAAGAAGTTTACATAACATACAGAAATAAAAATAAACAAGTATCTAATATGCAAATAAGTATTTTAAGGTATATCAGTAGTATCAGCTATACATATATTGTATCACTATCACATTTATAATGTAATATTTTGAGAACGTTTTATTTCCTTCCGATATTATTTATTACTCCATCACAACTTTTGTATATTGATACACTCCTAAAAGACTATTGAAATAATTGCCTATCTTCTATTAAAGTAATAATGAGGATGACAATAATCACGATAATAAAGACATAAATAGTGCTGATTATTTGTCAAAAACATTATGTTTTAAGACATTATATTTAGAATAAATATTCTTAGGCCACATTATTTTAGTATATGTAACATCAGTTTCTTGAAAGTTTGTTATAATAAGTGGTATTTCTACTAAAATCTAGCATTACTATCTTTGAGACTTTTATAGTTGCTTAACTGTTATATACATTGTCCATAATAACATACGTCATATTATTATACGAGGCAGAATTTGACATCTTTAGTGTTATTTATGATATATCAGGAAACCTGGAAGGATAAATGATTAAAAATCAAATCTTAATAAATTACATTCAACTGTTTATTTAGAAGCTTTTACTACTTCGTGAAAGTTTTGTAAAAGTTAAATATGCACACTTTTTCATATTCACAAAATGGTGAACATGTCAAATCATCTATCAAATCAATTCGAACATTACAGTATATTGTTGTCGTACACATCAATCAAAATCGCGTCTTTCATTTAAAATTGTGACCAATTATTAAATTCGTGCACTTAGACACATGAATAAGTATTTTAAATCTCTTTCAGCATTGAAATATCCATTGCCGAAAGTAGGGTTCTATTGCAGTAAATTTGTACGCTCCATTTCATGTGAGTTCATGTTTATGTGAATTCATTCATGTGAGTATTTATCTAAAATTCTTATCTATTTTTCATACAAATTTTAATGTAACCTTTACCATAACTTATGAACGAATGTTTTATGTATTACATGTTTTAATGTCATATTTTATATAGAATATAATATATACGAAGAATATAATTGGAAAAAAATATGTAAATATTATAGTAGGGACCTAAAAAGTTTTGAGATTTGGCTTTCGTATTTTCTATCTTTTCAAAATAGTCTCCATTCCTTTCAATACACTTTTTCATACGAACAAACCACATATTGAAAATTTTGTCGCACTGCTCCTGCTCTAGTTTCCTGCATACGTCTTGCCAAGCCTCGATTAGCTCGTCATCATTGGTAAATCGGGGTCCTTGAAGCTGGTCCTTAATCCGAGGAAATAATGCAAAATCGCAGGGAGCAAGATCTGGAGTGTATGATGGACCTCTTAACACGGGTAACCCTATGTGGCCTAAATAATCGGTGGTAAGGCCAGCACGATGCGCTGTTGCATTATCATGATGCAGCCTCCATGTGTTTAAATATGACTTTGGTCTCAACTTTCGCAACTCCTCGACAAGTTGGGGAAGATATCTCTCGGTGTACCATTTCGCAGTATCTGTTTGTTGCTCCTGTAATACCACGGCCTTAATTAATCCCTGCTTTGTAGAGAAAACCACCATCATTTGTTTTTGACTAACCGTGATTTCTTCACGCTTATCGGTGGACTCTTATTTTGAATGGGCCCACACATTGTTATGTGACTTCGATGGTACATCAAAATAGTACAGGCACGTTTCATCGCCGATTACGATATTGCTAACGGTCCGAAAATTTCCGTCTTGATATTCGACGAGCATTTTTCTGCACCAATCCACTCGCAAAGCCCGTTGTTCGTCAGTGAGTTGATGTGGTACCCAGACTGTACAAGCCTTCCTCATTTTAAGATGTTCATGCAAAATTGTATGAACACTAGGTGCACGAATGCCTAAACTCTGCTGAACAATTTCGTATGAAATACGCTGGTCTTTTTTTTTTTCGTGGTAGCGCTTTCGTTTTTCGTGGTAGCATTTTGCTCACAGCATCTACGTTTTCTTGAGTTACTGCCGTTGTTGGACGTCCTAACCGTGGGTCGTCTTCCAGATTGAACATGCCTCCTTTGAATTGACTGTACCATCTGTACATACTGCTACGACTGACCATATTGCTGCGCTGCGACGTTTCACCCTTGATGTCTATACAGATACTAAACGTAAATGATTCAAATTATGCTATTAGTATGGTGACAAGGTGAGGGCCATGCGTATGTATTGTATTTTAAAATCGGTTGGTTGGAGCTGCAAATCTCAAAACTTTTTCAGGTCCCTTATTATCAAATTTATAGTAGCAAAATAACTTTCAGCTTAAATCAGATCACCTATCTTTCAATCAAAAGTACTTCTCCTAAATTCATATTTTGGGTATTCCTTTAATAATGATTTAGTTTGGAAATATTTTAATGCAGATGTAATAATATAATATTAGTGTGACGACGAATTAATTAAAAACAAAGTTGGGCCATGTGTATTTACTTGGTAGATAGTTAAGATTTAATTGATAAGATTATCCGAGAATCATTGAAGTGGGGTGGCATATTTCCTATTTATTATGCAACGACACAACAATCTACAGTATTATCGGAATTCTTCACGTCGGTAACGGCTTCTTTGTTCTCAGTCGATATTCAAGGACGGTTGTATATATAACACCACGTATGTGGTGAAGTTGTCAGGATTCTTCACATTGGTATAGAGTTTGCCTCAATTGACAGTGAGGATGTCTATATAAACTCCAAATATTAATTAAAATATAAATATTAAAATGACACTGGCACCTCCGCCATTTCTTTAAAATTAAATGCTAGGTTAATAAATTGTTTGGTTATGGTATGGAAGCCGGAGTTTATTCGCAATAATCGGTGTTATGATCAGATCAACCTTTGATAATGCCTTAGTCACCTGTAGATTATAGAAAGTTATATTTGCCTTTTTAAGAATTATGAGAGATAGCTACCATAGTTAAAATTTTTTAAATCGGGGAAATTTTTAAAAAGACGCAACAAAATATTTTGAGTATTCAAATGTACTGTTATAATTGACTTCACTAAATCATTTTTTACTGCTACTGTAACCTTTAATCATGGAAGGCTGGTAACCATATGTAAGAGTCATACGTAATAGTAACGAGCCAGAAAAAAAAGAGAGCATGATAGTAACGTATAATACAACGAGTTCTCAAAGTATTTTTTTTCAAAATATGGTGTATATATTTGGATTCAGTTCCTAACGAAAGTGGTTATGGCGTACGTTTATGGCGGACCGAAAATATTTTGTTCCTGAAAATGTAATATCACTTATGTAAAATATTACCCTAGAGTTATTAATATTGTTAATGTGAATATACGATATTTTCATATTATTTGATTTTATAATGATACGATCAGCACCTTTCATCATAAAGTTATAAAAAATTGTACGGAGTATGTAAATAAAAGAAAACTTAGTATATCGCACAGTATGTAAAAATATTTAACACATACACTCCATATTTTCAGGAGTATTGAAAGTAATACAAATCCCTATGAGAACTGTCAATTTCTACTTACATTCGAAAAACCTTTCTAAATTAACTAAGAATTAAATAGAATAGTATAAAATGTCGCTAACGTAAAATTTTAGGTACAAGTCTACGTTGGTTAATAAACAACAGAAAACGAAAAACGTATGTGGAAAGAAAGATATATTAAGATAGTTGCCAAATAAGCTATGTATTATTGCTCCACCCAATTTGCGTAATTGAATACATTCATCCCTTTTTATTACTTTAGTTTTGTCGCCCCTCTTGAGAAGCAATGACGTTATTGTCATAATAAAAGTACTTCTGCTTAGTGAACAGATGATTAATACATTTTACGACTAGATAGGATGTAATGTAGTTTAACAGTTTAATGGAAAATAGTTATTGGGTGTTTCTTTAATGTTGAAATAATTAAATATACTTTTCATATCGACTCATTTTTGACTTTGTAATATTAAATATTCCATAATATTCCATAAATAAAATATACACAAGTATCTTGACCAATAAACAAGAATTTTTATATGAGCAATAAGTGAATAACATGAATATTATTTAAATAAATCAAAATTATATTCTAGAAGAAAATGAGAAATAAAGAGACGTAAATTTTATGAATTAGTAGCTTAAAAATGTCTCTACTTAACGTCAAATAATATCTTGTAGCGATCGGAAAGGTTTCCGCAGTGGTAGGAATAAACAGTGTCTCTAGTCGGGGTTGAACAGCGAATTATGTCAGCCGCCTTGCAACTGCGCTAGCAGTCCTTATCTCAATTCTTGGAAAAGTGCTGACAGCAACATCTTGAGACCTATGCTTTGTTCTGCATCCATACAATCAGTCAGGATATAACATTGAAATTGTAAACACATACTTACAACAAATATTTTAATTAAACCAAAATTCAAATTGTGAAAGTTTTGTTTTTTTAAAAACCGGAAATCGGCGACGAAGTATATAAGTAGCGTCTGTAATTATTATTTACTACACGGCTGTTTTCGTGTGTGTGTCATGAAGTTTGTAGGTCAATGTACGAAATGTTCTTCGTTCGAATTTCGGCATCTTGACAAAATAAATATAGTAAATCGACCCTTGCGAACAACGTGGTAAGTTTTTTTTTTTGATCCGGAGCCTCTAAAGGCATGCTCCGGAAGTGCGTTCGATATCAGCGAGGGGGAGGCGCAATATTATTGCGATTTGCTTACTCGTTAGTATTATTAAGTCGCCGTTTCGGCTCGCATTTTGGAGCCATTTTCAAATAATAATGAATTAAGGATTCAAGCAATATTAGGAAGAGTATTAGGTCTTGCCGAGGCCCCAATCTGTCTACTCCTCAGTTAGAAATTTAGGAAAGATTTTTGTCTAGGAAGAATATGTAACTTGCCGCCGGGGTCTCAACCTGCCTACTCCCCAGAGCTCGTTACTAACTTTTGCCGAGGCTTCAATCTGCCTACTTAGTTCAAACTCTAGTGTAGTGCTATTGTGCACCGGATTTACATTGGAAGAAGTGTTAAGAAGAATTAACGACGCATGAGAAGCGTTATGTTTAATTACGTTACGGTCGTTATGTTCATTGAAGCGTTATTTGGTGATGTATGAATAGTTTGAACTGGGACCAGTGTGGCAAAGCAGATATGTGTAAATTAGTAGTTCTCCAGATGTTAGCTAATACTTGACTGTCGTGTTATTTAAGCAGTCTGGTCGTTTTTCAATCTCAGTGGCTTCTCGGATGATTCCGCTATGATATTCTTCTACTGTATAGATTGTTTTGGCGTTTTGAAAGTTAAGTATGTATCCCTTCTGTTCATAGTATTGAGTTAGGTTTAGCCTTACGAACAGCAAGGTTGTGTTCGTCAACTCTGTTTGATATACGTCTACTAGTTTGGCCGATGTAGCTGCAGGGACGTTGGATAAAAATAATTTCATATACTCGTACTCCATAAAATTATACTCCAATTAGTAACAGTCGCTACGCATCAAAATTATCATGTTATTTCATTAATAGAAGATCATGTGATCACAACATATTCTTGTCGAGTCTATATTAAAGGAAGTGTTAATGTGCTGACACAAACCTCTGGTTTGTCTCATCTCATTGCGTCAAGTTTGTTAAAAACTTCTGTTTATTATTTTCTACTACCCTATTTTGCTATTTCCTTTCTATATTAACTCCCATAGACATCCACCCAAGATTTAAGCGAGCTACACTGTATATTCTTGTACGCTGTTTAGAAATAAATGGTATATATAGTTTCATTAATATATGGCGTGTGAAGGACAGTAAATACCACAGTTAACATCATAGTTTACGTGATGAAAAGTGCTTTCTTAAACATTGATTCTTACTTCCTAAGAAGTACTTTAAGTTGTACTTTAAGAAGTAATTTTAATTTAAGTATTTTAACAAACTGAGTACCTTTTGTGGGTGCTGTACTAAATAAGTATCGTCGTCAAATGATTCGCGTGACAGATTTTATCAAAAAGTATCCTCAAATGACTCATAATGTATACCAGATATAGGAAATTTCAAAACAATTCACTCTTGTTACAAAGGAATCAACTAGCACCATTAACATTACTATCTCATGTAGTGCCATTCAGAAAAAAATATTATGGGAATTTTCATTTTCTGTATATAAAGTTCGAGAAAAACCTTTCACGGATATTGAATCATTGACAACCAACCGAGAAAAAGTAAATTAACCCTAATAGACCCTAAAAATACTTCCTGAGTAATTTATCTATAGATTGCCGAGTATGTACTTTTGTTTGTGCTACTTCATGGAAAATACCTTACTCTAATTTAACCTCTACTTAACCCTGTCAAGCTTAGTGGTATACTGCACATAGGTACCACAAATTTAAAATTCTTTTTTCTTGCTACTTTCCGGTATACTTTACGTACCACCAATCTGATATGTCCCCATCATGCGCCCTCTACTGTCCAGTAGAATAAAATCAGGTAGCTGGCTTCTGGTGCATACAATAAATAAGTTTTGTCGGGTGATGTTATAAAATTTTAGCAACCGATTTGAACGTAATAATACCGAAAATAATGGAAAGTAAGTACCTAAATATGATTGTAGCAATGTACTAACATACGAATGTACGATGATTATAAATATTTACTTAAAAATGTTGCTTTTCATCATTATTTATTTGTGGTATTTCAAACATACCACAACGCACTAACATTATAGTTCGATGGGTTTTTTTGATCAAGTTATTATGGATAAATTTGTAAATAATATTTTTTCATTCATTATACAAAAAAACGTTTGGAGTTTTAACGACTTAACGAAAAATTAAATGAATACGAAATTGATGCATTTGTGGCAGAAATCCCTTCTGATGAAGAGTTTTTGATGAATTTGATGATGGAGAGGGCGAGGAGAACTATACAGAGGAAATTACTGTTGCTCAAACACAAAATTTAAAAACAAAACATAAATTTATTTGGAAAGAGCCTCTAATAGTCACCAATACGGGTAATAAAATGGATGCTTTTTCAAAGTATCGGTCCTGCTAACATATCTGATGATATATAATCGCCAATTGATATTTTTGGGTGTCTCATTAGCGAGGAAGTGATGGAACATGTTGCTTTTCAAACAAACCTTTATGCTATCCAACGTGGGAAAACATTTGTTCCTACAACTGCGAGAGAAATAAAAATATTTTTGGCTATAAACATTTTGATGGGTGTGAAGAAACTTCCGAACTATCGGGATTACTGGTCAGCGCAGATGAAGTTGAGGGATTCTTACATTTCAACTCTAATGAGCCGTAGCCAATTCGATTGGCTTTTAGGAAATTTTCATTTGAACAATAACGCTCTTCAGCCAAACCACGGGATCCTAATTTTGACAAACTGCATAAGTTGCATCCATTTTTAAATTCTATGTTACATAATTTCAGTTTTTACTACAAAATACGCCAAACCATATCAATAGACGAATCCATGATTTGTTTCAAAGGCCGTTCATCAATTCGCCAATATATGCCTAATAAGCCCATAAAATGGGGCTATAAAGTTTGGACTAGAGCAGATGTAAGTGGATACATTGATGAATTCCATGTATATACGGGAAAGGTCGATGAGACTGCAGAGAAACAATTAGGACCTCGATTTACTATAGATTTGACCAGGTCTCTGGTTGGAGAGCATTGTTATGTGTACTTCGATCATTATTTTACATCCATGCTACTACTAAGACAGTTGAAGATGGAGAACATTCATGCAACAAGAACTATTCGAAAAAAAAGAAAGGGGATCCCTGGGTATTTTAAAGTTGATAAAGAGCTGAAGCGTGGTGATGTTGATTGGCAAATAACTGATGATGGAATTTCCTGCGTGAAATGGATGGACAAAAGAATAGTTTTCTTAGCCTCCAATTGTGAAAATTCGTCTGAAACTGACTACGCAATAAGAAAAAAGAAGAATGGTGGAACAGAAAACGTTATTTGCCCTAAAGTCTTGAAAAATTGTAACCAAAACATGACCGTCGATAAAGCAGACATGCTAAAGAAAACTTACGAAATTGACAGAAAGAGCAGAAAATGGTGGCCACGCATATTCTGGCATTTTATTGATGTCAGTTTAGTCAATGCGTTTATAATTTTTCAGCAACGATGTGGAAACAGCAGTGGAATGAATCTGAAGGCGTTTCATTTGGCTGTAGTAGCAGGCTTGGTAGGAACTCGAAGTGAAGCAATGAAAAAGGGAAAACCAAGTTTGGAACAAAAAAACATAAATAATTACAAGCCAATAGTACCACTTTAAAAAAGATGGGATCAGTCTTTACATATGCCAATTTATGAAAATTCCAGACGATGTGTTCTGTGTAGTACCCGAGACGATAAAAACATTTCCAAATGGGCTTGTGACACTTGTGGCATTGCATTAGGCCTGTCTGACAAAAAAAATCAGTTTTCAAAGCTTCCACAAAAAAATTAATGTCGATTATTCTGTGGCTTAGTGGTATCTCTAAAATACCACCATTTTTTGAAAAAACTGGTAAAATAAAAATTTTGAAAAAAATGCACATTACTATTTTACTCATTTTCTATCAGGGTACTTCAAATTATGCATGAGAAAGTACTATTTCTAAATGCTGCCTTCAAAGGGTTAAATTACCGATCATAAAATATTCAATTATAACTCATCCACAATTTGTAAACATATAGTATTAATATTAACATTAATATATAGTATAAACATTTTGTATTAATCACTGTGTAGATATATATACAAACATAAATTACTGTTAATGTTGCATATTCTTCATAAATAAGAATTATAATCTTAGATACTTTATTGTACCGTAAAATTGCAAATTTGTATAGACCCCGTATATTGCCAATAGCTTTAATTAGTCGAAAGTAATTTCTCTCGCTAATTTTTATAATTATATTTCTTACTATAACACCCATAATTTGCTCAACTCCATTATCCACAGTATTATACCAAAAGAACCTTGTCACGCACCGTGGGAACTTCGAGGCTTTATTAAAATTTAAATAACTCTTCCGGCACAGTAGGGTACCTACAATCCGAGCCCTAGCTTACCAACTAAACTGGTTTAATATACTATTACCGTGCTGCGAAAAGTGTTTTCTGTCGTTACGAGACCGAAATTCCCCCAGAAGCAGGACCTCTGGGGCAGATATATAACTCCAGCTTATCTTGGTCTGTAGTTTTCTTGCTTATTTATGGAGGCATTCGACAAGAGTTATCTAAAAATAAATGTCGTTAGTCCTGCCGTTACTATTTTTTAGTTTGGGAAATTGCTTTCCCAGGAAAAACATCGATTCAACGGAATCGTTTATATTCGTTCAGTTTTTGTTTTATTTTCACTCGAGTGAAACAGATTCATATGTCGTATTTGTCTTATTCTTTGCCTACCCTGCTGTTACATTCCTCTACAGTATTTTACTTCACCTCGGCGGTTTTATTATATAGAGTAGCTAGAGTGGCAGTAAATAAGACTTCCTACCTACCTTCAAGATCGAAAGGATGTGAGTTGCAGTTAGAATTTTGTCTAACATTAAAGAATTATTCTCATATAAATATGTATATGTCGATTGTTCATTTAATTTTGAAGATAAAAACAGGAGACCAGTATGCTACCAGCACAAAAAAATTATACACCTAAAGCACGTTTCGCCAACTAAGTTGGCATTATCAAGAAATTAAAAGTAACTTCTAGATTATTATCATAGTTCTATATATTGTTCAGAACATGATATTGAATAATATAGTAATACACTGTTCACTGAGCTTCCTTTAACTATTTTCTTCATGATACTATGAGGAGATAATGGTTTTGAGTTTACTGCACAACTGATTCTAATGTCTCATATATAGCAGATATTCTACTCCTCATAATTCAATAGATTTACAAAAAAACTCTTTAAAATTTTAAATATGTTTCAGTACCTAGCTAGAATTTATTCTATAATATAGAATGGAATTCTATAATATATAATGTTATAATTATAGAATAAATTCTAATTACTAAAGGAACTCTTATTTCTTATTATTAAGGAAGAAATTATTTCTTTCAATACAGTCAATTAAGTAAGTATATATTCATAATAGAACAATAAGCTCGCTCGAAATACAAAGGAAATAAATACATCAATCAATAAAATTTATAATAATATATTTATATCCTGTTTTATAAAATATGATATCAATTTCCTTGAATTAATAGAACACTATTAGCTTAAATTTATTTGTACTAAATCAAAGTAATATAATTCATACATGCAATAAAAATGACTTATTTATACAACAAATACATTTTTTTTTAATAAAGATTTTCTTAACGGTATGATGTAACATTCAGAAAAACTGAGATTACATGAACAAATAACTCATTTTCTATGTACAATTTACCCACCATGGAACAAAAACATAATTATGAGGAAGTAGGTATTAGAGGTCTGTCTTCTCATCCCACGGTTCACTAACTATGAAGAACATAGTTCCTCGGAGATAGGCTATTATTGAATGTTGAATAAAAAAGAAAACTTATTCCTCTTTACACAAGGTGAAAGAAACTTACAAATATAGATTAGAGGTAATTTATGAATCTTGGTATCACCATATGATGATGTTTTCTTAATTGTAGAAAGGAAATATAATTTTTCGGTATTTGTGGATATCTCGACCGTTTTTGTCGTTATAACAAAAATTCCAATCCTCTTCCAGTTAAAATTTTCTCTGATTTTGAGGAATGAACCGATAAATAATTATGTCTATTACAATACTGACAGGAATTATGGAGTGTCGGATATTATATATTAGGTAAACAAAGGTAGAACACCAGTCTCTGCCTATCCTGTATTATAATTTTTATGTCCTACTCAATTATCTAGCTCAAATACATATTTTCCATTCATATTTTAAAAGCCGAGACACTTCACTTGAAATATAAATCAGATATGAGAAAAACCTTATTTACACAAAATATTGGCATAGATTCTTAAGTTAAGTTTCTTCCAGACGCATTTTTGACCAAAGTATGAGCTTCGCTACTACCTGCTATTCCCTTGTTTCCTTAAATTCATATTAAATTAACTTTTTAAAGGCGGTTTTGTAGGTATTCGCATACTAGTCCTGATATGATTATCTTTAACAATGGGACACATAGCAATGGACTTAAAACACCAGGTTGAAGAGGAGAAGGTTACATATAGAGACGAGGGTGAATAGATCTATGTTCAGAGAAAGGCGACAAACTCCCCCTATCGATAATGGGGAAATAATGACGTCATCAATTATACAGTCCTTCACTCTGGGCATCAGTGCGAATAACTTTGTCACAGAGGAAAGGAAATTATGGCTGTAGAACAAAGTACAGTACTTTTATAG
Source organism: Rosalia funebris (assembly GCA_037954035.1). Classification (NCBI taxonomy): domain Eukaryota; kingdom Metazoa; phylum Arthropoda; class Insecta; order Coleoptera; family Cerambycidae; genus Rosalia; species Rosalia funebris. The sequence goes on along the minus strand of JAZFAV010000016.1, from coordinate 16,316,719 downwards.
CTTTGCGTTGGGCGACTGATCCGAATGCCCATTGTATATCGTATTGTCTTGGATTTGCAGTACTGTGGCCATAAACTTAAATTATATACATCGTGAATGTCGAAAACTCTTTTTTTTCATTATAAGTGTCACTTCTTATATTAAAATTAAATATTACTAACTGAAGAAATAGGGCTCCTTTTGTAGGATATCTACACCAAGGATGTATGGTGTTTTTGAGACGACTTTTATGCGCGCCTGCTTGGAGTGAATGCTTTCAGGATTGTTGATATCTACTCGTTACGCGATTCCAGTAGTCATGGAGCCGTGGTTTGTGGCACATCATGTGTTTACTTACAACCAGCTCCCTGGCACTGCGGTAGCTCGCTGGTAAATTACTGTACAAGGGGCGTTAGTTGTCTTGCAGGTCTTGCAGCGCGAAATTGCCGGTAAATTTGAACATAAATGTTTTTAAATTTTAATATATACGTAACGGATAATGTAAAATTAATAGCAATATTAATTTATAGGAAAATTATCTGAGCCACAGTGTATTACGTAACGATTATTATTGTGTACCGTATAGGTGAAATTGAATTAGGTTAATTTGCAATTATAAAAAATATGTTTTCTTGTGTTGTGTAATAATTTTTTATTTGCACGTAATATGTACACACACGTATACAATCTATCTGAAAAGTGCTGAAACTTATTTTATGAATATTTCTGTTACAAATAAGGGAAATCATTTCAAAGTATTAAATCACAGAGGCAAATAAAGTTTGTAGTATATACTACAGATTATAATATTGTAAATTGGGAATAATCGAAGTATCGTTGAAGGGAAAATGAAACTATCTATTTCACTGTACTTTACCGAGTCTTTTGACAAATGTTTACATGGCACTGCTCCCCTCTTTAAGCGGACAACTTTATATGGCCCCCGTGCAAAATAAAAGGTGTATTAGGCTAATGCAATTATATTCATTACTTCGACTGAAATAACAGTACAAAACTTTGAATAATGTCGAATTATAATAATATTTTAATGAAGAACTTTTTTTTAAAAACACTGTATTATTCTTCAGTTAGTTACATGTCATTAAAGTATACTTGTAAAAGGTAATCAGATTTAAATTCTTCCGAACAGCAATTTGCCATAGTTCTCTATTTTCTTCGTTTGAGGGTCCTTTGAAATAATGCACTTTTTCGCCTTCTACGGAACATTCTTTTTCGTAATTGCATGCGGGCACTATGCAACGTCGTTTTGTTTTTTAATTTCGGATCGTCCATTTTATACTATTATATTTATACACTGCAGATTGATTACAACTCGCGATTACGTGTTTGTTTGCATGTACGCGAAGTTATGTTTACTGTTACTGTAGGTGTGGGACGTAAGAGAAAGGGGGGAACGAGATTGCAAGACCTGCAAGACCACTAGCACACCTGGCGGCCGCTGTATACGTAATTTCAAGATCGCACTACGTGACATATAGGGAGCGCCATCCCCCAGTTTACAACACATTCATTGAAACTGGTCATTCTGTGGTGCTTACGCAGCGACGATTTCGAAACAATTTTAATGTCGATCGACATGACCGCGTTCCAAAACGGGATACCATTATGAAGTGGGTGAACAAATTTTAAATAACAGGATACTTTAGGCCTGGGATTTTTAAAATTTCAAACAACATGCCTCGATAAAAATGGACGCCATCTAACTGATATGATTTTTCGCAGCTGACTTATGTTATGTATCCCTCAGTGGCAATACACGACTAATGTATAAAAACAATAAATTTTAAAATTTCTTCAAAAATAAAGCTTGTGCTATTCTCTTCAAAAACACCATACCTCCCTGACGGACCCTGTACATTCATAGATTCCAGTATTGCATCACCTTTCAGATATTATTACCGCAAGTTGCATTAAATTTTATATTGTCCGTGATAAGTGTGATTATACCATCAACATCACTTTGGCTAAATACAAATTATTGCTACAAACCAGTGTCTTATCCAACTACTAAGTCTTTAGATGGACCGTCAATTAAGTGAAAGTTAAATCTGACCCTAGAACTATATATGATTGTACCATTTTTCCCTTTCATTAATATTCTAAGTGTCTATAATATATAAAATGTATCATAATGTGTGTTTAATAGTTAGAAGTTTTTTGATATTTCGTGATATCACATCAACAGACAAGAGTCACAGAGGGTTTTTACCCCATATTTCAACTTAACCATTTACATAAATCATGTTTATATTCCCCAGCCACAATTTTCCATTACCACTACAAACTACCTTTCTCTTCCTTCATTCCCTTCTCAGCAAGATGTAGCGCGATATTTTGTTCAACCACTTAACTAACAGTCGCCCTTTCTCCGCAAGTTAAAAGGGAATGTCGTCGGAGACCGAGATTTGACCTCTTTAAATTCCTACGGGCCTACCAACGATTATCAAAGTCGACATTCGCCAATTATTTAATCTTCTGAATAATTAAAATCACAACTCGCGCTTACCGCCTCGAATTATTAAAACAGTATGCTGCCGCCACCGTCTTGGGTTCTCTTCCGATCGTCTATCAGTATAGAAGGTTAGGGTGTACTTACTATAAAGCACCCTCTAGTGATTGGCCGTTCAACAGGGCCTGTGTAAATATTAATACAACCTGCGTGAAGTCTGGAAGGCAAAATATGTTCGCAGTAAGAGCAATATACCCTGTCGCTCACAGAAATAAAATAGGAACATTTGGAAAGTATAATAATTTGTTTGGAGCAACTTACTGTATTCAACTGTTATTTTCAAGTGAAACTATTTTTTGTCTAGTTTTGTAAACTCATCAGAATATGTGACAATATTATCCCTCCGTCGGACGCAGCTGATATGTGAGATCTCACAGTAACTTTTTTCTTTGCCCTTTCGTGTGTATTACGAATATTAACTCGCTGCCTAGCTTCAAACCACTCTTCTCAATATGGTGTCGATTTTTTTAGTGCATCCCCTGGCCTTTTATGGGAAGCCCGCATCTGTCAGATGCATTGTGCCTGATTGCGTCATTTTTACTTTTATATTTCGTTAGAATTCTTTTATTATTTAAACTAATAATTTTTTTTTAATATTCACATTTACTTATTCTGATTTTTGATAATATTATTATTAAAAATTAACATAAATATCGTTACAAACAATGTGGCGTTTACTTTTGTTTGGAACTTGCTAAAACTATGAAAAGATATATAATTCTTTACAGTTAAAATGGGCAGTTATACCTTTTCTTTGTAATTAACGTCCAATATTCTTTGTATGTGTAACTTTATGACTTTTACATAACAAAAATAGTGGGTGGTTTGTTTTCTATATTCAAAATATTACTCTGTATTCAAAATATTCTTTCATTTTATGTTTGCGGTTTGTCCTTAAAACAAAAAAAAACTTGTCAACAGTTGTTTCTCCTATAAAAATTTTCCAAATTTATTGTTTTACAATATTACATGAGCTCATTTATGTAAATTTAATTATATCGATTAAAAACTAGTGTCAAATATTTATTATTGCATTGTATTAATTAAAATAAACTTTCAAATAATTATGCACCTCATTAAAATCTAAATTGTGTAAGATTTGATAATGAGATCTCTCAGATGTATTGCGCCCGAATGTATTTGGATTCATACTGTGCCCAACGGAAGGTTATTATTTCATCAAAATTGGTCAGCATGCAATTTCCAACGTTTATTAAATTATACGTCATTGTCTGTTTCTGCCCCTGCATGTCATGTCAGTTCTTTTCTTGCTGGGCTCTAAAGTCTATTCACATCTCAGTATGTCTCAGTTCTGAGAAAATTTAGTTTCAGTGATAGTTAGAATGTATTAGGCAATATTTGCGTTTGTTTGTACAGGTTTCAATCACTGATTTTTGAGATGGTAAGTCTATGGAAAGTAATGAATTTTGAAGTTAATATCCACACGTGTAAAAATTAAATAAAATTTTTAAATAAAAGAATAACTTCGGATCTGGATCGGTTGAGTGTAGATGGACTCTCTGTTTATCTATTCTCGTGAAAATTCCATAAATTCCATTATTATGCCTGTATCACATGTAATTAAGCCAGCACATAACTGATGTGTGGAGATTGACATTTAGTGTTTCAAAGTAACGTTTCGTCCTTTTATCGTTTTTCTTAATTGTTGAGTGTTAAAGTATAGTGACCTCGATATGAAAGATGACTCCTTTTCTGCTGATTTTGTTTAGATCTTTCATAATTCCATTGGTTCTTATAATGTTGTGTCTGTTTATTGACAACTGTCTGATTTTGTTCATGTTAATCGAATGTTAGAAAATGTTTACGGTTAGGAAGTATTTATTGGAAATGCTTAACGAATGCTCATTCTTGCTTTTCTTCTTCTTAGCCCTCCTGTATATGTTATATTTGTAATACTTCTTCCTATCTGGCCCATATATACTTTAGACAACTGTATTCACCTGCCATTCATTTTATCGAAAGAATCGTACTGAATGTTTTTTATGAAGAACTAAGACGTATGACCTCTTTGTTCTATTTTGTCAATATTTTGGCTAATTCCTGTACTTTCTTGTGTTATAATTGGGTTGAATAAAATGTGGTTCTTAGTAGTTTCATTCTTGCTCCTTGTTCCCTTTTTCGCTTGTTTCTTGTCTGTTGTTTAATTCTTATTGCATTTATTGCTTTATTGTTTGACCCGCTCCTTCATAGCTTCTGATTTAGTTGACTGAAGAGTTTTTCCATTATTGTCTATAATGTTTGGATATAATTAACTGGAGATAATAACTCTCAGCTTTCAATATCTAGTGTTATTTGATTACATTAGACTTTTTTATTACCTGGATCTGCAGAAACAGGAGCATACGATTTTCTTCATGGACGTCAATCTAATATCCATAAGGATAGCGAGAATATGGTTAAAACGTTAATATTACAAATAAAAAAATATAGTTTGAAGCACGGGAGTCGAATAATGATACACAATAATTATGCAGATGAAAGCTTGGGGATATAGTCTATTAAAATAATACGTAAATAGAAAACAGTTTTGTTTGGCTAAGATAGTTTCTCAAATATGAATAATACAGTAGACATATATTTATGTAATTTAGATTTTAAGAGGACATGCCACGGGAACAATGTGACAATTTTTAAATTTACTATATGAACACTATCACTATTTAATTATCAAAGTGGCGTAACTTAAAACAACAACAACGTTATCTTTAAAAACTAAACTGCTTATATTTGGTACAACTCTAAAATATCCAAAAGATAAAAAAGTCCTTATTAAGGAATAAAAACTGCCAGTAGATTCATATTATTAAAAATTATGAAAATATAACGCACAAGGAAATTTTAAAGTATTAATGAAATATTTAATAATAAAAGGGTATCTTATCGATTTAGTTTCTCTTAATAATTTAGAATCAGATGTGTATCTACCTTAGGACCGGCAAGTCCCTCTAGTATATGTCTATATCTCTGTCTCTATATATACCTGTCTCTTCAACTGCACTATAAAATCTAGGGAAACTAAATATTAATATGATGAGATACTTACAATAAGACAAAATTCTATGATTCATGAAGAAAAATAATCAGTAATTATTTTAAGTCTATAAATTTATTTCATAATTTAATTATTTTATTGTAAAGGTTTTTTAATTTAATAATAATGAACTTTTAGTTAGTAGTTCTTAAACGTTTAGTTAATAAACTGTTTTATTCAGAAGTACACTGCCAGTCACCTTCGGATAAAAAAATACAAGTTTCACAATTAACTTAATGTGAAAAGTGTAAAATTTCAGGATCTTAGACGCTCCAACGCTTCAGATGTTGCTTATCATTTGGTTATGCTAACCATTCTTAATATAATAACGAATATATTTAAATGTGGCGCCAGACTAAGGTCGATTGCGGTAATTTCAGTAAGTCAGAAGAAATTAATTACGGTTCAGTAACCAGAAATTCTATTATCTTCCAGATTCCGTCAATGTAATGGAATAAAATTAAAATACTGCCTAGTAATAAAAAAATAATAAGCTTTATCTCTCAAGGCTCTTATATGTGATTAAATAAAAAAAAAAGAGGTGAACAAGTTTATTATAAAATTTTCTATACCGTTTTAATATTTATTATATGTACTTTCAAATCAAATCAATACTCCAGAATTTAAGGAAATATATAACTTTGTTCTAGTTTTAACTGATTAAATAATACACACGTGGATGTTTTCGGAACTAACTTATGTTACATGTTACAAAATTGGCTCGACAGAATTGTTTACTAAAAATATATTAATATAAATCTGTTAATTTGACAAAAATTCTCTAATACTAAGTACACAAATGAATAGAAGATACTGTATAAAAAAATAATATTATTGCGATGACAGAAGATGGTTGGTTTTATTTTGAAAATTACTTCAGTCTATCAACGGGTTAAATATTTTATTATTAGATGATTTAAAATTGTAAATATTCCAATATATATTTGAAGTTTGAATTATAATTGTAAGTGTTAGACCACTTCAATTCATTTCAAGTGTTCTCTTTATCCTTCTAATATTCTAAATCATAACAATTTCCTTTAATTTAACTCCATATGGTATAATTCTTTCAGTTTTCCGGAAATGAGAAAATATACATCAGATTTTTTAGATTTTTGTTTGTTTCATACTTGTTCATATATATTTTAAATATATTTATTTCTAATAAGTTGTCGGGAGTTCACGAAAATAATATTAGATATAGGAAGAGAAGAATGCTATAATTTGCACAATTTTTGGTATATCAGGAGGTACAAGAGATATTCAGATAGATATACAGGATAACGGTACAAACAAACAACAGTAATATAAATAGTACAATTAAATTTTAATAATCTGATCTATTTTAAGTACATACAAAGCTTTGTAAATTAGTTTACACTCTCTTGGAAATACAGAGCACTAATTCCAAATAACTTTACCTGTGGATGAATAATGAAAAATAAAAATAAAAGTTGCTCAACAATTTTCAGATCTTTTGGAAAATAATGAATGCCCTATTGACTATTTGAAGAGATACGCTTTCATGCTGAATAAAAAATCTCTTAGTGTATATAACACACACTCATTTGATTTTTAGAAATATGAAATCAATGAACTTATTGTTACAAGAAATAATTCATAAAAATAAATAGTTTTAAAACCTTAAAACGGACTTTTCCGCACGTAGAACATCTCTATCTCGAAATTAAGTTGCCGACAAAAAATAAACCAACACATCCGACACGATTTAATTCAGTGATCGTGCTAACAAAAAAAAATTCTCAAGTAGTCCACCATTGTGCTTTCTCATGACTCATGAACATGGTAGAGTGTGTTCTATCCACCCCAATATCGATAGGTGTCGTCTGGGAGACGTACTCGATCAGAATCAGTCAGAAGCCGATCTATTCGACATGATTTAGTTGAGTTATCGTGTTACCAAAAAAGAAATCTCAAATAGTCCACCGTCGTGCTTACTAATGACCCATGGACAGGGTGGCGTATGTCCTATCGATCTCAAAGTCAATAGGTGTCGTCTGGGAGACGTTCCCGATCAGAATGAGTCAAAACCCGATCGATTCGACACGATTTAGTTGAGTTATCGTATTAATAAAACAAATTTCTCAAATAGTCCACCATCGTGCTTTCTTATTACCCATAGACAGGGTTGGGTGTAGCCTATCCACCTCAAAATCAATAGGTGTCGTCTGGGAGACATCCCTGATCAGAATTAGTCAAAACCCGATCGATCCGACACGATTTAGTTGAGTTATCGTGCTAACAACAAACATTTCTCAAATAGAGTCAAGAGAGGGAGTGGTGTGTGCTATCCAGCTCAAAATCAATAGGTGTTATCTGGGAGACGTCTTCGATCAGAATCACTCAAAACCCGATCGATCCGACACGATTTAGTTGAGTTGTCGTGCTAACAAGAAATTTTAATGCCGACGACAACGACGACACACGCAGACACAATTTTTTTAAAACGATTTTTTTGTTTTTAGGCCGAAAAACGAGAAATAAACGAAAACAATTTTTTTCTATTTTTCTTTACACGATTATATTACTCTTTCTCTAGTATAGTTGGGTGCCTAAAAGTAATATGATTTTTTACCGTGGCATATCAGGAATTTTATATTATTTAATTATGAATATTTTGAAATAAGGACCCTTAAATTTATAATGGATAAAATTAAATTAATATTTCAAATTGCGTCATCCAACGAAAAGAATGTATGCCCCCGTATTGATAAAAATACTTTACGTAGAGTTAAATGGCTCACATTTAAGTACCCGTTAGCTAATTGCTCTGTTCTTTTTAGTATAATAAATAATTGGCATAAAGTGTAGTAGGGATGACGTTAGAATCATATGTGATTCTAACTCACTAATAGTGATAATATTATGCTATGTTCATAATGTAGTTGACTGATATGCATTTTGTAATAAACTATTGTATTTTTATTTAACAGTAGAGTGAAATTAAGTAAACACAAAACAAAAGTTAAAAACAGAAACACTATATGTTGACAGGAATACTGAAACATTTTTGGAAATATTCTAAAGTTATTAAATTTGTTCTTTATATGAAACAGAAAATTGTATTAATATTCTATTTGGCCATCATTAATTTTTTTTCATCAATATGTTGTTCTGTAATACATGTATATAATTCACAGGAAAAATACATTGAGAACTTCTGTTGATAATACATGATTAACTTAATATGCTGTGAAAGTGGTAACTCTTTCGCTTGACAACGATCCATTGCCTATATTTATATTTATATATAAAGTTGTATTTTTGTGATAAACTAGTTAATACTCCATTATCATCAACTCAATTTTGTAAATTTGTACATAAAACTAACCTTAATAAGACGTATTCGTACAGAAGTGTGTATCTGATGTGAAATAAAACTTTTAAATAATGCCAAGGAACTTTCATGTAAGTATTGTAATTTATTTTTATGGAATATATAAATGGATCTCAATAACTGCTTCTTTATTTCTCCCTGTTCCCCATAATATATATTATATTTCTTTGTTACAATACACATTCCGTTCTTTGATATTGAGTGTTATGAAAATGAATAAAAGCAAATAATGAAGTTATAGAATAGGACTGTTATAAATAAAGGTCTAAGTTATGTTATGTAAGTCTAAACAGAGTACGCTAAAATTTAAATTAGTGTGGATGTATTTTAGTTTTCATTATTTCGATCAGGAGTAGTACGTCCTCTATTGGATCATTATACTGGATCAACAACTTCTGCCAATAGACCATGCACATCAAGAAGACTTCACAAATTAGATCACTGAAGAACAAAAAGTGAATGCCGTTCTTGTGAACAAAAATTCAGCGACAAGGCCTATTTTCACCTTGATATCTTTGCTGATAGGTAAAATTGCCGCGTCTGGGGCTAAGAAAGTCCACGAATAATTCATGAAAAATAAATTCATCTCCAGCGTGTTACTTGTTGGTGTGCATTATGGCCTGAAGGAATGATTGGACCATTTTTCTTTGAAAACGAGGCAGGTAACACATTAACGGTAAATGGTGAAGCTTATCGGGACATGATAATACTCAGATCTTTGTTCTTCAATTGGAAGGTATTTCTATTGAATATATGTGGTCTTATCAGGACGATACCACTTGCCATACCACCCGTGAATCAATGACGGTGTTGTACGAGTTTTTTATTTATTATGTCATCTCTCGTTCTAGTGGCAAGAATTGGCCACCACGATTTCGCGATTTAACTCCTATGAACTTTTTTATATGGGATTTTCTGTCGGCTTTACACTAAGCCCCCGACCACCCAAGCATTGAAGGCCTAAATTGAACGCTGTATCAACAAAATACCGCCACGTTTATGCAAAACTATTATTGAAAGTTTCATCAGAAAAGTACTCGTGTACGACCAAAGCCGTGGGGGCCATTTACCGGATGTATTGTTTCATACACAGTTCCTCAATAGCTACATTATAAATCAATAAATATTTCCATACTGTCAGTAACATATAAGTCGACAATCGATAAAGGAACTACCAAACCGCCAAGCGGTTATAAAAAGTTATATGTTACTGACATAGATCGTATCGGTGTAGATGTATACCCCACGGATTTCATTCGTTATTTGTCCGTTAATCGGCGTGCCGTGTACGGCACTAATGAGAACTAATAAGTTCGAAGCGTCTGTCTGTCGTTCGGTGCCCATTCGGAACAGATGTCGAATCCTACCCGTCACGGGTTTTATTTTTTGAAAAAAACAATTTCATTATTGTGTTATGGAAAAATGTTTTAATTAAAATTCAGATCTTGCACTTTTATTGTAAACATCTATTGTATGACATGATACCGATTTCAATGTAAGTACCTATATTTAGCATTATAAAATTATTTTGTATGCCCCATACCTCAGTTCAATCCTAACGATTGAAAACTGGATGAATGCCAATTTCTCGTAACCACATTGAATGTTTATACAGGGTGAGTCTGGAGAATAGACCAAACTCCAGGAGTGTATTGTACGCGTGAAAATAATGTAAAAAAACTTAAGTGTTGTTATCCGATTTTTATTTGCTTTCACGATATAGCGTAACTACAAATATTTATCTAGTATGCCATGTTCGAGGTTTAAAAAATTTGATAACTTTGTTGTTTTGGCAATGTGTCAGTATATTGTGACAGTGATTTAAGGTTTATTTTGGAGTTTGAACGATTAAAGTATTACAAAATGCCATACACGTATTCAAATTTAGAATATGCAAATATGGTATTTGTTTATGGGATTTGTAATGGAAATGCTAGACCTGCTGTTGAAGAATATCGTCAACGGTTTCCACATCACAGACATCCTAATAAAAATGTATTTGTCAGAGTTTTAACAAACTGTGCGAGACCGTAGGGCTACCCAGTATTAACGTAACATCTAAAAAAGCTACTCGACAAGATTTAGAAGAGGTAGAAGATATTCTGGATGTAGTAGCAGAAGATGAAACGACCAGCTCACGAAGAATTAGTATTCAATTGGGCATTCCACAAACAAGAGTAATAAACACATTCCACCAGCAAGGCTTACATCCATACCATGTACAAATAGTACAGCACCTACAACCGGAAAATTATCATAAACGTATGGAATTTTGTCGGTGGATAAATAAGAATCCTCGTATTGTATCGCGCATACTTTTTACTGATGAAGCAACATTTACCCATGACGGCATTAATAATACTCACAACTGTCATGTATGGTCAGATGAAAATCCCCATGCAACAGTCGAAAGTAACTTTCAACATAAGTTTTCGGTCAACGTGTGGTGGGGTGCGGTCGATGGTTATCTAATTGATCCTTTCATTTTGGAAAATCGCCTCACTGGAGACAACTACTTAATTTTTTTACAAAATGAATTACACGGGCTACTAACGGATGTTCCTTTAAACATCAGAATGCAAATGTACTACCAGCACGATGGAGCTCTTGCACATTTCGCTCGTCAAGTCAAGGAACATTTGGACGAAAGGATTCCAGGCGTTAGATTGGTCGTGGTGGTCCTATTAGTTGGCCTCCAAGATCTCCAGACCTCATAGACCTAGATTATTGTTTATGGGGCTGGTTCAAAGATGAAGTGTATAAAGTAAAAGTGGACACTCGGATGCACTAATTCAACGTATTAGAAATGCTGCAGACGATCTCAAACAAAGACGTGACTCAATCAGGAGAGCTACAGGCGCCCTTCGTAGAAGAAGCAGAAAATGTGTAAAGGTGAATGGCGGTATTTTTGAACATTTATAACGCTATAATGACCAAAACGTTAATGTATGCAATTTTGTTTATTTTTAATTACGCTATTACTTGAACACCAATAAATACCGGATAACAACATTTGAGTTTTTTTACATTATTTTCACGTGTACAATAGTCTGCTGGAGTTTGATCCGTTACTTCCCGACTCACCTTGTATACAAAATTTGCAAGAAAGGGAAATAGGACAGCCGTTATAATTTATTCCTATTATTAGCTTTTGGTATACAAGTTGAGGCTTATTTTAGATTGTGTTTTATTTCATGAACTAAAATAAGAATGACAAAATTCATGCGGACTCAGTTTCATCAGACTTGAAACAGATAAATAGCTCCATACACCGTAAACCGTAGCAAAATGTTTCTGATAGCGTTAAATATGAACAAAATATAATTAATGTTATTTTGTTTTGTAATTATCTAGATACATTTACAAAGCCACATAACATTATGGATGCCCATTTGGGTGGAAAAGTTTGTATCAGCCGCAATGTTCGGAGTTCGTATTGCGAACTTCATTATATCAATGCGGAATCACTGAACACGTTAAAATAATTCCGCTGAAAACGAAGTAATAGTCCGTTTCGGATTCCACCAGTTTATATTCCAGTAAATTCAATTAGAGGCACGTACAATTTGAAATATGAATTGTGCTCCACTGAAAATAGTTTAGAGGTAAATTTTAATAGACGAGGAGGAGATTTCATAAATGAAATATTATTCAACAACTATGGCAAGTGGTATCATTATTTAATTTAAAATAAACTGATTGTTAAATATTTACGAAATTATAACATTCATAAAATTCGTTTTTGATTCATTGTAAATTAATCTACGAAATTATAATATTCATAAAATTTTCATTTTTGATTTATTGTAAATTAATCACGTACATCATGAAATCTCGAAAGAGAAATACTTCAGTACCATTAAAAGATTAGTGTTTCAGCGAAACACTTAAATATTACAAAAACTATTAGAAGCACTAAAGAGCCTTGTACTGGATAATGTCTCTGTGGTTTTCACAAATATAAGCAGGGACTTTGATGATCATAACATTTCTATCAATGTGCATATAAACATGTTGCAGTTACAAATAAACAGTTTCAAAACCTTAAAACATACTATTCCACACATAGAACATCTCTATCTCGAAATAAACCAAGAAAAAATAAACCAACACATAAATGCAGAATATGTATTTTATGAGACAGTTTTACTTTTTTCATTGGCGACTGCTTCAGTGCCATATCAATACGTTTGTGATCAAACGAAATTATTTTTTTTCTCATTCATTCGTATATGATACAGGCCGAACATATGTTTTTTTCGCTCAATGCAAAATCAGCAACGCGTCAAATGTTTATGTTTCAAATCTTAGAATGAACATAAAAATTTACATCGTGCTTTCTCATGACCCATGGACAGGATGGGGTGTGTCCTATCCACCTCAAGATCAACAGATATCGTCTGGTAGACGTCCCTGATCAGAATCAGTCGAGACCCCATCGATCCGACACGACTTAATTGAGTGACCGTGTTAGCAAGAGAAATTTCTCAAATGGTCCACCATTGTGTTTTCTCGTAACCCATGAACATAGTAGAGTGTGTTCTATCCACCTCAAAATCGATAGGTGTCGTCTAAGAGACGTCCCCAATCAGAATCAGTCAAAACCCGATCGATCTGACACGATTTAGTTGAGTTATCGTGCTGAGAAGAAATTTTAATGCCGACGACAACGACGATAACGACACATACAGACAAAGATTTTGTAAAAATTATTTTTTTTTTGTTTTTATGCCGAGAAACGAAAAATAAATGCTAGAAAAAAGTTTCCATTTTTCTTTACACGATTATATTACTTTTCCGCTCTAGTATAGTTGAGCGCGGAAAAATAAAAGTTAGTTAAAAGTTATTTAAAACGGTTAATTAGTTAAATGACAGCATGTTTCCAAATTACTTAATTATTTATGCCAGAATTTGGAATTTGGCATTGTGCACTGTTGAAAATCTTCCATGATAAAACTTTACCATACTCAATGGTGTAACATTTTACCATTTTTGGTATAAAATCAGGGTAACTGGTAAAATCTTATGTAACTGAAAACTTTTTTAGGTATCTTTAGGCATTCTTTAGGTATTTAGGTATTCATATCTTAGTAATAAAAATAATATATTCACCACAATATGGTATGTTACTCTGGGTAGATTATAATCCCTGTGTGGTAACTATTCTGGAGTACGTATCTATGTTGTCTGCATATTGAAACGTGAAGCAATATGGCTGTTCGTAATTTCTGATTAACCAGCTTATATTCAAGTGCTGTTATGTATTTCAAGAAGTTAAAATTAATTGTGATAACCAAATTTATTAAAATTAATATGTATATATACCTAAGCTATTTGTGTTTTGCAAGGATTGAGTGAACAAGATAATATGAATGCATATTTTATATCTGTCATTTCTCATTTATTGTCTGCTTATTATTTAATAATAATATATGTACATATAAAATTTACTAAGGATTTTACCAAATTTTCATTTTCAACGAGAACTAAATCCCATTAAAAACAATTATTCACAATTATTAGAACCTGATGTAATACACCTATTCACGATATCTGAATGATTGACTTATGACCATAAGTTTAAAAAAATAATACATGTTTGATAGATGTTAGTAGATTTAACGGTGAAAAATATTAAATTTTGACAAATTCTAAGGAGGATTTAGTTAGGTAAGTAGTTAAGTGATATTTTATACCATAAAATATCACATTTGCATATTTTTATTATGAATTACTATTAATCAAAATGTACCGAATTATTAAATATTACATTTCATAATTGGGTATATATTCTTGCATACGTTACTGTTATATTAATACTGTTTAAATTATAATTTTTATTATTATAAGGCCTAAATCCCCCAATTATAAGAAGAAATATTAGAAAATATCTAAAGGGATCTGAACATAAACGAAACATATTTACTAAGTCTGTAACAAAAATTAAATAAAAAATCTCTGAACATAAAATTTTATTGCAGTTTTACAAGAAATAAATGTAGAATATTCCGTTGGGCGAGAAGAATATGTGCCTTACTGATAAAATTTATTTATTTGATTTCTTTCGGATTTTAAATATGAAAATATAAAATTTTTGTAATATGTTTCATATTGTTATTAAGGAAAATGCACTTATAAAAATAGAAGCAATAAATAATCATATATGTATTTTATCTCATATTATTCTATTTTTTCCATGTAATATTCTATATTAGCAGAAGACTAATAAATATCGCTACTCTGCCCAGATGTGCTTAATTTTCATACCAAGGTCCTCATATTTTCTAATTTTCTCGGCTTCTATCTTGCTGATGTTTTGAGTCAATGGGCAAGTTTATTATTAGTAAGGTATCTGCCCACTACACCGTACCATACTAGGACCGTAGCCGTATCGACACATGCAAACAAATATAATTTGCATCAATTTGTATCAATGAACATTTATGTGCTCATTGTATATTGATATAATCTGACTAACTTAAGCAATACACACCGATTTTCTTTATTTTTATTAATAATAAAGAGCGCACATGATGTGATAATTATGTTTATCCACCCCGTATATGCATAGTATCTAATACCCTTGTGAATTAGATTAGAATGCTAACGTAGCGAATTTAAGTTTTTAAAAATTAATTAAAATAATAAGTTTTACGGGACGAAATTACCAGCAGGGGACTGCAGACACCGTAAACGAATTAAAGAATAAATAAAGAGGGTTGGATTCGGGTTGGCACGTGTTTGGAATTTCTATTGAAGTGTAGATATCGAGATTACTGAAATACGTTTCATAAGTGGTCATTCAAAAGCTTGTTTGCTCAAAGTCATATTTTTTAAAAAATCGGTTCATTGCAAGGGATGTTCATATGATATTGATTATTATCAAGTTTCGAAATGCGTTTTTACAATAATCAGTATATGAATTGCTCTACAAAGGAGGATATCCTAAGGGTCATATTAAAAAACTTTGTGAGTATGTAGGTCATAACAAGGAATATTCGACATTAGTTTTTGTTTTCTATTGCTATGCATTATCACATTTATATTATCCTATTTCAGTACAAAACTTTTGCATTGTTCCCCAACTTTCGTTTAGAAAATAACTACTAAGACTCTTATATCGCCATATTGTGGATTAAATAAAACCAATTCTGCAGAAAATAAGCAAAATAAACTTTAAAATATGGTTGAAAGGCTGCGAAAAATATTTTATTTTGGATTGATCTTTTGCACTATTTTGATTGCTGCCCAACTCCCACTTAGAAACACACTAGCAAACCTCTTATATCTCCATATTGTGAATTAAAACAATACTAATTCTGTAAATTAAATAAAATAAACTTTAAAGAATGACTACGAAAGGCTGTGAAACAATGTTTTCTTGTACTTGTATACAGAAACACTAATATGATAAAAAATTATCTGAAAGTGTGTATGTGTATGTTATATAGAATTCTACCCTATTGCTCTTTTAGACTTAGTAAAATATCAACATGTCTAAAGCTATAATTCAGAATATTCACATATAGGATTGTCTAAGATTGTCTCTGACATATTGTCTAAGAAAGAGTATACCTAAAGTCATTATAATTATCTTGTAACGAGTTACAAAACTTTAGAGAGAAAAACTGAACCTTTTTGCTGTCTCAGCGACAGAGATGTTTTAAATACAGTAATCTCGAATCAGTATTTAGTAATCTCCGTGATATAATTAAGCAATCATCAAATAAGTCAACAGTACTTAGGAAAAAAGAGGTTACTTTTTTTCGACATACATAAATGTAGAAATTATAAAGTGAAAATAAAACAATTTTTAAAAAGTTAATTAAATCGAAAGTTACATAAAATATATGCATCTCAAAATATTGTTATAGATAGTAATATATATTTTTAAAATTAACAAAGAACAGTATTATTTTGAGAACATCAATGCGGAACATATATTTTCGTGGTTATAATTACATAGCGGTGGTTAATTTTCGATAATTTATCAGTAAATTTTTTTTAAATAATCACATGGATTCACACAGATAACCAGCTCACTGATGTGGAAATCAAACCCACGCTCGGATTATTCCCAAGGGGAATTTAGACCAGCTCCAACGATTGGCATCGTTACTTTAGATCAATCTATTTTATTTGGGGATCTACTGTGAGGTAATTATGGGACAGAAGATCTGGTCTTATCTGTAATATTCATATTAATCAGACTATTTATATTCACAACTACAATTTAATGATAATTTGTGGGTAAGTAGTTATTATGAAAATAAAAATAAGAAGTACTATTCATTTTATCGCTATTTGCCAACTAAAAAACTCTCTTATCTTGTCGATAAACGGAATAGTCTACCTGAGCCAAGCCATAAAAACAAGCCACGATATGTTTTGAGATTTTTTATTTGGCATATAGCTGTGAAATAAACTATACGTATTATAATATTAATACAATAAGTAAGGTGCTTTAAAAAATAATAATGTTTAGAACAAATCTTGTTGTAAATTGTTCTAAATTTGTTAAAAGAGTTAGCCCAATTTTCCGTAAAATTTACAATTTTAGGTTTCTGATCGAATAGAATATCAGATACAAAACATATTATTTTAAGATTAAAGATATACTTTTTAGAAAAAGTCTTATATAGTAAACCACTGATCCTAATTCATTCCAAGTAAAAAAACTGAATACAATGAAACAAAATACAGGGAAATTTAAAGAAAATGCCAGATAGAAAGTAATATCTTATTTTAATACATACTGGCCATTGTACTTTGCCTTCAGATGACACAAGAAGGTAGTAAAATGGTGACATTCATGAATAAAACCGCACAATCAAGAGGATTTATGGTTTTCTCAATTTTAAAGTTGACACAAACTGTTTTCTTTTATATTTTCTTAAGAACTGCGTTATATAATATTTAGCTCATAGTAGGTGTTTTTTAATACATACTTAAATATTCTTAATTGTTTTACATTTTCAAACCTAATTTTATGTTAAGTTATAAATTTTCGATCTTTAAAATTTGTTTTCTCAGAGGCAATTTCTCGTGACATCCATCATCCTCCCCGAGACCCTTCAGTTTAAGGCGTTGTGTTTCTGTTTATTGCAGCATGCGTTTAATTAAATTTCATGCACACAAGAAATTGTTCAATATTTCATAAGCGTTCTACACTATGTGAAAAAATTTAATAATACATTCATGTTTTGTTATTTAAAATATTCAATCGATATATATATATATATATATATATATATATATATATATATATATATATATATATTTAGTGTGCATCTAAATTCTTTTAATCCCCCAATCTTTTCTTTAGCTTTAGAGCTGAGGAATGTAAAAAAACGAGAATTGGTCTACAAATATTAAAGTGTAAAAATAATATTTAAATTAATAAATAGTGACATACCCATCAAAGATGGTGTTACCACTCCATTCTGAATATTACTGTTAATATAACACGTCATTTGGAACTTGCTTGCAAATAGTTATTCAAATGTTATTTTTATTTTAGCATTTGTCTTTTGATTTCTGAAAAAAAATTATTCAATTTTATCTTGGCACATAATAATTCTTTTTAGGCAGTACCAATTTGTAGAAGCTGTTTGTTATGATATCAAATGTCTTTTTCTGATATAAATGAGGAAATTATAGTCACTAGAAATTAGGAACTAAGTTAGATATTTTTACTTATCCGAGTTTTATTTTGTGTCTAAATTAAAAATAAATTATAGATTAATGGAAAATATCACAATATATCTATTTATTTTTTAATGTAACTTTAAATAAGTACTCAAAGTATACACCTCACTCTTGCTGACAGTGCAAGATGCTGTTATAAGACTTTTTTCTCGCTTTGGCAAGTATTTTTGCCGAAATTAAATTATTCTTTAGTAATTCCCTACCTCAAAATCTCGATGTTAGTGGATTGCGTAGCGTACATATTACATTTTAATTATCCCTATAAAAATAAGTCTAAGGAACATTAGATTTGGAAATCGAGCAGACTACTCTATTGTATCATTGAGATAAGATGGTATCATTAAGATAAGTTTTAAATTCTTATCAATTACAATAAATTAATTTAAAAAATACAAGTCTGCCTTACTTGATACTAATAAAGATTGAGTAACAGGAAAACTGAAGCATAAAATTAAAAAGGAATCCTCCATGTGAAGGATATTCAGAATAATTAACTTTATTCAACTAAGCTGAATATGTGAATATCAAAGAAAACGTTAATGTAGGTACTACAGATTTACGACCTGATAAAGAACACACTGCAGATTTCAATATAAACGTATGGAGATACATAGGTTTGCCTTTAATTAACAGTCATGTTTGCAATTATACCAAGATAATGTAAGTACATAGGAAATGAACATTAAAGTCAAAGGACCTTGGTGCATTTTGTTATCCTTTGATACGAAGGTAATTATAAAATGTGCTCCCATACCAAAGGTAACTCAATGGTTATCAATGACGAACTTTTATAATATCCCGGGCGTTAATCAATGGCCGATTATTTATTCTATCATCAAAAAGGTGCAGAAATAGTAGACCTACTGTTCCTGTGTCCCATAAATGTACTAAAGTAAACTGTACAATTCTGGTAAATACCATGGAGTATAATATGACGCATTAGCAACTTAGGCACGAGGTATATTTAAGTACGCTACAGCTAGTGACTACAGTTGCATTTAGTCTATTTTTCTTAAAGCATTTTGAGACCTCTGAAAGTGGTTACATCTCCCAGGGTGAATGGGCAACCAATATGAAAAATAAACAGTTTTAAAACCTTAAAACAGACTTTTCCTTACGTAGAACATCTCTATCTCGAAATTGAGTGGCCGATAAAAAATAAACCAACACATAAATGCAGATTATGTGTCTTATGCGTCAGTTTTACTGTTTTCAAATAGTCTACCATCGTGCTTCCTCATAACCCATGGACAGGGTGGGGCGTGTCCTGTCCACCTCACAGTCAATAGATGTCGTCTAGTAGATGTCCCTAATCAGAATAAGTCGAAACTCCATCGATCCGATACGATTTAATTGAAGGATTGTGCTAAGAAAAAAAATTTTCTCAAATAGTCCACCATTGTGCTTTTTCTTGACCCATGAAGATGGTACAGTGTATTCTATCCACTTAAAAATCAATATTTGTCGTCTAGGAGACGTCCACGATCAGAATCAGTCAAAACCCGATGGATCCGACACGATTTAGTTGAGCTATCGTGCTAACAAGAGATTTTACTAATGCCGACGACAACGACAACGATGACAATGACACACACACAGACACATACACACACACACACATACACACACACACACACACACACACACACACACACACACACACACACACACACACACACACACACACACACACACAAAATGGTTTGAAAACCTCTTTTTTTGTTTTTAGGCTGAAAAACGAAAAATAAACGTTAGAAAAAATTATTTTTTACATTATTACATTATTTTTCCGCGTATAGTGGAGTGCAGAAAAGTAATAGAACTTTACTTTAAACGCCACTTTGTGGGAAATAATATAGAGATAGCTAAATGTTATTTATTGTTCAAGTTTTGAGAAAAGAGTTTAAAATTTTTTTAATGCATTTCTATTACACATTGTTATATAGTTGCAAAGATTGAGTACTTTCATTTCTTCCTGTGAAAGAAAATGTCTCACAAAAAGTCAGCATGGTAAATATAAACAGGAATACGCATTAATCATAACTCGAGGAGGTTGAAATAAATCACTGCAAATTGTAGTAACAACTTGAGTAGTAAATTTATGCTTTACTCGAAGTATTGTTTGTAACTTTGTAAATTACGCCTATCATAAATTCACTTCGAACGGAAAACTTCGAGCAATTGATTTTATTATTTGTTTTGGCAGAAAATATTTGAGTTAGCATTTATGCGGCTAATAATATAATACCCTTTGTAAACAATTATACGAGGGTTGCCTTTTAAGTTTTTACAATCGACTAATAGATGGCGTTACTGAGATGTGGCTTCACTGTATTCGTGAGCCTTGACGTTTATTATTGCGAAGCCAGTGGCAACTTAGAAATTGACCGAGTAGTGTGTTGATAGTGAACGTTTAAAAGAAGCAACTTTGTGTAAAATAGGAAATCACCCGTGAAAGTTTTCGTTGGATGATTTTTTACGATTTTAAGAAGGGCCTTACTCAACGACAATGCATAGAATCGTTTCGTGTAACTTTTGGTAATGAAGCACCATCAGAGAAGACTGTTTACAATTGGTTTACAGAATTTCGTCGTGGTCGTGCGTCCGTCAGTGATGAATGTCGTGAGGGTCGACCAAAATTGGTTGTCGTTCCAAAAAACATCGGTGCTGTGCACAACATGATTAAGGAAGATAGGCGTGTAACTTACAGATAGATAGAGGCGTTTCTTGGCATATCGACTTTGCATGAACATTTAGCTGTGAGAATGATCTGTTCCAGATGGATTCCGCATAATTTGACCGAACCGCCAAAAAAAGCGCGTATTGATTGGTGTCAGGAAATGCTGAAAGAATTTGACGGAGGACGTGCAAAATCCATATACAACATTGTTACAGGAGATGAAACGTGGATATATTCATTTGAACCGGAAGGCAAATAACAGTCTACTGTTGGGGTGTTTGAAAATTAATCGAATGAAGTGGTTCAATCACGAAGCACTTCCAAGAAAATGATCGCTTGTTTCTTCGGATGTACTGAACACGTCGCAACCATTCCTTTAGAGGATCGAAGAACTGTTAATGCTGAATGGTATACAACAATTTGATTGCCAACGGTTTTCGACGAAATACAGAAAAACAACAAAGAACGGCGCATTATTCTATATCACGACAATGAAGCTCCCATACAGCACGTAGTCAAACAACTGAATATTTGCAGGAGAAAAATACCGAATTAATGTCTTATTGCCCATATCTTCCTGATTTATCACCTAGTGACTGTTATTTGTTCCCCACTGTCAAACAAAATATGTGTGGACAGCGATTTTCATCACCTCAAGAAGTTGTTGAAGCCTCCCAAAACCATGTTTCTACGATATCAACTTCAGAGTGGAGAAAATGTTTCCAGAATTGGTTTGAGCGTATGCGAAAATATATTGACCTGAGAGACGAATATTTCGAAAAGCAATAAAACACTTTGTTTCGAACTTGTTCGTTTCTTTTTCACTTTTTGTAAAAACTTAAAAACCAGCCCTCATATAATATGTATCACTGAAAAAGAATGAAATGGTACTTTCGAGGAGAAGTTCTCATCAAATATAAAGAATAATTAACTATTTTCTGGGTCCCCTCTACCCATACGATTTCGAAATTTTGGAAATTAGCAAAATCTTGCAAGTTTTCAAAATATCATTATACATCCACATTTGTCTTGGTATGCAACTTTTTTATCTTCTAATCAACATTGATTCGTACCAAAATGCTTGATGGTTATAAATTATGCAGAATTTTCGCAGATAAACGCAAATCATATAAATAATCAAGACTTTTGACAAGGTCAATCACCATATTTATACTAATTTCAAAGTTGGAATAATATATAGATTCAATAGATATAATCTTCTTCACTTAGTAAAATCGTACTTATCTATACCTACATCATCCAAATTATCCCAGTAGTGTATTGATTCTACTTAAGTAGTTAGTATTTAAAATATGTATTATATCTGTAGGGTTTTCTTTTTATTAAAATTGTAATACCTTAAAAATTGAATCCTTCGTCGGGTGCAGTCGATCTGTATGATCCAGCAGTTATTTTTTTCTTTGCTCTTTTATCTGTATTGCGAATATTAACTCGAACTCCGTTCGAGTTAATAGCTGCCACTTCCCGCTCTTCTCGATGTGGTGTCGATTTATTTTAGTGCACTCCCTGGCCTTGCATGGGCGACCCGGATCTGTCAGATGCATTGCGCCTGAATATGACATTTTTCTCACTTTTATATTTTGTTAGATTTCCTTTAATATTTAAATTAATAATATTTTTTGGGATCTCTTACACTTATTTATTCTGGCTTTTTATGGTATTATTATTAAAAATTAATATATTTGTACGTATTTGTATTATCAAAAATTAACGTAACATATTAAATTATTGATTTATACTAAATATCGTTACCAACAATGCGACGTTTATTTTTATTTGGAACATGCTAAAGTGATGAAGAGGTTTTGTAATTCTTTACACTTAAAATAGGCTGTTACTTAGAGATTTTCTTTGTAATTCACGTACAATATTTTTTTATATATAACTTTATGACTTTTACATGAAAAAATAGGTGGTTCTCTGTATTCAAAATATTGTTCAGTACTAAATTATATTTGTGTTTTGTGCTTAAAACAGAAATAGCTTATCACTAGCTGGTTCTCCTATAAAAATGTTCCAAATTTATTGTTTTACATTAAATGAGTTCCTTTATGAAATTTAAATTTAATTAAATTTAAATTTAAATGTAAATTTAATTATTGCAATTAAAACCTAGATTGAAATATTTATTATTGTATTGTATTGTATTGTATTGTACAGCTTGTCTCTTTATATAGATAAATACTTGATTTTCTTTAATTCACTAGTTTTTTAGAATTATTTGATGTTTCCTCCTCATAGAAAGAATTTTCAATTTTCGTAATTTTTACATGTGAAATTATCTCCCGAATTCCTTAGCATGAGTTATAAGACACCCTGTAGACCTCGTACAGAGCAAGACTTTTACCATTTACACTCTGGTTTAAACGACATAAGAAACGAAGCATAAACGCTTTCGCCAAGAGGCCACAAATAAATTCCCCGCATACATCTTGAGGGTAACCGTAGATTGTCATCCAAATAAATTGATAGTTGCTTATCATGAAATATTCGTTATTTAACCGATACAGCAACAACTCGTGCTATTTATTTCTCGCAACGCATCCCCGCTTCGCCGGGCTACCTTCGTGAAAAATGAACTTCATATTTCACGGGTGAGCTCCATTCTGACAACACTAGCTGCGTTATTAGGATTTATACAACGCGTTTAAAATCAGTGAATATGAAGGGTGTAATACCATAAAGATATTTCCATTGTAACGGCTGGTTTTATTTAGATTGCTATTTACCTGATTTATGTGCTGTCCAGCTTTAATTAGTTTCATAAAAATATTTTTGATAAAAAAATTTAAATAAATTCTGAATGCGACGCTCTAATGCAATTTATCTCGACTTTTGACGGATGGATGCTGTTTTGTGTTCGTCCATCCGCCTAATGAATGGCATGGAAGTAGGGAAGCTAGTGAAATCATAATTGGTGATTACAATTTTATCTCATATTTTCCAGGTACGATTTTATATTAAATTTTGAAATATGTGAGGTGTGGCAGTTACTATTCATTTCATCCCTATTTGCCAAATAAGAAATCTCTTATTTTCTCGATAAACAGAACAATCCACCTGAGCCTAGCCATAAAAACAAGCCATGGTATGTCTTGAGATTTTTTGTTTGGCACATAGCAATGAAATAAACTATACGTGTCTTAATTAGCCTGGAGATTCTGACATAAGGCAGATCTAGTAATTCAAAAAAGCATATTTTTTTTTTATTTATAAATTATCATTTTAAACTATACGTAGATGCAGCAATTTGCAAGATTTTTACTAGTGACATACTTTGGTCTATATAGCCATGCTTCCATCAAATAGACATGTCCATATGGGAGCAAGTTTATTATTGTGACACAAAATATAATAAAGTAATAAACAGTTTTAAAACCTTAAAATGTACTTTTCCGCACGTAGAACATCTCTATCTCGAAATTGAGTGGCCGAGAAAAAATAAACCAACACATAAATGCAGAATGTGTGTTTTATGCGACAGTTTTACTTTTTTCATATAGTCCGCCATCGTGCTTTCTCATGACCCATGGACAGGGTGGGGTGTGTACTATCCACCTCAAAATCATCAATAGACGTCCCTTATCCCCCCCTCCTACCCGATTTAATTGAGTGATCGTGATAACAAAAAAATTCTCAAATAGTCCACCATTATTTTTTCTCATAACCCATGAACATGGTAGAGTGTGTTCTATCCACCTCAAAATCAATAGGTGTTGTTTGGGAGATATCCTCGATCAGACTCAGTCAAAACCCGATCGATTCGACACGATTTAGTAGAGTTATCGTGCTAACAAGAAATTTTATTAATTCCGACGATAACGACACACACACACACATAAAATGGTTTAAAAACCATTTTTTTTGTTTTTAGACCGAATAATGAAAAATAAACGCTAGAAAAAAATTTTCTCTTTACACGATTACATTACTTTTCTACTTTTCCGCATATAGTTGAGTGCAGAAAAAAATTTCAAATCATTCATTGTTGTTATACAGTGCGTTAGAAAAACTTAGATTAAATTAACTTTAATGAAACACATCGACTATTTTTACCTATGGCGCTAATCAAATTTCGGATATAAAATCACTATTTGGTGTCATCACTAATGTTTTCAAATAGCCACAATATATTATTTAATGCAATACAACACATTTTATATTTATAAAAAGTTAATAAATATTTAATTATAAAAATTCTATGCCTGTAACCATAGAAAAAGTGCTGCTACATTAAAAATAATAATTAGAAGGAAGGAGAATAATATTTCCTATCCACACAGGCTTAAACAAGATACGAATTAAGCAAGAACGCTCCTGGTTGACTGGCTAAATTCTAATAGCTATTGGGAGCAGGCTTTCTTGTATATATTTTATATTTCCTTCAAGGTATACCAAATAACTATTGAAGACCAAATAACCATATAACGATCGAAGAGGAGCGGCCTCTTTCATCACCGTATTTAACCTTGTTGGACTTTTTTCTTTTGAAGGTACTTTAAAAGTAAAATTTATTTCACAAAATCTAGAATTGTGAACTGTATCAAGTATGAATATTTGATTTTGATTTGAGTTCTGTTCTTTAAAACTCATTATTACACTGGCGTTTTATCGAGTTGGCTTTTTATGTTTTAGTTTATTATTATAAAATTTTATACATTTCAGTTACAGTAAGATAATTTATTAATAGTATTTCTTATCTTCTAATTATTATTTTTAGTGTAGCAGTATTTTTAATATTCATTGCATTTTTGTGTAACTGATTCACTGATTTTCATCACTAAATATTAGTATTCTTTAGCCATTTTTTTAATTGTTTATTGACGTAAGAGTTTATCTATAAGGCTCCGGGAAAAATATATCATTGTCATTGAAAAAAATCATCAATGAAGTAATGCCCGGAATTTGGGTAAGGGTATCTACACTATACGTACATTTTAAATGTGCGTAAGAAAAAAATCTACTTTTCTAAAAATGTTTCTCACCAATGCAAACCAGCAAATATATTAAATTTATTATTCCAGTCTTTTCTAACGCACCGTATGTTGCTTAAGACTTATCAAGGGCAGGAACTTTAATCGGAAGAGTGTACTGTTGTTGGTTCAGTATAAATTTCTCAAAGCCTCAAACTAAGTTGTAATCTCCTGATGTAATCAATTTGGTTGGAAAAACACACGTTGGCTAAAGTCTAATACGACTGTGTTCATGGAAACCGATGAAAATGATAACCTCGATGATATATTTTTATTTTAAAGAATTATAAATTATTGTAAAAAATTATAAGTAACATCAAGTTACCCCACAAACAATAGTAAAAAAGGTTGAGATTTTCTTCGAGACATTTGGTTATACACTGTGTTCAATTAAGTCGGCACCATATGGGATACTTTTTTATTATTGGTTTTATGAAAAACAGTTATTCTTGGTAAAAAATTCTGCATAGCCTAAAACCCAAAATTAAATAATCAGACTTAAATTTTTTGCAGTCCTATACGAGGTGTGTTGAAAAATGTAAATTCTTCTCAAGAGTAAAGTACCTTTATTTTGTAAAATATCGACAATCGTTTTTAAGAAAAGTTGATCCTAGTAGAAAACTATGGTCAGATGTCCAATATTATCCATCTACAATTAAAAAACAGAAATAGAACCATATTTTTCGACAGGATAATTTCAGAAGCATGCCAGGAAATTACTCCAAACATGATAAAGAATGTATTAACGGAATTTAATAAACGAACCAATAAATGTTTTGAAAGAAATGGTAGATACATTGAGGCTTTAGTGAATTAAAGCAAAATACAAATTATTTAATTTCAAATAATGTTATGATTGTTACCTTTTAGTTGACTTGTTATCTTCTGTTTAACTTTTTATTTGTAAAATAAATTGTTATGATATGTATGCATTAATTATTCTAATGAAACAGCAAATTGTTACATAACTTACCACCGAACCTAAAGGTTATTCTTATTATTATTATGTTTTTCAATACAATAAATGTTTTATGATTTGCAAAATTAAATTATAATTTATTTGTTTATTCCCTACGATGTTTATACCCAAAAATTATTAAGGATTGTTTTTAAAGAGAGATGGATAATATTGGATATCTGACCGCAGTTTTCTATTAAGATGAACTTTTCTCAATCTTGCAGTAGTGACACTCTATACTTTAACATGAGCTGTAGCACCGGCCTCATAACCCTGTAAATAAGTAATAAACAAATTCAGGAAATGTAATATTTTTCTTTCCCATATGATTACATTTTCTTTAACACTGGTCTTTATTGTTTGTAAAAAGCAATTTGGCTTTTAAAAATATCTTATACAGTTTAAGTATATGGGAAATATAACATAGGTGCTTCATTTTGTGATGAAATAATGGTAATACAAAAAAATGTAGTTAATCGAAAAAAAAGGGAACAAAACAAATAAATATTAAAGTTACAAAACAAAATATCTTATTAATTGTGGTTTTGAAGTTGTCCCACATAGTTACGACAAACAATTTTGGAATGGATCAAACACAAAAATATTGTATCAGTTGATTGAACACAGTAATATCTTGTCTTGCTCTGTTTGCGGTATTCTGCGCATCTCTTTCTACTCCCAGGAGGAATCAATTGTTAATGAGATAGGCTGAATAAATTTGTTGGTCTTCTCCACAATAATATCTAATATGTCATCAGATAAGAAGAGTTTCCAAATTCGATAGGAGTTTTAGCTAGCACAGCTCTAGGTCTCACCCGTGAAAGATGGAGAACTTATTCTCCTCTCGGATGCGTACGGCCTTTATGGACATATGTTTCTTCCAAACCGTTGCACCATCTTTGTCAGTAAAAAAGGGTTCTCCTCTGTGTCTAACAATACGCGGTTCATCTTCCACTTCTTCTCCAATTTGTTAAGTATCTGTATTCTCTTCTCTTGTCTCAATTATATCTTCTTCATGTTCTGACTCATCCAGAAAGTCTTCGTCGTCCGTTAATGCTTCTTCTAGCAAACGATGAAGCCTTGCTTGCTCTTTTTCATAATATATAACGACTATTTTTCAACTGACATGACATACAAAATTTGCCATATTCTTGAAATTAATACGTGTTTCAGTTCAAATACTTCTGTGTCGCAGAAAAATATGCGACACAGAATTATCACATACACTAACTTTCATAGTGATCACGTTAAGGGCCATTTGCATCCGTTTGGATACAAGTGGCCTTGAATGTTTAGGCTACCTGTATCCAATCGGATACATTGGAATACTTTAACAATCGGCTGCATGTATTCTAACAGATACAAAGCGTGCCTACAAATGTATGGGGGATTTATTAAGCATAGCCCGCTGAGCCAAAATGTGTTTCTGGCCAGCAATTTTTTTTTTTGGATGGTTGTTAATAATGGACATATTTGAAACAAAAAACATATGTTTTATTTAACTGAAATACATTATGCATCTTTTTCTTTATGCTTTTGTAAACAAATACACATTTATAATATATTATTGCATTAATATATTATAAATGTGTATTTGCTTTATTGATTTATAGGTAATAAAAAAACATTTCAAGCAAAAAAAGTTTCCACAAGCACTACATTTGTGGCGGGTTTGTGAAGATTTTGCTTGGGCATATTTCCAATCATGACTGTTTTTTAGGGTTTCATAGCAAACAGAACACCTGTTTTTTTATTGCCATCAACCAGAACATGATTTACGTTGATTTGATTAGGCTGGGGACGACGAGTACAACTTTCTTCTAAAAGCTGCGTGACAACTATTTCTTTGAATTTAGTGATGGCTATTTTTTTCTTTGTTACTAGCTGATGTAAACAATAGGCATTTATTAGTTAGTAGTTCTACTGCTAATTTTCGATACCATATGATTCCTTTCCGTAAACTTGTAGAATATGCTTTGAATTGATCAGAAAGATCTATAAAGGCTTTGCATTTATTGTAATCTAAAATTATGTTTGGTTTCTCTATTTCTTCCCCGCGTCTTTTTACGGGAGCTATTGAATCATCGTGTTTGGTCGAAATCATCAAGACATCTTTCTTGTCCTTCCATTTCAAAACAATACAACCTGTATTACTCTGTAAACTCTTAGATTGATATTTCTCCAACTTTACTTTTACAACATCTGGGGGATTATGTTTCCCGTTAGAGCGTAAAGTGCCCACTAAATTTGTGATAAAATAGAGCTTATTTTATTTGTATATATATATATATATATATATATATATATATATATATATATATATATATATATATATATATAATTTTTTGACCAATAATCCCTTACTTGAGGTAACCGGACAATTCCTATCCACAGTAGTGCTGCCAGAAAAATTTTTATTTCATCATAAGTAGTATCATACCAAGTTTTTATGCGAGCATGAGGTAAAGTATTATCCTGAGCCTTCATAGATTGAGCATTTCTGTTTGTTTCGGTTACCATATAGTTTATTAAGTCATCTGTTATAAAAATTTTATAAAAACCTGCTTCTTTTCTTTCTTTGAAATTATTCATTATTTCTTCAGTCACACCGGACTTTCTTTCACTGAAATCAAACACATTTGGCCTAGATAACATAAACTTTTTCCAAGTAAGTGTGTTTGTTTCGTTGTTTTCATGATCTGACTCATTATTATCTGTATCACTTTCTTCCATGTCACCTATATTTTGTGACATTATTACAGCTTCTATAGTTTCATCAATATGGTTATTGGAAGCTAAAAAGTCACATATCAAAAAATAATAATAATAAGAATTAATAACATACTAGGATTAGAGAGATTATCAGATTCCTGAGTAGGTAATTGAACTACTCTGTTGGCATTATCATCGGAAGAAGTACCCTCTTCTTCCCTGATCACACCCCTGATCTAGTTCGTCAACTTCCGTTTTGTCAATATAGTTATCAGAAGCAAAAAAATACATAAAATATTTACCTACCTACAAATAGGATAAAGTATGGTTAGTAAACTTACCAGAAGAAACATTACAAACGGTATTCTGAATTTTCTTATTTACCCCCTTATTCTCATTTTTAATGAGACTGGTAAGTTTTTTCCTCTTGACTGGGGTTTCATCATCGCTAGAACTCTCGCTCTCTGACTCTCTTGTTCATACTCTAATTCACTAGCACTAAAGGATTCTTCATCGTCTGAGAAATCCACGAATTCCCATAATTTTTGTAAATGATCTTGTTCCTTTTCATACGACATTATAATCACTCACTATGGGCCTCTATGTAAACAAGAATCCACACACAACGCGAGCCACTTCGCAAGTGCATGCCAAATACGGTCAAATACTACTGTGCGACTCACAAAATCCGATAGGAACTCACAAGTTTTACTTCTGTATCTAAATGGATACAAGTGGCCCAAATTGATAATTCTTACAAAATGGCTACCTGTATCCATTTGAATACAACAATTTTTTTACAGAAAGAAAAAAAAAACATACACATAAATTATAAAATAATTAATTTATGAGAGCTTTTTTATACAGTTCAATTAATTTTAAGAAGTGGCCCCTAAAATTAATTTTTAATACGTGTTATACAGCACTATTGATGCTAATGTTTACACTAAATAGTTATGTAACGTACATGGTGGCGTCGGGTCTATCAAACCCTTTCAAGCGATAACTATTCTTGCTGAACTGTAAGTAACTCTATATTACACCACACGTTACTAATCCAGAAAGTAGGAAGGTACTGAGAAGTGCGCAACTATCGCATAATTGGTTTCAGAATTATCCGCTAAGCAGAAACGCTCGGGTCTCTCAGACGAGGCGCTACTAGTGCAAGGTTAATAACGATTGTCGATATGGTAAAAAATTAAGGTAATTTACTCTTGAGAAAAATTTACAATTTTCGACAAACCTCGTATACGACTGCAAAAAAATGAAATCTCTTTTAAGGTCATGCACAACTTTTTATCAAGAATAACTTTTTTTCATAAAACCAATAATAAAAAAGTATCCCACATGGTGCCGACTTAATTGGACACAGTGTATATAAAAGTGTCATTTAAAATAAAAGTGAAATAGTATAAATCACGGCTCTGGGCATTTTGCATAAAAGCAGGACGATTCCTCACAAGGATAAAGATTCCTTCAAGTTTATATCCCCGGCAGGCCATGCCGCTTCCGCATTTAAAATTGAGACAAACTGCGGAGCTGGAAGAAAGTAATTCCGGATTCTGGAATCGATTGAAATATGTTGCAGTTTGCCAAAAGCAGAAGCTTTAATAACGCATTAATTACCGAGAATTTGCTGAGGATTCAGAAAAAGAATGGGCCCAGCGAAGCAGATGTAATATAACTCCGCGCTGCTGACAAGAATGATTTATTCCGTGACTTAATCCATCTTAATTACCTGGCTAATTTTACTTCTGCTTGCAGATTTAAAGATAACTTTAGAGATTACCCGAAATTTAATTTTTCTTCAAACCGCATTGTTTGAACAGCACTCAGGGCGTAAATGCATTTTAAATGTACTATTTAATGAATTTCTAATTGCCTTTAATACGATTACAGTGATTCTAAAAATAGACATATTAATATTATCGAGTTGAATCAATTTTAAATAGTCATCCATTAGCATATTAATAAACAGAAAAATAAAACTATCTGTAATTCATTTCTACAAACACTATTAATAACGGCGCATTGTGAAGTGCTTTTTATAACCCATCTTGCTCTTAATTTATTCATATTGCAGTGCATCCAATTTTTAATACTGAAAACTCCACACTAGGTCCATTTAACGAGTGTCCTCTCTAGATAATTATATTGTAAATAAATTTCGTAGATATCATCTCACCAATACTAGCGCAAACATAGAATCAATATTTTGAAAAAATGTTATCAGAAGACAGAAAAAAATTTAAAAACATAGAAAACGTTAATCCCAATACAGTTACTCAAGGGTCTCCGATAAGAATAAGTATATCAGAAGTTAAGGAAGTATGTAGATCACTAAAGAATGGCAGAGCCCCAGAACCAGGAAATACTCCTGAAGAACTTATAAAATATGGAACAGCCAAACTATACCATACACTGAGAGACCTTTTCCAGATGCATGAGTAGATAGAAGATGTATGAGTAGATCAGAAGTACCAGAAGAATGGAAAGTATCATATGTATCCACAATTCATAAGAAAGGGGATAAAAGTGAGTGTGACAATTACCGAGGAATATCTGTTACAAATTCCATCAGCAGAATATATGGGAATATATTAAGAAACCGTATGGAGAACGAATATTGTGAAATGGAGGCAGAAGAACAGGCCGGTTTCATAGAAGGAAGATCCACAATCGATCACTTATATACAGTCACTCAAATCTTGCAGAAGGAGATAGCATTTAACCAAGAAGTACATCTACTATATGTGGATTTAAAAAAAGCATATAATAGCGTTCCTCTGGTAAAACTCTGGGAAACTTTACAAAACACTAATATAAATGTAGAATTAATAAAGGCTGTAAAGTCTCTGTATGATAATACAAGATCTAGAATAAAAATAGGACACAATATAACAACGGGATTTATAGTAACTAAGGGACTTAAACAAGGATGCTGCCTATCTCCTGCACTATTTAAAATATATCCAGAACGCGCATTGATGACTTGGAAAAGAAAATGTCACAATATGAGCATACCAATAGATGATACATCAACACTATACACATTATCCTTTGCGGATGACCAAGTTGTTACTGCGCAAGATATCGATGATATGGAATATATAACACTCAAACTTATCGAGGAGTATGAAAAATGGGGTTTAGAAGTTAATGTGAAGAAAACGGAATACATGTGTATTGGAGGACAACAACAAGATCTACTTCTGTCAACCGGCAAAAAATCAAACACTGCAATGAATATAAATATCTAGGCATGAAGATGTCAAACGACGGGACAATTGATGAAGCGATTTCGGAAAGAAACACCCAAGGAAGGAGAGCAATTACAATGTTGAACAGCATTATATAGGATAAGCAAATAACAAAAAAAAATAAAATAAAAATATATAATTCAGTAATTATAACCTATAGTTGTGAAGTATGGCCAATAAAAGAAAGAACAGAAAGAATGATAAGAACCACAGAAATGGACTTCTGGAGTAGGTCAGTTGGAAAATCAAAGAGAGAAAGGGTAACAAATGAGAGGATAAGAAATATGATGGCAATAACACATGACATTGTAGATGATGTAAGAACCAAACAACTCGTATGGTACGGGCATGTTCAGCGAATGCCGTATGACAGAATACCAAAACAAATTCTAAACTGGAAACCACAAGGAAGAAGAAGGCGAGGAAGACCACGAAAAAGCTGGAGAGAGGGCATTGATAATGAAGTTCGGGAGAGAGGTCTGGATGAGGACATGTGGAGAAACAGAGAGTAATGGAGGTTGGGAATCGGAGGACGGCGAAGGACGTTATAAACCGATATGATGAAGAACTTCTTTGATTTAATTGATACAATTTTGTGATATTATTTGTGTTTACATATGCGCAAACACATATTTATTTCATTATAATAATTTGTATCAGCAGTGTTAATACTTAATTACCTCTGCGTGCTTTGCAGTTCTTCAAGTTGGTCGTTCTCAAAATATTGTTTTAAGTAATTAAGAGTTGGTAACATTTGACATCTTCGCACATCACCATTTCCACAACTCTAAGAGAGTTTTTTGATAGGTTACAAATATTTAATAAGTACGAATTATCATCCGAAAGGAAAATATAATTTTATGATTATTTAAATGAAGTTTTCTATTTTGTTGACTATATAATTGGGGGTATATTGTTGATTTTTGATATATGGAGAATTTTCTTTAATGGATTTTAAACAATAGGCATCTGGTGATATATTCTAGATTAGTTTTTGTCTGTTTTATTATTTCATTTTTATGGTATTATACTTGTAGGTTATTAGACATGTACTGTGCAATAATATCTTCCTTCGAGGAGAGAAAAACTTAAATGAGCGGTGATATAATCGTCAAACAAAGAAAACTATTTTATCAATAAGTCTTTCCTTAAAGAGTTTCTCTTATGCGGGTTTTCCTTATGTGATATTTTCTTGCTGAACTTTCTACTTGGAGTTTTTGTTATGGAACTTGAATAGATATTTTTCATTTTGATATTTTGGTTTATGAAAGTTTTGTGATATTTTCATCGCTTTTAATGTCCTGTTGTACTGACTGCTATTATACGTGTAGTATTTGATTAGAGTATGGATAACAGGTACGACATGCATCCGGAGGCCTATACTTTATAAAATCCACGTCGTTATTCCCTAGTATTAAAATTGCTACCTTAAACCCCTGCATTAGCAGATTGGAGCCGATAAGTACTGATGAGTATGTCAATATTTATTTAATATTATCTGGTATATTAATGTAACTGATAAATTCTGTAGTCACCAAGTCGGAGTAGGTTCAATAGTAACAAAAATTAATTAAAAGTATTGTAGGAGTTTAAGTGTCCCTTAAAGACATTGCATAATTTAATGAGAAAATCCATGGAATACTTTTTAACTAAGGAATCACCTCAATTAAATAAAGGACCGCTACAAAATGCGGAGACTGTTGAGTGGGTACCTTGCTTTCCTATGGAAAACCTAATCGGGCAGAGATGTTATGTTACTTACAAAAACTTTAAGAAACAGGAACTTTATATAGTTCTTGTTCAATCAGAAATTTGTTATTGTCATTAACTAAAATCGAACCCAACCTCTCACAAAATAATCGAATATTCATCCAAGGATATTTTTTTCGTAATTATGGTTGATACTGACTAGTCCTATATTTTTGTAAGAGCATGCTAATGGTCGCGATGAATATACATAGTGTTGCATATGGGTGTCTGTGTGATGAGAAGGGAAGTGTTATAGCATATGGCGTTATAACGTGAATGAAAGTGTTAGAGCGTTCAACAACGTGTGCAAATCATCAAATTCTATCCTCGCCCCAACCGTCCCGTCGAGTCGACTATTCTACGTTTGATGGCCAAATTCGAGTCAACCGGTTTAATAAATAATCAGCCAATATCCGTACGTTACCGAAACGCAAGATCTACTGAAAATATCGCTGCTGTGCGCCAGAGTGTACGGGAGAACCCCAAGTAGTCAATTTCTCATCGTTCACAAGAACTTGGCCTTTGTACGACTTCAACTTGGCGAATTTTGCGTCGGGATTTAACTAAAGGTAACTTAAGGTAAACAACCATAGACAACGCCGTGTATTCGCTAATTGGGCTCTGAAGCGGTTGAAAGTTAACCCAAATTTCGCCAAATAAATCATCTTTATCGACGAGCCCCATTTTGGGATGAATGGATACGTCAACAAGAAAAATTGTCAGATTTGTGACGATACCGAATTTGGCCGAAACTGGCCGAAACTGGTATTGCCATAACCGTCAACGGCGAGTACTATAAATCAATAATAAACAACTTCTTGTGGACTAAACTGGATGATATGGATACCGACGACATGTGGTGCTACATTCCACGGAGCGCATGCCACGATGGACATTCTGCACGAGCAATTTGAGAGCATGGTTATCTCGTACAGCAGCGACGTGAACTGGCTACCAAGATGGTGCGATATAACGCCTTTAGACTTCTTCCTTCGAAACTATCTTAAATCACAGGTCTATGCGAATAAACCGCAAACAATTGATGTCCTCAAAGTCAACATAACGAACGTTATCCAGCAAATTCAGCCAGATTTATGCGACAAAGTTATCGAAAAATGGACCTCCCGAATATGTGCCGCCAAGCAAAGCCGCGGTAGATATTTGAACGACGTTATATTCCATACTTAATTCCATAAAATATTCGTTCAAATAAAAAGATATTCAGTGGATATCTCACACACAACTTGTTTTATTTACATTTAAAAATCGAGTATCCTTATTGAAATACCCTTTACATCATGCTGCAGACCCTTTACATCTTACATAATCTACTAAGAAATATGATATAAATAAATATGAGTTAGTACAAATATATAAATTTTGAATGAAAAATAAAGTATTTACTTATTTTTATTTTACAATGAAAAAAAAATGTAGAATTTGCTTGAAAATAATACTGAACGTTCCAATGCAAGGAAATTCCATCGCCATCCCCCTTAGATGTGTGACGGCAAAAATGCAGTTGAGACTCTTGAAAGGCTATTTCATTTCAGCGCGCCGGGATTATATCCAAAAATAGCTTACCGTTGAAAATATTTTTTATTAAAAACGCCTAGGCACATGCCGGAGACTGCATTAACCGGAACTACTTTAGAATTCTGATTAGGTTATTACTTTTTATGGAATGTTGGAAATAATATACCTTTATACCCTGAAAAATATAACCACGTTGTTACTGAAAGTTTGGTGCCGAGTTCGAATTATTATATTTTCGCTTCTGAAAAGACGTAGACAATTCTTGAGAAATATTTTAGCGGGCATAATCTTCTCCATTGCAAATACGAGAAAGTATCCACAATAGAACTAGAATTTTGTATTAATTTTTTTTTAATTTAACAATACATCTTAAAAACATCAATTTCCTTCAAAATACTGTCCATCAGGTGATATAAGCTGCAGCGATTTTTTATTAACCTCTTTTACGCCTTGAAAATGATTTGCCTTTAAGTTTTCCTTCTTTGTTTAAAATAAGAAAGTCGCGGTAGTAAGATAGGTGAAAAATTGTGGTCACGCCGTTTTTTTTTGGTTAGTCAAAAACTGGTTGAACGCTGTGTGAATAAACGCATTATCATGATAAAGAAACCAGTCCCTATATCTCAACAGTTCAGGTCGTTTTTCTTTTAATTAAACTTAATTACTCATGAAATCATTCTACCACTACCAGAAAATAATTATGGTTCACTGTAGTGGCCCGAGGAACAAATTCAATGTAACCAACTCATTTGATGTAGAAAAAACAAAGCATCATGGATTTCACATTTAATTTCTAGTCTGGCCGATTTTTTTGGTCTGGGCCATCAAGGTGTCTTCTACTGGCTAAAATAGTGTCTTATTTGGGGTTATAGTCTTAACACCAAGATTCATTCCCTGCGATAACTTTTGACAAAAAAAAAAACAAGTAGTTTGTGCCTGTTTTTCCAATTCCTGACACACTCTTAGATGATTTTCACTTTGAACGTCGGAAAGCAGCCGTAGTACAAACTTTACCGCCACCGCGACGTATTTCATGTTCAAATTTTCAGTTAGTATTCTTTGGCAGCTTCAGGAGATTCCAGTCATTATCTCCAATTATCGATGGTTCTGCGATGATCAAACATGATGACACCGTGCACTTCTTGAACATTTTCGTCTGTTCTGGACGTTGACCGGCGACCCGAGTGAGGTTCATTTTCAAGTGACATTTGATCATTTCTGAACCGGGAAAACAACTCAGAAATCCTTTCATGGCTTAGAGTTTCTTTTCCACAAGATTGTCGAAGCATTGAAACTGGATCTGCCGCTGTTTTGTTTATCAGAAAACAGAATTTAGTGTTGGCGCGTTGCTATTTAAAGTTTGTCACCTCAAAATCATCGAAAGCGTTAAGATGGGTTTAAAAGAAAATCGTTGCCTGATGGTTTTACATGAAAGGTACTTGGCCAATTGAGCAAGGGGAGTGTGTAGTAAACGTATCTAGTGGGCAATACTGTCAACCAATCCATTTTTGTATTGGGTGCACCTCGCATAACAACATATAATTGACTTTATTGTACTGATCTACTTAATATTTTAAACACTTTCAAAATAAACTGTTGAAAAATCTATGTAAAATTGCACTGCTTTATATATGAAACTAAATACCGATATAATTGGTGAAATATTACACCACTATAATTCACCACCACCAGTGGCATGAGGAGGGGTTTTTATGTAGGGAACCGATCCAAAAATAATATTACTTTAATTATACATTTAATTTCAATGAGACTGAAGAAAGCAATGGCCATCCCATGTTGAACATCGATCCTCGTCCGATTACCGAAGTCAAGCAACCTCGGACGCAGTTAGCACTTGGATGGTTACCGCTTGAAAACACCGCGTGCTGTTGCCGTTTCAGCCTACAGTGCTGCTGGGTGGATTGAGTAGCCCAGCAGTACTGTTGCCGATCCCAAGCACGGAAGAAAGAGGAGGGTTAGAGGGCCAGGGTAGCTACCTACCCTCTGTAAACACAGATCCAGTTCATAGTACCGATGATATTCATCGAAGAAGAACAGGTCATAGACCTATTTTAGAAGAAGGAAGAAGAAGAAGACACCGAAGAAAATTTTATTGTGAAACATCTTGCAAGTACAACAACAAAAATCCACTTAGCTACAATGATAAATTACTTGTAATATAATTTTATCCCTTTATCCACATCGGCAAAACTGTCTATTACGTCTTAATAACATCTTGGATATTATAAAGACTCCTACTCTGTGGATAATACCGCTAAAACTAGATGATTTTTCTTTACGTATTGAGTTTCTAACATAAACCATGATGCGTGTTAAAGTAAGAAAATTACGGTACATGTAAGCACTTATTACCAGAACGTTGTACCAAATTGTTTCAAGAAACATTGGTATATTTAAGGATATTTGTTGATTATTAACTTCAGGAGTATTATATAAAGTATTTAACTGTGAATATAATATCGCAGTGTCAAGAACTGTTTCAAGTAAATTAGTTATTAAAAACTCTCTCTGGAAAATTATGTTGTTGAGTTCTTAAAATTATTGAATTCATAAAATTTTTAACTTTCTTTTCATTTTCAGTTGTTGAATAATATTTTCCGCAATTTTTAAGAATAATTGATATATGATGTGTAAATACCGCAAAAATTGTCAAAACCCAATTATTTCTATTTAGTGTACAAAATTAGAATTTATTCATGTCTCCTAAAATATTTAAATTTATTAATTTTTTTTATTTAATATTTTATCTAATACATTGATATGTTTAGCGGAGAGACTAATGCCAAGACCAAACATTACTCAGCTTTAGAACACGGCTCCGGCATATTTTAGCAAGTTAAGAAGTCTATAAATGCGACGCAATTAAGTAAAACAACTACTATGTTTTATACAACTATATTTACACAAAATTGTGACTGCAGTTTCGACACTTTTTATGTCATTTTCAAAACGATGATTCCACTAAGAATAAAGTACAAAAATTCGGATCCTATAATATATTCCTATACTATCCAATTACACAGAATAAGGGTTATAACAATAAACAGGTAATTAAGGTTTATAGGAAAACGTGTTTTATAAATTTTTCCTATGATTTACTATATTTATTTTGATATAATTTTATGCTACATCAATTTTTACAGCGGTCGCGTTTCGATTGTTCTATATTTACTATTCATTTCATCGCTATTTTCCACATAAGAAACTCTCTTATTTTGCCGATAAATGGAACAGTTTACCTGAGCCTAGCCATAAAAACAAGCCACGGTATGAGATAAGATCCCTTTGGGATTTTTTATTTGGCAAATAGCGATGAAATAAACTATACTCGCTCATGCTGAATATCAAAACTATCAGTTCATAGTAGAGAATATTTCATTCCGATTTTATTTCGTAGAATGTTTCCGATACCCTTTAATCAAGTCACTTCTATTCCCGCTAACATCTAATTGCATAAATCTGGATCGACTTGCACTTCACACATAATTAAGCACATTGAAGTTTCT
Organism: Rosalia funebris; assembly: GCA_037954035.1. Taxonomy (NCBI): domain Eukaryota; kingdom Metazoa; phylum Arthropoda; class Insecta; order Coleoptera; family Cerambycidae; genus Rosalia; species Rosalia funebris. Next base: position 16,276,679 of record JAZFAV010000016.1, on the reverse strand, counting down.
CCAAAACTTTCGATTTACCCAATTAAACAATAACAAACGTCCTCAAGAGAAGAATAAAAGTAATTTACATACTAGATAGAACTACACGATTCGTACGTCCTAATATATTCATCCTCATAAACTGAATAACAACTAATTCGCGTACTTCCAATTTTCACGAGTCTTCCGAAACTCCATTCCTGTCGGGAGGATTATGCGGCGTTTAGAGGAGTAACGTACGTTTTACAAATGTGCTTATATTTTTGCTTGCTCGCTTCCATTTCAACCCAGGGAGAACATCCCCGTAATTTGTCAGCTGTGAGTGATGAGACGAATTCGTCCATCAAAGTGACGGGGAATCCCAGCGCTACGTCAGAAGCGTCCATCTTACTAACAACTGCATGCACATTGCCCTTGTTCCCACATTCCGCCTATAGCAAGGATAGGGTTGCCACCTTTTATTGGAGAAAATAAGATATATTGGTACAGTAAAACAGTTAACTTTGTTACTATCACAGATTTTATTGTAACTTAACGTTACTATAGTTTCGATATTTTAGCGCAGGGGTTCTCAACCTTTTTCAACTCACGTACCCCTTTTTGTGTATCATTAACCACAAGTACCGCCAACAAAAACACTTTAGTTATATTAAACGGTGTTATATTAGTTCAGTTAAAGTTTAACTGTTAATGTTTAATTGCGAATAGGTAACTAAAATTGAAAACAAGAAATATTATTTTAATTGGAATTTTATTACAAAGTTTTTATTAATCAGACATAAAATTTAAAAAATCTCAGAAATAATTAGTTGTAACGCTGGACTTCTTTTTATTTACAAAGTTCATCAATGTTGACCAAGCTAGAGCCGATCAAATAAATCATCGTCAATATTAAATTTGTTTCTATACGTATTCTTCAAGTAAGTTAAACTTGAAAACCAATTTTCGTGCAAGTAGGTTGTCGTAAACTCCAGAGAGGACTTCACAGCAATGTATGTCACTTTTTGTGTTCTTTTTCAATGCCCAAACTTTTATCGCAATTAAATTCTAGCATGTATCATTACAATTTTGTATACATTTTAGTAGTTAACCGCGTACCCCTTACAGATTTTCGCATATCCCCAAGAGGTACGCGTACTACCGGTTGAGAACCATTGGTTTAGCATATCATTTTCAAGGCGATCCAAAATAACGAATTAAAATAATACAGTAAAGTATCGAAACTATAGTAGCGTTAAGTTGCAATAAAATATGTTATAATAACGAAGTTAACTGTTTTACAGTATCATTATGATCAATTATCACAAAATAATGGCTAACTCCATTCAGTTTTTGAAAAGTATTTGGTTTTGGAAATGTATCAAAGTAGGAGAAAAGAACACTATATCAAAATAAAGTATTATTTATTTTACTTTATTATTTTGTTTAAGGACATATTGTATATAATAAAACAGTATGTATGAATAGATGTACAGTTTTAAAAACTAATAACGATAAGCCAAAGATTTCTTGAACCGATGTTACTTTTTATCGGTTTGTCGATTTGGTAATGAATAAAAAGTATTAAATACCTTATATAACTAATTTAGGTAATTCAAACCACCCTACAATCGGTAGAACATTTTTTGCCATCAGGGTGCCAAAAACTAAGCCACGCCTTCATCAATTCCAATACGCAAAATTACAATAAACTATTTTGGTCTTTTAACGATTTACGTAAAATGAATCGTAGAAAAATCAAAGTATGTGAAATAAAATATATTCGTCTACATTATTGTTCTCATAAAGTATAGAGTATAAATGCCCGAAATTACGTACAATATTTTGTTGTCAAGTACGGGTGGCAACCCTATGCGAGAAGGAAACATTGGTTTATATTTGCCTTTACATTTGAACAGAAACTGTTACTTCATATAAAAAATAAATAATAGTATTAGTATTTATTTAGTAATAGTAGAATACGTACAATAGAAGGAAAATGACACTGAAAAAACTCTAAAACAATGAAATGATCTCAACTATTAACAAGATAAGCAAAAAGGATGCATAGTGGACCAAAATACTCTTTTCTTTTGGTTTTATTGGCATTTTTGGTATATTCTACATCTATTTTTACTGTGTCAACTGTCACAGCAGTAGCTGTTGTTGGTTTTTTTTAAGCACGCTACCCTTAGGTTATTTCGAAAAATGAAAATTTTATATTTTATGTTTTTACAGAAAAATCACACCTCTTTCATTGGCTCTCGAAATATGCTATTACTTTTTAATGAAATCCGGCAGTCAGATAATACTCTAGTAATGTATGTAATGCAAATATGCCGAATGACTTCCGTCTATCATATGGGGTACCCAATATGAAATAATATTTATAACTTTTTAAAACACCCTTTGTACAAAAATTATTATAAAAAATGTTTTTTGGTTGTTTCTTGCTCCATTTAGTAGCCTTGAACTTGATTCCGAGCCAGTAATTTCTTTGCTTTTGCAACCACTTTAGTGTTTTTTTAAATGGCACTACCCTATTTTCTGTTCTTATTTTCCTCACTATTTAAATAATATTTAACAATAATTCTACTTCTAAAATAGGACATTAGTACTACTATTTTTATTAATACAGATTCAATATTGTTGTTTTACAGACAGCAAAGTGATAGACCCTCTATCACTTTGCTGATATCTATCTAACCTGATAGACCCCCGGTAGTCTATCATTCGTTTTTATTACACAAAAGATAAGATAGTGAGTGCTACTTGATTTTTTTAGACTGTGAAAACTTTAAAGATTCAACTGTGAAGAGGTTTCATTTAATAGGTGAATTATATACCAAAATATAGCGAAAAATCTTAACCACCTGCTGAATAGACAAATAGCTTGATTAAGCAATTTTTGTTGATGTAATCGAGAAATTGGACTAGTTATTAAACTTCTTATAGATATAGTTGTAAAAAGTGATAACTTTTTGTGGCAATACACTCGACTACAGGTTTAGCTTCAAGAACAAAAAGTGAACTCAAATAACATATTCAATGGCAAGTTTAGCTTGCCTTAAATGTGATAAGGAAATAACAGACGACGAAGCTAACTTAAAATGTTCAGGACTGTGCTCAAATTATTTTCATCCCAAATGTCTTAATATGGCAGATATATGGTTTGATACAATTATTAATTGTAACGGTGTTAAATGGTTTTGTAAATATTGCGTAGTTTATATTGACTTTGCTATTAAAATTGCCAGAGATTTTGTAAATCTACAATTCTAATTTTGTAAGAGAAATAAGTAATCTTAAAAATATTATTCGAATAACGCTGTATATGATAATTTTCCAAGAACACGTAAAACCTTTGGTCATGCTGTTTCTGAGGAAGTAGTGATAATAAAACCGAAGGCTAATCAACAAAGTAAAACGACTAAAGAAGCTAAGTAGAAAAGTGTGTAACCAGCGAACTTAGAAGTCGGAATAAAAGAGCTAAGGAATATTAAACAAGAAGGAGTTATAATAAAATGCAAAACCAATAAAGGAAAAGAAATTATAAAAAAACTGCATAAAAGTTATGAAATCGAGGCTTCTGATTTAAAAAATCTTTATATTAAAGTCGTAGACATAGAGGAAAATATGGACGGCGATCAATTACTTAAATTAATAAGAAAATAAAATACCTACTTCTATTTGACATGATGAATGTGAACTACAAGTAAAGGTTATAAAAAAGATGAAAACTAAATTTATGACTATCATTCAGTGTGATCCTGAAATATTTAAGAAAATTATGCAACAAGATTTTCTATTTATTGACTCTGCTAAGTATAGTCCCTTCAAATATGTAATCATTTTGTGTGTATCAAATGTGGTAGTTTTGACTATAACGCTATAACGCAAATTCAGGCAAATGCTTAGAGTGTTCCGCATCACTATTCTACCGAATTCTGCGTAAATAGTAATTTTAAATATATAAATTGCATTTAAGCTAAACAAAAATTAAAATAGATATTGATGTAAATGATTTAAATATGACAATAATTTACTATTGATGTAAACGATCAGTATATTTAAGGAGAACTGAAAACCAGAAAAAAATTAAGTATACATTATCTGATCCTTAGTACCCAATTGTTATTTATTTATATTCAAAGTTATAATAGTTATTCATTATTTATTTATGTTTAAAATAACTTAGAGTTACTTTTATTTTTAGTTATACATCCATATTTTATTTATTTTTATAAATATGTGTATATTTATTTATTTGAATTTTTGGTTATAGTTTTAGTATACATGTATTCCACACTTTGTCCTGTAAATAGATTCTTCTATTGGACAATGAGGCATTATTGTTATTATTATTACCTATTTCAGACGATCAGCAATAAGTACCCCCACTACTACATAATAAGTACTTCCCTACCCAAAATACTACGTTTGATCTCATTCTATTATATCTGTGATTATGAAAATTTGTTATAACCTTAACTCTTAACTTGTTTGGTTGCAATATATCAGACTAGACTAGGACTAGATAGATTGGTCATACTAATAACTCATATGTAGATAAATTATATTTTTCTTGTGTTATCGATATGTATTGATATAGTTTTATATAGATAGTTATGTGGTTAAATGACGTTTTAATGTAAATAAAACAGTAAGCAGAACTGCGAAAATTATTCATACAGAGGTCAAATAAGACTAAATTAATTGACAAAAAGTACATCTGTTACTACAGCTATAGTAGTTATTCTATATAGTTCTTAATTACTTATTCTTTTCCCTACCTATTATAGAAAAAATCTTACCTTGCACAAAAAAGCTGTCCAGCTCGTTCGGAACCTACCTGCAAAGAAACATATTTTTACTTAATTAACAAATATACTTTTGTATATCTACTTTATAGATAATATTATACCATCAATATAATAAATGTTTTTATTGTTGGCTTTCTTTATTCCTATATTGATATTATGTCTATCTAAATCTATGTATTTTTTTTACTTACAACACGTCATATATTTATTTTCCATAAAACTTTAAACTCAATATATCGATATTGAATGTATCGATATATGTTATTATCCCTAATTTGAAAACGGATAATCCCGTTGGACTGCTATTTTTTTTCTTCGAAACATATTTTGTATTCCAACTAAAACTAAAGTACTTAAATACTTAACTTACCTATTTAACTCCTTCCCTAATGCCAGTCGTCTAGACCAGTTTCCATCACACACAAATCACAAAATATGTCTAAAAATTGTTTATGCACTCTCACTACATATTAATGCTGCACATATTTTCGATTTAATTAAAACAATTAATTGAATAAAGAAAAATCACTACCGCACTTCACTTTCATCTTCGCCCGTTCGCACTTCAAAGTCCCGTCTTTTAATGACGATTCAATCAAACGCCCGGCAAATCTTAATGTTCAGTTTTTTGCACATATAAAATAACATGAGGTGATATCTTTTTCATACTTTATATAAAAAAGGAATGACGGAAGATCTCAATAAACTGTTATCGATTGCCGTGGGGTTTTCAATATACAGGGTAACACGTAGTTTATCTACACGATTTAATGTATAATAATTTGGAGATTTTTAACATACATATGTGACAAAAATGTATACGACATATATACATATGAACAAATGGATAGCAACTGATACCCTCGCGGAGAAACAATTAAAATATACATTCATCGGAATTTATTGCTGTAAGTAAACAATTTTAGATACATTTGGGTTTTGGATTTGGGAAATGAAGTCAATAATGAGAATCATTGAATATTTTCAATATAACAATTGGTCTTTCCACCTGTCATAAAACCGTTAATATCTTATTTATAATAACCACGTGGCGAAACATTTTATAAGAATCCCTTGCGATTATAAGAAGCTTATTAGGATCTACGATGGCTTAGATATTTATATTTACTTTTCATGAATATAAAAATGATCTTTAAAAGGACTCTATATTAAACTTGCCGCGTGTTTCGTTGTCCATTCAAGTTAACATTATGGACGGATGATATTCTTCCTGTATATAAAATTGTAGATAAAATATAGATAAACTCGTTTTTCGCAAAGAACCATGATATTGTAGCCAACCCACAAATCTTGGTAATGTCGATGTACTAGGTATTATTTGTATTTTGTAGAGAAAAATAAACCAGAAATCCAATGCCCGATAAATCTTTATATTATGTATATGTACATGGTGTTATCGGAAAAGCATATTTGTTTTTCAAGAACGATTTAACAAATCGCCACCAAACAGTTAGCTTCGAAAATTCTTTATCTTTATATCGTTTTATCAGACAAGGTGTACCACAAGGTAGTATTATTGGTTCAATATTGTTCTCTGTTTATCCAGGGGATGTCTATTTACTTTACACAGAGGTTTAAAAAAATATTAGTATCGCTAACGAACATAAATTTGTACTTAATGAACATAAGATACAGTTTCTGATATTTGGGACAGGAAAAGTTAATGTAGTGGAAAGTCCTGATTTTGTTATAAAAATAAACGATCCAATTATAACTCCAGGTAATCAATGTAAAAATTTGGGCCTAATTCTGGATGATGATCTTAGGTTTAGTTTTCACGTAAATAGTTTGTTGCAAAAATCATACCACAAATTGAAAATATTATACATGCACAATGAATTGCATAATAGTGAATAAAATTGTTACATTGTGATTCACTAATTCTATCTCATCTCGCTTATTGTGATGTTATATATTTTGTCCTACATGAACAGCAAAATATAAAAACAGTCTCCAAAAATACAAAACCATTGTTTGATATATTCATTCAATTTGAGGAAGTATATTAATTTAAGATCTATCTTCTCACGTTGTAATTGGTTGAAGTTGGAAGAACGATTTGCATTTCACATGTATTGTCTAATTTTTAAATTAAATAAATACCATATACCTTATCTTCTTGAGGAAAATAATTAGAGTAGCGATGTTCATGATTTGGATATCCATAATCGGGACATGTGTAAGTATAGTTCTGCTCAGATTGAAAGGGATTTTAGTTATAATGCAACTAAAGTATTTAATAATATACATGCTTCTTTGAAATCCTCTACAAGTTAAAACTGGTTAAATTCAAAGCAACTTCTTTAATTTTAATACACCCTAATATAGAAATAATCATTTAAATCATATATTATATAGGGTCCGGCAACAGGATTGAACGATTTTTAATAAGCCACTGTTAAGAAACAAGGAATATATTTGGATTAATTATTATTACAACTAAAATCACAATTCGGGAAATTTCTTATAACACTTAGTTTGCAAAGATCACATCCCTAATATGACCACCCTCTTCTATACATTGTTGCATTCTGCTTGTGAAATTGAACATAACGCGTCTGAGCAAATCTTCTTTCATCGAATCTATCTCTTCACGAATCCGTTCTTTGAGTTCCAGAAGTGTTCGGGGACGAGTATAGTATACTTTGGACTTTAAGAATCTTCGTGTCATACTGAACGTTATTCAGTATGACACGAAACGCCATCTTGCTGACAAATGCAGTCTTCATCTGGATAAAATTGGGCGATATTGGGAGTAGCCTGTCTTGTAAGATCTGTTTATATCTTTCTGCGTTCACTATACCTTCTATGAATTCCAATTGACCCAACCCCTTAGCTGATATACATCCCCGAATTATTTGACACTTAGGAAACTTAACAGTTCGTTTTAGGAAATCTTTATGAAATGCCTCGTATTTAATACATATGACTCGTTTACGACTATCTCCGACACAAACATCGAATTTGGACTCGTCACTGAAGATTACCTTTTTCCAGTTATTATAGGACCATGAAACCTTTGATTTTGCCCAATTTAATCGATTCCTTTTTTTTATTGGAAGTGAAAAGTATTTTTTCTTTGCCTGCAAGATACGTTAACATGTGTTATCAGATTTGGGTGAAGACTTAAAGTCACTTACCTTGTAAAAACTAAGTCCTGGTTTGTAAATCCATTTTCGACAGCATTCTTTTGACAAATTAAAACTATTTTCATTATTCCAGCGGACTGTAATTTTGCACAAAGTACTGCATCTCCCAGTTATACAGATTCTTCTGAGTGTTCGTTGATCTATCTCTGTTTGTAACAATTGGAGGTCTACCTGTAGATCTACTCTTGCCCTCAATTTCCAGTGTCCCTGTATTAGAATAATATTTTACTATATTCCCTACAGATGACTTTGGCATACTTAATTCATCAAGAGTTTTTTTTACAGACTGTCCCTCAAGACCGCGGGAAATTATGATTTTTCGCAATTTTTATGAAATTGGCGCACCTCTAACCATATCTTTGTACAGCGATTCAACAGCGATTTGTGCTGTTCAATTTACAACACAAATGCTACCGAAAATTCAAGAAAGTAAATAGCATCACATTTTGTTTTGCATTACATTCTACTTAGCTTATTAGCACATCGTGCCAATATATAGTTGTCAGCATTTAATGTCTTCATTTGTATAATGATTGGCTATACTTGAGATAACGAAATTTAAAGAGATATACTTGTTGGAAAGTAATTGTACACTTAATGAGTATTTAACAAAAAAAAAAAAAAAAAAATATATATATATATATATATATATATATATATATATATATATATATATATATATATATATATATATATATATATATATATATATATATATATATATATATATATATATATATATATATGCAGAATATTAACAACCCTTATTATCTGCATAACATTACATTTATTTTTAACACAAAAGAAAACTCGGAATATTTAATTATAAGGGAGCCATTTGTGATTCGTTAGCGGCTATCGTTCTGTCACCTTTAATATCATTTTTCTTCTAACTTAATTAAGACCGGTATATCATAAAGTAAGTTATTTTTATCGACGAGGAGCGGAACAGTGGCCGACGATTCTATCAAATTAGTTCCCCCTTTCGGGAAAGAAACTTCCCGAGCCAGCAGAAGGCGATCGATTTCGTGACTTATCATTGTCAACATCTGTCTTTTAAAAGTCCAGACTCGATCGGTGTGTTCCGCTGCGGTTTCAGATTCTCGACAAGACATTATTCACCGCCGCTGAATTAGAAAATAGTTACCGTCTAGGTAAAGTTATTCTAACTTCGCAGTTCCACTTCACGTCCTTCTTTCCTTATAACGACTTGAATTTATGTGAATTTTATTTTTAACACGTACGAAATGTAACCACTAAATAGTATGTAGGAGGAAAAATTTGCCTCTTCTATTTTTCAGAAAATAATATAACATTAATAAATCTATCTATCGTGACACACTAGTGGAAATACGCTCGCTACTAATGTCGCAGCAGCTGAGATGATGTCGTGTAGACTTAAGATATTTCAATAGATGTAGGTACAAGCAGTGCATTTAGCTTTCCCGTTATATTTGACCTCCTGCTGTTTAAAACAGAGAAAAACTAGTCAATAGCTCATTGTCCTGTAAAACTCTTCCAAATTTATTGTTTTACAACATTAAATGAGTTCCTTTATGTAAATTTAATTATTGCAATTAAAACCCAGTGTGAACTATTTATTATTGTATTGTATTAATTAAAATAAGCATTTAATTATGTATCCACCTCATTAAAATCTAAATTGTGTAAGATTTGATTATGAAATCTCTCAGATATAATGCGCCCGAATTTGTTTGGATTTATTATTGAGCCCGACGAAATTTCAATTATTGACAAGACTTATTCTTCAGATTTTTACTGTATGTTATATTATTGAAGTCTACATGTCTATTTAACATATGTCTACATATGTTAAAGTTATTTAGAAGTTTCTTTCTTATTTTTTCTTGTATTCAGTATTTGTTAAATTTTGTTTATTGGGCAATGAAGGCATCATTATAAAATTGTAGAAGGTTATTTGTAAGCAGTTATAATAATAATAACTGCTTACAAATAGCCTTTTAGGATTTTCGTAGAAGAACAACGGAATTTAATGAACAACGCAATCTGTTTTCAGTGAATCAACACGACGACGTTTATTTTTTTGGTAAGTTAGTATAAAATAAAGTAGAACTATTATGTTCCATTCTACCTTATACATGTGTCGGAGATGCATTTTCGGGGACTGTCTAATGTGTCGGAGATCTATTTTTCTCATTAGATTCATTCGATGTAATCTCACGTAGCACTTTGACCTGTGCAATAATTTAAAGTGAGCAACAACCATCAACTGATTTTTTATTAATGCCTGTAACGCACGTGACTGAAGTAATCGATATATTCAATCAGAATATCCTTTTAACTTTGTACACATTTGGGACCGAACTTTTAATAATTCTGTCAAACTGATTTATTGCTTGTCGCTCGCGTAGTCTATTTTTCGTTGATTGGTGAATTTAATCAAAGCATGATCTAGTTAAACCATTTACTTACACGGAAATCGGAATGGTCTTGAGACGTAGAACTAGAGAAAGAATTATGTAGTGTCTAAATTAACATATTCAAATCATATATTTTTTTATTTAACTTCATTGCTTATTATGATATAAAAAATAATATAGCAAGTGTTTGTGATAATAATTAAAAGAAAGAATGAGGAAGAAAGAAAAAAAAACAGTAGTTATAATGAACAATTTCGTTACAGAACATTAACATAATAGATCAGAAATTATGCTTTATATGCTTTGGCTACATATACTTTTATAATCATTAAAAAGTGTAACAAAATTTCAGTAGGAGAATAAAACGGAGTTATAATTGTATTTGTTACCCATTAAAAATTAATGACTGAATTTTCATTCGAAATCGGAATCGAAAATCGATGATAAAATTTGGCAATAGTTGAAATGCGTGAATGGCATCAGATAAGGTGGCTTCAGATAAGGAAATAATATTCTTAAAGGTGATTGCATTTTTTAATTTTCGGAAGCGAATTTCATTGCACAATGGACATCTAAGAAATAAATGTTTTACGTTTTCAGGTTTGAACAAATGACCCAGACTACATTGATCATTTTGATGGACGAATTTCTATTGCAGTAAAAGATAATTCTTCATTTGGAAGATATTCTAAACTATGTACATAATCATGTAATATATATATAGAAATTTTTTGAAGTAGATATGTTTTGATATCTTCATCTTCAGAATCCATTTATAGTTATCATGTTATAGAGAATAATGACACTTAGTTATTTGTATAGCCTTATTGTATATCATGTTCGTGAAACATTTTTTTATATTTCAGAAGTGATGATTCCTTATTAAATTTTAGTGAGGCCAGCGAAACATAAGCAAACAACTATAATTATTGAAAAACCATTTAATTTGAAAAAAATCTAGTTGCTGTAGTCTATGATGATATATTTTTGGCAGTTTAGAGTTGCTTATTGATGGCAACTAGGTTTTTTGAAGAGTTAGGACATTACTTGAAAACCAGATATTTTAGTTTTATTGTACCCATCTCTAACTTAATTAAATGATCAAGTGTATACTTTGGTAGAAGTATTAACCTTTTGAAAAATCCAACCTGTCGAAATGTCGATAACTCTTTATATATCTTACGTCTTAAACGGCTACGCAAAATATAAGATAATTAACAATTATGGAGTTGTAAAGTTCAATTCTCACTTCCTATGAATTTATTTTTGAGAGACACAATAATAACATAACAGCATCAAAGCATGCTTAATATTAATACTGGCGCGGCGACGGCAGCCATTTCATGAAATAATGAGGATGCTAAAAATGGAACGGGTAAGTATACATCTTTTTTTTCCACTTCGACTGTTTTCCGAACGAGAAATTATAGTTTTCCGATCTTTTAAATTCACCTTCAGAGAAAATTTTTCAATTATGACAAGTATGACTAAGTCATCTGTAGATATTAGTAAAAGTAAATAATCTTTCCCATCTATGTTAACCCCGAAAATACCTCTAGTTTAAAACAAAATTATTTACGTTAGAAACAGAAAATGAAAAAGCCAAAGGACTCAAAGGTTCTCCTTGAAGAATAACTTCAATAATTTGAAATTTTTTGGTTAAACTGCTTAATTTAACTTTAACCTTCAAATTTCCCGTATTATATATATTTATAATCAAACCAATACATTTAGAACTCAAACCAAGACTGAATAATTTAGATCATAAGAATGCATGATTCACACTATCAAAGGCCGTTTTGAAGTCTACAAAAATTCCATAAATAGTTCTACGTCTCAAGCAAATTAATCTGAATTACAGAATTGAGATAATAAGTACACACTTTCTTTTCTAAAACTAACCTGAAATTCTCGGATAAGGATTAATTTCTGCATATACGGCTTAAAGTATTTATTAAAAAGAGTTTAGGGGCACCATTTAGCAATGTCAATATTTAGCAATTCCTGCAAGTATTGACATTCGTTAATCCCGTTTATCGTGTTGCTTTGTACTTGCACGCTACTCTTGCACAATGTGTTTCCTAGCAACAAACAAGAGTGTCACCTATTTTTAGACAATATAGAGAAACAGAATTATTTATTTAGAACAATTTATTTTTAGACAATATAGAGAAATAGAAGTAATATTTTGTCAAAAAATGGAATATTATTTAAATTAAAATAAGCATCAAAAAATAGTAAATTATTCAAATATGTAATTATTTCATTTAGTTAAATTAATATAAAAAGGAAATACAATTTTAATATTAGAACATTGAACTTTGCTTGCTAATCAAAATTATAACGAAATTACAAATAAGTTGAGGGAGCCCAATTAAGGTCAGGCATTTTAGCAATACGGCAAATAATGTAGTTTTGAACTAAAGTGAGGAAATGGGTAGGGAGACACGGGAGATAGAGACGGTGGGATTGCTTGAGGAGAGGGCAATGGTTAAAAAGACATATTTTTCTAGCCATGAAGAAAAATTCAGTTGATAATTATGTAAGTATAATTTATTTGCTTGTAGTTTTAAGAAGTTGAATCTTTTTTTTTAAATCCTTTGTTCACATCTTAATATCTTTTTATGCACAATTTATTTTAATAAATGTCGTATATTTTTTTAACTTTTCTTTTGACTACTCTTTGCTACACCCCCAGTGTGCGTATACGATCTGACAGAAAGGCCGTATACGTAACAATATTATTAAATATAAATCGCTGAACGTCATTTAAACTAACTTCATAACATGGTATATTTTGCATTTTACTGCAAACTTCATACCTTATTGATGAATAATATTACAGACCTTAATATTTTATCCAGATTTTCCTTTTTTTTTATACAATGAATATACCAAAGTTCTAGATTTAGAAACAAGAGATGTTAATTACCTGATGAATGTTTATCCTTGTGACGTTCAAAGAGACCCCATTGACTTACTTCGCTTATTATGAGACCATACCCGTCTTAGTTCCTATAAAGCGTGCCATTCATTTATCCGCGGAGCCTGTCTGTTTATGAGACGCTCTTTCGTTCTAGACAATGGCCAGGAAGAGGAAGTTAATTACTCAAGTTGCGTGTCTACAACTTCACATTATAATAACTTTGAATTCTTATGCATCCTAAGCCCTTTTAAGTAGCGACAGCGGAGAAACGTCGGAAATTATCTAATCCTATCTGACTGTCATCAAGAGTCCTTATATTATAATTTTATAGACGCTGTTTTAATTAACTCGCCTCCAGAAGATACATTTTCGTTGATATTTTAAGGCTTCGGTGCCTCTAATGACCGGGATTTTCTCTAAGATGTGTTGTTTCGTATAGCTAATAAAGTACCGGGAGAATAATAGCAAATCTCGCATAAGCGAATCTCGTACAGAAGGCAATTTGTTTGAATCTTTAATTAACTTGGTTCTAATAGAGACATTTTAATGACATTTCAAGTTTTTCAATCCTCTTGTGGCTAGGCTGTGAAATATTATGTGCCATGTAAGGGTACTTATGTTATATAAAACTGGCACAAAGTAATGTTCTTTGGTGGAAGTTCATGAGTGATGTGCCATGCTGTAACTGGATTATAGCCTTGTAATAAGGTTCACATATGAAACTTTATTCAAATCTCCCTAAAATCAAAGATTTCATGTACATGAACATTGCATGAAGACTTTTATCTCTAGAAGAACATTTCTTCTTCCGGCACTTCCAGGAAGCTAAATGACAAACAGGTAAACAATGCCGATATATTTTTGACAATATTGAGTTGTATTTGTGCCCCGAAAATATAATTTGGGTTTTGGGGCCAATGGTTGGGGGTTTTGTCAGTCCCCAACTTATTGTTAATGGAAAGAAGATTTAGGGCACACATTGGAATCAATATAATAAATTCCAGTGTTTCTATGCCCTTCTTGAAAAAAAATTATACTTGTACTTGTACTTGCTCGTAAGTCTTTATATATGTTTGTCAATTCTTTACAATATAGACAATGTCTGCAAAAGAGAACCTTTTTTTTTGTATCATCAATATATATTTTGTATGGTGATAATAAATGAAATGAATGAAAAATTATACCAGTTCTAAAATATGAACAATGTATAGGTATAAATTGACACATATTTGGCAATATATATTTTTTATCTATATACATTTATGTACACATTATAATGCATTATATCTCTTAACTTTACTATAATAGCAATTTATACTCTCGTTCTGTATTTACATTGTCATGGTATCATAATAAATAAACAGTATTAAAACCTTAAAACCGACTTTTCCGCACGTAGAACATCTCTATCTAAAAATTGGGCAGCCGCAAAAAAAACCAACACATAAATAATACAGAATATGTGTTTTATGCGACAGTTTTACTTTTTTCAAATAGTCCACCCTCGTCCTTTCTCATGACCCATGAACAGGATAGAGTGTATACTATCCACCTCAAAATCAATAGATGTCGTCTGGTAGATGTCCCTAATTAGAATCAGTTGAAACCCGATCGATCCGACACGATTTAATTGTGTGATCGTGCTAACAAAGAAATTTTTCAAATAGTCCACCATTGTGCTTTCTCATGACCCATGAACATGGTAAAGTGGGGTTTATCCACCCCAAAATCAATAAGTGTCGTCTGGGAGACGTCCTCGATCAGAATTAGTCAAAACCCGATCGATCCGACATGATTTAGTTGAGTTATCGTGTTAACAAAAAAAATTTCTCAAATAGTTCACCGTCATGCTTTCTCATGACCCATGGACAGAGTGGGGTGTGTCCTATCCATCTCAAAATCAATAGATATCGTCCGGGAGACGTTTCCGATCAGAATCAGTCAAAACCCGATCGATCCAACACGATTTAGTTGAGTTATCGTGCTAACAAAAAAATTTCTCAAATAGACCCAAGGTAGGAGGTGGTGTGTGCTATCCACCTCAAAATCAATAGGTGTCATCTGATAGACGTTCTCGATCAGAACCGGTCAAAATCCGATCGATCCGATATGATTTAGTTGAGTTATCATGCGAACAAGAAATTTTAATACCGACGACAACGACACACACACAGACAAAATTTTTTGAAAAACATTTTTTTTGTTTTTAATCCGAAAAACGATAAAAACTTTTTTCTATTTTTATTTACACTATTACATTACTTTTCCGCTAGTATAGTTGAGTGCGGAAAAATTAAAATCCCCCACCTGAAGCAGGATTTAATAACTTGAAGGTATATGTAACTGTAAAATGTCCTTTCGATGAGAGAATAGTTCCCTAACCTTCAAACTGCTTCCTGTAGTAATTGTATGTACCTACTATCAATAGTACTATGCATTAACTTAATAACAGACAAAAAAGTTAGACAACATTTTAAGATAAGCTACTTAGTATTTCCTGAACGTCCAAAACCAGTTAAACATATAATTCACTGAAGAAAATTATTGAGGCAGATAATAAATCCAACAGAAAGTGACAACAAGACAACATAAAAAGATATGCAAATGGAGAGTATTAGAAAAAAATATCGTTTAAAAAAAAAAAATTTTACAATGCAAAATGAAAAACAAATGAAGAGAAATCCAAGTGTTTATTGTTAATATCTTTCTTTTTCAAAGAAGAGGCATCTGATGTATGAATAAGTTAATAGTTGCAACATCGCAATACGCCTTCAAGTTGATTTCTCTATGTCTGGAAAAAACTTTAAACAATATGTTACATTTTGTACAATTTTTATTCAAGTATTAGATACTTTAATAAAACCAATATATAATTCAAAAGTCTATTTATTATTTGTGGTCAGAATAATCAGTATAGTTTGGAGACTGTAGTTAGTTGCTTCATTTAGTTACTCAGTTATATTACCGAAGATACATTTACAAAATAGTATTTCTACAGCCTGAGGACTTATCGCTCATTATTGGTTGTTTGTTACTCAAGAAAATTTTAATTATGATATGTAAAACTTATGACAAAATTCCAAAATCAATTCAAGTTAACATTGAACAAATCAGGAATTATCCCTTCCTCATATTTCTAACTGATTCAGGAAAATTCTTATTGAAATGTAGATATATAACATTAGAAAAGAGATAGGATAATCTGGTATATCATTTTTAGAATTATTACAAAGGGTTTTGATGAGTATTCCTTTTACTATCCTGGGTGAGGGTTCAAAGCTACGATGTAGTCATAAAAACAGGTGCCCAGTTTTTCACGAAGAATAGTACATTTCATTCGACGTGTTTTTCGCTAACAAAGATGGCATCATCAGTTTTAATCATCTGATAATTCCAACTTGATTCAAGTTGACACATCATGTTGGCATTATCATAAAATTCATGATTGGACTACCGATTCAAATACCTCATCAGTGACAGTATTTTATATAAGCAACTACGTATAAATTATAATAATTTGTACAACATGCATTACTACATTTATATAACTGGTATGGTCACACACGATGGCAAAGTTAAAATGAGTTATACTGAGTGGCTTGTCTATCTTAAGTCTACGTGACGGCATTCCAACTATCACAGAGCTTACCCAATTATAATACAACTTATTCAGCACTTATAGTAAGTAGCTTTGGTCATGTTTAAAACTCATTAACTAGTTTAGGCAGCATGTTTGGATAAAGATCCATCGAGCGAGATATAATCTTACGATATTTTTTTATTAGTCTCCTTTTTTGATTATTCAAATTAATCGTGAATTTTCGCCGCATATTTCACCACATTTCGTGTTTCGTTATATTTAATCCCTTAATCCAATATTTACTCCTAATTATATTTACTGTCCTCTAAGTTTTTATAGCCTTCTTGTATCAATGAAGTTAATTACTTACATGAATAATAAAATAAAAAGTGTTAGTTAGTGTAAAGTTGTTACGCCATCCATATAAAATCAATAAGAACTGAAAATGTGAATTTTAAA
Source organism: Rosalia funebris (assembly GCA_037954035.1). Classification (NCBI taxonomy): domain Eukaryota; kingdom Metazoa; phylum Arthropoda; class Insecta; order Coleoptera; family Cerambycidae; genus Rosalia; species Rosalia funebris. Next base: position 16,259,361 of record JAZFAV010000016.1, on the reverse strand, counting down.
TAAACGTGGCTTTATGTGGTGGTACGTGTTTTTCTGTAGCAAATTATTGAAATAGTTATTGATTTATAACGAAACTATTTGGGAATTGTGTATGGAACAACACATCCGATAAATGGCCGCCACGCCTTAGTGGCATACGGTTACCTTCCTGGCGAAATATTCAATAATTGTTTTGCACAAATAGGGCGGTATTTTATCGATACAGCGTTCAATTTTGGCATTCAATGCTTGGGTAGGCGTGGACTTTTAGGCATAAACCGGAGACTCCAGAAAATCACAGAGAAAAGTCCATTGGCCAAGATAGTGGCGTCCAATTTTGATCACCAAAACTTGAGATGACATGACCAGGAAAAGATTGGTGCAAGATCGTCAACATTTCACTGATATTATGGCAGTGGCACCGTCCTGCTGAAACCATATGTCTTCAAGAGCAGTATCTTCCAATTGATGCACACACAACTGGGTTATTCTGTCACTTCATCTTTCGCCATTTATCGTTAATGCATTACTTCGTTTTCAAAGAAAGATAGTACAATGATTACTTCAAACTAGAATGCATACCGAACAGTGACATGGTGGGGATGTATTTGTTTCTCATGAATCATTCGTGAGTTTTCTGAGCCCCAAATGTGGCAATATTATTGCCGATTAAAATGAAAATGGGCCTAGCCGCTGAAGATGCTTTTGTCCAAATAATCGGCATTCATTTCTTGTTGTTCAATGATTTAATTGGTGAACTGATTTTGCTGTGCATGGTAAGCGGAAGTTGTTGAGTCAATTGGACTTTGTAAGCACGGAGATCTCCTCTAGTGAGAATACGGTAAGGAGTGTCTGTTGAATTGTTCAGATCTTGTGCGCGAGGACAAATCGAGGTCCCTGGACTCTCGACCGCACTCTAGCGAACTGTCGTGATGTTTTCTTCTACATGAACACTATGAATTCGTGTTCTATATATTATATCAATATCTAAACCAATAATTTAGAAATTTTCGATTATTCTTTTCCCAATTGATAACTTTGGAACATTATTTCTACCCAAAATTGCATGCAATCATAGCAACCAAACTTTCACCGCTTTGATAGTAACGTTTAATAATAATACCGCATTTTTGAGCATCGTGCATCGCTCCATAATTACTGACTCATATCTTTTTACTATCTACCAGTCGCAATAATTTCTCTATCGAATCATGACAGCCAAAGTGGTGCACAAATCAAATATTGTAGTTTTGTTGTAACACTTGTTATATTCATTGCGTTTGCTAAATGTTTTAAACATCAGGTAAAATTAAAAATCTAATCACGATGACTGATCTTAATTAAAATATGATACTTCATATTACTAACCATTAGTTACTGTGGTATATAGTTAATTTTCTAAACTTCTTCCACGCCTGAACAACTTTTATCTCCGCCATTGTAGAAAATTTAAACTGTTTATTAAGGAAAAAGATATTACTTTCCCGCCTTTAATGCCTGTCTTAGGATTTCCTTTCTCTTTAGGCCATTGTGCGCCTCTGTCTGCGAATCATCCTTTATCACACCCTAAAAGAATGGAAAAAAACGGGCGCAAAGACGTTACTACAATGATACTAAGGCTGTAGTGAATTTTAATAGCTGTGCTTTGAATTTAAATTATTAAGAGATGTTACGCTGTTCAGGGAATGAACGTTTTCTCCCGTTGTGCCCCCGTTTTCCGTGTAGGCGAATTGGCCTGATGGTTTTTAGAATGAGAACGGAACGATTTTAGGTCTGATGCTACTCGACGCTTTTTAAGAGGGACCTCCTGCGTAATTATAGCACATCACCAGAATTACCAGATTGCGCGGTTTTGATGTTCAAATTCTAAAGACTTTTGAGTACGAATAAAATAAAATAATGATAAGAAAAGGGTTACAATGAACCAATTGTACAGTAGTATGCGGAAAATTAAAATCTTAATTAAACTTCAGTTTGATGATTAGTTATACTAGACGGAGATATCTTTCGTATTACTGCTACTATTCACTGAATTACTACTACCAACTGAATAAACTTTAATTTACGAGTATATGCATATAAAGATAACGCTTTTACTGATAATACAATATGTATAGAAGAACCGTGAAGAGTATGCACACGTGCATATAGTGATGCGAATAGTGGAGTGAATAACAAAAATTTACATGTTTTATTACCTATGATTCCTATCCAAATATTGTCCAATTGACTCAATACGCAAAGTCCAATTGACTCAACACCTTCTACCTACAGATCATGCATAGCGAAGATAACTCGCCAATTGGTTCATTGAATAACAAGAAATGAATGTGTGTTTGGTGGACAAAATCATCTTCAGTGACAAGACTCAGTACATGGCCATAACGGGGACACCGCACATCGCACCGCACTTGGCATTATACCATAGCATCTGTGTGCACAGCAAATGTTATTATAGAGTTAAATGCGCGGAGCCACAACGGCGCACCGCCCTTCACCTCGCACCTTGTTGGTACCGGTAGTATCGCACTGCCAAATCGAGCTTAGTATTTTTCGAACTTTCGCTCTCGCCTCGCTTCCAAGAAATATTTACTTTATCTCCAATTTTGCTTAAAATATAGTCGAATGTATCAATGCTTATTCGCATGTACTCAAGAAAACGCTGATTATCTTTTCTCAGGTCATTAAAAAGGTGATGGAATTCACCAAACCGACCTCGCATTTTATTTAAAGGACGTATTGTCTTCTTTCTTCTATATAGAAGTTTTAATAAAGTACCACTTTCTTATACTAGAGTTAAACAAGATATCATCTTCATCCAACGAAGAGCTCATGTTTACTATGCTGCTCAGTCAGTAGTTGAAAATAAACTGCAATCAAATGTCTAGGCACGGTACGTCAATATGGACTCTTGATGGTAATGCTAAGTACGGTGCGAGGTGCGGTGCATCGTTATGGCCATAGCCTCATTTTCGTGGATTCGTTAATAGGCATTTTAATAAAACCTCAGAAAACAGCAAAATCATCGCGTTTGGGGATCATAAAATCCACGAATGATTCATGAGAAACGAATGCATTCCCAACGTATCACTGTTTGGTGTGCATTGCGGACTAAAGGAATCATTTTCTTTTGAAAACGAGGCAGATAATGCAAATGGTAAATGGCAAACATTATCGTGAGATGATAACCCAGTTCTTTGTGCCTCAATTGGAAGATATTGCTCTCAAAGACATGCAGTTTCAGTAGGACGGTGTCACTTGCGATATTACTCTTGAAACATTGCACGAGTCTTTTCCTGGTCATATCACCTCCAGTATTGGTGGCCAGAATTGGTCGCCACAATTTTGTGATTTAATATCTATGGAATTATATCTGTGGGATGTTCTGAAGTCTCAAGCTTACGCCAACAAAGAAAACGATCACCCAAGCATTGAAGGTCGAAATTGAACGTTGCATCAACGATCTACCGCTATGTTTATGCAAAATCGTCATTGAAAATTTCACAAGAAGAGTACTTGTGTGCCACTAAAGCCGTAGCCATTATTTACCTGATATATTCCATACATAATTCCCAAATATCTATGTTATAAATCAATAAGTATTTCAATACTTTGCTATAGAAAACCATGTTTTATTTAAATTTCACATATTATGCTTTTATCGTTACACCTTTAGTAATACGTAAGAGTTAAGTATCTTTTAGAGAAATAAATCTATCACGGGCGATAGAAAATTGGACCAATTATAACATATTTACTTGTAATCTTCTAACTCTTACTTTCAATGCAATTGCTGCCATATGTAGTTAAATAGTTTGAACTATGGCTGTCTCTGGATTTATAGTAGGTATAGGGGCGGTTGGGCCTGGAAACTTTTTGAAGACCGTGGAGAAATTGAAACTTGCCTTTCAGTTGAAACGCCAACAAAGAAAACTATCACCGAAGCACTGAAGGTCGAAGTTGAACGTTGTATCAACGATATACCGCCACGTTTATGCAAAATCGTTCTTGAAAATTTCACAAGAAGAGTACACTAAAGCCGTAGCTGTTATTTGCCGGATATGTTCCGTACATAATTTTCCAATATCTATGTTATAAATCAATTTTATTGTTACACCTTTAGTAGTACTTAAGAGTAAAGCATCCTTTAGAGAAATAAATCTATCACCGGCGATAGAAAATTGGACCAATTATAACATATTTACTTGTAATCACCTAACTCTTACTTTCAACACAATGTCTATCATATATAGTTAAAATGTTTGAACTACAGCTGTCTCTGGATTCTTAACTCCATACTTAAATAACGTTTTTATGTTATATAGTTGTAAAACTTGTTTTAAACATTTGAGATACGATAAATAAAGATCAGAATGTAATAGCGGCATCAAAATAATGAATTTAAATATTTAGAAAAACAAAATTGATTTACTTATTTGCCACTCAATTTATGAGTTGCGACATAAATGATGTAGTGGCGATAAAAACTTTTTTGTAGTGAAGCATTGTTGCTAGTGACAGTCATAGTTCTATGAAGAAGGCTTAAGGCTAACCTTTTATTAATTTTATTAACCACTAAGGAAGTTCTAGAAAAGATAGTATAGGATTTGAATAAATATATAAGTATAAATATCAAAAAAACAATAATTCTAATAACACAATTACTTCTTGCAGGTTATTACTTTTCATTTTCCTGTAATATAACAACACAGAGGAAATAGCAAAATTACATGATAAAATAATCTGAAATTAAAAATAAATATCTAAATCTAAAACATAATTCCCAATTATATTGTATAGAAAAGAATTAGTATCAGAAGGAATTAAATATAGAAATCTGTTAATTTAGGCCATTCCATCAACTAGATTACTGCAAAAGAAGAAAATTCGGAAATCTGTCATAGAAATACATTATAAGTAATAAGACATCATCATCATCATTAGGTCATCAGTCCTAAGACTGGTTGGACGCTAACCTCCAGCTTCTCCTATCTTGTGCTAACCTACGCATTTCGCTAATTGTGCTACAACCTACATCCCTTACTATTTGCGAGCAATAGTCTAATCTAGGCCTACCTCTGCCTTTCTTCACTCCTATTTCTGCCTCCAAAATATCGCGGACTATTCCCCCATGTCTCAGCAAGTGGCCTACCATTCTATCTCTTCTCTTCTTTAAGTTTTTCCACATACTCCTTTTCTCGCCGACTTTCTCCAATACTTCTGCGTTTCTAACCCTATCAGTCCATGGTATTTTCATCATTCTTCGGTAACACCACATCTCAAAAGCTTCTAATTTCTTCCTACTTGCTTCCCCTACCGTCCAGGTTTCGCAGCCGTAAAGTGCCGTGCTCCATACATATGTTTTCAAAAATCTCTTCCTTGTTTCTAAGTTTATTACCCCCGAGCATAAAAGTGCTTTCTTTTTGTTAAAAGCTACTCGACCCTGCGTTATTCTTTGTTTTATGTCTTTATCGCTTCTTCCATCCCAATTTATTTTACTTCCTAAATAAGTGAAGTCTTTAACTTCCTCCAATCTTTCATTATTAATTTGTACTTTCGTTTTTGCTCTGCTCTCGCGCCCTCTGCACACTAACACTTTAGTTTTGTTTTTATTCACCCTCATTCCGTATTCCTCTGTCAACACTGCCTCCATTTCGTTCAATGCTGATTCTAGTTCCTCCTTACTAGATGCTAATACTGCTATATCATCCGCGAATCTCAGCATTTTTAGTTTCTGTCCCTGTACTTTAATCCCGAAATCTACTCTATCTTTTACCACATTAATCGCCTCTTCGATGTACAGATTAAAAATTAGTGGTGATAGCGTACATCCTTGTCTTACTCCTTTCCTAATACCTACTTCCCTTTCTTCCCCTTCTACTTCTATAACAGCAGTTTGCTCTATGTATAGATTGTGTACTACTCTCCTATCTCTATACTTCATTCCCGCGCTCTTTAGTATCTCGAACATTTTTTCCCATCTTACGTTATCAAAAGCTTTTTCTAAATCTACAAATCCTATATAAGCGTTCTTTCCTTTTTCTATTGTTTTCTCTAACATTACTCTTAGCGCCAGAATAGCTTCGCGAGTTCCCCTATTTCGCCTAAACCCGAATTGGTCTTCTCCTAGTATTTCCTCCGCTCTATTTTCCATCCTCTTCTGCACTATTCTAGTTAAGATTTTTGACGCATGGGAAGTTAGGCTAATCGTTCTAAAGTTCTCGCATTTGTCGGCTCCTCTCTTTTTCGGTATAGTAACGATAATGTTCCTCTTATAATCCTCCGGCATCTCGCCCGTTTCGTATATGTATTTTACCAGTTCAAACATCCTATTTACTACTTTCTGTCCCGCACATTTCAAAATTTCCGCCTGTATTTTATCTACACCCGGCGCTCTATTATTCTTTAGCCCCCTTAGTGCTATTTCAAATTCCTCTCTCAATATAGGTTTTCCTACATCTTCCCTATCGATGCTAGATTCTTCCTCTAATATCTCTCCTAATTCCTGACCCTCGTATAAATTTCCTAAGTACTGCTTCCATCTATCCGCTTTCTCCTCTCTTCCTATCAGTATGTCCCCCGATTGACTCCTAACATTTCTACTTATTGTTCCTACATCCCTGAAGTTCCTCTTAATTATTTTGTAAGCCTCATCGGTCTTACCTACTTGCAACTTATCTTCTACTTCTTTGCATTTCTCCTCTATCCATTGTTCTTTCGCTTTTCTACATTTTCTAATGATTTCCCACTTTATTGCCTTATACGTTTTCAGTCCTTCTTCGTCTCGTCTGTTTTTGTAGCCTCGTCTCTTTTGCATTAAATTTAAGATTTCGTCCGTTATCCAGGGCTTCCTAGCTTCCCTTTTATCGTGTCCTAAAACGTCCGTAGCCGCGGAAGCTAGACTATTCTTGATACCCTCCCACTCAGTTTCTGCGTTCTTGGTTTCGTCGTAATAAGACATATTAGTATAAAATACATTAATGTCTAAATAAAACATACTTAGATTAAGTTAGTATTATAAACAAATAGGGCAATAAACAGGATTTTACGATTTCAAAAAATAAAACCCGCCACAGGTAGGATTCGACATTTGTCCCGGATCGGAACCGAACGACATACAGCTGTTTCGAACTTATTAGTTCTCATCAGTGCCGTACACGGTACGCCGATTCAGGACAAATGCCGAGTGAACTTTATGGCGTATACATCTTTATCGATACGATCTCTGTCAATAACATATAATATATCCGGGTTTTATTTTTTAAAACCTTATCTGATCGTGCAGAAACATGAGAAAGGGGTCGAGGATCGCTTCTGGGTATAATTCAATGCCTGGCGGGGCTTTAGCCCGAGGAGTAGTTGTTTCCTAGAGCGATTATATAATAGCTTTGCTATTCGGGAACTACTTTGATAACCGCTTGGCGGTTTGGTGGTTCCTTTCTCGATTTCCGACTTATATGTTACTGACAGGATTTTACGAGAAAAAAGAAGAATTTGAATGAGAAAATGTAATCATTTGCACATTTTGTGTTATACCAATATTCATTGGGTACAATTGATATACCTCACAATTTTTTCCTTGTTTTATAACCCAATATAATTGCTAATATATAGTGATTTATCCTTGGAATTATTAGGAAGAAAACTTTTAAACTGGACTACCAAAAATTCATAGATAAAATATAAACATTATGATTTACTGTACGCCATCATATATCACATTTTGAAAACATTTTGTACATATTTCTAATTTATATGAGATGAATCCTGTAAGAGAATCCCATAACAAATAATACCCAGTTTATCCGAAATCCTTCCTTACACATATCATTCAAAAACGCTGTCCCATTTCGTAAATAATAAGAAGCTTATTTCGAATACAGATAACAAAACGTAGCACTATTTTCCGCAAGCCTGCGAAGAAAAGAAATGATCGGATGAGTGCGATAGTCCTGTAAGACAAAGGATCCTATCAGAATACCGTACGAAAACAAAGTTCAGAAAAAAAAACGAACTTTCCAAATCGACCCAGGGTTATCGCACTTGTAAAGCTATAATCGTCCGACAATAACTGATAAAGATTTCTGGAGTATAATAGAAACCCTTGTATTTATTTAAGTCACAAGATCCTTTGTGTGTCGGTGTATTGATCCTGAGTACTTATCGCTCAAAACCAAGTAAAAAATAGATACAGCTCTAGTCGATAAGTTTATTATTACTGTATATTCTACAACAGTTGCAAACTGGACTATAAAATATTTGATTTTACTTCCTACCAATCATACCAACAAAATAGACTGAGGTATTACGAAAGTATATTGGAAAAGGAGTTAGGTCCCGATATATTGACGTAACAAGAATGTGGAAGAAAATATATATGTATTTTAAGATAAATTTATTCAAAAAGTGTCCTTATAGAATCAAATTGCGAATGATTTAAATGCACAACAAGTGTGTATGAAAAAGTGAATATTTGACAAGAACAGGCATAAAATATTGACAACAATGTGTTTTTTCTTTAAATAACACTAGATGGAGCGCTGATATTATTAGCACTAACATTTGTAACACAGTGAAACAAAACAAACGGGAGACCAGTTTTTCACAAACATCGAAAGATTATACTTTTCTCGACGCACGTTCCGCCAAACAAGTTCGCATTATCAGGAGATAATTAAAACTCTTTTAAAAAAGACATTAACTGACTTTTTGGTTTTTGTGTTTAAATTGTGATATAATGGTCTATTTTAAATTGCAACCCCTTATTTAATTTCATAAAAACTAATTCTTTGGAGTTTTTGAGTACAACAGGATTCCATATTATGGATTTGTTATTTATCGTTTATAGAAGAGAGTGCGCTTTTTGAGAAGAATACGAGTAAAACATTTGTGACGATTTATGAAAAAGAAATTTGAAGTTGCACCCCAAAATATAATTAAAATTTTTTGAGAACAATAGTGTCCCATATTTGGGATTTGCTGTTTACCGATTGGAAGATAGAGGACATTTTTTTAAAAGTAAAGGAAATATGACTTTCCTTGAAAAAAATTTAATGTTTTCACCAAAATGTCACCTATTAACAATATAATATTGACTGATATGTCTGTAAATATTCTGCACTTAGCTTCAGGAATACTTTGCTTCAGGAACATTCGAATACTTTGCTTCAGGAATTCTAAATGATTTGGCCTATTAATATAGACTAGCGATTTTAAGTAACTATACGAGATGCAATTTGAGAAGGTCAAATCAGGTGAGCATGATGGCCATTCAGTTGAGCCTTGTCCACGTAATATAACGAGATATAACGTCAGTCCTAAACTTAGGGACTTATTGAAACTAAATTATTTGGTAGGGAACATCATACTTATTGTTTAGGTGAAGAACTGCTAAATCATGACCTATGATGTTTTATTCGGATGAGTAATACCCTAAAAGATAACTTCCTATCATTCTAGCTTATTCGTTTCATTTCCTTTATGCCACTATTTAATCCAATGCGGATTCTACTGAGACCAACATTTATAGTTAAAACAACGTTCTCTTCCATTCAAAGAGAAAGTCGCTTTGTCAGAGAAATAATAAACATTTAAAAGTTGGAATTTTCATCACAGTGTAACATGTCTTGTGACTCTTTGGATTGGGAAAAAATTGTATCTTCAAACAGTCACCTTTTAATTAATTTCGTCATTATCAATAATAAACTGAAAAGAGTTGTATAGTTAGTTATGGACAATAATCAACACTGTCCATAACTAATTATTCAACTCTTTCCGATTCATTGTTGATAATACCGAAATAATACCATTACCTACTTAATTTGGAAGACTCGCACTACTATACATACCAATGGAGATTATTAATTTACGCGTCCTTAAAAGACAGGTTATTTTTATAAATTCGGATGTTTGAAGGAAGAAAGGAAATAGATAATTAATTATAATCTCCTGTTGAGCATCATTCTTGACTTATAATTAAGTCACCACCTTACTATAGTGGTACTTTAATTATTTCATTAAAAATTAACATTTTCATGTCATGTGATGTTATGTTTTTTAAGCAATTTGTATTAAGGTTACATTTATCGCAATTTATTTTAGAAAGATATACTAGATTCATTTAAATTTTCAGACAATACCATATAATATATAATACTCATATATCTTGCATGTGTCTTATACAATAAATCCTGTACGAGGGTGGGGTGAAATGTTTCCGACCTGATGAAGAAAAATGTTTTTTTATATTTTGTCACTTTATTTTTCAAAATAATCTTCATCAAGTCCAATACATTTTTCATAACGATGCTGTAATGCAGTGATACAATTTTTTTAGGAGGATTTGTCGAGTTCTTCAAAAAACGCATTTACAGAATTGATGACTTCCTCATTCCCCACAAATATTTTACCTCCGAGCCATGTTTTGAGGCTAGGAAACAAATAATAGTTGCTGGGCGCTAAATCTGGTGAGTACGGATGGACGAACAATTTGAACTTCAATTCGTTGATTTTAGCCATTGAAATGGCTCACGAATCAGCAGGTGCATTGTCATGGTGGAACAAGATGTCTTTCTTACCAAATGAGATAATTTTTCCTTCATTTCGTCACGTAAAAGCGATTTAATAACTTCCGCATTCACCATTGATGGTTCTTTAAGGTTGGTTTATCTGCTCCAGTCCATTGTTTTGACTGTTATTTACTTTCAGGGGTGTAATGGTAGACCCAAGTTTCGTCAACAGTTATAGATCGATGCAAAAATTCGCCGGAGTTTCATTTATATAGTGCTAAATTCTCGGTCGAAAAGTCCTCCGGCGCAATATTTTATTGATAGTTAGCAAACGCGGCACACATCTAGCACAGAGCCTCTCCATGCACAAATATTGAAGTAAAATATTGCGGACATGTTTAGTTTACATCCCACTAGTCTCAGCTATCTCACTCTCTTTCAATATGCGGTCCTCTACTACCATTTTATGAATTTTCTCGATCATTTCGATAGTTTTAACCTCAGCGGGGGGGTTTTGAACTTTGTTCATCATCAGTGCTCGTGCGACCTTTCTTAAATTCAGAACTCCATTGTTTGGCTGTTGAACGTGATGGAGAAGAATCCTTCAGTGTTGATACCATTTCCTGTTTGATTTGAAGTGGTATTAAGCGTTTCAAATAGATGTACACATTTCATGACCACATGCTTTTCCAATGTTTCCACTTTCACGTAAGCTAGCGAGTCTTCTTATTCAATAGGTTGTCAAACATATACTACCAAAATAATCTACCTGAAAAAAAGTTATTATACAAACTAGTCAAGGATAGCGTTGTAGAATAATAGTCAAAAATTAGACCTGATGGCGTTATCTCTCGCTCAGGCCGTAAACTTTTCGCACACCCTCGTACAACAAAAACCTCACTTTTGTCTTCAATCCGCACCAGTATAGTTAAACACGGAAATAATATTTGTTTGAAATAAATATGTTCCCAAATGGTACGTCTATTTAAATACGAGACGCCACTGAACGCGTGAAGTTCTCGTAAGAACGGATTGCTATCAAGAAAGTCAACTCGAAATCCCAGGAAATTGGAATTCGGATTTCTCCCATCGTAACTCTTGCTCATGTTTAAATAATTGGAATACATCGCGGTGCCAGAACAGATCCCAAATTAATTCCATTATAGTCGTTGGGTGTCGCGTCTGAAATTTACCCCGGGTTTTGTTTTTGTTGAATATGCCGGCTTTGGAAGTGTTTATTAAATACACAATGATAGACCACGGACTAAGATACCAACATAGTAGAGACACTAACAATAAGCCTTTGTTAACAACAGGAGGTTCTTCAGTTTTAAGATGATGTAATAAGCACAGGGAATACAAATTAAACTGGTAATATAAGAAATTTATTGAGACAAGAGGTAATATACGAGAACTTTAGACCACAGGGAATATTGCAAGTACATACAGGGGTTATTGTACGAGGGCGGATCAAATATAAAAGGGATTTTATTAAATAAAAAGGAAATATTGATTGAAAAACAAAAGGCAAATATATTTTATTTTTCTATATAGTCTCGTTCTTTACAAATACACTCATTCCTGTGAACAGGAAGGTTTTTCATCCCAGTATCGTAGAATTAAGCTGGTTGCGTCATGAGCCAATTGCGCACGAATCCCTCTAGGCCCTGTTCATCTTCAATCGTTGCTGTCCTAGAGCTTTTTTGAGCATCACAAAAAAACGAAAACCGCAGGACAGTAAGTCCGGGCTGCAGGGAGGATATTCAAGTGGAGTCTAGTGCACATATTTCAGTTTTTCTACCGTTAGAGCTGCAGTATGGGGCCCGGCGTTTTAGTGAAGGAAAATACCTCTCGAATTGATTGGTTTCGTCTTTTGTGGTAATTTGCAGTTCCCATCACTTCTATTGACCTTTTCTGCAATTTCGCATACGGTCACCCGTCGGTCATCTTCAAGAATGTCTCGAACCCCGCGAATGTGTTCGTCCGTAGTGCTGCTTCGAGAACAGCAAGCCTGTCCCTAATTTTTCACTCATTCTCGCCCTGCTTTGAACACTTTACGCCAGGCAAACACACGAGTCCTTGACAGTGCTTCGTCCCTGAACTGTTCAGTTAATCTTCGGAAAATTTACGCTGCTTGAACTCCTTCATGAACAAGAAATTTTATAATAATGCGTTGCTCAACAGCGGGGCGCACCTCTTGTTCCGACATCGTGAGCGCTACTGATGAACTGGTTGAGAGTGGGTAATGGCCCACAGTTTCCATTCATAATGACCCCACCCAAGCATACTAGAACCTCGGGCCCGCTCATAACAACCGTAGACGCTCAGAATTAAAAATCCCGTTTATACTTGATCCACCCTCGTAGTGAACCTCCAAAAGATTATAGAGAATACAGTGTTGATTAATAATAATGTACAGATTTAGTGCAGAAGATATCTCGGTTCGGAGATACTACCGAGTCGAAGATGGTGCTAAGTTAAGTAAAGTTAATTTTGGTGATATATTTTCAAACAAAAATCTGATTACATTGGCATATTTATTTGCCGAGATTACTATTATGAAGCTCTCTATAGGTAAGCTAGAGTCCTGTGGCTCCTATCGTATCCCATAAGTCAATCTTTATATCATTTTATTTTATGTATCCTCTTGTGTTAGATTTGTCGCTGTTGTAATTATTTTAATACCTTCTAACCTCGCTCATAGTGTTTTCTTATTCCATTAGGTACATAACTGAATAATCTCTTCGGAATTCTTTTTTATCTCATTCTCATCGTAAGTCCATACCATAAAAATTTTTTTTGTTCAAATAATATTAGCTATTTAGGAATTTTACAAACACCATTTGCCTACTACTACACTACCAAGTGTCACCTACAGGAAGCCATTCTACTTCTCATTTCTAACGTAGATTACTTCGCCAAGTGAAGTCTATGTGAGGAGGTATTCAAATGGATTATTGCCATTTAATTATTTTCATTTACACCAGACTGTCACAGAACTACATATCGCGATTCTCTCTATGATGATAATCCCTCTTAGAAATCATCAGTACGAGTATACAGAACTAAGCTGTCGTTCTAAGAATATCAAATCAGTCTTGCACCAAGCTAGCATGAACATAGCTTCTCATAGGTAATACTTTGTCGTATAGTAGGCAGATGACGTTTGTCTGATTTGTACATGTGTTACTCATGCTGGCTTGCTACAAAACTTGTCTAATATTCTCAAAGCGCCAGACATAGTCCAATATACTTGCACTGATGATTCTCAATAAAGATGTAATATGTTATACAAGGAATGACCATTTAATTTTTTCAACAGTTACTATTTAGTCATCCGCAAATAAAAGATAAAAACATTCGTCAAAAAACATCTGTCTGGACCCTGTTCTACTATACTTTTTCCAACTCTATAATGCATGTTTTATGCATATATTAAATATCATGACAAACAGGCAATATCCTTGTTGAAGGCACTTATTAATTGTCAACTCCTGAAAACATTTTGTTCCCAAACTTTATCCTCGGTCAAACATGGCAAACATGTGTATGTTATATACACCTCTACTGTATATAAGGTTCATTTCATTGTTTGATAAAATTTCAAATACATGTTATTGGCGAATTTTCGTAGATCTTTTCCAGATTGATGAATATTAAATGGAGCTCAAATTTATTTTAGATAGTTCTTCTAATAATTGTCGTGTAGAAAATACTCACTAAAAATATAGATATGAAAAGGGGACCAAGTACGCCCAGACGAAGTTCAGGGTTGTCGGTTTCACAGATAAAAGAGTTGAGATCTGAACCGGTTCCAACTTCCATAGGAACTTAGAACAGAAGTTTACAATAGGAATATACAACGGTTTTTCAATTAATTCAAAAGAAAATTTGTTACGTTCTTTGATATTGAATTTATAACTTCAGCAGGCGACAGTGTCTCAACAAATTTCGAAGAAGAAGAGGGCGACGCATCGGCAGTGTGTAATATTACACGAATTATTTCGAGCTACTTTCGAACCTCCATAACTCAAAAAAAATTAGACCTACACACTTAGCAAAAGTTGCGAAGTTATACATAAATTCAATATAAAAAAATCTAACAATTTTTTGAATCAACTAGAAACCGTTATACATTCCTATTGTAAGTTCCTGTTGTAAGTTCCTATGGAACTTGGAACCCATTCAGATTTTAACTCTTTTCGCGAAGTTGATAACCCCGAACGTCGTTTATCCTTGGCCCCCTTTTTACATTTATGTTTTTGGTGAGATACTATTTTACACCATGTGTTTAAGAGTGTAGTCTATTTTTAAAGTTTTTTTACTAAGTTCCATATTTTCGCTTCTTTTCACTTACAAGTCCACCAATTATATAGTCCATATATGGTATAGAGGAAAGAAATAGAAGACACCATCACGTAAGTGTAATTTGAATTCTCGCTCTATTACAACCGCTTTATTGCTATAATTGATATTTCTCAACAATTAATAATTTTGTTTTACTTTGACGCAATTACCCGTAGTTAAGACTTTATTTGTAACTAGTTTATATTTTAATTTTGTTTCCTTTCGAATACAATTATTTCTTATACACAGCTAAACATTAAAATAAATCTAAAATTAAAACAAAACTCGTTATTCTCTTAATGCATGTATCTGAACCAGTGTAAAATCTCTTATTCCAGGTGAGCCTTCGGCAAATTTAATTATAATAAGCCACCTATCTATAAGCCTAAATAGGGAAGTATTTTTTATATTCTTTTAATATTTTAAAAGTGTATGAACTGTATATCATACTTCTCAACAAACTTCATTTGGTTGCCTTGAAATATTCTTGGATAAAATTTAACTTTAATTCATTCCCGAAAAGATCTCTTTTTCTTCCTGATCATATTTCTGAGCAGATGAATATTACCAATTCGATGAAAATTTGTATAATTTACTGAAAATATGTCAGTTATTTTATTAGATTTTATCAGTCTACGAGATACGCAAAATTTTTGTGGTTTGGTGCCGAATAATTTACCATAGTTCATTTATCTTAAGATATGTCCAGATATTTTAACTGACTATTTATTTTCTTCTATGTGCATCTTCGGTCAGTCGATGTTCATCTTCGAAAAAATTATGATAACAACCTATGGTGGTATGTTTACCTAACCTACTCCCTGCCGATAGCTTGCTCATATTTTCTAAGATACCTCTATATTATTAGGTATGATTACGTGTTATATATATTTACATCCAACATTTTCAACAAACCTCAAGATAACCGTATCAATACTCCCAGAATTGATATTCTGATTTTAAAAATAATGATTGATGATTTAAGTATCAACTTAATGAAAACTAATAATGCAAGTTATCTTAATCAAAACCCAGAAATACTGAAACTATGTTTACTCTAACCCACCATAATTCTCAAGCCACCGCGGAAGCAAGCGTCTCAAGATTTGCAGGAGAAATCTCATCGCCTTTATTGAACTGGAGAAAGCCACGTTTTAGAGAGTAATCCACGCTTTAATAGTTCCGCAATGCTGTGTAACATTATCTGACACTAAACGTTTCAGAGATGTGTGCCTTACATATAATTTTGCGTTCTGCAATGTTTGTTATTGTTTCCATACCCCTAGCTCAACATAAAACACTTTAATAGTAAGATGGTATAACAAATTAGAACCCAAAAATCGTAAAGCTGTATAGTTTAAGATAATTTAATGTAAAACAGCAAGGAAAAAAATAAAAACAGTTTCGTTATTCCATATAAAATAATAGAAAGAAACGGTTCTCTCTATTGTCGCTTTGAAAATACATCGCTTTCAAATTGATCATGAGATAAATAATAAATATAATAATAACAATGCAATATGTCAACTACTCCAAACCCCTGGACTGTATTGCTTTTCACATACTCAATCGACACTAACGTGTCGACTATTAATTAATCTAATTATGAAACTACCATCAACGATTAGCCACCGAAAGACTACATATAAAAATAGATAAAAGAGGATAAGAACTAATTAACATCACAGTCGCCAATATCCATTTGGCGGCACGGTGACCTAGATGAGGGGTATGTTGCAGAATGGGCAGGATTATTGCCCTTAACCCACTGATCGCTGTAGACCCCGACAGCCTCGTGAGGGGTGAGTCTGCCTTTCCCCCCGCCTCAACAACTCCCAGCATAAGCAGCGCAAGAAGCACTACTCGTAAACAGGAGCGAGGTGCCTGGCAGCGGTGGGTGCGAACAAACTTCCCTTTGTCCTAGCTCGTTTAACCCCGCCGGCTGACACCTCTTCTGGCGCTTTTCTTGTCATCTCATTTTCTATGGTCACAGGCCCCACTTCTTCTAGGTAGGCGTGAAAATGTCTATGTAGGTTTACCTAAAAGGTAAGGTATGGTTATCGAGCGACAGGTGTATATGGCCTGATATAATAAATAAGTTGGGGTGCGTATCCGGTTTTCTTACGCGAGAATCTGGACTTTTGGTCTCTTGTAGTGGTGCGGTCCTCCGGATCGTAGTCAGAGGCTGCTCTTATTAGAGGGTTATCGTGGTCCGTCGTCCAATCGTAGAGCTTCTTCGCCCTCTCTCTGTCTTCTGCGTGACGGTATTGTGCTCTAGATCTCTTCTGATGTCATAATTTCTGACAAACCAGGGAGTGTCTAGAGCACGTCTTAGACAGAAGTTCCCTATGGCTTGGATCTTCTTTATAATGAGTCTTGACAGCGTATCCCCATGCGGGAGAAGCGTATATTAATTAGGGCTGTATTACTTGGTTGATGAGCATCAATTTATTCCTTAGGTTGAGATCCGTGTTGTGTCCCAGCATTGGGCCGATTTTTGCCAAGAGTGGACTTGGTTATTCCTGTATGGCTCCTAATGTCGGCCTGTCACCTCAGGGACGCATCCATCGTCAAGCCAAGGTACATGACGGGGTCGGTCTTCTCCGTTGATGGTGGTTTCGTTGGCTGGGGTTTCCTTAGTCTTCATAAAGAGTCTTGCTCTTGTCAGCGTTGATGGTCACCTTCCATCTGTCGCACCACCCCTCTAATTCGTTCGCGGCTTTCTGGAGGTATCTCGCCACCATACGGGACCACCGTGACTTTGCAATGATCGCGGTGTCGTCGGCGTAGAGGGCAACAGTGGTTTCATCCGTTCTAATCAGGTCCGAGGTGCATATCGAGAACAGGTATGGAGATAGGGCTGCTACTTGCTGTACCCCTGCCTTTATGATCCTATAGTTGGAGAGGGCATTCCTCACCTTGGCTTTGGCTCGTCTCCTGCGAAGGAAGGATTATATGAGGCTTACCATTAATGCTGGATATCCTTGGTCCAGCACCTTGGCTAGTAGTCATAGTGCCAAACTCTGTCAAAGGAAAATTTAGGAAAATAGCTCCGATAACGTTCTTGTATTGGAACCCCTCTGCTAAGTATTCCAGCCTTAAGATCTGCAGCTCAGTGGAGTGTCTTTGTCGGCAGGCAAATTTCTCATCTGGGATGACGCTCAGCTTGCGTGATAGTTTCTCGAATCGGTTCAGGCTGACTCTCTCGGTTACTTTGCTGATTGAGGGTAGTAGACAGATGGGCCTATAATTCGAAAGGTGCGTTGGGTTCTTGTCTACCTTGGGAATGGAGATGATGTCTGCCATATTCGATCTCTCAGGGAAGTGCTTTAGTTGCAGTATGGCGTTGATGATATTGAGCAATGCTGCTAGTCCCTTCCTTGGCAGTCGTTTGAGGGCCCAATTTCTGATGTTGTCGCATTATGGGGCCTTCCGTGTCTTGAGGCTCTTCAGGATCAGCCTAACTTTTTTGGTCGAAGCTGGTTAGAACGCTAAGTCACCCGCGGTAATCCTACGGATGCGCTTTGCCCGATGCTCCACATCCTCGCTCCAGTTCTCGTCCTCGTTGTCGTTCTGGTTTTCTCTGGACTGGCTTTGTGGGTTTTCCAGAGGCTGTTGTCCCCGGCTGAGAGGGACTCCAGGTGGAGATTCCATTTAACCCGACGTTGTTCGTCAACCGCAGCTTTAACCCTCCTGCTGAGTTGGTCGTCTGGTCCTCCAGGCTCTCTTTTGGCTGCGCGTCGCTCCCTGATGAGTCGGACGGTGTCCGGCCGGAGTGCTCCCGTGGGATTTCTAACTCATCTCGGTCTCCGTCGTTCTTTGACTGAGGGCTGTCTGAATGTTTCTTTCAAGATTCTCAGTGGCCGTTTCCAGGTCCTCCGTCGTGTCGATTTTCAACTTTCATATCTATATTTTCAGCATTTATTATACTGTTGATATGGCATGATGATTCATGTGAATAACGTAATGTGTATTCACATAAAGATAAGTCTTCTGCATCACTTTTTATTGCTTATATTACTTCTATGCTGTTTGCATTTATGTTGGAAAATATTACAATTGCACGGCTGAAACAGTAATAATGAAAGTGGATTCTTAAAATAAATACCAATTAACCCGAATGCATCATCCTAAAGAGCAAACTTCTGGGTTAAAATAAATATCTACGTACCATTTATATACATAGCTTAAAAAGATTTAAGGTATTATTGTATAAATGTATTATAAACAAGCAATAATAATAAAATAGTAATATTATTTGTATACCAAATATTCTTAAATTTTCAACATTAAATTTTGCTGGTGATGAGTTTTGCGTTGATTTATATTGTTTATATTTCTTTAGGAGTATACAGAAATAAATAACCGAGCCCAGTGCTTTGTAAATTCTGCATAAAATCGTTTCCAGGCATATGTTATAACCTTAATTTAGTAATTGCGATGTACCGTTATGCTTGGAAATAAATTTCCTTTCGTTGGTGTAAAACAGAATATACGTTTGGCAACCGAGCAGAAACCGCATTTAAAGTGGACTCAATATGGAAGTTATATAGTGCCTGTAAATAATATACCATTGAATAAATGGCCTTCCATATTGCAAATAAATAAAATTATACGTTGAAATAAGAACAAAGTTTATCGCCATGTCCTTACACATGGCAAAATTACCTTTATATAGACTATTCCTTAATAGTCTATATAAAGGTAATTTTGCATGGAAGTATAACATAATTTTTAAAAAGTCGAAATTGAAATAAACTCCGTTTACACTGATGTTATTTTAATAACAGAAATAAAATTGTCGTTATCGTTTTGTTATTAATTAATTATAATATTATCGTTATCGTTTTAGATGATGAAATTTACCAAGGAATAATCCTTTAATTTTGTGATAAATTATCCAGTCACGTTCTGCAGTGATATTATGGCCAAAATAATGGAACATTTTATATACTATTAAGTCTCCTTAAGGGATGAAATTGAGTGTTGAAATTTGCACCCCAAACTATATACTGTATAACCACAATGTATCTCAGGCGGTTGGTTAACTTTATGGCCAAGGGGTTTAATATAGCTCCGATTCCGACTGTAGGTTGGGTTTGGTACTGAAAACTATAAGAAACTACCAAAGTTTAATCAAAATCAAAGGTCTGAAAGAATATATATTTACCAAATTTCTTGGATAAAGAAGTATGATAATTGTTGTAAATTAAGAACCAACAAACAAAATTATGTACATAATTATATAAATTAGACCATCGATTTACAGGAGTATCAACTAATCAAATATCGAGCACATGATATTTCTCTCTCCGGTTTAACCTGTTAAGGTGCGTCCAAATATGCAACAACGAAGCGTATCGTAACGCCGACGCGTAACTTACCATAGTATGTGTCCTATTGCGATATTGTGTCACGATGGGACACAATATCGCAATAGGACACATACTTTTCAGTCGCAACAGGACGACGACGCGTAATAGCGGTTCGTAACACCACGCTGTTCCATCCATCGTATGTGTCCGTCCGGACATGGAACAATGCGCACTGTTGGATAAAAAATTTTGAATAAACTTTGTGTTTTAGGCAACCTTGTACTATCAACTTATCTTACACCTAACATCAAGTTCAGCTTCATGCGTTAAAGACTATTAACTTAGTACTCTGAACATTTTAACGCATACCATAAATGGAAGAAATGTCCCATATACATTTGCACACGAAACAGAATTGCACTCTAGCCGAAGTTTCGAAACGTATAAATCTTCGCAATTTCAAACGGGCTAATGAAGTAAACCAAAATCCAATAAGGGCCGAACTTGTGCTACAAAAGTGTTCGTTCAACTCACGTGAAAAACTTTTCTTAGGGATCATTGATGTTAATAAAGCTTCTAATCAATCACTTCTAAAAAAGACGTGACTTTCTCTCCAAGTAAAGATCAATCATCATAAAACGCCGTCTGGGGATTTTCAGTCCATGAATAATTAAGAATTAAGGAAACACGCAGGTAAGATGTGATGCGGTAAGAACAGCAATACAAACAAGTTACGCGTGCTTTACGGATCTTACTGCCACTTTTAAATTCGTTTTGCTTAAAAGGATGTTCATTTATTCAAATTATTTCGTTACTTCTTAAATTTTCAAGGTATTTATATTGTCTATATGGTCATTTCTTGTAGTAAACAGTAATCTGCGTTATTTATTTCTGTAAATTATTCTTGCATTATCTCATTCCAACTTTAGTAGTTAATTCACAATGAATCTGAAAGAACAGATCTCAATGATATCCAAAAAATTACGAATTTCATAACTTCACAAATATTCATTCCGATATACCTTAAATGTATACATTTATACTTATAAAGGGTGGTCCAACAATAACGCACGATGTTAATTGTAAATAAAACAAAAAGTTTTCAGAGAATTATCTTAATATTTTTTATTATGATAGAAAGATCTATGACAATTATGTGTGAAACAAAATATCGACCAAATGCTCGCTACGGCTTCGGTGGCATACCTCTATCCGATGGTCCATATTTTCAATGACTCTGAGACATAATTGAGGTTCAATGTTGTTAATGTGCCGAATTATCTCATCCTTTAGCTCTTGAATTGTTCTTGGCTTATTGACGTAAACTTTTCTTTTAAATATCCCCAAAGAAAGAAGTCCAACGGTGTCAAATCACATGATCGTGGCGGCCAATTAACATCGCCAGGACGTGAGGAAACACGGCCATTGAATTTCTCGCGCAAAAGTGCCCTTGTTTCGTTGGCTGTGTGGCAAGTAGCACCATCCTGTTGGAACCACATATCGTCCAGGTCCATATCCTCAATTTCTGGCCACAAGAAGTCCGTTATCATCTCGCGATAGCAAACACCATTCACGGTAACTGCTTGGCCGACCTCATTTTCGAAGAAGTACGGCCCGATGATGCCGCCAGCCCATAAACCGCACCAAACAGTCACTCTTTGTGGATGCATCGGCTTTTCAACAATCACTCGTGGATTCTCATTTGCCAAAATGTGGCAATTCTGCTTGTTAACGAATCCACTGAGGTGAAAGTGTGCCTCGTCGCTGAAGATGATTTTCTTTGTAAAGTCACCATTCACTTCTGTCTGTTCAACCAACCATTCGGCGTATTGACGACGCTTGAAATGGTCAGTAGGCTTCAGCTCTTGAGTCAATTGAACCTTGTAAGCGTGTAAATTCAAATCTTTATTCAAAATTCGCATCAGTGATGTTCGTGAGATGTTCAATTGTTGGGCACGACGACGAGTCGAGGTTGACGGCTCTTCTGCTACACTATCGCGAACAACAGCAATGTTTTCCGCAGAACGAACTGGGCGAGCATGCACAGGTGTTTTCACATTTCCTACAGACCCGGTTTGCTGAAATTTGCGCACAATTGTCCCGATTGTGGATACATTTGGTCGGTTATGCTGACTAAAAAAGTTACGAAGTGCACGAAATGCATTTTGATTTGAACGCCTATTTTCGTAAAATGCTTCAATAATCTTAATGCGCTGCTCAATTATGTATCTCTCCATGGATGAATTTGTCAAACACTGAAACAAAGAAATGTCAAATTAAGTTGGGCAAAAAACTTGACGTTAAGGTGTGACTCACAATTAACATCGGGCATTATGGTTGGACCACCCTTTACATTCATAGATATATTTCACTTATTAGTTCAGAATATCGTAGCCAATGTCATACCATCTATTAGTTAGATTAAGGTCACGAAAGAAGTGTATATGTTATCAACGTCAGCATGAAAATTGAATCAGACAAATTAGGTATTTGACTTGACTGCAGTTCTTTTAAATGTGTGCCTGCTTTTTCCTGTAGTCTCTTTTGTCCCGGCACATCAAAGGTGTATCGCAAACTAGACATACTATTTTTGCACCGTGGCCTAAAGTCCCTAAATTCTCCAATAAACTTGCTTACGGTGCTGGCAAATGGTTCTTTGTTAACTTTATTTCTGAAAAATATTGCTAAAGGACTAGAACCTTCGATGCAACAACAACAGAATACCAACACCGAAATATTCCACGTTCTTTGACACGCGTTTCGTCAATCAAGTTGGCTAACAGTATTAGGAGATGATTAAAACTTGGTCCTAATTATCATCTTCGGTAGATGATTCAAACTAAATATTAATCATCTCTCGATGATACCAACTTGATTGGCGAAAAGTACGCCGGAAAACGTGTAATCTTTCGGTGTCCGATGAAAATTTGTCGCCTGTTTTCGAAAAATCTATTCATTCGACAGTGTGAGAAAATTTTGACATTTTTACTTAATGGTGAAAACTAGAATTAGTTATCTACTTTAGTTTTCCAGTCACAAACCACAATTGTTTTTTTTTTTTTAGTTTTCGATACCTGTCGGTAACACAGTTGATTACAGAATTAGAGAAAAGATATACAAGCTAAAAGAACTTATATACACAAGATACTTTTATTGTTGTTAAAACGTTTTTAAAGTCTTTATTACCATTCGTTTTATAATGTCAACTTTGCTGTGATTTGTAAACTCAGCTTCAATCCGGGCGTGGATTCGATTCCTACGTCAGTGGGCTGAATGTATATGTATGTGATTGTCCGGAGATTAGGTAGAAAAGTGGCTCTGAGCTAAACTTCACCCCCGTAAAAAAATTGAAAAAAGAAAGAAAGATAATTTGTATAAAAAATTTATTTACACTAAAACCAAATTTTATTTGAACAGCAGCTTTGTGGTATGAAAATAATTAACATCGTATCAAAAGCATTTATTATGTGGGTTGAATATTTTGGTACTATTAATTTACGTCTCTTCCATCCAAATTATATTTCTGAAAAATAAAAGAATCTTATAGAATCTTATAGAATAGTGCAAGTATACATGCCTACTTCTAACCACAGCGAGGAAGAGTTAGAAGCCGTTTATTCGGACATAGAGCAGGTAATAGGATTTGTGAAGGGTCATGAAAATTTAATAATAGTAGGAGATTTTAACGCAGTCGTAGGTGAGGGGAAAGAAGGAGAATTTGTAGGGCCTTATGGATTAGGAAACAGAAACGAGAGAGGTAGCAGACTGATAGAATTCTGTGAGAAGCACAAGATGGTAGTCGCGAACACATTGTTCAAGAATCACGTTAGGAGGCGGTACACATGGAAAATGCCAGGAGGGATAGACAGGTATCAGATAGACTACATTCTGGTTAGGAAGAGATTTAGAAATCAAGTAAAAGACTGTAAGAGTTATCCAGGAGCAGATGTAGACAGCGATCACAACTTGGTAGTCATGAAAGCTAGATTAAAGTTCAAAAATCTGAAAACCCGGAAGGATAAGAAACGTATAAATGTAGACATATTGAGGGATCAGAATATGAAAGATAAGCTCCAGGAGAAAACAGATCAATTAATAAATAAAACGAGTAAGGACGAAATCAAGAACGCAGAAACTGAGTGGGAGGGTATCAAGAATAGTCTAGCTTCCGCGGCTACGGACGTTTTAGGACACGATAAAAGGGAAGCTAGGAAGCCCTGGATAACGGACGAAATCTTAAACTTAATGCAAAAGAGACGAGGCTACAAAAACAGACGAGACGAAGAAGGACTGAAAACGTATAAGGCAATAAAGTGGGAAATCATTAGAAAATGTAGAAAAGCGAAAGAACAATGGATAGAGGAGAAATGCAAAGAAGTAGAAGATAAGTTGCAAGTAGGTAAGACCGATGAGGCTTACAAAATAATTAAGAGGAACTTCCGGGATGTAGGAACAATAAGTAGAAATGTTAGGAGTCAATCGGGGGACATACTGATAGGAAGAGAGGAGAAAGCGGATAGATGGAAGCAGTACTTAGGAAATTTATACGAGGGTCAGGAATTAGGAGAGATATTAGAGGAAGAATCTAGCATCGATAGGGAAGATGTAGGAAAACCTATATTGAGAGAGGAATTTGAAATAGCACTAAGGGGGCTAAAGAATAATAGAGCGCCGGGTGTAGATAAAATACAGGCGGAAATTTTGAAATGTGCGGGACAGAAAGTAGTAAATAGGATGTTTGAACTGGTAAAATACATATACGAAACGGGCGAGATGCCGGAGGATTATAAGAGGAACATTATCGTTACTATACCGAAAAAGAGAGGAGCCGACAAATGCGAGAACTTTAGAACGATTAGCCTAACTTCCCATGCGTCAAAAATCTTAACTAGAATAGTGCAGAAGAGGATGGAAAATAGAGCGGAGGAAATACTAGGAGAAGACCAATTCGGGTTTAGGCGAAATAGGGGAACTCGCGAAGCTATTCTGGCGCTAAGAGTAATGTTAGAGAAAACAATAGAAAAAGGAAAGAACGCTTATATAGGATTTGTAGATTTAGAAAAAGCTTTTGATAACGTAAGATGGGAAAAAATGTTCGAGATACTAAAGAGCGCGGGAATGAAGTATAGAGATAGGAGAGTAGTACACAATCTATACATAGAGCAAACTGCTGTTATAGAAGTAGAAGGGGAAGAAAGGGAAGTAGGTATTAGGAAAGGAGTAAGACAAGGATGTACGCTATCACCACTAATTTTTAATCTGTACATCGAAGAGGCGATTAATGTGGTAAAAGATAGAGTAGATTTCGGGATTAAAGTACAGGGACAGAAACTAAAAATGCTGAGATTCGCGGATGATATAGCAGTATTAGCATCTAGTAAGGAGGAACTAGAATCAGCATTGAACGAAATGGAGGCAGTGTTGACAGAGGAATACGGAATGGGGGTGAATAAAAACAAAACTAAAGTGTTAGTGTGCAGAGGGCGCGAGAGCAGAGCAAAAACGAAAGTACAAATTAATAATGAAAGATTGGAGGAAGTTAAAGACTTCACTTATTTAGGAAGTAAAATAAATTGGGATGGAAGAAGCGATAAAGACATAAAACAAAGAATAGCGCAGGGTCGAGTAGCTTTTAACAAAAAGAAAGCACTTTTATGCTCGGGGGTATGATGATGAAAAGAATCTTCTGTAATTTATCGAGAATGCCCATTGCAAAAATTATTTAATTAGTTATCGTATAAGATCTATCGTATAAGTGGTGTTTCTTTAATGCATAATGCTCGTCACCGTAATATACTAGCTTTGACTTGAATTTGTAACCACCATGCCAATAATATTGATCGCAACACCTTCATAACCCTTAATACTATAAGTTATTGCTATTGGTCCGTTAAATATCCCTAGTCTGTTATGATAATAATTTCTTTTAATTCATCAGAAATAGATCTATTAAATTGTTTTCTTCTTGCATAGCCATTAAAATATATCTTGAATGAGTCACATACTGGCATATTAAACTTTTTATAATTTTAATACACCATTTTGAACTTTGGAACCAAAATATTGCAACGAACAATCAATATGTAATAGTTTTATAAATAGTAGATCTACCACTATAAATTTAGTATTATTCAACTAATTTTTTACACATTAATCAATCATGGACAAATGGATGTGGCTTATATAAATTTCTGTGAAAAATCTGGATAAACTCAATGATGCATTTGATTATTCCTTTACATCAGTATGGGTTGTCGCCAGGTCCTGTGCATTTATTTAAACCATACCTTACAGATAGAGTTCAATCGTTGAGTGTCATGGATCTAGAAATATACTTGTATTATCGGGTATCTCTCAGGCATCAATTCTAGGGCCTTTCATGGCTATTAGTTTTCTAAATAAAATTACTCTCTCCGTAAATATATTTTTTTTATCTATTATTATTAATTATTTTTGTTATTAACTTCGAACTCTTATTTAAGAAACATCAAGATAAAACAATAAATATTTATTATCGAAATTTTATTGATTCAGAAATTAGTATTTTTCTTATTTCTTGGACGTATTGTATATAATTGGATGAACTTTCTCATAAGCCCCCAATAATATAGTTTTCCATCATATTTTCATTACATTGCCCCTGGTGACGATGTTCAAAGTCAACATATGTTGATGAAAGCTTTCACCCTCCTCTTCTGAACAAGCAGTTATGTTTGGCTGTCTGTTCAATAACTTGATTCAAATGAGCATGTAACATATGCATTTTAAGAGATGTCCTACAATTCATGATTCTAAAGTTGCAAAGCATATTTTAAATAAGTTAGATGTAATTCCCAACTCTTCTATTTCCAAGAAAACTATGAACAACTACTTTAAAGCTGTCATAGGTATTCTTTTTATGTTGTACTATTAAGTAGCTGTAGGAATTCATCACTTTTTTCACTTGTCATCCGACAAGAATAAAGAAATTCTTCAGAATCTTGACGTACAGCTTTTAAAAATTGCTTCATTCTACCTAATTTATATTCAATGGAGTCATCAACACTTGTTTAGGGTCCACAATTCATTCTCATTTGCCCTTATGTTTCCCGATTTGGGAGTCGTTCCACTCAGTAACGTGAGAACTATTCATTACAAACACGAGCTTTGATTAAGTCATAATCGAAGGTAGTAGGGATATTTAGTATAATATTCCTCGAATATTATACTAAATATCTCTGCTACCCATACTACAATATTCCTGGGAATATAAGAATGCCTTGAATTGTCATTAGAAATCCAGCAATCTTAAACTTCCCTGTAACGGCCAGCCAGCCCGATCACTTATTCCTTATACTTCATTTTCTCAAGCATAATTTTCACACTCTCGCAGATTAATGAACAGAAATTGTGCAATTTTCACTAATCACAGAATTAAAATCTAGAATCCGATCCTATCCAATCCGGGAATCAATATCTTTATTGGCGCGTCTGATTTCTCGCCTCAACGGTTAACAAGGGGGAAAACTTTATTTTAAAAACCTTCCATATTTCCATTAGGACCTCATAAAGTTTATATTAATTAGTGAAAGCGCGATTCTATGTACCCACAAAAAAAAAACGCTGTATTCTGTCGCTCAACTCGAACGATCACTAAAGCAGTCTGAGAAAAGCGACCACTTTGGTCGCTCACGGATTCGTTCTAGTTGCCTTCACTTAATTATATGAATATTCATGGAACGAGCTTGTTGAATATTCCTACCGAATTTTCTCGGAGGAAGAATAATATCGTGATATGGCAAACATGGAGCTTAATATACATATTTTCGGAATTTTTACACACACGTTGATGCGTGGAGCCAGCTTTTCAGTTGGCTAGGATAGCATATTAAATAAACTGTTGATTTACATAAAACTATGAAACATATAGGGGAATCATTTTCAGCGACGAGACTATTTGTTTTCCATTAGTATGCATATATTTTTAATGTTTGCTCTGCATGCGTTTCATAATGTGTTTATTATTTAATTTACAAAAAGAATATGATGAAACTGAGATTATCTCAATCGAGAAAGAGGCGTTCCTACACGAATGTCTCCCTTGGGATGACACAGTAGATTTATCTGGACCGCAGAATTACCCGACAAAAACATATATTTTTAAAGAGGGGAACCATTAGGACTAAAGCTTCATAATCTCTACTGACTTGCAGACATAAAATTGTAGCTAACGCAGGAAAAGAATATCTTGATCTATATGATCATTTTGAAGCCAGTCTGGATATATGGCGTACAGCTCCAAGTCCAATATCGGGAATCTTGACCAATTCCAATGTAAGGCGCCGCGAATAATGACAAATGCTCCATGGTTTATGGTTTATGAAGTCATCAGTGTCGAACTCAGTGTAGTGAGTGTAAAACGGGAGATAAAAAAAATACTCTCAGCTACTTTCAAAGATGAAATTCCCATCTGAACAGTTTGGTGATCCAATTTCGTAAAATAGTCATTGGTAAGTGTGGACATAAGTGTTATGATCAGAAATACCTACTACTGTAACAAGGTGATAAGTGGCAATTCTTTTTATTGTTGAAACTCCCTATATAATATACTTTCAGGCAAATCCACAGATTTGTGAACATATCATCATGAGGTCATCAGTCCTAAGACTGGTTGGACGCTAACCTTCAGCTTCTCCTATCTTGTGCTAACCTACGCATTCCGCTAATTGTGCTACAACCTACATCCCTTACTATTTGCGAGCAGTAGTCTAATCTAGACCTACCTCTGCCTTTCTTCACTCCTATTTCCGCCTCCAAAATATCGCGGACTATTCCCCCATGTCTCAGCAAATGGCCTACCATTCTATCTCTTCTCTTCTTTATGTTTTTCCACATACTTCTTTTCTCGCCGACTTTCTCTAATACTTCTTTGTTTCTAACCCTATCAGTCCACGGTATTTTCATCATTCTTCGGTAACACCACATCTCAAAAGCTTCTAATTTCTTCCTACTTGCTTCCCCTACCGTCCAGGTTTCGCAACCGTATAGTGCCGTGCTCCATACATACGTTTTCAAACATCTCTTCCTTGTTTCTAAGTTTATTACCCCCGAGCTTAAAAGCGCTTTCTTTTTGTTAAAAGCTACTCGACCCTGCGCTATTATTTGTTTTATATCTTTATCGCTTCTTCTATCCCAATTTATTTTACTTCCTAAATAAGTGACGTCTTTAACTTCCTGCAATCTTTCATTGTTAATTTGTACTTTCGTTTTTGCTCTGCTCTCGCGGCCTCTGCACATTGACACTTTAGTTTTGTTTTTATTCGCCTGCATTCCGTATTCCTCTGTCAACACTGCCTCCATTTCGTTCAACAGTGATTCTAGTTCCTCCTTACTAGATGCTAATACTGCTATATCATCCGCGAATCTCAGCATTTTTAGTTTCTGTCCCTGTACTTTAATCCCGAAATCCACTCTTTAAATCTTTTACCACTTTAATCGCCTCTTCGAGGTACAGATTAAAAATTAGTGGTGATACACATCCTTGTCTTACTCCTTTCCTAATACCTACTTCCCTTCTTTCCACTTCTACTTCTATAACAGCAGTTTGCTCTTTGTATAGATTGTGTACTACTTTCCTATCTCTATACTTCATTCCCGCGCTCTTTAGTATCTCGAACATTTTTTCCCATCTTACATTATCAAGAGCTTTTTCTAAATCTACAAATCCTATCTAAGCGTTCTTTCCTTTTTCTATTGTTTTCTCTAACATTACTCTTAGCGCCAGAATAGCTTCGCGAGTTCCCCTATTTCGCCTAAACCCGAATTGGTCTTCTCCTAGTATTTCCTACGCTCTATTTTCCATCCTCTTCTGCACTATTCTGGTTAAGGTTTTTGACGCGTGGGAAGTTAGGCTAATCATTCTAAAGTTCTCGCATTTGTCGGCTCCTCTCTTTTTCGGTATAGTAACGATAATGTTCCTCTTATAATCCTCCGACATCTCGCCCGTTTCATATATGTATTTTACCAGTTCGAACATCCTATTTACTACTTTCTATCCCGCACATGTGAACATATGTTTGCCATTAAACTTTCTATACTAAATAACGTTTTTCAATATTAGTAAAGTCATGTTCACCAAAATTTATTAGAAAGCTAGCGACGAAATTCTGGTATTCTTTTAACATGTGTCGATAAAGCTATATTTGGCGTACATTTCCAAAATGTCCATAATAAGTGTTGGTTAGATAAAGAGTTTATATTTTTAAGACTCAATTAGGCAACCTAAGGGGTGTCTGAAGAGACACAAATTCATAAAAATAAATTATATCAAATAGTAGATAAATTAACTGAAATAGATTAACGACTATGTTAAAATAATTAATGCTTTAGTATTTAAGTAAATACATGCCGATTGGTCCATGAAAAGGTTTTGTTGCATTTCACTCTCTGTTTAATAACAGGCATGATCTAATCATAAACTGATCATGTAAACATCGCATGGTGGGATACAAGGGAAGAGATTAACTATACAGTTAATAACTTGCCCATTCCATTGAATCTCTACTTGTAATTAATTAGTTATACCATATTTTAACTGTATAGTAAACCGAAAATCAATATTATTGATCGAAAGCTTCAACATCTTAACTAATCCTAGCCTAGTTCGACCAAACTACCCCTATGAGATGTTGAGTCCTTGTAGAAAGTTACTATTCTTGTCAATTCTGTCTCGATCTTCTTTCAGTGAATTATTATTATTACTTTTCTAAATTTTGCTACTTTCGAGTTATCTCTGTAGAATATGAATATGAATATGAAACTATACATTATTTCATTTCCGTAAGTTCTCAATATTATTTCGTGTTTGTCAGTAACTTAACTATTCCATTTTGCTCATTTTATTTCTTTTTAATTACTTGTTAACTTTATTTTTTATCAAACTAAACGTTTCCCTTGTTAATTAAATCAATGCTTCTCTCTCGTTGGCTAGTGTTAACTTTAATATAAGCATTTCTGAGGTAATTCGATCATAACGAGTAATTAATGTAAGGTGAACCAAGTGAGTATTTGTTCCGATATGGAGCCAGAAACATCGCCACCAGTGACGAGAGGCAGCTGTTTGGTAAGAAACAATTTCCTTTTCTTAGTTTCAAGTAAGAGCATTTCACGATAGAACCAACGTATTGATATGTATCAGATAAATGCATGTAAAACTCCTTTCCTTATAATTCTATGCGAGACTCTTTGATAAACTCTTACCTTTTGGTAAAGTTATTAAGAATGAAGGTCAAGCCGCAACCAACCTTTGATACACTACCATCTATATTTTAAATTAGTATTAAATAAAGACGCAGTAGTTACACATTAATCACATAAAGGCTTTAAAAATGAGAAAGCCAATAGGCTGCCGTCTTCATACGTCTTCACGTCTTCATACTCACACTAATTACTGAATGTCGTCATTAGGATGGATTATAATAGGCTGGGCTCAAAAAACATTCTATGAGGTGGTACAAATTATTTTTGCTCAATTATCTTCTGATTTTAATTTAATTCTTGACATAGTGTAAATGGTGGTTGCCTCCCTGAATCCTCCTACCCAACACCCACTGAATAACAAGGCCTTAGTGCTTATCGTGTGACTTCATCAATGTAGGCCGTGCAATTTTAATCATATAAGGGGATACATACACTAATATTTATGGAAACTATCAATAGTTAACTTATTTTAAATAACGCTAGTTATATGACAGGCTTCTTGACAAATCCCAAAAATTATGTTTGAGTTTTGGTTTAATACTAGGTGTAGTATTAAGTGCCGGCTCCCAACTCCCCTACACCTGCGCCAAAATTCAGGATATGTATTTATGTATAATAAACATTTTTCACACTACTGAACAGAGGTTATTACATATAAATACATATACTGAACTATTCCACACCTTCTCTTAATTATTATTACTTAGTAGGTATAATATAGGTATGCATGTTCATGTTATGCAGTTTCAAATTTCATTTACCTACCTAACATCGTGCATAACTTAGTGTTGAGGTGAGAGTTTAGGTATAAAAAATATATTATAGAACACAAGCCATGAAAATACATTAATTAAACTTTTAAAGGAATAGGTCCCAAATTATATACGTTTAATTATAAAAAATATTTATGCATGTATAGGTAGGTATATGGCCTACTTCGTTAATGTATCGAGTTTTCTTTTTTATTTCCTTTTTTTAAATGGTCGCTATTTTTAGCGCAATAATTCTTTAAGAGGGCATTGGAAATACTTTTGAGAATAATTTTTAAAATTTCTTTTCCATTATGATTAGCGCATCCATCGAAATGTGAGACATGTTTCTGTTCAATACAATATTCCAAAATTAAATGAACCATGAACGATCTTTTATTATAGATTTCTAGAAATGTGTCCACAAATTCATTTATTAATTTATTGAAGATTATATAAGTCACAGATACAACATTTATAACTTGTCTTTAGGGATATAAAAGTCCTCCACGATTTAATTTATTAATGAGATCAAAATTATCCTCAACAATAAATTGCTCGTCATATACTAATTTTTCTTTACAGCTGGCACATTGTAATTTTTTTAACGTAATATAGCAACAATAACTACCTAAATATGTAATTAACGGCAATACATCGTTGATATCGTGAAAGTGATCATCATTTATTAAAATTTGAGACAATAACGTTTTAATTTGAGAAAAGTCTTGTTGAGAGCAATTTTTGCTTATTTCAAGGGCTTTTGAAAAATTTAACTCATCAATATTTTTGAGCTTTTCATCTTTACTTGGCCGTATTTTGACATCTTTTGATAAATAAATGGGGCAATTTAAAAAAAAATAGATGGTATACAGTCTTCTTTTAGCCGTGGTTTTAGTAAATCTATTGTAAAAATCTTACCAGTGTTTGAGTCTTGAACTGTTGTACTTTTTATTATACTACCTTCAGGAAACTGAGCTTCACATACTCTCATGTTTGTGGGCTGAAAGTTATCTCGGGGTATCGCTTTTAGCCATTTTTGTCGTAAACTTACGTCCTTTGAAAAACCGAAAACATGAACTTTAGACCCATTTTTATAGTTTCCGTTACAGCGAGGAACACAACACTTTTGAGGCATAATTTCACTAAGTATCAGTTACCACAAAACTCGCCGAAACCAAGAGAAAAACATACAATTAAACACGAACAAAAACTTATAAACTGTGCTGTAAACAAACCGACGGAGCGCCAAAAAAGCAACAGGTTATAAGTCCGAAATATATGGTTTTACGTATTTAAAAATACGCCTAACAATATATAGATTGTATACCTAAATATACAACGAAATATTAGGTACAAGTTTCACGTACTTAAAAGCACATAAATAGTTCTGATTTCAGAAAAATGTAAGAAATAACGCTGATTATAGCAACTTTTAGGTTTAGAGGTTAACGTACCAGATGAGCGCTGTTGCCGGCTCCGTAAGGAAAGTATTTTTGTTAGGGAAGTCGAACAAGGTAGTAGTATTTGATAATTAAATAAATAAATTACGAAATACCACATTAAAAAAAGAGGAAAGAACATCTTATGGAAATATGTGTTTTACGATATTGAAGAAGAAAATGGTAATTTAAGAGAAAGAGATACATCCTTTATATACTGGAATCCTAATATTCGCTAGTATCGTAGTAGTCTGGCAACGTTGCAAACATATATGGTATCTCGATCGTGTTTACGCCACCTATAAGCTGGCTTCCTACATCTTCCCTCCATATCGGAAATATTCGCCTACATTTGTGATGTCACGAGCTAAAATTTTGTGAGCGCTTTGTCCTTATGTAGAGGTGTTGTTGTCCTACCTGACAATTGTTCATTCCCAAAAAGTTTATACACACAGAAGTATGTTTATATATTTATTTCAATTTTCTCTCTGAAATCCTCATTCTTTGCTACGTTGTCCATTAACATTCACTCGCGGCATTTGTTACTAAAAAAAAAAAACAGTGGAGAAGTACTACAGTGGAAAAGTACTTAAATTCCTTTAGCTTATATGTGTGAGATATAACATAAGTTAATACTCGTAGACACCACTAATGACAGACACAGACGGTTAGATTTTATACTGTTTAACAATTCTGCAAGTAAATCTTTATTTGCAGGTATGTTTTTTTGCCCACAGTGGCATCAACAGCTACGGTTATTAGACGCTATCCTCCTTCCTAATTAGATAATAATTTATGTGGATTTGGTCAATACAGGGACCAAAGTTTCACATTGTAAAGGACTATCAGGGAATCTTTTTGGTTTTATATATTACAGGGAGATCGTTATAGAGAAATGATATAATACAGAGAGAATTAGAAGAGGCATAAAGGAAAGGCAGCATTTCTGTAATACAGAATTTTTTATATATTTTGTATCTATGTAATATTTTTCAATTTTTGAGTGTATTGACTGTATTACCTCATTATATCATTATTTAAAAATGTTTTATACTTTAGCAATAAAATTATTTGTTTTTAAAATATCAGTTGTTTTCCATTTCGTCTTCGCTCAGAATGAATTGTAATTCACTTTGTGAATTTCTTGGAGGGATAGGAATATATAAGAATATCAATTCCTCTGTTCATGGAGAGAGGAATATATAGGGGAAAAGGAGAGAGGGATAGAAAGGGAAATGAACTATAACAATATTGTTTCGCCATTGTTTTTACTATGGCTAAGTTTAGCTCGGAGCTCCTCTCCAGTTTACTGCCTGGACAGTCTCCAGAATACACACACATATACTCAGAGGACTTATGTTGGATTCAAACCCACGCCCGAATTAATTCAAGTCGCCAATTTAAATCAGCGCCCAGCGATTGGCATCATTACTTCAAGTTAGTGCAGAGAATTTGGAGATCTTGCGCGAAGTAACTATGTGATAATTTACCCTCACAAGATTTACCCAAATCAACAAACATCCATGCTAATTTCTTTGAGATTCGGAACCACCTGTATGGCATGAAAGACCTTAGCGTTCTCCACCATTTCCCCAACGAATTTCTGTTTTTTATTTTGGATCTTTCAAAACTGTATGCCCAATTTATCTTGTTTCTTTATTTCATTCACATCACTACAGTAATAACGTTGTTTAACAATTTGTATGTATGTATAAAAGTTCTATGTATACTAGTTATTATTAACTTTCCATTAAAAGCAATTTCGTTACTATTGTATAGCTAAAGATTATCACGGACAAGGGAAAGTTTAAAGCTTAAAACTCGTAATTTCATTGAAAGTTTTAATAATAATTGAAACTCCGAAATTTGTGTTTTGTGATCAGGAATAAGGTATAACTTCGCTTGTATTGAGGGGATCCTATGTCACAAATCCCTTTAATCTACGTTTTAAGTTTAACTGAAAACGTGTAAATATCAAAGTTTGTTTTAGTTTTGGATTGTATTTTGTTATTGTTTAGATTTGGATTTTTATTTGTTACTTTGATATTTTATATTATTAATACCTTAGTGTGATAAGAAAATATCCATACTATTTTTGAATGATAACAATAATGAGAAAAGAAAATAGGGACAAATTGTGTTTCTGCAGGTTATCATAAATATGATCCTCGCATATTTATGATAACCATATGACACACATAATACATCCAAGCGACAAGTGTTGATCAGATTTTTTCATAGTGTAAGAATAAACGAAATTGTGTGTGTTTTATTTTAAAACCTCTTAGTTCAAATGAGCGATTGGCATTTAAGATTTAGGTCGTACACAATTGAAATTTAAAAATAGGTACTCTATTTAATTTATTTTATAAATGTTTATTACTGAACTTTAGAAATAAACGAACAGAAAGGTATTAAAGTGACATTAAAGAGAATTAAGCTTTATAACTAAAATTAAATGAGGTGCAGACCAAAGCTGCATATATATTATGTAAGTTCTACCTATGTATGTACAATCTCAAACAATGTCTGTATTTTCTATATCTGCATTTAAAACCTTATGCTACAATCTATCGACATAGCTCAATTTAAATCCACACGAATACGTATTGGGGTTATGCAGTCTCCTCCCTGTCAAGCAAGTCTTGTTGAATTTGAATAACCATTAGATAATTTCCGGCAAAAAATGTTTCTGAAATAACTTTGCATAACAAACGGTTACATTGTAAAGTAGGTTCACTGAGTATAGTGTTAAACTACTGACTCTTTGGCCAAGATAAATAGTTACTGATTGCCCCAATCATTCCTGAACTATTCTGCACATCCAGAATTTTCTTCATGTAATAATAGACGTTTCTTCTATTGACGCCAAATATAATATGTTCTACAGATTTTAAACAGATAGTTGTCAATGAGGCTCAATGTAACTTTTCACCAGTAAAGGTACATCTTCCGCTTTCTAAATTGCAAATGCCAACATCGGAGTTCTTTTTAAATTATCCTTAAAATATACCGTTGATTTGGAAGACAGCTATAATAACGATAATAAAACGTAGTTTTTTTATTTTTTCCATTAAATAAATCAAAATTGGTTCAGTATTATTTATGAAAGAGACTATCACAAACGTAGTTTCCCTGGCTACGCCTCGAGAGCTCTATCGACACTATCACATCATCTTTCTCTTATGCGCTTTTGAAGAGCACTATGTCACCACAGTTATCTCCCGGTTTTTCAAGTGAAAGAGTCGACTGCTTTAAGAAATAGTATTATAATTAGTCAAAATGTTTATTGCACTACTAAGAATTACGGGGAAAAGATGTATCTTATTGTTAGTTTCGAAGAATGATATACCCTTTTTTGAATCACAGGTATCTCTTCTATAGTTGTGGTATTTAAGTTTTTAAATTTGATTTTTTCCACTATAATATTACTAAACTATTACTATTTTTAATATTTTTGTATCTTCCATCCAGAGAAATAATATTTTCGTTTTTATAAATTATACTCACTTTCTGAAAGTTTAATGCCATGTTTTATTTTCATGCGCCTTCGGCTTAAAATGAAGTGGAACATACGTGTTTCGACGGCGACTTGAGTGGATCAAATGTGAGTCATTGGTTTCTTACAATGAATGACTTATACGGGGAAATGAATTGAATTATATAGAAGACTTATTCCAAACTGAACTCTAGGATGAAAGAGAATGAGATTACGCTTTTTTTCACAAATAAAGTGAAAATGGGGACATAAAATATGATACGTCTATAGGCTCATTTATTGATGCCATTTGATTATCAGTATACCAGAAAAACAAACAAATATATTCGCCTGCTGGATTCAATTCAGTGTTTCAATCACTTTTATTCATCCACTTCATGTAGACGAAGAATTAATATTTTCAGGAGATGCTTACCAATTCCTAAAAAAATGTATATAAAAGCATTAGCAAGTAATTAAAGCGGTAGTAATCTGTACTTTTAAATTTGAAAAATTAGTATTAAAACGGAACTGTATCTATATTCACATGTACTTATATTGTAGTAACGTAGCAGAATATTATAAACATATATTATTTATTTATATGCTTAAAGTATTCCATCGTTACCAAATGGAAAGGTTCTAATGTAATTTCTTTAATGCATAATAAATTTCACTTTGCCTCCAAATCAGGACTTAAGAACAAACTTATATTATTACAAGATTTAAGGGAATAACTGTGGCACATGTACCTTGCAATAAACTAAATAGTATGAAAGTATAGTAAAATAGTTTTTTTTTCAGGATTTTGCCTTAACAATTGACCTTAACTTATAGTGTTATCACATTAGCAAAAAACACTACTCCCAATAGTTGTATTTCTTTCGAATGTCATTAAAATAACAAAAAGCGAATATAGAACTCACAGAAATGTGTTTATCATCATCTTCGTCATCTCCATTCTGTTAATCGAAGATGTTGTGTGTTTCTATATTTTCTACTATCACACAATTATTTTTCTTTACCTTCCTCTGTTTTCCTCTATTTTAAGCAACATGCAACATGCTTTTTTCATCAGATCACGCAATCTTGTTGAATCATTGCCTGTTTGTTGAAATGATATATTAGATCAAGTCTTGGAATTGGGTAGAACGATTAATATACAATATAAACAGTTACCAACACCGCTAAGCCATTAGAATTATATAAAAAGGGAAAACCGTCATTAGGGTTATACTGCTATTTTTGAATATATGCTTAGTGCCTAAATTTCAGCTATGCTGATCATTGGCAGGATAGTTGATATTCTTCTTTTTTTATCCACTTTTTTTGGTTTAGTCTAGAAACGTCTTCCACACCTAAAGACTCAATTTTCGCATTAGGTACTACTATTCTGTTGATTAGTTTTTGTATAGTACGAAGATTTCTTCTTGAATATGCTTTGTAATACCCGAAGACTTTGGTATATCACTTCATCCATTGTTTCCCACGCTGCTGTTCTAATCGATTTCCATCTTTGGTACATCTATAGAAAGCTATTAAACATATTAAATTCACAAAAATTTTTCACTTTCAGTCTCAGAAACGGAGGTAGTCTTAATTTTCATCGTGATACCATGGATATGATCTTATCCATTCATTCTACATAGCAAAAATTTTTCTGATTTTATTTTAAGAATTAAGTGTAAACTTAACAACTATTACTACAAAAATAAAAAATAGAAATCCAATGCTCATTTGTCAAGAGGAAGTATCAACTACATGAACCATTGGCACCAACGATAACACAAATCATTAATTATTGCATGTCGATTACTGCAGAATCCTGAAAAGAACTAATTAGTAGATAGTAACCTTAAATGTTGTATCATGAGTCCTCTTTAGGCTGAAAAGTAACTAAAAATTGCTTATTGATTAAATTTATTACTATTACAAAACATAAATCTTGTTACTGTTGATGCTTCCAATAGTCAATTCACTACTGTAGAATTTAAAGTATCATCTAAATATGTGCCTTTGATAAACTTTTAAATAAGAATTGTTGTTATTTATCCTGTCTGATTCTTTAATAGCATTTAGTTCAATGTTTTTTCTTTATTGTTTATTGTTTCGTTATTTTGTTATCACGTTGTCTTACGGAATAGTGGTTTTAACTGAAGTCAAAGGAGTTAAAAATTGTAATGATGCTGGATTATACTCACTATATATCACTATATATCACTATACTCAGATAAACTCCTCACTTTACTCCTCTTTGAAAGAAGAGTGAATTGGATATATACGAATTATATTGCGTAATAGTACACACACGAAGTATGATCCTTTAATGAAATCGTACGTTAACAAAATTGACTGCCAGAGAGATTGGTAAATTGAGAGAATCAATACGAAGTGGTCGACCAAATGTAGGTAAAGAGGGTAAGTTAAATAGTTTTCATTTCTTCGAAAATAAATCTAAAATTTCAACCAGAGAGAAAACAGGTATAATAAAACCAATATATCAGCCATATAATACACGACATGAAGTGTACAGTATTTTAAAAGTTAAAAAAAGTTTAAAGTACATCTAGTGCACAAACTCAACGGCGAGGATTTTGACAAGCGACTATAATTAAAAAAAAAATGTAAAATCGTCACAACGAAAACCAGCTGTTTCTATTCAGTTAAGTTGAGTTTGAATGAACATTTTATTGGAACAGCGTACTACATATGCTTAATTGACACTACTGTCCAAGACAAAATCCATATAGGTTTGAAGTAGCCCGCAGTATTACGTATACTCAATATCCGCAGAAAGTTTATGTCTGCCCCGGCCTATGGCCTATGATATATACACACGAAATTTAGAGCGTATAAGCAGTGACCAGTACGTGATCCCCTCGTGATCCGCTGAAATATTTAATGTTATCGTTAAACCGGAGTAGATAAACAAAGCGGGTTCTGGACCGGAAGTGCCGTGACAGCGAAGTGGATGGCATGTGTCCATCGTGCACCCTCTGGTCATTGTCGTCGGGGTGTGCACCCTCTGCGGCGGGGCACCCTCCGTCGGTGGGGGGCGGGGTGTGCACCGGCGGGGCACCCTCCGTCGGTGGGGGCGGGGGCGGTGGTGCGCGGCCACGGATGGCGTCGGGGGTGGGGGCGGGAAAGGCGTTCTGGTAGAGGGCGGCGACGTTGCAGGGCGTAAGTCGGACGGAAAACTGAACGGTTTTAATCCACAGGCGGGGAAAAAGAAAGATGGCGGGCGAAAAGATGGTGGCATTAGAAAAAAAGATCATGACGTTGAAAGATGGCAGAGGGAAAAAGAACATGGTGGCGGTGACGTTACAGTTTTAGCGGAAAACCACATCCTGTAACAACAGATATGAGGCTACCGATACCCACCGTTTTATTGCAGCGTTATTTAAGTTTAGATCCTCAAGGCCCGGAGGCTGCTCAAGTGTGTGACGTCACAGATTAAGTAGTATTAAGAAAAATTACCACACATTACTGAGAAAACTCAGTTTGGAGAGCGTTAGATTAAAAATTAAAAAAAAAAAAAAGACAATAAAGTTTTATAATTTTATTATTGTTAAATATGTTACATAGTATTTTTCTAACATTAGACCCAAACCCAACCCCAACATTATATAAAAAAAGACATAAAGTTATATATATTTTTTTTATTATCTTAAAGTAATGGCAAATACAAAGCAAATACAAAAATTAGACTTATAAAATTAACATGGTCTGGTAAAGATTCCATTAAGTATTATTAAATGATTTGTTATACAAAATAATAAAAAAGAAGTTTATAATACACTTCTCTCTGTTACAAAATATTTTAATACATGTTTATTACAGAACTATGAAATATACATTTAGCAGGCTGAAAAAAATACATTGATCAGTGTAACTTAATATTAATATCCATTATAGAGTAATGGCCCCAAGGTAAGGTGTCATGAGAGCCTTTTAACAAATATCGTTTATTATCAGATGAATTTAAAGCTACTTTATTTTGTTTGATGGAATAAACATTATGAGCATGTGATATTATATTCCTTTGAGTTGCATATTTAGTTGTTTTATTTAGTAAACAGTCTAGATAATCATTAAAAGTTAATTTATTTTTAATTATATCATTTTTTACCCCCTTAGATTTTTTTATACATTTTTTCTTTTCATTTTTCTGGACCAAAAAAGTATACATTTTTGAACGTAAACCTATGAAATGGGTCATTATAGCACCGTTATTTTCATCTTTCATTAGGCCAACAACTTTTTTGTTTACCAGCGGTATATTATAAAGATTGTCTGGAGCATAATCACTAGTATCAAAATGTTCAATATCTTTCTTAATAACTTCTTCATAAATATCATTACATGTATGTTCATAAATCAAACTATCTGTGTCAGTATAAAGTAATTTACAAACATTTGGACTAAATTTTTTTAACATATAGTCATAATGGAAATCAAAAATGCATGTTTTTGAGATATCTAGAATGGTCATACCAATGTACAGAGGTTTATTAAAAATAATATGAGTTTTTTTCATTTCAACAGCTATTAAATCTTCATCAAATATAGTAGTACTATGGAAATTGGGTCTCGAAATCAAATTTTTTGCACCATAACGACCCTCCCACTTAGAAATGAGTTTTACAATGCGATGTTTCCGTATATTCTCCATAGTTTTCCCAAAAACGGCATTATTTAAAAGTTTAAATAAGTTTTTCTCAAAATCATTTTTTGATAGAGCTCTTAGTTTTGTATTTAAATCGATATACGGTTTTAACCATGCAGATTGTTTAAATTTGAGGATGCGATGCACTTTTTCCAGAATAAGTCCGTTCTTCAAACACTGTTTTAAGTTTCTGTAGTGTATAATATACTTTTCTTTATTGTACAGAGTGGTCATCAATTTAGATAAGTTTGATCCCGGTGGTACTCGGTGTTCAGGACAAAGTGGTAAATCGCGATGCAAATCATGGAGATATTCTGGATATTTTATATCTACCTCAAGTATGTACCCTTCAGGAGAATCGTCAGATATTTCAGAAACATTGAAATTGTCGCAATTATTTACCCACTCAAATCCGCCGTACCCTAAATTTTGGCACATAGCCCACCCATACAGATTATTAACGTCAAAATACGTTAGATATTTTGATGGTTCATCTGAATTATAATTGAACATATATTTATTATTAGCAACGGAATACCTATTGCTACACTGACTAACACCGCCTCTTATACCTCTTTCAACGAATAACAATATATCAACATCCTGTATCGTTTCCAATTTCGCCTTCGTATATTTAAGCATGCAGTCCCAAGTATAGCCCGAAAGTGTATGATAAAAAGCACAATCAAGGTTATAATGTTCAAAACAGCTTTGCCTAAATTGCTCGAAAACATCAGCTAAAAGAATAATGTCTGTTTTTAAATATAAATCGGAATATTCGCCTAAATTTTGACAATTAAAAGATGTCCATACTTTTTGCGCATGAATGTAGTCTTTTTCACTAATATTTTCATCGTTTAACTGATTATAAAAGTTTTCTATTTGTGGTAACTTAGTTTCATCTAATTTTTGAAGCGAGTCAATATAATCATAAGGAAACACTCCTTTTCTTGTAAGTAAATCGAATTTTTCCGCATCTAAATTAGCAAATTCATTTTTAAGATTAACTAGTTTGTCTTTATTGAGAAATGATGCTAATTTTTCTAGTGAAAAGCTTAAGAATCGAAATGAGTCGATGAAGCGAAACTTAATATTTGTTTCTTTATCATGTTTAGTAAACGAAATATATTTTTCTTTATTAATTGGTAAAACAGTTACTCGGTCTCGTTTTGCCAAATCCCTTATTAGGAAGTGTGAATCATATCCAGATAAATTGTGAAAGATAATAGGAACTATAAATGAATTTTTATAATTCAGATTACATTGGGAATGAGCAAAACCTCTAAAATCGCCAGTAATATGCGAGTGATCTCTAACTATTTTATCATTAGGTTTAAATGATTTTTTACAAATATGACAAGTAGAAGAAGCATCTTTCAGGCTAACGTTAACATTCATGGGCTCTGTATGTTTCAAAATAGAATTAACGTATTTAGCAATACCATCCATCTCATTAGCAAACCATTCCGTACAATTATCTCCACGGTAACTTTTATAATATGAGATATCATTATTATAGGAACATTTTAAAAAATATCCAGCACTGTAGGCTTCATGTTTTTGATACCTACTAGTGTTTTTAACTACGTTTTGATTCTCGCTAAAAGGAATTAGTATTGATTCAAAATCAGCATAAATAACGAAAGGTACTTTTTCCTGATAACAGTAGTTCTTAAAAGTTATAAATTTTTCAGATGGAAAAGAAATCTTACAGTTATTTAGTTGTTCACAAAAAAAATACTATGAGCATCCAAATTGTTTTGCGTAACGAAATAATTTAAACATCTATCACAAATAAATAACTTTCTATTATGCTTACCAATTTGTTTTGAAACTAGCCTTGATAAGTTTTTAATCCAACAATAATGATATTGTGTTTGTAAATTATCTTCATTATAAATATCTAAAGTTTCGTCATCATTATAATCATTTTTTGGTAAATATGAATTTTGAATAATGAGCAAATTAACATGTTTGTTAAGTTTATGTTTTGTAAGGCAAACTGGTACGATGCTAAAATTATTTTTAGAATCCATCTCCAAAGCAAATACGTTAACAGAAATATTATTAATTTTTTCAAATTTAGAAATTTGATTTATGGTCATTGGAAACTCTATTCCCTCTAAATTTAATACATTTGAAAAATGTGGATATGAAGAAGTTCTATCAGAGTGTTTTTCAATTGGATGTAGGGCAGATACTACCGCCCACGCAAAACAGGCGTTATCATCATAATTTTTTATGTTAACACAAGCCTTTTTTCTAACAATTTTTTCTGGTAACCTTATATATGATGATACTCCAGACCCTACTTCATACTTATTAATATTTATTTCTAACCCAATTATACTATAAAATGCTCCCCCGCTCCCGGATTCCTGAAACTCTTCAAGTTTATTTTTAATTTTATCGATAACAAATGTATCAAACCATTCACGTAAATTTGTACCACGATCAATAATATGATTTTTTGTTGGAAAGAACTTGATTTCTAAAATTTCATTATCAGCCTTTTTCAATATAAATTCTGAACAAAAAACTGTATTAACTTTAATTAAATTCATTGATTTTAAAACATTGTTAATTCGTGTTTTGAAAAGAAAAA
This sequence comes from Rosalia funebris, assembly GCA_037954035.1. NCBI lineage: Eukaryota > Metazoa > Arthropoda > Insecta > Coleoptera > Cerambycidae > Rosalia > Rosalia funebris. The sequence continues at coordinate 16,215,034 of JAZFAV010000016.1, read as the reverse complement.
ATGCATCACTAAAAAAGTTAGATACATCTTTATGTTTTAAATTTAAAATAATACTGGTTCGAATTCTATTTTTAAATGCAGACTGAATATCTTCCCATTTAACCCAATCACTTCTCCGTTTTTTTTCTGTTTTTAAGCCCTCCCCAATATGGTTTGGTAATAAAATATTTTTTACTCTAGCTTGAAAATATCGTAAATATTTTAGAGCTGACTCAAATTTTTTAAGAGTACCAGGAACAATATCACCATTTTTAATAGCTCTATTAAGTAATCTAATATTATTCTTAGCAAATTTAATCCATCGTTCTTTTTCAATTATGTTTGAATTTTGTGTAAGTACAATCAAAGCTTTTTGAAAAATATTAATAATATCTTCATACATATCTTTTAAAATACCTTACCTTAGGGCAATATAAAAATCGAAAATTTACAGTTTAATGGTTAGTTTCCTGTATTTCAAAGTTCACAGCTTTATTTGGTTTGTTGCAATCAACTAGTCCTTTGAAGACTAATGAGTATTTCTTCGGTACGAAGTTTTGAATGTTTTCTTCGATAGCAGGTACAGCTCGCTGCGGTAAGAATACTACGCTTTCTTCGAGTTCAGTTAACGCTGATTTTCCATACTTTGTGTTGACTATTTTTACACCAATAATGGGCAAGGGAATATTCTCCGGTAAGTCCTTTAATTTTATTATGTTCTTCCTGCGGATATTCGTTACTTCGTTAATTTTACTTAGATTCACTAAAATATAATAAAAAATAATGTACAAAAATATTACAAAAAAAATAAATAAAATATTTAAAAAATTACAAAACTTACTGTTTACTTCAGTTATGTGAGTTGATTTCAAGCACAACTTGTTGGGTCTAATGTTAGAAAAGTACTATGAAATTTTTGTTGTGCAATCTACTATTTATACACCTGCATATACCACCTCTTCAATGCATCTGAGGGTATTTACTTTGTATAAAGTTAAAATGACTTTATTATAACAAACTATTATTTATCGCACAGGAAATGTGTTCTGCGCGCGTATTTGATAGCAGTGCTAATTAATTTTTATTGTTATGCTTGTGGTTCTCAGATAATGTGTTATCACATCCGCCATTCATGCATCATGGTCTTTCCTTTCAAAATAATCTATTTCCTCTACTTGTGGGTTTTATAAAGTTTTATCACAACTAACGTTTCTTGTAATCACTCGATTGGGGTTATGCTTATCAAGTTTGTCCATTTTAAATTTTTTTCCGGTCTCCAGATATTGTTTTCGCGGGGGATTCTGGTTATATATATAATAGTAGAACATGTCTACTTACATTCAGTTTCCAGTACACCTAATAGTGAAAAAAAAAATGCTTCACAGCTACAATCAACTGATTGAATTAACTAACAGGTTAACTCCACCTCTTGATGTGGAGAGGTATTTGTTTGAAAAGTAAGTGTATGTGTGTAATATTTGTGATAAGTGACGTGAAGTTTTAAGTTTAAATAAAATGTCTTTTATTATAGCGACTTATTGATGGAGGAGGAGGGAGATGTAGCAGAACTATGCACCACATGTGGGCATATGTATTGCTATTGTAATTTTTCGTCACCCATATTTATAGATTTAGATAAGTAAGTGATTTGTAATTACTATTGTATTAAAAGTTGACTATAAATTACTTTTATTTCAGTTGCACTAGGAATCCATATTCACCAGCCAGCGCTGTCGATGGTGATGACAGTGATGATTGGGAGAATAAGGAAGATGATATATTAATGGATGAGTAAGTGTGTAAAAGTAGAAATTAACAGACATAGTTTAAATATAATTCCTTTATTATAGTCTTACTGAGGAAGCAGACTCTCCTCCGATGCTCCTCCCCATCGATACACCGAATGAGAGTAAATTCTGTTCGGTGTGTCAAAGAATATTTTGTTTCTGTGCCAGGAGCATAGAGTGGCACAGAAGCCATAAAAACAAATTTTTAGTTTGTAAAGAGGCCATGATATCATCACCATATCCGGAACCGGAAGTGATACCTTTAGGCGAATGGTAATATTTTTTATGATTAATTTATGATTATGGTTATTTTATGATTATTTTCTTTACAGCTCTGAGCCACCTTTCCACTGCGTGATTTTAAATGATCCAAATATATGGTAGGTGTGTCTATATATTAATTAAAAAATGCATGTCTATAACAAGTTTTAACAAAGTTCTCTTTTTTTTTATTAAAGCGTTCTCGATGAAGAGGACCATGCACTGACACCACCACCACGACCACCACCGCCACCAGCACGGACCAATTTGGTGAGGAGGGTGGAAATAAACTCGGATGGCAGCTTAACTACATATATTGTTATAATATAGTATTACATATACATACAATAAAACAACATATATCAATTTATTTATATTTATTTAAACCTGTTTTATATGAATTTTTCTATCTAAATCATTCAGAACCTTATTTCTATTTACAAATAAACATTCACGTATACAATACATGTGAGTAGAATATGGTGATAAATCACATAAATGTTGCATAACATTTTCTGAACATAACTCATAATTAGATTCACATAATATATTATTAGTAACATTTAAAAAATTATTATAAAATCCAGCAAAATCTAAATTATGCAATACATACATATTAGATATAATAAGCTTATCAATTTTTATAAACTCCTGTGTAGTATTCTCAGATAGATAAAAGGTGGTAAAGCCATTAGTTATCTTCAACATTTTGTTATCCATAAATGGTGATGTGCTGAGGGTGTTGTTTGAAAATTTTATTTCAATCACCTCCTCTGATGTTTCAGTATTTTTAAAATATTCATTAAACAATTCCTTAAGGTAAGTAATAAAGTCACACCATTCTTCTTCATTAAAGGAAACATGAGTAGTTTTATTGATAATTTCACTGGTAGTCATTAATATTCTTACAGCCGGAATGTAGTTTCTTGCCTCACTTAAACCGGTTATTATTTTATATATTGAGTTATCTACACTAAAAGAATTTTCATATATATATTTTTCTTCATTTTGTACAGCTAGTCTATACCGCTCGGTAATTTTATCAATTTCATGGTTAAAATCGAAATCTTCTTCGGAGAACGTAGGACTCGAACTAGGAGTGTTTAACTCAGTCATTTTTTAACTTTAATGATGATCATTCTTAAAGTACTGCTTATATATGTTTTTATCTATGTTTTTATCTCAAACCCTAGTTAAATTTGTTTCCGGTATTTCAAAAGGCCCCTCATAACAAAAGATTTGTGTGTATTTTTCATAAGAATCAATACAATTTTAGTTACAACAAGCGGTCTGAAACATTTTATCATTTAAATGCGTATAATTCGAAACACAAATTCTAAAACATATTTGTATTATCCAACCAACTATTATGAGAATTATCAAGCCCTAGCCATTTAACAAAAACCTTGTTACCACGTCTACGTAATACTTTTTCAACTAGATAGATGTCGGGGTATTTAGCTTTCTGTAGTTCTTCAGTATAAAATACACCTTTTATTTCCGCTCCTCTATCATCTTGCAACATATACGTAATTGGGTTAGTGTTACGAACTTTTACAACTTTGAATAATTCCACAGTCCAGTTCGGGGTATATCCTTTTTCAAATACATGCTTAACCTTACTAATGCGAACCATATCTCCAACTTTAAATTTTCTCAAACCTGTCGCCAACTTAATGTGATTATAGGAGGATTTTAAAATTTCTTTTTCATTCTTCTTATTTACCTCACATGGTTTCACACCAGTTGTACTATGTTTTTGTTTGTTGTAATTATCAGTTATTTCCGGAAGCACATCTAACCATCTATATTTACCGTTTAAGCTAAAGTATTTGAATAATTTCTCTTTAAGAGTTCTTATCACTCTCTCAACTATGGCAGCTTTCTTTACGCTATATGTGTTATAGTGATTGATGCTATGTTGTTTCATTAAATGTTGAAAATGAATATTGTAAAATTCTTTACCTTGATCTGATTGTAGGTTTTTAGGGAGTTTCCTACTTTTCTCAAATATGTCGGCAAGCATTTTCGTTATTTCCTCCCCAGATTTAGTTTTAACAGGTCTGGTCCAAACAAATTTTGAGAAACAATCGATCACTACTAGAATATACTTAAAATTTCTGTTTTCACGAGCATAATTACCCATCTCAGCCAAGTCTATTTGCCATAAATCATTCAGACCTTTTATAACGGTACGCCTACGTTTGAAATTTTTTCGTATAGCCTTATGAAGCTCATTAACAACTTGAATTTTTTCTTTTGAATGTTTTACTCTCATGTTGATAGCAATCGAACGTTAAACTACAACTGATAATGATCATGTATGCTACAATTATTTAATTAAAACGATGTAACTTATCGGTTTCGCTTCATTTTTAAAAAGTAAAATTAGCTCATTATTTGTTTTACTGCTGCTGTAGATATAAATTGATTTAATTCCCTTTTTCAACATTTTCTGTAAGTTGCTGTACATTTTTCAAATCACTTTCCATTTGAACTAGCGTTTCGGAAATCTTCTCTAGATTTAAAGCGTTTATGTTTACATTAGTATTTAAATTGTTATGTTTTTGTGATAAATCGTTAACTATCATTGTTCTATCATTTACCAGCATCTTAATTTTTTCATTTAATTCTGAACTCATAACATATTCACTTTTTATATTCCTTATTTCCTTGCTCACATCCTGTAATATTTTTTTCATATTATCTACTTCGGAGTTTAAAGTCAGTAATATAATCTTCTGTTGAGGTATATCTTTTAATATTTGTTCCATATCATTAATTTTTTTATCAGAGGCATCTAATCTGTTGTAAAACTGATTAGCAAAATTGTTAAAAGCTATAGCAAAATCTGCTTTTAACTTTGATATAATATCATTAATGTATTTCTTACGTGTAGCCTCACTCGTTATATTATCTGTTTCAACATATTGTTTACACTTTTCATATATTTTAGTATTTTCAATTGTTATGATGTCATCTACGTATTTTTTATTAGCAACATCGTTATTCTGAGTAGGAGGTTGAACGTTACAAAGTTTTAAATTTTCGACATCAATATTTCCATCATTGGTAAATATGAATCCATGTCTATATGGAGAAAATAAATGTGGAGTATCTCCATCACTGGTGTATGAAATAGATCGACCGAACTTATCAACACTCATGGTGAGAATGATAGTGATTTAGGCAATCACTCCAATTTCTTTAAGTTCGCTAATTATGGATTCAATCTCATTATCATGTGAATCCGTATTACCCGCAGACTTTGAAGCTATTAATAGCTTTAAACGATCAACGAGTTCATTCACATCATCCCAATATACGTACTCTATAGGTTTTTCGTTGTAGACCATCATACCAAACCCCCCTCGTGGTGGCGTTGAATATGATTGACGCCGTCTCAAAGAAGGAGTAGATGGTAAAAATGTTGGAATGCTAGATTGCGATTGTATTCTAGTAGTTCTTCCTATAATATCCGAAAATAGAGGTTTTATAACACTTACATATTTAAAATACCTATTTCCTTTTATCCGTTCTTCAGGTACATAATTACGTTTGTGTGCGCTACTTATTTCTAGAATTTCTTTATAATTCTTTAAATCTGCATCATTATATCCAATAGATTTTTTCAGAAATATTAACTCATATAAACCTTTAGTTCCTGTATAAGGTCTACCATCAATAATGAATTCATTATTAGCTCCTATAAGCAATTCTTTATTACCGATCGATAATTTATTCGTTTTAAAATCGAAACGTGCTCCATAATTTTCATCAAATTTATCTCGATCTGAAAAAAACCCTTCTATATAATATCTCGCTAGAGGTGGGAATTGCTCTAAAAACTGACGTATAACAGGCTCGCTGTAATTCAGTAAAGTTTCATATTCTTCTTGAATATCAGCCGTAGCACGCTCATCAGGTTCTTTTTCAGAAAATACTTCACCTACCATTTCCTCCGGTAAAAAGCTTGCAGAAGGCTTTTTCGTTTCATAGACTTTTTTAGGTTTTACGCGAGCTGCTGTTGTTGTTGTTGTTGTCGTCGGTATGTTACTGTGAGATACTTTCCTGCTAATATCTTCTAGCGGTGTTATAATAGGATTCAATACCCTGCTTATGGTTTCATCTTCCTCAGCCTTTCCCATCTTTAAAGCTAGATACTTTGTTCTTATAGCTTTCGAAGCGTTACAAATTTTTTTCTTTAATAGTTTCTCCCTTTGTAAGTTGGGTGATGCTACCTTTGGGGGGTTGTACTTAGCTAAATTTCTTTTAGACTTCATATTTTACAACCTTGTAGTTTTACAACCCTTGCTTGTAGTTCTATAGCCCTTGTACGGTACAACCTTGTAGTTTTACAACCCTTGCACGGTACAACCTTGTAGTTTTATAGCCCTTGTACGGTACAACCTTGTAGTTTTATAGCCCTTGTACGGTACAACCTTATAGTTTTTCAACCCTTATAATTTATAATGTGACAAGTCTTCATCTATTAACAAGTGAACTAGTATTAACAGATATTGCTTTATTTCACATTTATATATTGATCAAACCCTTTACGATAACGTCCTTTATTTAAATCAAAATCTTTCACTATTACCAACACACCGTATTTATCTCGCCAACATTCACTACACAGTTTTTCAAATTCTTCGAAAGTCATATCTGGGGTCACGTGATCATCGAAAACGTGTCTCATATTCATTCTATCCTGCTTAAATAACACTATACAATTACAATTATCTCGTATAAGATGCTTAGGTATGCGGGTATATGTCTGACAGAGATAAAAGCAGTCAACAAGTTTATGTCGCCCCATACAAAAGTATGCTCGAATTTTATCTTGTTTATCGCAAGCAACATCATCGAAAATAAACACTGAATTAGATTTAGCTTCGGACGGATCGATTACACCATCATTATTTGTGTATGGAAAATAGCCTACACCCTTCACTTTCTTAATTACATCTTCAAGCAGTTTATATTTAGGTTGGTACAATGACTTTGAATAAACGTATACATTTTCAAACCACAAGCCATTTGGGTTGAATAATAAGCTGAGCAACAAATTGGTTTTACCAGCTCCACTTGGTCCACATATAATAGCCCTTACAGTGTTAGGAAATAAAGTTCCATGTTTATTAATACTCACAGCCTCCCCAGAGACGGATGTTAATGCATCCAAGTTCTCTACAGGAAGAGACACCTGCTGTCTTGTAAGACGCATTGTAAACTCTTTATTTTATTAGTTTATTGTTGGTTATATACAGTACCACAGCATAATTAGTGTCATTGTTCCATCAGATGTTGTGGTTGAAACAAGGTGGCGGCGGTGGTGGTGCACATTCGTTTATCAGTAAATTAACGAAACGGGAGCTTCATCTCCCTTCTTACCAATATTGCAGGCCAAATACTCGACTCCGTGAACGATTAGCAAGAGGAGATCCTGGAATTAACGAACTCGACCGAAGTTGCCGAGCGCACGATATAGCGTATAGTAAAAGTTTAAATTTACAAGACCAACACAAAGCCGACTACGAGCTCGAACAACGTGCTTGGGAAAGAGTAAAATCCAAGGACGCTGGTTTAGGTGAAAAAGCAGCAGCCTGGTTTGTTACTACTGTCATGAAAGCCAAAAGGAAAATGGGTTTGGGTATCCGTAATCGTCGACATAAAAATCGTAAAATAAATTTTCAAAATGGTGTAGTCAGCGGCGTTAAAAAATTAACTAAAACATCAGATAAAAACAGTTTACGTAAAAACGCTACTTTAGCTTTAAGAGCAGCGAGACAGGTAGTAAAGGACGGTGGTAGAAAAAATATTAATATTCCACGCATCATACCATTGCCCAAGACTGGGGGTATACTACCTTTACTACCAATTTTTGCTGGCTTAAGTGCATTAGGAGCTCTGTCGGGAGGAGCTGCTGCAGTGGCGAAGACCGTAATAGATGCTAAAAACTCTAAGAAAAAATTGGAAGAAGACGAGAGACACAATAAAGTTTTAGAGGCAGTAGCGTTAGGGAAAAAAGGATCCGGACTCTACATAAAACCTTATAGAAAAGGATATGGCTTATATTTGAAAAAACAAAAAAACTCCCTATAAGGCTACCCTCATCATCTAGGCCTCTTTACGACATCGATTTAATAAAATATGCTAAAAAGTTAAAAATTCCACATTTTAGAGGTGTTTTTATGCGAGATTCACTACCTAAAAACCCTCCTTGGAGATACGAAAGCGCAATTATTAACCTTGATGATCAAACTGGTCCTGGAACACATTGGGTAGCCTATAAAAAAATTAATGATAAAGTTCTTTACTTCGATAGCTTCGGCGCATTAAAACCTCCTGTAGAACTCGTGCGTTATTTCGGTAACAAATATAAAATTTTATATAACTCTGATAGTTTTCAAAAATATGATACAAAGAACTGTGGTCATTTATGTTTAAAGTTTCTCTACAAAAGCGATTGATTTAGATGAGATGCATTCATTATGTCTCAGATATTCACAATAAGAGGTCGGAGTGCTGTTCTCTCCATTAATTTCGAAAATCCAATAGAATTAGATCCTCAATACGATTACGGGTTGGCTCTAATTGGTTTTCATACTTACAACAGTATTCCTAATATTGAAGAAGGAAAAAATAATAAACTCTACTACTGGGAACTTGGTGAGACACATGAAAAGGTTGTAGCCATCCCTACGGGATCTTATGAAATAACCGATATTGAATCATATCTGAGAAAGCAAGTTATACCAAAAGGTACGAAAGAATCTGATATTGAAGATTATTTTTCATTGAAACCTAATAACAATACGTTGAAGTGTGAAATCAAGAGCAAGCACAAAATTAACTTTACACCCAAGGATTCGCTAGGAAAATTACTAGGTTTCTCAGAGAAAAATTTGGAACCGAATATTTTACATCAATCAGATTTATCTGTACAGATAGTAAAGGTTGTTACAGTACACATTGATTGTAACATTACTTCCGGCGCATTCTACAATAATAGACCATCTCATACGATTTTCGAATTTGCTCCATCTGTTAATCCAGGATACGCTATAGACATCGAGCCGAGAAATCTGTTATTTCTTCCGTTAATCAACAAGCGATATATACATAATATTACATTAACCATATTGGATCAGAACTCTGAACCTGTTAATTTTAGAGGTGAGGAAATTATTGCGAGATTGGAATTAAAAAAGTTATGGGCTTGATAATTAATAATTCAAAGAAGTATATATACGCTCACAGCCCCGATAAAGTACAGTCAGTACCAGTTAAGCGTTTGGAACAGAAGGTTACTACGTCATCCTTAACACCAGCAAATATTTTATTCTTAAAATCTTTGGGTTATAATGTTAGACGAACTACAGCTGTACAACGACCCTCAATTCGATGATTCCATTATCAGAGAAGAAACTCGGACATATCAACCTTTCGTTAAATCATTCAGAAATAGTGATGAAATTGAAATCACAATTAATCAACAAGATGTTTTACTACTAATGTACGAAGCAGCGTTATGTATCGAGGGAACTTTGACAAAGAACATCGCAGGCACTGGTATAGTCGAGTTTACTAATAATGCGGGCGCCTACCTATTCGAATCTGTTAGCTATGAATTACATAATAGAGAGCTGGATAAAGTAAGAGACCCCGGCACCGTAAGTGCGATAAAAGCATATTGTTGCTATAGTAAAGACGATCCTGCGTTAACTATCGCTGGGTGGAATTATCCTAGTGGCCGGCTAGTATCTTATGATCCTACAACTACAAAGTTTTTCATGCGAATACCGTTAAGCCATCTGCTTGGGTTGTTTCACGATTACAAGCGAGTAATGTTTGGAAAACATACAATCAGATTAATACGAGCGAGAACTGATAACAATTGTTTTAAAGTATCGAAAGCTGATACTGAGGGAGAGTTGACTATAGATAACATTGAACTGAAAGTTAAACATATATTTTTAAATGATGTGCTACGTTTGAATTGGTTATCGGGAATCAATAGCAATAAGCCTATACTGATTCCGTTTAGACAATGGGAGTATCATGAATTACCTAGCCTAAAGACAGGCGCTAAGAAAGAGACCTGGCAGGTAAAAACTTGTAATAATGTGCAGAGTCCGAGATATGTAATTGTAGCTTTTCAAACAAATCGAAATGGTAATAAAGAAAGCGACATTTCATACTTCGATAATATTAACATATACAACATCAGTTTAAAATTAAGCTCAGAATATTATCCGTATGAAAACATGGAACTTGATTTTACAACTAGAAAATATGGTGATGCTTTCCTCATGTATACACAATTTTCTAAAATATTCGCATTAAACGATGAGCCTTTGTTGGACTTTGTTGGATTTAATACTCATGCTTTATTTGTTATCGACTGTTCAAAAAGAAATGTTGCAACACAACCAAGTACAGTTGATATCAAATTAGAGATAGAAACTAACACAGTCTTCCCAGATAATACTAGAGTATGCTGTATAATTATTCACGATAGAGTATTAGAATTCTTACCGCTTGGTGGAACCGTTAGAGATGCGTTTTAAAGAAGAGGGGGAAATAAACTAATAATGATGTATGGTATATATTTCAGTCAGTATTAGTTTTACCTTTTAAGATGCAGCTTTTAGTTGTCGATATTCAAGGTTTTAATTTACCGGATTTTTGTCCGAAAGAAATTTCATTTATGAGTGCTCAACAAAGTGCCCACTATCTGTTTAAGCCTCCAGTTCCGTTCAATTCCTTAAGCGGAGACTTGAAGAAACAAGTAAAGTACTTGGAGCATTATCATCATGGGTTAAAATATAATGATGGATGTGTAGATTATGATATGATTGATGATATATTACGTAAGCACTTGCTAAATGGGAGTGCTAATATGGTGTATGTAAAGGGTCATCAGAAAGAAGAATTTCTTCAGAGAAAATTATGTGAATTAGAGGAATCCCCATTGTCGATCCCTACTATAGTTAATGTGGAGAGTTTAATCAATAATGAAGCTTTTCAACAGCCTCCTCTATTTAATAAAACTATACCTTATTGTTTTAATCATTATACTTCTAAAGCTTATTGTAGTGTAAAGAATTGTACACAATTGTATAATTGGTTATATTCTTGTATACCAAAATAAATATATCTAATATCACCACGTTTTAATGATCTTCCCCACTACCTTATTTATTACTTTGATTATAATTTTAGGTTTAGTTAATCTTCAGTAACAGTATTCTCCTCACATGCGTTGAAACCAGTTGTGTGTTTTGATTTTTTTTTAATAATGGATGTGTATAACTTATATAAAGTGAGGTTAGAAGAGTATGTTAGTAAGTTTAAACTATTAAAAGAAGATATAAGATTGTATGAAGATAAGCAGAATATGTTCAATAGTTTTTCCAATTTATGTATAACTAAATGGGATCCTAGTGTAGCGTTATGGGAAGAAAAAGTATTTAAAAACCTACTGAGATTGCGCAGGAATAATAGCCCCATCAAAAGTAGGAGAGTAAAACTATACACTGTATCATGATTTAGTGTAAAAGTACTAATATCCAATATAAATTAAGTGATCAGTGTGATACATGTCAGTCTTAAATCGAAAATGGTAATGTTAAGTTCTCATTTTATAATATTGCAAGCGATATTTAGCAATTTTCTATATATACATCAACCGTATAATTCACGTGAAGTTCTAGTATGTTTTGATAATAACGGAAGTAAAAATGATAGCTGGCCATCAACTTGGATAAGAATGACGCCATATGCCGCTAATAATAATGTGCCTACGCTTGTCGCCCCCCTGTTGAACGGAACAATCCAATACAAGTTTCGGATACGGTTTCAAGATAACACCGTAGGTGATACAGGTTGGAAACAAATGAATGAAGCATGTCCACCTATTGCTAATGAAAAGCCAAATCCACAAGACCCACTATCAGCATTAATCTACTATATAACCGTGTGTACATCTATACTTCTCGTAAAGTGTCTCATTAGGCTTGGACAAAAGAGTATCGGGTGTATTGTTAAAACATAACCACAATGAACGCCCATATTCAGATATTTCCATATTCAGCTCCAGAGGATTCTGTAGGCAGTTTTGCCTATAAAGTAAGGTTGCTCTACCTGTTGCTGCAAATTTTCAAGCTGTGTAAAGATAATACAAAATATTGTAAGGTTTGTTTTGTGAATAAAATTAACACAACATTTCTTCCATGTCATCATCAAAATGTATGTGGTGAATGTGGGTTTAAGGTTAAAAAATGTATGACTTGTAATCAGCAGTTAGAAGCTACTATAATGTCCCTATAAAAATTTAAATTATAATAAATTTTATAAAATTATATTTTTGTTTTATTTTCCTCAAATTATATTCAATAGCTCAGTTGGTAGAGCGGTGGTAGTGGAAATAAGACATCCATAGGTCATTGGTTCAAATTCGATGCTCTTTTTCCTATAAAGATATGAAATTCATGTTGATGTATATAGTTGTATAAGAGCTGTCGAATAGTAAACATGCTTTTTATTTTATTTTTATTTTATTTATGTCATGCTCAAGATTTTGTTGGGTATCTGCAAAAATATGGATACCTAACGTTGTCCGAGACTGATTTAACAGATGTGACAGAGGAGCAGAAAGAGGAGGCTTTAATGAACTTTCAATTAACCTACAACTTACCGACAGATGGAAAGCCTAATATGGAAACTTTACAATTAATGGAAACGCCTCGTTGTGGTATTTCGGACAACACTTTCGCAATACATCGAGACAAATGGACGAAACGTAAAATTGGGTGGTATTTTTCACCGGCAGATGTGCAAATGAAAAATATAGCAAAAAATGCATTTCAAACCTGGCAGGATGTATGTAGCTTGAGTTTTGAGTATAACTATCACAACCCAGATATAATTATATCTATGACTAAGTCTAATGAAATTTCTTGGCATAAAGGACATAGTAAATGTTTTAAAGGTAAATGTCCTTGGCCTTTTGATGGGGAGGGGGGAGTTTTAGGACATGCTTTTTTTCCAAATAAAGATACATGCCTCGAAATCCATTTAGATTCAAGAGAACAATGGGATTTAAAAATTGATGAACCTTCCTCGACGACGTCAACAAATTTATATTCAGTTTTAGTACATGAAATTGGTCACACTTTAGGATTACATCATTCTGATGTTAATACGTCAGTTATGTATCCGTTTTATAGCACTACCAAATTGTCATCAGATGACATAACCGGAATCCAATTCTTATATGGGTCTCCAGTTACATCTACAAAATCAGCTATAACTCCTCGAACAACGTTTAATAAAAATCCAACAACCCCTCACACAAAATTAATCGAAAAGCCGACATCGAAAATTCTTCAAAATGAACCCAAACAAACTAAAGATTTATGTACCATAGATGTCAAGAAATTATCATTTTTAGTCATGAATAAAAATTTATATATATTTTATAAAACGTGGTTATGGATAATGAACCTCGAAACACGTAATATTACAACACAATGTTTAAACATACATAACGTTTTACATATAGGAACCAAATTTAACTCGATAACGGCTGTATACCAACGACCTAATGATGAAATAGTTTTATTTGTAAATAATCAAATATATTTTATTACCTATCCGAGTTATCAAATTCGCAAACAAATTGATATGAAACATTTCCAACTTCCGTTCGAACATAAATTAGTAGGAGCTGTAAATACTTATACAGGAAAAACATTCTTATTTTTTGAAGATAATTTATATGTCGAAATAGATGAAACCTCAATGCAAGCAAAAAGTTATGGTTACGTATCTCGCGACTTTAAAGGTATTCCTCCCAATATGAATGGCGTTTTTAGATACACTAATGGACTATTATATTTCTTCCAAGATGGTCGATACTTTGAATATAGTGAATTCACAGGATCACTGCAAAATAGCGGTAAAATTAATTTAAGTATTTTTAATATTGATTGTCCAAACTTATCTTTATATGAACAACTAAAAATACTTCTCCAAAAAATGTTATTATACGAAAAATCATAGGTTATTTTTCTATTTGTAGAAAGAAATATATTTATATTTATATTATTATTAAATTTTATTAAATATCCTAAGTTTTATTACCTAGTACCCCGCCTATGTATACATATCTTTGTATATCACATACGTGTTACAGGATGTGGATTTCCGTTAAAACCGCGACGTCACCACCGCCCCCGCCCCCCACCGACGGAGGGTGCCCCGCCGGTGCACACCCCGCCCCCCACCGACGGAGGGTGCCCCGCCGCAGAGGGTGCACACCCCGACGACAATGACCAGAGGGTGCACGATGGACACATGCCATCCACTTCGCTGTCACGGCACTTCCGGTCCAGAACCCGCTTTGTTTATCTACTTTGCTATCTACCATAAACTGCGAGAAACAATCGTGTTAGTTTTGATACAGGTGCATACTGTTAAAAGTCCATCATTTTGTTTAAATTGTGTATTTTAAATACCGTACCTTACTATCTGATTCTTCTATTTTATATAAATACTTTTAAGGTACCTTAAACAACAATGTGTTTGTTCATTAGGCATACTAAGATGTGTATTGATAATATGTAAGATTGTTTAATAAATATTTTTAATTAATAGTCTCATCTCATTGTAGCCCTTGTAAAAAATGGCATTCACGTACTTTTATTTACCTCTACTGCACCTCGGATGCAAATTGACTATATTAGTAGATGTACCATATAACGTAAGGAGATACGATCATTTCTCGGACAACAGTTTGACTATCAATAGATATATCCATTTTGAATGCCTTAAGTTGATTCTATGTTGGTTATTTTATTTCATAATGATGAGGATTCATACGTTGGAGTGAACAACTATAGTTTTAATAAGATAGAGTACTTCAGGAATTACACAATACTTATTAAATATATTTTCGACTGGTGGATTAGAGGTAGCGGTGCTATAAAGTGGCACGACTTGGTGACTAGACTTAACGCACCTCATTTTTTTCTTGAAAGGATGTTCAGAAGGTAGTTGACTATTTGGATGACGTAGAGTAATTAAAAAATATGATTAGAATTGAGTAAAGGAGGAATTGTGGCAATTTTTTCCTAAAACGATTAGTATACACAAATATTTTGTAAATTTAATTGGGGGAAGTTGCAGCATACAAATTTACAGATTTCTAAATCGTAGGTAATAGACTGCAGATAGGTAACAAATTATATTTCAGCAATGAAGGTCCATCGGATTATAACCAAAAATATGAGGGGTGCTATTTCAAAAATTGGTCATAACGATATAACTCAAAAACAAATGTTTTAAAATTGAACGAAATTAAAAATAATCTTGAAACATATAAATGGATATATCACAATTTTGTACTAAAACTTTATCGTATTTGCTTAATTCCCAATATTCTTAACTTTTGTTTAGTACTGTATATAAAGAAATGTATCGTAGCAGTTTAAGTAGATTACTTTTGCATGAAAACATAATGTACCATTAAATATTGACAATTAGAAAGCTGTTTAGCATTTCGTCACATTTGAACTAATCCAAGATGATTTAAAATTATTAAATTATGCAACGTCGTGTATGGCCATATTTCATATCGATGTTAACTGAATAGCGTTGAGTTGAATTATTAAACTCCCATTATAAAGGTCATTCACGTTTGCTTTTCACTCCTGTGTGAGTAATTAATATCCCGTTTGGTCACTTGAATCGACATCACAGAATTAACATTTGCCATTAATTATCGGATGTTGTGGATGGCCATTTCTGATATACCAAGAATATATTGACTAAGCGTTGAAGCCTAAAATTACTGAAATAATAAATTATTGCCTGATACTGTAAACTGACTTGGTGCCATAACGAATTGTGTTAGACTTTAGGGACTTTTCACTTTCATCAATTGTACCCGACTTCTCTATTATGATAGAGCTGTTTAGTTACGCAGAGCAAGAAAGAAAATTGTTAAAATTTATCTTTTATTACCTTTGAATAATGACTGTTGTTAACTTGGGAAGGGTCTGCGGCTGGAGCCTTCAATGCAGCAACGAAAATGGGAAACAAGTTTTCCACGAATATTAAAACTGTCAGTTTTAATCATTTCTTGATGATGCCAACTTATTTGGCGAAACGCGCGTCGAGAAACGTGTAATCTTTCAGTGTTTACCCATTCATTTTCCAGATGCGAGAACAAGTGCTTGACTTTCATTAGCTCTAGGCAGTGAAAGAACATAATTTAACTGTATATCAACTGTATTCTCATGCGAAAAGTATTAAATATATCCTATAATTTGTATATCATATAACAAATACGATAAATATTTGTTACAAAAATATATAGATAATTGTAAATAAGTCGTACTTTCTTTTTTAGTATCTTGAAAATAAATTTAATTTTTTTTTGCTTGTATGGCCACAGAAATCTTTAGTAATATTAATTCCTTCTTTATATTGACAACTAACGTCTAATTTGTATATAATTATTATAATTGTTGGGTCATTTTTTTATTAATTTGTTTTATTTCTTGCAAATAACATCATTTTTTAAGAATTTGACAAAAAAAATTGCCGAGAATCGATTATTGACCTTTGGAACTACTTATCATATTTTTAGTTTAATTTTCTTTAATTTCACGTTAGAGATGTTTAGCTCAAAGCTATTTTTCCAGCGAACCCCAAGACAGTCACACGGATACATACAGACACACTCATTTGACTGATATGGGAGTCAAATTCACGTCACAAACCCCATGCGATTGACACAATTATTCCGGATAATTTCAGGGAACTTAGAGATCTTCTGCTAGGTAATTATCGGAAAATTTAGAAGATCTGGCCATACCTTTAACATTCGTGTCAATCCGGATTCGAATAGGAAGTTGAGTACTTTTTGTGAAAAAAAAATATTACCATTTATTGCCGCTACTCGGCGTTAAACCTTTCTTTAAAATCTTCTTTGCGGCGTTAAACCAGGGATGTCGACATGAGAGGCCCAAGCATAGTCACTACACCATTCGATAGACAGTTATTATTATTGACCCGAAAGAAAGTTTCTTCGCCCATCTCAGTAACTTCTGAATTTTATAATTTATTTCTAGGTAGTATGTATATATTCGTAGGTACATTGATACTCTTGCATCAAAATAAGATTGATAAGTTTCTGATAATTTTTAATAAAACATTAAAAGTTCTTAAGCATTAATGACTGTTAGGTATAATATTCACATAAATTGTTGTAAATCAAGTGAAAGTTTGTGTTATAAATATGCCACTATTAAATTCAGAATAAATAAATATAAGTATTCGTTGACAATTCGGAAGATTGAATGGAAACTAAAGACAAATTTATCCACTTTCACTAATTCCATCAAGAACTATTCCTATAAAATACTTTAAAATATGGTCACGTTATTATATAATTTATGTAATAATTAAATCGCTTATGGTATTATTATTCAAGAAGAAAGTAAGCGTGGAGTTTTGCAATGCCGGTTTAAGTTTGTGATATATTTGAATCGGCGAAAGAGAAATTAAGAATAAAATAAAATAGAGAAATAAGATATACATTTTCATGTGCATACAATTAATCGGCGTACCGTGTACGGCACTGATGATAACTAATAAGTTCGAAACAGCTGTCTATCAGCATGGCTTTTATGTCAGTAACTCTTCTCTGTATATTTGATTATTCTAAATACATTCAACTTGTTAAAGCCGTGTATATACATATTATCATTTAAATTATTACATGACCGTCATTGTGACAGTTATAGTATTACATTCTGTTATCCTGCAGATTGGACTCGGACAGCTTGGAGAATTTTCCAATTAATTAATACTAGTAGCGCAAATGTTGGATGTCTAAATTTTATGATCACGCTGCTTCTGAGGTAAGGGCTCCATTAAAGGAAGTAGTAAGCTTCATCAACATAACGATTTATCACATATTTATTTTCAATTTGAAGGCTACGTGACATTGTATTATATGCGGGTGTATATAATGGAACGAAGTGCATCAGATATCTAAGCAACTGAAAGCTTATAACTTTCGTAACGACATTATTGATAATAACTTTAAGCTCCCCTCACCACCTACTCATATTATAACTACCTGCATAAGAGACACTCAACTTGGAATAGAATTTACCTTCCAACGGTGAGATTCATAGACGTTTACTAACGACGAACATGCCAAATATTCAAGTTACAACTTAATAGGCTAAACCGCAACACAACTTATGCTTCTCACTTAATTCCAATAGTTATAAGTTGCCGCGTACACCATCTCCTACTAGCTTCCCAACTATTTATCGAATTATTCAGATATGTTCTAAGATAGCTGTTAAATAAGTAAATTTCATTAAATATAAACCACCGATTTTGATAGAATTTCAAACGTAGGTAAAAGATTTTATTCTCGTGAGTGGTACAATTTCTATGCGCCTTATTATAAAGTAAAAATAATTGTGAACGGTTCATTTTCTCTCGTATAAAATGATATACAGTCCTGTTTGATTGTTTGATGTTGAAATTGTCTAAGTTAAAGTTTTTATAAATAGTAATATAGACCGCATAAAAAAAGCATTTGTTGTGAGTTTTTAATTGTTTTCTTTCTAAGTATTTACAAAATAATATGCTTCAGTAATATATTTTCTCACACTAATATAAACATTTCCCTTTATTCACGCTAAGATAAAAATTTTCCGTTCTTGTATTCGGAAATCCTATAAATATACATTTTTTGTAGTTTGCTAAAATATATAAAATAAATTAACAAGATATATTGTATTTTCTCATTTCTCAGTAAATATTAAAGCATAATTAAGTGTAGGGTGGGACACTCCAGATTCCCCTGTTTTGAAGGGTAGTAAAAAAATTAACGGAATGAGATACAGAAAAAAGCTTTGTATTTTTATATATAATAGTTTTCCCCATTTCATTACAATATGTTTTAAAAATAGTGTCACCAAGATGATGCCCGCTACCGTCAATATATTGTCGGAGGTGTTCTCTAAGTTTTCCACAGCCCGACGGCAAACTGTGATGGGTATGGAGTGAATTTCTTCTGTAATTCTATCTTTCAACTTTTCTAGGGTATGAGAACGATATTTAAAACCCTTTCCTTTAAGTATCTCCAAAGAAAAATTGCAAATTCCGAGATCTGGTGAGTGCTCATGCCACCCAAAACTCCCCCTCAGAAAGACAAGACGTTGAGGCAAAATTTCCCTCAAAGCAGCCACAGACATTCATCTAGTGTAGGCTGTAGCTCCATTCTGCTGGAACAAAAGGCCACTCATGTCCCCTTCTTCGGCTAGAGCATCTAATCTAGGTTCAAGGAATGTTTCCAACATAGTCACATACCGAGCAGTCGTAACGGTGACAGTCACGTCTTCCGCCTTAAATGAATGTTGACTAATCACTCCATACTCACTAACGGTACACCAAAATGTCACTTTGGGTGAATGGATAGGCCTTTTATGAAGCTGTTGGGGGTTATTTGCAGCCCAGTATCGAAAGTTTTGTTTGCTTACTGCTCCCCTGAGGTGGAAATGTGCCTCATTATTGCTTATGAATGTTGATGTGGCTGGGACCTGGTCAAGTATTTGCTGGAACAAAAATTTGCGGTTTGAGTGATATGCCATACTCAACTCTTGTGCTAACATTATCTTGTAAGGATGATAATGCAAGTCATAATGAAGAATTCTCCTCAAACTTCGATTTGACATCCCCAAAGCAATGAAGTGTTTCCAAGCAGAACGTTTTGGCGATTGCTTTATCGCTTGTCTCCTACGCTCAACATTTGTTCTTACCGGTCTTTGTCTTCTAGATGTGCTTCGAGGTCGTGTGCTTCCTGTTTCTTCCAAATTTTCAATCCAGCCACGAATTGTTCTCGCATCAGGAACAGAAGGTGGAATGTTGAAACGTCGGCGCAAAGCTCTCTGCGTAGCGATCAACGATCTGGTGTTTTCGTAATAGGCCCGAACAATAAAGCCACGGTGTACACCTGACCAAACCATCATGGGAACTGAAATGGGGTGAGTGACCGGATAGAGCGAAACCATCCCCATTCTCTATCTTCTCCGCAGCCTGTACAATCACCCCTCAAAACCAGGGAATCTGGAGTGCCCCGCCCTGCATATATAAAAAATTATTATTCTTATCTAATATTTATTATTCTAAGCTAGGGTTGGAGTATTTGATACCGTAATAAAAAAGGGGTATCAGTTTGCAATACATCACCGAAAAATTACTTATAGTATTTAATTAACCAAGTTCAAGTTGATTAAACCTGAGGTAATCATATTTTGTTATAATGGCAAAAAAATTCCTTCTACTAACATCATTACCTGTATTGTGTTGATGTTACTGACTGGTTTAGGTTGAAATCTTTTTGACGAAACAGGATTTCGTCATATTGAGAATCATCCTCTTTAGAACTCTTTTAAAATTTATGATGTTATCGATACTTTGTGATATGCAGCGCCCCATTTTTTACTACATCATTTTATGTACCTATTTTACATACTGTAACATAATATAAAGTATCGATGACAAGAACTTTTGTGAGCAAGTAAATTTTTTAAATCAACAGAAAATGAAAAGCGTTATAATAAAGTCATTGAAATAAAACACACTGATTCTCTCATATATAATGTTGGACGGTAGCTTACAAAATATACGTTCTGAATTAGTTTTAAACTAATTAGTTTAAATTAAATTAGTTAAAATTTCAATAACCATAACAATAGTCAAATTGTTACTAAAAACAATGTTTATATGCATAATTCCTTAATTTAGTTGATTGTACGTAAACAAAGTTTTTGAAATAGTACAATAAGAAATCAGACTTTCTAAAAAAGAAATAAACGTTAGCTCCAAAAATTTTATTTCAAATAGATCTTTTGACATGTCTGATTGATTTTCACAAAAACCTTACGACTAATTATATCGATCTCATACATCATACTGATAAGCTATATATAAACTACACTTCAATAAATATAATACACATATATTACTACAAATTAAAAGTAGTCATAGTTACTGATAGTTACAAACGCAACTAATGCTCTCACTGGCATAGTGAATTTAAGCGAAGCACTTTATTTTTAAAATAATTAATTATAATGGGCAAGTAAGTTAAATTTGTGTATATCTATATACTATATCATACATATGTACATAAGCTATAAAAAAAAAATATCTACCGCACCCCGTACTCAAACTACGTCACAAAAACCATGCTTATCTAACATAAACACATACCGAACCAGATATAATTGCCAGTGATGCCATGGTTTCACAGAAAACACTTAAAAATAAAATAATTATGTCTCATGTAGCAGATACACGAATTATAAGTATGTATAGTTTATTTCATCGCTATTTGCTAAATAAAAAATCTCAAAACATACCATGGCTTGTTTTTATGGCTAGGCTCAGGTAGAGTGTTCCATTTGTCGGCAAGACAAGAGAGTCTTTTATTTGACAAATAGCGATGAAATGAATAGTAAGCGTAATTTATAAAATAATTGAAAACATTGTTTCTTAATTTAATAGTTATTGTAGTTTCTGCGATGAGGAATTAAAATAAGCTATGGAATAAAACTCTTTGTGTTTCAACTTTATTAGACCGCAATCAAAGGAAATGCAAGATATTAAAATATCAATAAAACTTGCGTTTAAAGAATTACAAAATATCTATCGAAAATCGAAATATTTTTATATACACATCGAAATACGTTTTATCATGACTTGTATATTCAGCCTTGTCCTTCATATACAACAAAACAATATAACAATTGTTAATATTACTTTGATTAGTTGTTTTAAGTCAGCTATTAGCTTACCGATCTTTATCCTAGATATAATACGATGACACCTGCTACGACTAGACTATTACGTTAACCATAAATTACTCTTAAACAGGAAGCTTGTAAGCCATAAAAGTAAGATATGTCTACCTAAACTTTCTATATATGTAGATTAATGCAATATATTGCTTATGTTTACATGAGCTGTCTTTCGGAAGATGGTCATTAATATGTAATCTCTTTTTTTCGACCTTGCGCGAATCAGTGAAAGTGGAAGTGCTGAACTCTAATTTCATATATAACTACAACCTTGGATGGTATAGTTCATTAGCTTTGTGATAGCTGATACAACATCTTCATATTAAGTATAATAATAAGTAATATGTACAAGATGAATACATTACTGTGCATAACGTTTTTAAGTGTATTTAGTTGCTTAAGTCGTGGAGTGATGTGTGGATACGTCGATACGGGTATTGGTATTGGAAACGAGATTTCGCATACGGTGGACATCATCAGACACGTCCCGATACCGGTATACAAACACGAGACGGTGCCAATTCCTTCTGCTGTGCCAATACCCATACCGCATCCAGTGTCGGTACCCATACCCCAACCGTATCCTGTTCACATTAAAGTGCCCCAACCCATCGCTATTCCTGTGGTAAAAACAATCGCCATCCCAATAGAAAAGCCGGTGCCAATTGTTCTTCAAAAACTAATTCCGTATCACATCGAGCAGCCAGTTCCGGTTCCCGTGGAAGTCAACGTACCCATAAAAATTCCAAGACCCGTTCCAGTTAAAGTACCGGTATATAAAATTGTCTATCATCACGGTCATCATTAGTCCGGAATCAAGACTGATATTTTAGTTAATTCAACGTAATACTTAATTTATATGTTATTTTATTTTGTTATTATTGTTATCGTTTTCATTTGCTTGTTGTTATCGATACTTCTTTTGTTTTGCGTTTTTATCGTTAATAAATTATGCTTCAAAATATAATTTGCCTATTTCTATGGTATTATTGTAATCAAATAATATTTGTCACTATTAGACACTCATCATCTTAGGCTCATTATTCTAAAACATATGATATTCAATTTGTTCAAGTGAAACATTTTTTCTTTCAATAGGAACAATTTATTTATTTTGTTTATATGAAACTGATTCATAATGCTGGTAATCATTTTGGTTTAGAGAGGTTTTAAAGGTAATAAATGTATTAATTACTACATTAAACATTGTTCCTTAAGAATACGTAATTAACTACTCGAATGTGTTCTTATTGACCAAAATATGTATACACTGTGTCCCAAAAATACATATACACTGTGTCCATTTTCCACCGGACTATATTTCCTTCGTCTGTTATTATAAAACACACAATGTTAATTAAACGTGAAGTCCCTTGGAAAATATTAGTTACACTCTGCTAATTTTCATTTTATTTCGAAATATTTGCCTAAAATCAGAAATTCTAGCTTTTTTTTTTTCGTAGTTTACCAACATTACAGAGTATGTACTAGAATTATAAAAAGAGATGATGGAAGTCTTTAATAGAAATTCGTACCCTTTACTTACCATCAAATTATCACAACTATTCCTCTTCAGTTATTGACTACATTTTTGTATCGAAACGAACATAAAAAATAGTACACCTATACATATCTTTATTATATGTTGGTATGTGTGCAAGAATAATATCCATACATACCTTTACTATATGTGGGTTTTTGTTATATTTTCTGACTTATTCTGAATGATGTTGATACACTGTGTTTAAATCAATTTTATTCCTTTTTTTAGTATTGATATTATTCTGATTCTGAGTTTCTGGTCGAAATATAATAATGTTATAAATACTTTTTATATGGTTGAATCTAAAATTGACAAAACGACTGAAAAATATAAGTATGGGATCATATTGAATTCAAAATAATTATTTCTTCACAATTAAAATAGGCCATATCTATTTATAATTTACAAAATGATAACAAAGATCAGGGTATGAAAGATTATATTTTATATTAGATGTAAAATCACCAAGGAAAATATAAGAAGTTGGAATACATAAATATTAGCTTTCCCATAACTTCCTGTTTATCGAAGAACAGTAAAAACGGAAATAATAATTATTTCTTAAATAACTAAAACCCAATTAAACGAATGGGATACAGTTGCTTTTCACATTCTTCTCGACTTGCCATACTTGATGAGATCTAGCCTTATCTATATGACTAGATCTATACTAATGTGTTATATACTATTTTGTTCATTTCCGATTCATTAATTTACAGGACAACATTAATGTTGAAGTTATTAGCCATAATAAATTTCTGAGCGAAATATATGGAATCACGTCAAAATACCACTTTCTAAATCATATCAAATACCGCAATAATACCTTCTCGACAGTCGTAGTAGTCTTCATAGTTAATTATACATAGGATACATTCTTGAATTAATCGAGTTTATAAAAGGAATACGAATAAAGAAGAAAATAAATTAATAGATATTTACTCAGACAGCAATATGACTTATTTTATTAATGCTATAATATAAAAAAGGTATATTTCTCTATATTAGGGAATTATAATATTTTTAGTTGATTTGTTATTTAAAGCTATATAATAAATCGTGTGATTCTGTTACAACTTTGAAATGCGGCTGTAGAAAGTGTTGTTAAGTTCATTCATAAAATATTACATACGATTTTCTTTGTAATTTGCCTCCTCAATGTCATACAGGGTGACGAAATTTAGGAAAATTTAGCAAATAGAAATTTTAAATTATTTTCTAGTATATTACTATCAAAACTTTGTATATTTCTTTCATTACGTTAAAACTATAATATTGTTCGCTTGTATTTAGCTACTATATAATATTATGACTTATTCTATAGCACTGGAAATTGCTCAAAGGATACTTTTAAAGTTTACGCCTTTTAAATGTACTGGGGATATATCCGGAAGAAGGAATAAATCGGAAACCCTTACTTCATGCATTGAATATGCAGTTAATAAAGTATTGAAAGTAATACTACCGCAATAATACCTTTTCGACAGTCGTAGTAGTCTTATGTTGTTAATATACATATATACATTCTATACTATATTATAATACTATAATGTTAGAGGTACATTAGGGAATTACATTATTTTTAGTTGCTTTGTTACTTAAAGCTAAATCAGTGTGTCTTCATTCTTAATATAAAGATTTATATCGTTTATAAACAAAATTCTTGTTATTATTATTTACAGAGTGCTCTTCTACTTTTCGAAGGTTGAGGAGGTTGCTCTTCTAATTTTGAGAGGAGAATGCGTGGACAATCAAGGGGTCTGTGGTCAGCTTGATTGTCTCTTTATTGCAGTGTAGAAATGTGGGGACGATGCTGCAAGTCTCGATGATTACTGACTTCTGCATCTGGAGGAAGGTGTTTTACTTAATCTTTAATGACTTTAGGGTTGCTTTCAGGCTCGTAGGTATCTCACCGTGGCACCAGTTGCTATAGGAATTATGGTGCCTTCTGTTGCCATATGTGCTTGATCTCCTCAGAATTGGTAAATATTTCGTCATTTTTCTTCATCCTTTTTCCCTCCTGTTCTTTTTTCTTCGTGTTATCTGATAGTGCGACGGTGATATTTATTAGCTTTATTTATTTTCCTAATGTTAGCCTGTATCTAGCCTGTTATTGGGGGTGTATTTGTCCGTGATAACAGTTCTATTCCAGTATAGTTTGGGTGTATCAGTTAGTATGACTGATGTAGGTATATTGGTAGTATGGGACCTGAGGATGGTCCGATTTAATTTGCACCAACAAGACCTGGTGATCTAGCTTTGCTACATTGTCATGGCGCTTTGTATAGCTGATCATTGTTAAGATGGAACAGCCCACTACAATGTGTTCAATACAATGTGTGCAATACTCTCTCCAGTCCCGAAGCACATTCGACATTCTTCCGTGGCAATTGTGGTATCCCTAGCTGCGTGTTCACTATAGTTAAAGGTATCATCTTGTTTTGTATTGCCATCAGGAATTTTTTGGTCTGTGTGGAGAGACTGTTCGTTAGAAAGCTAAATTTTGCATTGTGATCAATTATGTCTCCTGAAATTAAGTTGGGATACCTTCCGTGGAGTGACGTGCCCTTCTTTGGTTGTATACTTGATGGATGTGTTGTGCACTCATTTGGGTTATACCTTTTCCGTCCCGCAAGCGAGGTAAGTGGAACCGCTCTACGGAACTTTTTGGATGGTGAGATCTAAATTTAGTGAACAGCAACTTTGTGAGTGTATCCAAGGATGCTAGTTCGGTTTGAGTCCAGCTCATAATTCCCCCAGTGTAGGTAACGATTGGAAGGGAATTATTATTCACTGCCTTAGCTTTGTTGATTCCAGATAAGCTATATTTGTATATTCCAGTGATTTTCTTCTTCAGCTGATCTTTTCTTCATTTTTCATTGTTCTGTTATCCAATGTTCACTTTTGGTCGACTCCTAGGTATTTATAGATTTCGTCCTCCTCCATACCCTCTATTTTACCTTCATCAATTGGAAATAGCGCTTACTCCGACCATTTCTCGTTTTCCATGGCATTGACTCTGCATTTATTGAGTCCAAACTGCATCGTGATGTTCTCAGAGAATCTATTAACTATGTGTATTGACCTGTCAAGTTCTTTGTAGTTTCCTGAATAGAGCTTTAAGTCGTGCATGTAGAAGAGATGACCTACAGACTTCTGTGGTGTTCTGGTTCCGGGCGATTTTGGGCATTTCAGAGGGGGGGGTTAAGAGTAAGGCAAAACTATAAAGTGCTTAGGGCATCCCCTTGGAAAATACCTCTAAACACACTAACTTATTTTTTAACTTAATTTAATTTAATTTGAAAATTGTCATTCAAGATAACTCATTGCATTATTAACAACGACCGAATTGTTCGAAATTCTTCGTTGTTCGAAACAACGAAGAATATTTCGAAACTTTCTTGTCGTTGTATTCGTTTGATTTAGAAAGTTCATTTTCAATACACCTGCCCACAGTTTTACTTTTCCTCACTCCACTATACGCGGAAATGTAATGCAATCATGTAAAAAAATTTTTTTCTAGGGTTTATTTTTCGTTTTTCGGCTTAAAAACCAAAAAACAATGTTTTTTAACCATTTTGTGTGTGTGAGTGTGTGTGTGTGTGTGTGTGTCTGTGTGTGTGTCGTTGTCGTTGTCGTCATTGTCGTTGTCGTCGGTATTTATTATTGTTAGCACGATAACTCAACTAAATCGTGTGGGATCGATCGGATATTGACTGATTCTGATCGGGGATGTCTCCCAGATGACACCTACTAATTTTGAGGTGGGTAGGATACATCCCACCCTATCCATGGGTCATGAGAAAGCACGATGGTGGACTATTTGAGATTTTTTTCTTGTTAGCACGATAACTCAACTAAATCGTGTCGAATCGATAGGGCTTTACCTGATTCTAATTTGAGATGTCTCCCAGATGACACATATTAATTTTGAGGTGGATAGGATACATCCCACCCTGTCCATAGGTCATTAGAAAGCACGATGGTGGAATTATTTAAATGTTTTTTTGCTAACGCGATAATTCAACTAAATCGTGTCGGATCAATCGGCTTTTGAGGGGTTCTGATCGGAGACGCCCCGAAAATGACATCTATTAATTTTCAGGTGAATAGAATACACTCTACCATGTTCATGGGTCATGAGAAAGCACAATAGTGGACTATTTGGGAAATTGTTTTTGTTAACACGAACAGTCGATTAAATCTTTTCGTATCGATCGGGTTTCGACTGATTCTGATTAGGGACGTCCACCAGATGACATCTATTGACTTTGAGGTGGATAGGTCACACCCCACCCTGTCCATGGGTCATGGGAAAGCACGATGGTGGACTATTTGAGAAAAATTGAAAAAAGGAAAATTGTCGCATAAAACACTTATTCTGCATTTATGTGTTGGTTTATTTTTTCTCGGCCACTCAATTTCTTCTACGTGCGGAAAAGTCCACTTTAGGGTTTTAAAACTGTTTATTTAGTATTTTACTCAGCAGTTTGTCGAGTCGTAAATATCATCTTTTAACTGTTAACTGCTCTTGTGGAATTTAGTATAGTATATGGTTAGAGTACTGGTATAATATAATACAACGAGGATGTATCGTATCCGGGTAAAATTAGTTATCGCAATAACATTGGCTGGAATAAAATTTGAGCATCCTATGAGCATCTAATATATGAACTCGCATTTAACACCCTCATCGGAAACGGTTTCCAATTTTCTAGCCAAATTAAGTTGTCGATATCCCCGTACCGATCGCGAATAAATTGAAACAAATTTTCACTAGCCTCGCAAGCTCGATAATGAACCAGATAAAACTTCATTTTCCCCTGCGTTTGGCTGCCTTATATTCTTTAAAAGGTTCTAAATTCGGAACAGGCAATATGTGGCAATTTCCATTTAGATGAAGTTTAGCGACGGTGGATATTTCTTCGGTTCTATGATTTAACATCTGGGCGCTTCTGAAGAGCGTCTCGGTCTTGTCGAATTCGCGTTCACATAAACTTTTTACGATTAGCTCGTCCACGTATAGCCAGGTATTCGGAGCTGCTCAATAACTTATTTATTTGTAGAAAAGTGGAGATTTTAAAAAGTCTGGTAAATGTTGTTGCCTGAAAATTGAAACAACTTTGACGGGCGCGAGAACTCCTCTATCTACAAATTAGAAGTAAATTTGGAGGAAAACTAAATAGATATTTCATTAATTAATTTTTAATTATTTTCATTAATTCAGAAGAATGTATTAAAAATGTTTAAGCTGTTAGGGAAATCATATTCCTCTTGTATCAGATTAGAATATGTCAAGCCTTATTTATGGATACAACTTATTCAATGCTCCAATAACTATTCTATTCATATAGAAGAACTAACGCGATATATGTAACAAATTTACTATAAGAGGTATAAAATTTATTAGATTTACTAGTCGATATTGATAAAAGAAAAAATCTGCCTGATTAGAATTTATTATATCAAATAGAAATAATTTCTTCACTTTTTCCTCATTTCCTCATAAATTTCTTTAGCATATTTCAATATTTTCTCAAATATTTTGTGAATAGGATATATAGTTTATTTCATCGCTATTTGCAAATAAAAAATCCCAAATGGCTCTTATCTCATACCGTGGCTTGTTTTTATGGCTAGGCTCAGATAGACTGTTCCGTTTATCGGCAAAATAAGAGAGTTTTTTATTTGGCAAATAGCGATGAAATGAATAATACATGGAATAGGATAATGCTGGATATTGTCACTATTAATTAAGATAAATAATAAATATAAATAAATAAGAATGAGGCAGCGTACTCCGTTCATTGTCGGATCTGCGCTGTTCGAAGTCAAGCAACGAATTGCACGGTTGTGACTTGGATGGGTATCGCATGGTCTCATTCTCATGGTGCCGTGATAGTGCTGACTTGGCACTTCCCTCAGGGAAGTAACCTTCCCCTACACAAGCTTGCCTGTAGGTATTCTGGGGAAGGATGTCTAGTTTCCGTGTGTCCAAACTATATAAATACATATATTTTATTTTTATTTAGTATGTACAGAATTAAGACTTACCGTTAAGACTTGAAAATTTTTTGTTAAATATAAAGAATAATATTTCGGTGAAGATTAATTGGCATCATGTGTATGCAGTTATCACGTGCTTTGATAATAATTCTAATATTCCATTCCTGGTACTTCCAACGAATTTTTATTTAATATTTTAATCATATCAAATCGTTCCTTTAAAATTAATATCAAAGGAGTGCATTCAATTATTCGTCTATGGAGGCGAAGTCTCGGTCTGATAGTGAATATGCATGCCCCGTAACAAGAAAGTGGTGGCTCATTTTCTCTAATTGTTATTGGTATAGGTAACGAAAGTAGTAGAAGATCTGGAAAACAGGAAAGCACCAGGTGCTGATGGAATAGTAGCGGACTTAATAAAGAACGGAGGAGAGAGACTGTGGAGACAAATGCACAAACTAATACTACATATCTGAAAGCAAAAAGAGATTCCAAAGGACTGGAAACTAGGAATTATCCTCCTGATACACAAAAAAGGTGATAAGACCGATTGTAGTAATTATAGAGGAATAACACTACTTAGTGTCCCTTATAAAATATTATCAGGGGTGATCCATAATCGAATGACACCCTACTCAGAAGAAATACTAGGCGAATACCAATGTGGATTCAGGAAAAATAGATCAACCACAGACCACTTGTGTACGTTAAGACAAATACAGGAGAAATGCTATGAATATAACATAGATATGCATTATCTGTTTATAGAGTTCAAACAGGCATTCGACAAAGTACATAGGAAGAAAATGCTACAAAGTTTAAACCTCCTAGGAATACCCCGAAAATTAGTAAATATGGTAGAAATCACCATGGCAGACTCACCAGCAACTATAAGAGTACAGCAGCAGCCCAGCGAAGAGTTTAAGGTGAAAGCCGGAGTAAGACAAGGAGACGCTCTTTAGGTAGTGCTTTTCAACTTAATACTAGAAGCAGCTATCAGAAAAGTGGATAGAACTGGAAGCATCATAAATAAATCCACACAAATACTTGGGTATGCGGACGATATTACAATAATTGCACGTGACCTTGCCTCCCTGAATCAAACTGCCGTAGATCTTGAGCCACAGGTAAATAAAGGAGGCCTACAAGTGAACAAAGACAAAACGAAATATATGTATTGCTGTAGGAATCCTCTAATACAACTACCAAATATGAATATAAACGGCGGTCAGATTAAAAGCATCAAGACGTTCAATTTCCTTGGCACCAAAATTACCAATAATGGTAACGTCCAAGGTGAAATAAGCGCAAGAATCCTAAAAGGAAATAAATGCTACTATGCTTATTTAAAATTAATAAGAAGCAGCATACTAAATAGAAGATCTAAGATCACAATATATAAGACACTTATAAGACCCGTAGTAATCTATTAATGTGAAACATGGACACTAATAAACAATGATGAAAATCAATTAAGAATATTTGTGCAAGAAAACGATATGTGGAGAATAAGAATGAATCACGAAATTGATGCACTTATAAAAGTAGAGACTTACATAATTAATATTTAAATAATATTTTATATAAATAATATTTTAAATTAATAATAAACACTTACTTAGTTCATCTTCTGAATTTCTTAGTTCTTACTTATATATAGAGAACCTACCGCGTTTGCCGCAGTTGTATTAATTATCACGCAAAGCAACAAAGTTTTTAAACAAATACATTAGAACTAAATCTGTTCAGATATTTGTCACCACATTCGTTCTTTTTATTCATAAAATAGGAATCGAAACATGATAAATTATATGCTGTATTTGTTAAAATATCTACAAATTTATTGTAAACCTGTACGTTAAAGCTCTATTCTAAAATCATAAAATAGGTAGCCACATCGTGAGCTTGTAAAAATACCAAATTTAAATTCGATTCAATGAACAGTGGGAATTATTCCAACATTTACAAATTATGTTGTGATAACCGTAAACTCTATAGTTTCGTTAGTTATTATTCATTGAGGGATAATGATTTTTATTTACTCACAGCTTCCATTTTACTATCCGGTAATTGGAATACGATACAGAAATATAAACATGGAATGTACTCATTAGAACGAAAAAACACGATCGGGATTTTGCGTCCATTTTAATTATACGTAGACTAATAGTGTTTGTAAATTCCATGCGTTCGTAAAAAAATACGAGTACATTCGTGATACATAGTAAATTAAAATCAGAGTGCAACATGGAGAAATGTTTTGAAATTTCATTCTATGCCTTCTATATATTGACATTGAAGCACTGGCACTAGTGTTTTTGAACAAATTTGAAAAATACGCGTTAACTATTTATACAGCTCCACGCCAGAAATAGAATGAATACCTTAACCCATTAAAGCCGGAATTATTTTATTTTTGAAATTTATTTTTTTAATGGTGAAACTGGTTGTTATTTATATAATTAAGGTAAACAAATAGATATTTTGTATATTTATTATTAACAAACAGCCTGGGATGCTGGCTCCATATGGAACCACTAGAC
Organism: Rosalia funebris; assembly: GCA_037954035.1. Classification (NCBI taxonomy): domain Eukaryota; kingdom Metazoa; phylum Arthropoda; class Insecta; order Coleoptera; family Cerambycidae; genus Rosalia; species Rosalia funebris. The sequence continues at coordinate 16,183,017 of JAZFAV010000016.1, read as the reverse complement.
ACTTATTATTATGTTGCCATATTATTATGTTGCCTAGTGTGATATGAAAATATGAATAAAATTCACTTTACAAATACTATTTTACTCTGTGTAAAATCTTTTAAAACAGTCAATACATAGTCCATCTGACATCATCACTTATACGAAAGTCACTTCCCGTAGCAGTAGCCATTCTGATTCATCTATCAATAAAACGTAGTTTGAAGTCTCCCCTATTATCAATTGAAGGACATCATCGGATAGAAAGAGCTCGAATATGTGAAACACAGCTGAGTTTGCTGCATTTATAATACTCTGGATTAGAAAATAAATGTTTTTGACGCTCCAAATCTCCTCTGTCACAAAATGAATATTCTTGTGGTTTGGTAGACATTATAATTGAGGGTATCACAGAATTTTCTACGTTAGGTACTGCTTGTAGCGCATCAGGTTTAACTAATGATTCTCCTGCAAATGCGTCATTGGGTTCTTCTGCGGTACCTCCTATACGAAGTTTGTTTGTGAACACAATTTCGGCACCCAGCTGCCGGTGATTCAGATTATCAACTAACCCGCCCTCGTCTTTTTCAGCTAAGTGTTCGTCTGTTAGTGCTTGACTGTCGGGAGGTTCAATGTACACATCTGCTACTGCGGTTTCAATTTCCTCATCACCGTAGGCTATATCCAATGCTTCCTTCAAAGTTATTCCACTAAAAAGATATGTTTACTTATGATAGAAGAAATCGTTCCGCAAGTAGCCTAGCGTATCCATATGGAGCCAGATATATTTTGTCTCAAATATCACAATTTCAAAATAATCATCTACCTAAAAATCATATTCATTAGGTAAGGCAAAGTTATGTCAATGTATTTATATAAAAATATAACACAGATATTATAATACATAAATATAAAGTAACTTACACTAGTCAAAAGTCCATATTTTCCATCTATCATAGACATAAGTATTTTTCAAAGTGCACAATCTACCCTAAAGCCATGCTTGATTTAACCGCCACATTACACTCGTGTTTATCTGACGTCACTCTAACAGACCCATGTTGGCATTCGTCAAACAAAACGCTTATAGCGACGTTACCGCTTATAACATAGATACACTACTAGTGGCTCCATAGTGCCAGACGGCGGTAATGGGTTAATGGGTTTTTTCAGCTTAGGTAACCGATAATAGGTGTATGGTAGCAAATCAGTAATATAAGGCGGATACATATATCAATTCTACAATAATGCGTTCGACGTTCGTCCATTATATCTTGTAATTTTGAAAGTTTCTGTACCTTCAAATAGTGGAGGAGCAATATAATTTTTCCTATGTACTCGTTGGATCGTATCTCCTTGTCGCTTCCTCTCCTTTACATTCAGTTACATCGATTGCTGATGCTGATTATTAGCAACTTTTATTTTATCGACAACATTCATCTCACGTCTTGGATTGAATATTATTAATATAGTACTACTAAAAATGATAAATAAATCATAAAAGGAACGATAGAGAGAAATCAACACAAAAAATATGAATAAATAAATAACAAATATTAGACTAAATATATTTACAATATTAAAAGAGAAACATTACTTAAAATAAACGGATTAATTAATTATTATTAATTATTATTAAATTCGCATATTGGCTACAGCATGAATCGGCCTTAAGTTTCTTAAGTAAGTGTCCCTTCGATAATCTTTTTTCTTTTTCGAATAGAAAATCTTTTTGCTTTAATAGTTTTTGCGTTTTCTTTCTTTTTCTATTTCAATAACTCTACCTACCTCTCCTATTTACTTATTTATTTGTTGGAAAATAAGTCACATTGTAGAAGTATTTTTTTATGAAAACTTACATCAGAATGCGAGAGAGAGTCTGAGGAGATCTCTCTGAGAACGAAGATCTCCTGAGCTTCCGGTCTTGATAGGAACCACCCTTTGCGGCTTTTCTTGTTTTTCTTCTCAGACGAGCATAGATTTTGGGAATGCCCCTACCATCGTCATCAATGTCCATAATGGATTTTCCTGTAGAAATTAAGATAATAAAATTCATGTTTGTTTTGGAAAATGTCTTCTACGTACGATACTTCTTTAGTAAGGTAATTTTGATTGGAGGGGGTCGCTTTACAACTAGGGGTCATTTGATTTTCAAACGTCGCCATTAATTGACCATTAACTCCCACGCCATTTATTAATGAATTTTTTTTTTTTGTTTAGCTTTAGCGTTTTAGCCTTTTTCTTCTCAAGTGAAAGAGATTAAAATACTAATAGGTACAAAATGTACAGGGTGAGTAACTTGCTTATTTGAATTTGACGGCCTGAAGCGATGACTGCTTCAAAGAGGATATGGTATGCACATTCGAGAGGGTGGGGTGTAAAGTTTTAACTCCGCTTGGTTTAGTTAGCATCATGGAGTAGACGAAGGTATAGCGAACGTTCACTGTCGAGGTATACTTTTCTAACGGTCGCTCATTCATCGTCATGTAACTTGTATTTAGTATCAATTTCAATACTACGCTCCGTTGTCGTGTTCCGAGACGGCAGTCGATTATTTCATGGGTAAACAGCTTCAGAGAAACTGATAATCTGAAGAAAAATAACCTGGGCTTCCTTGAACCTCAAGGTTACCCCAAAACATTGACATGGTAAGGCTTTCTGTTTTGCGACCCCTCAGCGCTCTGTTCACAAACATGACGCTGCTGTTGGGTTGTTTGCTCATTCTGTTAGGCGAATCCTTCATGAAGAACTAAAATTTCATCCCTACAAATTAGCTGTGGCGCAGAAACTAAATTCACGTGATTTTACTGCCCGATAAAATGCATGTGAGGCGCTTCTTGGCATGCCTCATGAGACACTTGTTTTCTTTAGTGATGAGTCTCACTTCCAATAACTTCCTGTCGTCAATATACCCATCCGTATGCTAAAAAGAGTTGAACGAAACTGCGTTAATCGAACTCGGTTCGATTAACGCAATCTATTGAGAATAATGGACGTCACCTGACTTATATTTTGTTTAAAATTGTGTAAACATAAAATTTAAATGTTGTACTTGATGCTGTTCAAAGAATTAAATATATATCTGCATTACTATTTTTTCAACTGAATTTCTAAATAAGAAAGGTGCTCTGCCCCACCCTAGATGTAATATTAAACAAATAGGACTGCAAATATATTTCTCGTCATGTAATGTGAATAAGATTTTAGTCTGTTATATATTAGAAACATGTCTGCAACAGTCATCTACTGTTTGCCATGATTCACCTAAGGACACTGAAGTATGTCGTAGCTTGTTTGTAGTATTTTAGTTGTTACCAGGACATTGTCTATAAAATTCCTAAGTGCGTTTAGGAGATTTCAGAAAAACCGTTTTGGTGTGGGCTATTAATGCGTCTACACCCGGATAACACTTCTTTTCGATCACAAGTAAATTTCTCAAAATTTTCACAGGCTAGTACATACGATAGGATGACAATCGAAGTGATGTCAAGTTTATGTATTATGTCCTTTGCCACATAATGTTTTTAGAATCTGCTACCTCGTCTTCTGCTGACCACAATTTTTTATTGTGTATTTGGGATGACTATTGAAAGGAATCAAGTATACATATTATACCGTTGGTCACAGAATGTGTTGCTTCATCCACTGCCATGAACAGTTTTGTATTTAAGATTTAATATTGTTTGTCAGTCACTGTTATTGTAAGTCACTCGCGTACATATATACTAAAATGATTTTGCAATTGACTTCAGCTGGGTGCTTTCCATACAGGATTATATTTATTCCTAAACTGACACAACTGAAAACTATAGACATGCTATGCTGTACCCATAAAATTTTCTTTAGAGATCAAGGAACTTCGATTGCAAACCAAACACAACATTTGGGAAATGTAATATTTTAAATTGGGAGATTTCTAAATAAACCTCTTCACATTGTACACCAACGTCGGTATATTTACGGAATAGGGACGTCATAGAGACGAGTTAGAAATATAAATATTTATATTTCTAGACGAGTTAAAAATACAAGTATGGGCGCTGCCACAATGAATAAAAAACAGGTAGTTAAACACGAAAGCAATCTAAACTGCTGTAAAAGCGCTCGACTCTATATCAACTTATGTCTCAAGTCTACATGACGGCATCTCAGCTGCCGCGTACTTACTCGAATGAAACACCAATGATTCAATGTGTGTCACTGGAATGGTCTTATAGTGATTGACATTAGTTTAAGTTAGGATTGTGTAGCTCACCATGATCTTTGATTTATCCAAATGTCAGATAGGGATGCCTAAACAGGAAGCGAAGAGATATATTATTTATCGATCTGATTCAATATTCAATATTTTATCTATAGAATCGTCCCTACGAATATTTCGTAAAGAAATCCTTGATTAATAGATTCCAGACCTTACCAATAAAAATACAATGTTTGACCCTTCTGAGGACGTCGCAGTCATCGGTCATCCCTTAAAGTGAGAAACAATATTGTATTTGACAAGTTAAAGTATTGAGGATTTTATCGCCCAATTTGTCTTCCTTAGAAGGAGGAGATGGTGCGAAGTTAATGTCTGAAGGCTCGAGAAGTGTTTCTTTTATGGGGGATTATTTGTGTTATAAGCTGCAAAAATACACTTTCATTTTACTTTTATGTTTTATGGGCTTTTAAGAGGTCTGTCAGTAATTAAATTAACGAGAAAATTAGTGCGGTAAGGTTCCTGTTTTAGGCAAATTAATTTTTTGTCTTAAACTTTTGCGTATCTTCAAAAATGTCAATCCCAGATAAATTATCCCAAATAGAGTGTTACTTGAGTAATGTAGTTCACTAGTTTAAGGATAATGATAACTTCACCTACATATAATTTCACTTCTTTTATATGGAATAAAATATAAACTGAATAAATAGTTTACATATATAGAACTAAATAAAATTAGAAAGAGAGTACGTATATGCAAACGCAATAGATTCACCCTCATGTAACCAAACGTGTTCAATACCTATCATCCCAATATTGATTTATATCTGCATTAAATATAATTTTAGCTAATAATGGCCATAATTATTTTGAGACTAAGCACATAATTAACTAAAAAAATTTATTTGTAAGTGCTTATATCTCAGGAGAACTTTCCATTTCAGGATAATGATTCTCCTCTCAGGATAAAGTTTCTCAGTACGCTCTGTCTTGATGGTACAAGATCGTGAATAATCGAAATCTTTCCGGAATATGCATTTACTGCATTTTATTTATCTATGTAGTGACATTAATAACGAATAATCTCGAACTGTTTCATTGTCATTTTATCAATAAACACTTTTAATGCGTTAAAAGGAAGATTCAGTTTGGGATTAAATATCATTTTTCTAATATAGGGAAATTATAAAAAATACATCACTTATAATTGAAAAAAATGTATCGGAACTTAAAAAAAAAAGTATTGTTAAATTATATATGTTTAAATACACTGTATACAGAATATATTTTTTAAACAATTTTCGCAGGAATTGATAAAATTATAAAAAATAGACCATCATTGAAAATAAATGAACAGTTTTAAAACTTTCAAACTTACTTTTCTGCACGTAGAATATCCTTATCTCGAAATTGAGGGGCCGAGAAAAAATAAACTAAAACATAAATGCAGAATATGTGTTTCGCGACAGTTTTATTTTCTTCAAATAGTCCACCATCGTGCTTTCTCATGGCCCATGGACAGGGTGTGGTGTGTTATATCCACCTCAAAATCAATAGATGTCGTCTGGTAGACGTCCCTAATCAGAATCAGTCGAAACCCGATCGACCCGACACGATTTAATTGAATGATCGTGCTAACAAAATAAAATTCCACCACTGTGCTTTCTCATGACCCATGAACATGGTAGAGGGTGTGCTATCCACCTCAAAATCGATAGGTGTCATTTGAGAGACATCCCCGATAATAATCAGTCAAAACCCGATCGATTCGATGCGATTTAGTTGAGTTATCGTGCTAATAAGATTTAAATCCGACGACAACGATGACAACGACGACAACGACGACAACGATGACAACGACGACAACGACGACAACGACGACAACAACGACAACGACAACGATACACATACACACACACACACACACACACATACAAAATGGTTTATTATTATAATGTTTAATGGTTTACCAGCTTTATTAAAAGTATTGTTAAATTGTGTATGTCTGAATAAAATGTACATATATAGAGTATATTTTTAACCAATTTTCGTAGGAATTGATAACAATCCGAGTCAACATATTTGACAAAATCTTTGTTATTATTATTTGTCTCTCGGAAAGTGTCTCCCAGTCCTGCATTGTTTTTAGGATATTTCTAACAATTTGTCCAAGTTTATGAAAATCGAATGAAGTTTTCCCAAGCAATATGCAGGCTGGCAATCTTAAGTAGAGTAAATTATATAAAGAGGAAGGATTTCATTAAGGAATTCTGAAACAGGTAGATTTTTCTATTTTGATTCTCCACACTTAGGGGACAGTAGTTTCTACTTATTTTCACCCTAAAGGATGTAAACGCCCCGTACTTTCTTTTCAAATGTAAAGGTATGTGTCAAGTAACAGTTTTTAAAATATAGCGGCAAGTGAAATATAACTAACAATAGATTTTCCATTTTTTTTTTCTAAATTATTACTTGCAAAAATACTAAACATTTACTTTTGATATTAATGACAATTTTATCGTAAATCATGTTCAACATGTGTAGCGTTTATTTCTTGACAAATAACTAGTTGATGATAAAACTCACCTCTTACTCTGTAGCATCTCCAAAGTGATATATTTGATATATTGTCTTATTCTTTACTGCATCACCTCATTGTTGTCATGGTTTGATCTAAACGCCTTGTTTTTTGGGTACTCTACGAGAAGAAATTAAGTGAAGTAAAGTCCGCAGATCTTGGTGGTCATTAAAATCTGAGATTCAAGATATCTGCAAATATCTCATCCAAATATTAAAGAATGGTTATGGAATAGTGGGGTGAGGCACTATCTTATTGAAATAATATTGGAGCGTGAGGTAATAAGAGTCAACAAATATGAAATAAAATCTTCTTAAAGGAAATTTGGACATATGGGCATAGGTTGTTATTAAGAAACAGGGAACAAGATCCCGGTCACATACATAATATTCTAACCCAAAAATTTATTTTTTGTTGGCATCTATTTCTTGTATTCAGTGAAAATTTATGTTAGTCTATAATGACAGTTGTATTGATTGACTTGTTGATTCACTTCGCCATTTAAAGTAAATATACTATCACTTTATGATTTGTGTTATTTTCAGTAATGTTCTTAACCGTTTGAATTTTGTAAGGGTGCATTTATAGTTATTTTTATTTCAGAATTGTGTTATGGCTAACATACAAAAGTCACCACCTAGTTATATGTTTGAAGTTGTGGCGCGTTCTTGAATAGCTGCCAATACATTTAAACTTGATTCGGCGCCAACAGTTTTTTAAATCTGGTTAGGTACATACTCCCTATTAAATTTTCCAGTTCTTATTTTCCGATATACATTCCACGATACTGAATTAATGCACTATGTTATATCAGTAATGTGTCAAATCTTCCACTCGGTAATCTGAAAGACTTGTAATACCCTACCACCAATAACTAACACCAACATCGACAATAAACTGATGATACTGTTCGTAAAATAAATAAATTAAAGATGCTAATATATGTATGTTATATAAAAGTACCGTTTATATACATTGTTAACTTAGAATTTCAGTATGTAACGCATAACTATTATCTTGCGAAAAGGTAATATGATATCCTGGGAATCTGTTAGTATTCTCTTTCCAGACATCATACGACACCTGCTTAACTTTTGGTTGTGCATTGTATATTTAATTTATCGCTAAATGTGATTGCTTGGAGTATTGCCAAGGCCTTCCCGGAAAACCACGCTTTGCAAGCATCAGCGTCAGCATTGTAAACTTATAAATTACATCCAAGCCAGCACCAAGTCAGTCTAGATTGTAACTTCATTTCGTTGACTACGACTCATTGCAAAATTATGTAAAACATAAATAAAACAGTGTTTAATATTAAAAATTGTTTTTAAAAAACTTATAAGCTGAAATAGCATATAAGATGTATCATATATTATTTGTACAAATCTACTGGTATATTAATTAATAGAAATAATTTATTTTACGTTTTTAGTATTACAAGTACATAACCAAAGATCTCATTTATGAAAACCATTAAACTGATCATGATCTACTTTTGTAAAGTCAGATAATTGCTATCTCCACTTTAATTATTTTATATCCTTTTCCAAGTCACACAATGATATAACTTTAATATTTTGCACATAATGTATTTTATTGTTATAACTCGGTAGCGTGGCTTAAATAATAAACTCGAATGATAACGATTCTGAGTACATTACTGCTCGTGATACTGAAAATTGCATTACTATTTCTAGTTTCTGAAATAGTCATACATGAGAAAATAAAGAATAATTGATGCAGAAAATGCTAAACATTATAAAAATGCTTTTTTGTACGATTTTCTTTTATATTCCTGCTGTGAGCAGTTCCTCTATAGACTTCAATAGTAACAGTAATTGGCCATCATGTGACGATCCCGCCTTCCTTGACACTATTCTTCCATTATTCGAATATTCTGATTAAACCATTCACCTCGTTTCTCATTATATGTCAGAAGGAAATTTGTCTAAGTGATTATTCAAAAATGTAATTTAATGCTTTCTTAATGCCAACTTTTGTTTAGCATCTTACGAACTAGTTTATCTGCTTTGGAATCACTCAAAGAATTTTGAGTTACAGATACACACCCGTAACCAAACCGTGCATCAGATTATTCAATGGTAATATATATTAAATTTGAATGTTTTTCCAGGTTTCGAATTTGTGAACCGTCAAAATTTTTACATATTAAGTACTGAAAATGCTTGGAAAATGTCTTTCAAACAATCCCCTAACTTGTCCAGTGCTTTTTCAAACTGTTTTCTTAAACACAGTTTGAAGAGGCTGGATTATATTTTCTCTCTTTGCTAATAGCTCGTGAACAATGTTAGCTTTTCTATCGGTTATAGCGTACCTCAACAGCCAAACAGTTTTCTGCCAATGCTTTTATTTTTCATGACTCTCTGATAAACAGTGGCCATTTTTAAATCGACATAAACAAACCACTGATACTGAGAATAAGCAATTTCATGAGTTTCGATTATTTTAAAAAATGTAGTCAATTTAGCTAAACTGAACATATAATGTGAAATTAGGGTCCTCGATTATCGAAAAGCTGATCTTAAATTCGTGGCAATATTTTTTTTTCTCTCATGCAGTTAATGAAATTTTCATAAAAAATCTTATTACTTTCATGATTATCATTATTATTACATTAACTCGAAAATGGCACCCTTTATTTATTTTAAATAAATATTGAAGGATATTTATTTTCGCTTGATGATGAAGCTACGTAAAAACTTTAACTAACAGTAATTATCTGTATTATATTGAGGAAAGTATAGAGTTAATACAATAACTAAATAATATAATAATAATAAATAATTTTTTAATAAATGATTTTTTCACGCTCTCTGTATTAGATCAGCTTTCTAAAATCCCCTTTAATGTCCTTAAATTTTAAAGAATAACCCTGTACAGCTACTGACCACCTTTTTACAATTAACAATGCATACAAATCCTCGTAATGCATTGGTCACCGATCCACGAAATGGGGGTACCGACAACGAAATACCACATCGGATATTTTTTGCGGTCGACATGCTTCAAGCAGGATTTTCCTACTGACAAGAAATTAATGATTTATGTATCGTATCCGGTGCCATTAGCCCTTTACAGGTCCTCGTCACGAGAAAAACAACTTCGAGCAACGGAATTCTGGTCACTTAGGATTAGTACTTCCAAACTGCGGCGTTTCCCATCTGCAAATCGATACCCCAAGGGTTACCGAATGAGATCTGTGCTGCTCAGGTGGCTGATGAGTTTTTGATGAATTGTTGAATACAATGAGAATTCCGGGTGTATCTCGGAGTCTGTGACTGTCCTATCTCAGAGGAGTGTGTCCTAAATAAAATATTAATGGTGCGGAATGTCTACACCGAGAAAATAATTTACTTGTTGTAATTAATTACGTTCATGACAAACATATGTTGATTTTGGATATGGCAAAACAAATATAAGATTTTTTTAAAGAAATAGTGACTTTGAATATATTGGCGATAGTTTCGAAGATTATATAGGATGTCCGGAAATTCCGTTCGAATAATTCCAGGGGTCATAGGTGCACAAATCAGTCCTAGGGGTGTTATAGCGGTTCGTAGAATTCTAGATAACAGAAAAAAACGTATTAACAGTATAGGGAACAAGTTACAACAACTGTAGAAAATGCCTTCCATTCATCTCAATACAGTTCTCTAAACGACGCCTCATTGCCCTTCTAACTCGAACTTATTTCGTATTTCTTGGAAATAATCCATGATTCGCTGTTCTAGTTGCTGTAGATTATCAATAGAAACTGAATAAATCAATTGTTTAAATAGATCCAAAGTAAAGAGGAAATGTCAAAGAAATAGGTATCGAATGCTATGTCAACTGTAAGCATAAATCTAATCTAATTAAATCTAATACTGCCATAAGCCTTCTTTAATATTATTATTTAAACAGAACTTATTGAGTGTTTACGGATTATTTTATTTTGAGCGTATTTTCTCAAAAACTGCTGACAGCGATTATCCCCTGTCCGCACGCCCCTGGTTGAGAGTAAAACCACCTAATAACTGCAGACAGTTGCTTGTGTTAATGTTAGGCCATACACCGAAATTCATATCGACGCTTAAAGCAGCTCCAGAGAAATAAATTAAAAACAAATTCAATGGATTTTCCGGACATTATGTATATGTTTTTGTGATTAAGTTGGTTTCTGAATCTTCTTCTGAAAGATTACTTGGAGTAAATTTCTTTTATCAAATATTGTGTGCTATATATATCATCATGGTATTTTTTAGTTGTAACCCCATTTTTTAAGAAAAATATATATTTTTTTAATATTCTCAATGCAACAGCGCTCAATATTAAGAGTTTCCTAGTTATCATTATTTGTATGATATAAGGCGTTTCTTAAGAAAATACAATACGACTTTGTTTTTGGCAGATATTTTAAATTTTTAAATTTTACTAGACCAGCGTGCATGTAATTACTTTGTATTGAACGTTCAATTAATTCTAATCTGAACGATAGGGCGGTATTTTGATTTGAATTAGTTGTTTCAAATCCTCTAAATTATTTATAAAATTTAATTTAGTTCTTCTTCTTCTTCCTTCTTCTAAAGTAGGTCTATGACCTGTTCCTCTTCGATGAATAATCATCGGTGATATGAGCTGTTTATCCGTTTTTACGGAGAGTAGGCAGCTAACCTGGCCCTCGAACCCGCCTCTTTCTTCCGGGTTTGGGACAGTACTGTCCGGAAACAGTACTGTTGGACTACTCAATCCACCCAGCAGCACTACAGGCTGAAAATTATTTAACTTATAAAATAAATTTAGGATTTCAATAAACGTCACCATTTAAAGTTAAAGAAGTCAAGTTATTTGAAAGTGGTGGTCATTCAGTTGGTCTCAGTCGCCTGATCCACCTGATAGGGAAAAATAAATCGACAGCAGGAAGAGCTCTGCCTCGTTGAAATCAAACTATTTGGTACGAAACATCAACATCCATATTATTTAAATAAAGAATATACCTAGTTCAAACTAAAAAATTATTAGATCAACAGTAAAATGAAAATTTCATCATCTTGCTGTTGTGTGGTATGATCAGCAGATGTGTGTACATATGTTCTTGACAAGAAAAAAGTACCGTTTATTCTGTATGCAAAGCCTAACTGACTACATCACTAAAAGGGGCTTAGATTTTATAATCATTTGTTTATGTATACTATCCTACACTAATGGATCCTCGTTATAGAAGGTTGTTTATTTAAAAACATATGATATATTGTGCATAACAAATATTCCTGCGTGACTGTTATTCTAGACAAAAATAATATACAGGGTGATATTATAACTCGCTCAACACAACCGAGTCATTAAACGAGTTAAAATACTCCACAGAAAAATAATGGCAAATCTTCATCATAGATGTCGACGGTACTACAAAAACAATTCTGTTATACTTTGCACTTTAATAGTACCGAGTAACAATACCTATGTACCTTTGTTTTCGGAGCGTCCTGTCTAACTTTCCTGCCACACAACTTCTGATAAGACCATGGAATCATCCCCGTTGGACATCTTAACTTTTCATTGAGATGTCTAAATAATTTTTCGTAAATGACTTCTCGTTATTTGTGAAATGTTTCACAACTTTCTCTGTTAATTGAAAGTTGGAAAATTTGTTTATTACTACCACAAATTACAGAACGCTCACTTCAACTAATACTTACGTGTCACCCTAAATGATCCATCTCGTCAAAACTTCACTGGCAAATTTGATCTTCATCTTTTATGAATATTTTTGTCGGGTTAGAATGGTGGATTATTCTCAACCTTCTATTCTCATAAGTATAGCTTGATATATTCAAATCTGTAAACCACTTGATGATCTGTATTGTTTTTGTTTTCATTGCACGACTGCTATTCATATTCAATATCATTGCTTTTACAGTTTAAGTTATTCATATTAAGACTATTTTGTACATTTATAGTCTCATAAGAGTTAATTAATTGTAGAACAGGTACAATGAAGGAAAACTTAGATTTTTTTTAAATAAAACAAATTAAGTGACATTTTTTAAAGAGAATTGTCAATAAAAATTATTTTAGAACATTGTAGCGATGTTTAAATATTCAAACATGATGGTGTTCTAATGCGAATATGTGAATACATATTGGGCATTAGATATACCATCTAGGTTTAGTGTTGCATTTATTCGAAGAACCTTATATATTGAAATAAAATTTTGACAAGTTATTGTCGTAATCCCGTAAAAGTATTTCCTAGAAATATGTTTTCCTAATGTCGTACACTACTTGTAACTTACCTTGTATACTACATATAAAAAAAGTAAATAATAGATTTTTAAGTATCCATTATGAGAAATTACCAAATACCCTTGGCCATAAACTTGATATTGAATTAGTTATAAATTTTATTTTGATTTATTGAAGATTTGAATTTGAAAATTCAGCTTGGTAACAATCATTTTAACATAATTTATGCAAATCATATTACTAACACAAATTTCAATTGCTAATTCAACAAAAGAATATCTACATCAAACTACAACCGCTCTAATTGAAGTACATACATATTAGTTAATGTACTTTGAAATTGGACGCCTGTCTGCTATACCTATGGCTAGTTAATTAGGTCAAGGCCATTCTAGTGAAACGGGCGAAAAGTCACTGATATTTGATAAATTGTTATAAACGGTACGCCGTTTCGGGAAGGGAAATTAGTAATTTCCGAAGCGTTATGCGAAATTTACATAGACAAAGTTTACTGGCGTCGAACGTTTGAAGTCAGTAAACCAACTCCCTTGAAAAGGTCAATGGGTGAACAGGTTCAACTGTTAGGCATATTAATTGTAGTGACCAGTAAAATTTGTAGCAAATTCAAAGGTTATTTAGGCATTTATATATATATATATATATATATATATATATATATATATATATATATATATATATATATATATATATATATATATATATATATATATATATATAATTAGGTAATGATATATTTTAAGGTAAATATGAAAACACTAGTTAACTCCAATCATCCGAATTGAAAGTTACAGATCACCATTTCGCTACTAATAATAATTGTAAACAAACACTGAACTGAAAAGAAATGAATATGATGATTACAATAGGCAACTTCGTTGTTATCATCAGTGATGTTTCTTCTTTGGTGACAGAGACGGCGGCTATTGGGAGTTTTTAAAATACTTTTAAATAATCTAAAACTACTGACACTGACAAAAATGTTCACAATAAAATACTTGTTAAATACTAAAGCTAGGATATATTTAAACGTATTCAAAGTTTTTTTAATGTTACGATTTTCTGAAAATCGAAGTTTTGGTTCTATTAAAAGCAATCAGATCAATATATAATATCAGGGACGATTTCAATAAAATATTGCTCCATGAACTGTCATTTCAACTCTATATTATCACTGATAGAAAATACCTCACCAGCGTTACATTTCTGACAAAAATTTCGCAACATTTTCCTCAGAGAAGAGTCAAATAATTAGTAGAATTTGGGAAGTAATAAAATAATATAATTATTATTATTTACCAACTTTAAGTGATATACAAAATATCACACCCAATAAAGATGGTTTTGCTTAGACAATAATTTATGAGTACGTTGATGAACTAATGGGAAATAAATTATTACAATGTGATTAAAAAAGAGAATATAAAATTACCATAAGGTTCGGTGTAAAATTTAATATACAGTAGGATCTCCTTTATGTTTCTGTACCTCTTTTAATATGTAATCGTTAATTTTTTGATATATTCATGAGATAACATGTTCTAGACAATATGAAACATCTGCTAAATAGCTTCTAGAGTATGTAACGGGTGGAGTTAATGTATCAGAATTCTTCCTATAATATTCCAGTTATATTTAATTGAGGAAGGATCGCGCCGAGGGATCATAGTGACCGTGGAATTTGGGAGGCTTTCAAGAAGCTTAACATTATCCTTGCTACCTGTGGTCGTGTATTATATTACAGAAACAAGTTTGAGTAATATTCTAAGAAAGAGGATAAGAGCTGATTGTAACATATCCTCTACAATTGATTGAGACTTCATGTTATCTTAAGTGAAGACCTACAATTACAACTTACTTCCATAGACAGTAACCTTTCCTGCCATATCATCCACAGGATGATATACCGTGTCAACGTACAGCATATTGTATATGTTGTTTTGCCATGTCTGTGACTCATTCTCATACAGCTGTTGTACATTCCCAAATAGAAAGAAAATTCACCACTGAATCTTTTTCTGAATCATTACGTCCCATATTCTACGGAACCCTTTCTCTACTCCACTGCAATTGCCGTTTATGGTATATCATATGTGACAACACATAGTGTGGGTGAAATGAAAAGAACTCAAAAGATCGTCGATGTATTATTTATGTTGTTATTGATCTACAGTCATTATTAAATAAATGAAGTAGACGCAAATTAGTTCATTGCAAGTAGTAATCGGTAGTGGCGATCTTAACGTTCAATCTTGTATCGTTTGCATTCAGTTTCTATGATTCTTCATGTTCTGCTCTCTGAAAGCCACACCCGACAACAGCTTTTTATACCTAGCTGGTGATCTATTTCCCTGAACGACATCCCAGCTTCACGCAACTCAATCATGTAATCTCTTTCAATCCCACTAGGCTTGATTAAAGTAAGTCTTGTGCAAAACATGAACTATATCCATACATTAAGTATCAACTGCTTTTGTAGTTATTTTCAAAATTGTAGTGGTATTTGTAAGGTAGTGAAAATGTATACGGAGTTTCATCAATATCGTCTAAGTGTAACATTTTATGTCACTTGCAGTACAATTTTATGAGGAATTTATATCGGGTTGTCCAAAAAGTTTGTTCGGATTTTTCATAAGTATTATTATTAACATTATAGTTATTACAAATTATTTTAATCGCTAGTATATGTTCCTCCACTTTCAATAACTTTCTCCTATCTCTCAGTAAGCTTCATAATACCATTTTCATAAAAACCTTGCGGTTTACCCGCAAGGAACATTTTTAAATGAATTCTGACTTCCTCGTCATTGGAAAATACTAGGTTTCGTAAACTGAAAAAAATCCATGGAGCGTAATAAGTAGTATAGCAAAGCGGGTACCAGGCCACCCTCGGATTTGTCCGCGGACATTTGATGCGGATGGCATGTGGTCATTGTTGATCTGAAGAACTCTTGGCGCAGGTATAAAACAGGTCTGTACAGGTATAAAACAGGTGTGTATCGGTTTAAAACAGGTATGGTGGTATTAGGAAAAAAACATGACGTCATTAAACAGGTTACCATGTGGATTGAGAAGGTTCACCGGACTTTCCCCACGACCATTTTCGACTGGCATCATAAATGGTCCACTTTTCATCTTCAGTAACCATATTTCTCCAAAAGAGATCACTACGTTGACGAAACCTTAATATATCGTAAATGTTGATGCGATCCATTAAATTGGATTCGCTGAGTTCGTGAGGAATCCAAACATCGAGTCTACTGACAAACCCAAATTGTCTATTGTGATTCTGTACACTAGATTTTGACGTCCCGTTTTTTTCTGTAAGCTCACGTATGGTTTCGGAAGGGTTTGGCTCAACTAATGCTCGTAAATGCTCGAGAACGACTTATTTAGGTCGGCCTAACCTTGGAGTGTCCGTGAGGGAAAAATCGCCAGATCGAAATCTCTTGAACTACTCTTGACACGTTCGATCTTGAACAACATTTTTTCCGTATACAGAACACAATTTGCGGCAAGCTTTAGAGGCTCTTTTGACTTTTTAAAATAAAAAGCGTCACGCGCCTAAAATGCTAGGTTTCACTCATTTTCAATTAAGCTCACACACAACAATAATAAAACAAGTTCACGAATATAACGGCAGTAAACAACAGTTAAATATCAGGATTAAATAGGGAGTAAAGCTTGAAGGCTGCAACTGTGCGCATGGCATCATAGGCCGTGACGTAAGTGATTAACTTGAAAAAATGAAACGACTTCTTGGACATATTTATGCAATGTAATGATTGATAAGTATACACCTCTATAATATTACTTTATTCTACTATTACCACGTTTCCCTTCTATATCCTTTCTGGTGCATATAAAATACATTAGACGACTACGTATTGGATGTGATTACCAGATTACTATTCATGAGGCAATTCCTGAATTCATGAATGCGCTAATACCCTTTCTATTGGCCAGCTCCCTCCCGCCAAAAGTACCAAACCGCTAAAGAGCAACAATATATGCATATTAATTTAACATCATCCGATAATATGATGCTAATACATATATACTCGTTGCTGGTGTATGCAAATGAAATACAATTACCGAAGAACGTAACAGCAATGGCGGCAAATTTGCTCACTTTGCCTAATAGAACAAAACAGCTGATTTAAGCAGCGCATAAAGTATTCAGCTAGAAATACGGCAAGAGTAGAATAGATTATGGACCGGCACTGTCCAGAGTGGCTGTATTAAATGTACAATAGTTACCTAACACATTCTCCATTACATTTAGTAAATAGGATTTTAGTGAGATTTGTTGTGTTGATTTAAGTAAAACCAGAAACTTAAAATGGTAAAATTAACGTAAATGTTAAATTAGTGGCTATATCCACCTAGAAATATGAAAAAAGAGACGACCTTCGGAATGAATTTTCTTAGGAACTAATAATGATAAATAATTTTTTTTAATTGAAGATGAATTTATTGCAAATATGGTGAAGTGAACATAATTTAAGAATATTCAAAACAGGAAGAGATGTGCCCCCCGAAAGTGGAACACCTCTTTTGCGACCCGGTTTGCGGGTACCCTTCTCCTGCTAAAACTGATAATCTGAAATCAAAAATAGTAAGCTATCATGAAGTTAATACGAGACACTCAGTTATTACGTAATTTGTTTAAACAATTTTGGCTATTTTTCAAAAGTATGACCGTCACTCTATTAATAACGACTTAAAGCGTGACTGTACCAAATTTCAAATAAATCTGCCGATCGGTTCTCGAGATATGACGGTCACCGTTTCGGATTCAAAGGACGTTGCCTATTTTTTTAAGATGATGAATTCTCGTGCTTGTTTCATCTTTCTCATGAGAAATTTTTAGGAAAATAATACATGAAATAATGATTCCTCAAGTTTGTCTCTGATTAGTTAAGTCGGTCAGTGTTCCGTACTCGACGAAGGCGCTCATTGGGAGGCGCAGGTAGCAGCATTAGCCGCCCTCAACAGCATGACTGATAGCTTTGTATCTCTGTCAATTTTAAATATATCGACTTGAAACTTTCAGAATATATTGTTAAGCCTTTATAATACACCCATAATAATATACAAAAAAAGAAGAAGAATTGAAGATTTTAAAAATTTTAGGTGGATGTAGCAGGAGGCTGAAAGAAGATACTCTCATGCATCCCAGGAAGAGCCTGCATAAAAGCATGTAGATACCGCAAGTCATACTATAAGCGTCCCTATAAATGAAAGTCCTTAGGATTTTGCGAAGTCAAAAAATCGAATCATCTAGAAAATTACCAGTTCGCTTCATAGAACGCCACAGCTTATTCGAGAAGTTAAATCCAGCGAGCATAAATACCAGGCGTCAGACAAGAACAGGCAATACTCGTTTAGTTAGTATCAAATTAATCAAACCAACTAATCAAGCAGTCAGCAAGCCAGTGACCAGTCATTTACAGTGCTCAATACGTAAATTGACTCATACGAACTCAGTACATGGCCGCCGCGAGTGTCAGTGACAGATATCAGTGCAGAGACGCAGATTTTCCCTAAGGGCCGGATTAAACCCCCTTTTCCTCGATGGTCACCAGTTCCGTCTTTAAGGATCATCCGCGACGCGCCAGCATAGAAACCACTTTTAGTGCCTACTATGTTCTTCGAGAAGAACTAACCACGTCTATTGCAACGTGAAACGAAGACTATAAGACAGTTAGTGAGTGAACTCAAAAACTCATAGAGCTAGAAGTGAATCCATCATTTCGACTGAATCGTGCCCAGGGTCAAACTCCAACCGATTAAAAAAAAACTCCAAAAGAGTGATCAACAACCACAATAATTCTAGCTTGTTATTATCTATACATCCTTGTTCCAGAATTTCCTATAAATTACAAGAATTTCTTCTTTCTTTGGTTTTGATAAATATATTCTTTTATTTTTATGTTATTCTTGCACTTAACTCCTACACAGCCACACGAACTCATATAAGTAAGCCACACCGCCAATGATGTGGGAACCGAACCCAAGCTCAGATAACCAAAGCAACAATTTAGGCCAGCTCCAAGCGCTTGGCATCACTACCCTGATTTAATTCAGTGAACTTAAAGACCTTGAAGGTTTTTGAATAAGACAATTTATCCTCGGAAAACCTGATCAGACCTCTAACATATATGTAAGTCCAGATTCGAATCGGAACTCAGAACAACCCAATCCGTTCAAGCCACCATTGTTAGTTCTTGAGTGATTGATTAGTTGTCAGTCAGTTACGATGTGTATCTAAAATTTATTCCATTTGGTAAAAAGATTAAAGATTTTTCGATAAAAGTTCTGATTAACTGTAGTACTGTAACTAAACAGCCCTTAATATTCATATATTGAACCGCATTACTATATAATAATATGTTACATTACAATAGTTGCCATATCTACAATAAGAGTATGACATTTTAATTAATTAATATAACTAAAGAGAAGTACATTTATATATATATATATATATATATATATATATATATATATATATATATATATATATATATATATATATATATATATATATATATATATATATATTTATAATAAAACATCGTATATTACTCTAAATTATTATTAAGGCTCCAAGCTATAATGAGTTTTTACTGACAACTTTACTGACAATGAAATTAAAACTTATATCATATACTAGTCGAAATTATGAAACTTCGTATAATACTATAACTTACTACTAAAGCTTCACGCTGTAATGAATTGCTGCTTACAATCTGCTGACTGTCCATTATTGAATTGAAATTTTATTGCAAACGTTACATATTACATTGAATTTACATAATATTTATACTTATATTTTATATATTACAGAAAACATTGTGAATATTATCGAGAGAACAAACCTATCATCAACAACAATTTGGTTAAGTTAATCTAAGTTACTATTTAATACAATATTTGGTTTATGTAATGTAATGATTACAAAATGTAATGGTTCATTTTTGGTATAATTCGCTTTGAAATTCATACTCTACTGCTCTAGGCAAAATTTTGAAATTCAACAACATGTTCTTCTTCTCCTTGAACGGGTACTAAAGAAATAGGTTATAAATAAAAAATAAACTAAAACAAGCAATTCTACTTACATGTTTTGTTATAGAAACATTATTTTTTATATATCCATTAAAAATGAAAAGCGCTGAAACATGCATTTAATAAAGTAATATAATAATAATAATATAATCTATACCTCTCCTACCGTTAGGTGTAGAGGCTAAATATACATTTCTTTAAACAAATAATCTAAATACTACAATCACAGTTACTTAACTAAATATCCCATTTCGTGTTAAACAACTTAAAAGAACTTCTAACAATTTAATTCCACCCTATCTTGCTCTATCCCTATATCTAACCTCCACTCCGTTTGTGGTATCATTTGTCACTTCACTACTACTTCCCTTATGCGCTCCTCTTTTCTCCTCTTTCTCATCCCAAACCTATCAAGTTTTATGAACACCTGACTTCCCTTGACTCACATTTGCTTCCACACTTTCACAGTTTTCTTCACTATTTTATCGTTAATCTCCATCTAACCCTGTCCCTTGCTGTAATTTCAGCCTGCTTCCATGTGATTCCTCTTGTCTTCATTATCTTCGCCACTTCTCCGTCCCACGTCATCCTTGGTCTGCCTTTCTTTCTCTTTCCAATGGCTTTTGCTTCCCATATTTTCCTTACTTGTCTTTCTTCGCTCAATCTTTTCATGTGCCCCCACCACCTCAGCTGAGCCCTCTCTATGACCTTCTCGATACTTTCGCTATCCAATCTTTTCCTTATTTCTTCATTTCTTATTTTATCCATTATCGTAACATTTGCTACTTTTCTGAGATACCTGTATCTTTTTAAGTTGCCTCTCTGTCAACACCCATGTTTCGCATCCGTACAGTAGCGTCGGCAAATATACAGTTTTATAAACTGACATTTTTGTTTTATTGCTAATTTCTGCTTTACTAATGAACCCCCTTTTCATACTATGAAAAATCTTTGTCGCTGTTGTTATTCTATTATTTATTTCTTCATCTTGCTTTCCTCCTTCCTCTATGGTTACTCCTAAGTACTTTAGGCTTTTTACTTTTTGCACTATCTGATTATTTATTTTTATATTCATTTCTCGCTCATTATTATTGCTTATAACTACTACCTTTGTCTTGCTTACATTTACTTTCATTCCCTGTTTGTCCAACTCTTTCACCCATAGATCCACACTAAATTGTAACTTTGTTTCCGTGTCTGCCACTATTGCAATATCGTCTGCAAACACACATTCGCTCACTTCTACTGTGAGCGAATAATAAAGTAATATTTATTAAAACTTGAATCAATTTATAATTTCGGAAGAGTTAAATTGTGCCCAAATTGTTTGTCTGTCCTAAGAAGTCAACATAGATATTGTCATGATCAAGTTAATTGAAATTAATTGATATTAAATGTCTAAAAAATATCTTAAATTCTAATAAATTCACTTGAATTAATAATAGTATTTTTAATAATGTACTTAATTATTAGATAATTAATTTAATAATTGGATAAATGCCCATTATAGTCTTTCCCTTATTATAAAAATAATTATTAATAAATATCCAAATGTATCTAGATAACAAAGAAACATATTTATTCTTATTAACCTGGAAAAACATTCATATTAGGCTAGAATCATAGAAAGATCTATAATACAAGTACTATTTTCAAAATGATGGTTAGGAATTTGGTTGCATTGTTTGCGAATATATAAATATTTCTTAGCATTAACACATAAATATAATATACATCAATATTTCATTAGTGCAATAAAGAAATAAAGTGTTTATATTTAAGATAAAAATATAATAATGTATATTCTATTGCAAAGGCGTTTCATTTCTCTTTATTGTACCATATGGAACGTAAACGGTTACACCAAAAAGTGGTGAAGTTTACATTAGACGCCGTATTGATTTTTCTCCATTACTGATACGAAAGTTCACTATAGTGAATAGTAAAATCACACCACGACATTGCGGCGTTCATTTGACATGACACTGGTGTGTATAGGGTGAGCGAAACTCGATGTCTCAGCTCTATTATAAGAAAAGAAAAAACAATTCAAAAAATATGAAAAGAGGTTCTTAAATCGGATTGGATAAGGTCCATTTTAAAGAGAATCTGCATATTTTTCCATATTTGGAAACTGAAGTAATGACGTCATTGAATTGTTTTCCCAGAAACATAATTATATTTTGGCAAATTTAAAAAGAGATAATTTTTCTGAACATTTTTTGTAAAGAAGAAAATTTGTTATCTTTTTCTGTTAAAAAGTTAGAAGCAAATTTGTAAAAAAAGTATTATCAAATATTCGCATTCGTCACGATTTAAACAAGTAGCCTTTGGAAACAAATAGCAAAGTCGCATCTGTCAATAATTAATCTTAATTGTTAACAAATACTGTTTTTGTTGTCATTTGACTTTTCGTTATGCGTGAACAAAAACGTTCACGCATAACGAAGCAGTCGATATGTTATTAGTTTATGGGGAATCTCAAAAGAACCTTAGAAGAGCATTTCAGTTATATGCCCAAAGATACCTCGAACGTGTTATTCCAAGCTTAAAAATAGTTTCAAGATTAAAACGCAATTTACATGTAAATAACGAGGCATTTTCTTCTCGAAAGGGAAGAAAAATTGTTAAAAGGGTCAATTCTGACAATACTGTTGCCACTGTTTTGCAGTATTTTGCAGACCATCCAAGAAACTCGATTCGGCAAGCCTGTCATGATTTGAATTTAAAATATAGTGCGATACGAGATATTTTGAAAGAAAATAGTTATCACGATTATAAAATTCATAACTAGGAACACTTGTAAGATCAACATCAACAATGAAGAATTAATTATGTTGCCCAAGTGATGGTAAACTTAGAGATCAATTACAATCGGTTTTTTCAGCATGTGTTGTGGACGGACGAAAGCTGTTTTGTTAGTAACGGTAAACCTAATAAAAAAATGAACATTTTTGTTCTACTGAAAATCCACATTTGGTCAATCCGATTGAAAACCAAGGACACTTCGGAATTAATGTGTGGTGTGGTATTTATTAATGGGTATTTGACTGGTCCATATTTTTACGAAGGAATTTTAAATAGTGAGTGACATTTTCAATTTCTCCAAGAACAACTTCTTGTGCTTCTCGAAAATGTGCCATTACAGCTGCGAGCAAACATGAGTTTCCAGCATAACGGAGCTCCACTGCATAAAGCAAGAATTGGCCGACAATATTTAAATGAAGCTTACGGAGAAAATTGGATAGGTATAAATGGACTTGACCCCACTAGACTTCTTCCTCTGGGGAAAAATAAAGTTTACAGAACACCATCTGTTAACTTCGAACGCTTAAAAGAAAAAAATCAGAAATACTTGCGATGAACTATCTAGAGAAATGTTTCGAAAAGCTTCAGTGAGAGAAGTAAGGCGGAGATTGGATAATTGTTTAGAAGTAGGAGGTGGTCATATTGAAAATTTGTTGTAGTGATTGTCTACATACTTTGTTTCTTTCTGTGGTAATAATTGTAACATATTATTTGTTTTGTAATGTTAAATTAATAAATAATACTAATTAATAATGTTTAATTATTGACAAATGCGACTTTGCTATTTGTTTCCAAAGGCTACTTGTTTAAATCGTGACGATTGCAAATTATTGATACGAGTAATACTTTTTTTTACAAATTTGCTTATAATTTTTTAAAGAAAACTATACCAAATTTTTTTCTCTACAAAAGTTGTTCAGAACAATTAATTCTTTTTAAATGTGCCAAAATATAGGTATGTTTCTGGGAAAAAAATTCGATGACGTCATTACTTCAGTTTCCAAATGTAAAAAAATATGAAAATTCAGCTTAAAATGGACCTTACTCAATCCCATTTAAAAACCTCTTTTCAGATTTGTTCTATCGTTTTTCCTTTCCTTATAATAGAGCTGAGACATCGAGTTTCGCTCACCCTGTACTTGGTGTTAAAATTCTACACCACATTTCAGAGAGTGCATGTAATCGAATTTTGCACATAAACTGAGTATTAACAGCCCGGGGCGGCGGTCTATTGAAGATAATTTGCTGAATACTTTCCAAATTCGTAATATTGATATCTACTATTGCTAAACTAGTTGGATATTAAATACTCATTTACATAATGGCTTCTGAATGGATATTGAGATCTGGCTATTTTCGAGTCAAATGTACAATAGCACTGAATATTGCTGATAATTTGTTGTTGTTCGGTGTAATCGCATATTAAATTTAAACGGTGGCTATCATCGCTCCAGTGATAACTATAATTTGTTAATTTACGCACAGTACGCCAGGGAACGCGAAGGGGGGGAGAGCGGAGCAAACAGTCGATAATTTATTCTACCTTACCGCTGCCGGAATATCCCGAGTTAGGGGTAGATTAATGTCCGGTACAAAAATATTATAATTATGCCATGGGGAGCAAGCTAGAATATCCTGTCATCAATGTTTAACTTCCAATTTACAAGGTAATTTACTTTACTACAGGGATGACCCCAATAAAATGCTCAAAAATAGGTGCAGCACAGCAATTCTTTTTAATATTGGATCAAACGCTTTAAATCTTTTACAAAATTGATTATAACTTAGCATTGAACCATTTAACGAATTACAAGAGAAGTAGAAACTGCTTGATTTGTATGGCAGAAACCGTTACTTTGTGGTAACTAATCATTACGACATAGTAAAACACATAAATAACTTTGTTTTTTACCACTGTTTATTGTACAAAAACGTTACTGCAGTTGTGCGGCACTCATTACATTATCCATAATTTAACTGGATTTGTGGGTAACACATATCAAAGAAATAAAATAGGAATAATAAATTTCTTGTTTCGGCAATATCAAGTCGTATAAAATCTAACTAAGATATGTTTATATTTTATAAGTTTCCGTAATTTTATATATTCTAGTGAGAATTATATTAACAAAGAAGGACTGTACACTATAAATACGGAGATATATTACAACACTAGGTTCACAGTTTAATTCTAGGTCAAACATACAACCCAGTGGGCTTCAGCGCAACAATTCTACCTCTAAATATACATAAAATAACGCAAGGCAGAAAGTCAATATAATTGGGTACCTTTGCAGTAGAATTTGGGATTATACTGATCTCTGAAAATGGTGGCTACACAAGATTTTCAAAAGTGATTCCTAGGAGTGACTTAGCCCAGGTGAATTTAAAGACATGCTTAGTCTTCCAAAACAAGACGTTCAATGTGATCCTAAGTATAAATTTTATCAAGCTAACCTCAAACTTACACGTAATGTAGTTAAAAGTGAAGGCTTGCTACCGATACTTTAACGCAAGAATGTCAGCAGAGGTATGTATATATATATATATATATATATATATATATATATATATATATATATATATATATATATATATATATATATATATATACATATATATATATATATATATATATATATATATATATATATATATATACATATATATATATATATACATATATATATATATATATATATGTATATACACACGATTAGCTATTTTGGTCGTTTAATGATTTGGACGTTGATTAATTGAATTTATAGATGATTTTAATTTTTTCTGCACAAAGTTCGATCTAAAAAAATGTAATATAATTATTTAAATAAAGCATATTTACAGAAAACAAAGATTGTCAATTGTATGTATGAGTATCTGTTGATTAAAAACAATACAATTCAACCAATAATTAGTTTCTATTAGAAACTAATATTTTTTTGCATTTCAGTAACATTTATATAAAGTAAGGATACCCGCTACCCTAATCCATTAGATTATATTAGCAGGTATCCTTACTTTAAATAAGTGTGACTGAAATTTACCAAAAAATATTAGTTTTAGATTTGAGTAGTCACATCTTTTTCTTCTTCTTCTTCTCACATTTAAATCTCATTCAGTCATGTAACAAAGCTTTTTAATTAAAGAAGAGGCTTATTTTAAATACACTGTATATACATATTTCAGTTATGTTACGTAATTTTCATACATTATATGTATATTTTGTTCCATTTTACATACTTATAATAGCAATTGATAAAAGAATTATATTTCAGATTAACTGATGCAAAGAGAAGTTATACTCACTTCAGTTCTTCTTATATATTAGTAAAAATATATTAAACTTGTGTATGCTAGACAGAAAGATTTCTATGGCACGATGAACATCTCTTGACATATCCCGTTACTAATTTTATGGTATTGCCAATTTCGCTAGCATTTGTTTTTTAAATAAAATTCCACCTCCTTATCAGAAAGATGTATCAATATATAAACTGGGACAATGCTATAATGAATACTTTTACTGTAAATGCCCGGAAAACAACTCAACTATACTTTCCTCTTTTTGCTAATGTAATTGCATATTGTAAATTCCCTGTTTCTATTTGCTTAATTTTGAGCTAATATGGTGTGATATGCAGGTGCTATCCCCCTAGCAGGAGCTATCTAAAATAATTGGTCGACGTGTTAAAGGTATAATCATATATTTCTATTTTGTCATATATTTTAATGCTCAAATTTGTTTTTATTTATAACTTATTTATATTATATATAGCTACAATATTTGATCCATATTATTATTCAAAGGGTATAAAAATATAAATAATTATAATATAATTAATTATAACATTAATTCAGTTATCGGTTATATATATATATATATATATATATATATATATATATATATATATATATATATATATATATATATATATATATACATATATATATATATATATATATATATATATATATATATATATATATATATACATATATATATATATATATATATATATATATATATATACATATATATATATATATATATATACATATATATATATATATATATACATATATATATATATATATATATATATATATATATATATATATATATATATATATATATATAACCGATAACTGAATTAATGTTATAATTAATTATATTATAATTATTTATATTTTTATACCCTTTGAATAATAATATGGATCAAATATTGTAGCTATATATAATATAAATAAGTTATAAATAAAAACAAATTTGAGCATTAAAATATATGACAAAATAGAAATATATGATTATACCTTTAACACGTCGACCAATTATTTTAGATAGCTCCTGCTAGGGGGATAGCACCTGCATATCACACCATATTAGCTCAAAATTAAGCAAATAGAAACAGGGAATTTACAATATGCAATTACATTAGCAAAAAGAGGAAAGTATAGTTGAGTTGTTTTCCGGGCATTTACAGTAAAAGTATTCATTATAGCATTGTCCCAGTTTATATATTGATACATCTTTCTGATAAGGAGGTGGAATTTTATTTAAAAAACAAATGCTAGCGAAATTGGCAATACCATAAAATTAGTAACGGGATATGTCAAGAGATGTTCATCGTGCCATAGAAATCTTTCTGTCTAGCATACACAAGTTTAATATATTTTTACTAATATATAAGAAGAACTGAAGTGAGTATAACTTCTCTTTGCATCAGTTAATCTGAAATATAATTCTTTTATCAATTGCTATTATAAGTATGTAAAATGGAACAAAATATACATATAATGTATGAAAATTACGTAACATAACTGAAATATGTATATACAGTGTATTTAAAATAAGCCTCTTCTTTAATTAAAAAGCTTTGTTACATGACTGAATGAGATTTAAATGTGAGAAGAAGAAGAAGAAAAAGATGTGACTACTCAAATCTAAAACTAATATTTTTTGGTAAATTTCAGTCACACTTATTTAAAGTAAGGATACCTGCTAATATAATCTAATGGATTAGGTTAGCGGGTATCCTTACTTTATATAAATGTTACTGAAATGCAAAAAAATATTAGTTTCTAATAGAAACTAATTATTGGTTGAATTGTATTGTTTTTAATCAACAGATACTCATACATACAATTGACAATCTTTGTTTTCTGTAAATATGCTTTATTTAAATAATTATATTACATTTTTTTAGATCGAACTTTGTGCAGAAAAAATTAAAATCATCTATAAATTCAATTAATCAACGTCCAAATCATTAAACGACCAAAATAGCTAATCGTGTGATGCTATGGGAAACACTAAAAGGTGATGTAATACATGAACTGATATAAATAGGAATTTAGTTGAAAAATCAAAAATTTTAAGTACACCATAAATTGTGACATGTCTTTCATTATCTATCAAAATACCATATAAATTCCTTTTGTCGTGATATCACTATATACTAGCAGGTGGCCAGTTGAAGATAGTAGTTTTTAAAATTATCATTTTTTATTATTTAATTAAAATAATTATTTAACGTATTTTCATAAACAATTATATTTTAAATCTAGTGTGCCTAAATCAGTAATATATATCACTAGCTAAATTCTGTAATTTAAGCGAAGTGAATATTCATTTGTCAGTGATAACTATTTGGTAATTATTATGCCATAAAACCGATTTAAGTAGTATTGTTAAGATTTTTTCATTCTTTGTTAAAACAATATTTATCTCAGTATTTAAGTTTACCGTTTAATAAAGACAACCAAATAATAGTTGTAATAAATAAACCTTTCAGGGTAGTTTCTTTATTTGTCGATATTCATATTGTTTTATTTACGATGGTATGGTGTTTTTAATCTTATATTATTCTTACCCTGCCGTTGTAAGCTGAAATAACTCAATAATAACAATTATTTAAAATACAGTGAAAAAAATTAAAATATTTCAGATCAAAAATTGCCAATAATTATTAAATACGAGACGCTGTCTTGATCGTCACAGTAATTCACAGGCCCTGGAACACAGACTAAGTTTCACAACTTTAAAATAACCCAAATATCTGCTCCTATTCCCCTACCCACAACATAAATTTTTGCTTCTACCCATTATGTAAAATTAAATGTGAATTAATAGACATAATCCGTGGAATTCTGGAATCTCTTGAACAACCTTGTGACATTATAAGCCGTGAATTTAATATCAAGTCACGCAGCGCCGCTTTTATCTGGGATGTAATTTCTATCTGTAGGCTTAACTGGATGATGATATTGATGAGGCGTTATGGGTAGGTGAAAATAATTATTAACTTACAAAGATTTAATATGTTATCAGCTGTTGCGGTTACATCAACGAAAGTGTGATGGGTAAATAGAGCTCGTACGAGTATCGGTAGAATGTACGAATTATGTTAAATTGAAAATTAAATTAAATTATAAATGATTACGACAATAGTGTATTTAGTATAGAAAAAAAATTCTAAGAACGAAAATGTTCACTTTCGTTACAAAGGGAAAAACAAATTTATAGGCTATACCAACAAATATTTCATGAAAAATGATTATAGCACACAAAATATAGAAATCTGAATGTATAATGGCTATGAGGACAAAACAACGACACAATAAGTGGCTATGAGTTTAATGCAAAATACCGGGTGACCACTGGGAACCGGACGATTTTGAAATAACTGTTACACAAAGAATTTGCAAGATAATAAGGTTTTATTAACATGAGAATGAAGCATGCACGATGCCATTTACGATGTGTGTCATGTGTGGAAGATTATGTTATCGAAATGGTGTCCATCACGTCGAATGCAGTTTTCGATCCTCTTCACGAAATCGTGCATGACATGCTCCAACATCGTTCGATCGATACTCATAATGGCATTCTTCAAGTCGATCAAATTCTGCGGTTTGTTAGCATATACCCGACTCTTCAAGTACCCCCACAGAAATAAATCACAGATTGAAAGGTCTGGAGACCTTGGGGGCCACGGCACATCTCCAAAGCGTGAATTTTTCGGAGCATCTCAATGAATAAAGGGGTCGTTGATGGATAGTTCGTGGATGTTCAGAAGCCCAGTACCTAAAGTTCTGTTTATTAATCGTTCCATCTAACTGCTGAACAATCTGTAGTTTGTAAGGGTGGAATTTTAAGTCCTTATGCAAAATTTTCCTAACCCATTCGCGCTGCACGTTTTATGCCATTGCATATTATCGGGTGGACCGTGTAGGACTTCTGATGAGCGCCTCTCTCACTCGCTCGATGTTTTTAGGGGTTCTAACGGTCCTCTATGGACCTTGTGACTTTCTCTTCATTATGCTGTCAGTTGTTCTCAAATTGTTGACCTATCTTAGGATGGTGTTGCGAGACGGAGCAGCTCCCCGCCGACTAACATTGAAGTGAATGCGAAAAAGCCGCTGTGTAGTTATTACTGACTCGCCATTGCAAATGAATGTGTCGTATGCAAACACGCGATGCACTGTTGTCCATTGCTCCATGGTTATTGAAATGGCACAACATTACGCAGGTGGTAACATCACATTTGCCCCACTCCAACTAGGCTAAGCTCCGCACTACGCGTTCTAAAAACATCCGGTTCCCGGTGGTCACCCTGTACCATGATCGTCATTTTAATCCATATAATAGCAGTGTTCAGAGAAAAAAATAGGATAGGGACCACATTAAATAAATTTATAAAACTGTATATCTTCATTATTGTGGAATTTAATTCATTAATTGTTGTCTTGCATTACTATAAAGCAGACATTCGGTGTGTGTTTCATTATTACAAAACTATTACATGGTCGTATTTAGGTTGAATTTCGCCAAAGAGTAGATACACTGATATTAAATTACTGTGTCCCAATCTCAGTCATGATACTACTATCTTGTTTCAATCTGCAAGATGATCTCCAAAGGTTAACTGTCTTTATCAACTTTAATTTTCTGTTGTTTTCTTGCTATATACCATTCATTCTATCATATGGTATTCCTTTCAGTTTTCAGAAAGTGTTTTAGTCTGTTATAGGTCTGACACCTATAAATTCTGTAATCTGATTTTTTTTTTGGAAAAAAACGCTTCTAGATCTCCTGGTCTCTCTAGATAAACCTGAAATCGTATTAAATTTCAGTATTTGTAATACCTGTTCTACTCTGAAATATAACCATTCTTTTCCTCTGAAGCCCTTCCTTTTAGAATATCATAGAACTGAATAAATTAATTTTGGCAGCATAATCGTTTTTATTATTGCCATGTATGTATGTTAATGTCCGAATAATATACATTTTTTTTTTGGTGGTACTAACCATTATAATAGATCTCCTATTATTTGTCCCAGGGAATCATTATTATACTGATCGTTGATAGTATCTTTTCCTTTTCTCTTCTCTCTTCCTTTATTTCATGTCTGTTTTTGGTGCCTCGTGTCATCGCGACGTCCAAGTATTCTCGATTAATCCACCATAGCTGGGAACACGATTCGAGAGGATTGCAACCCATCTTCCGAAGACTATATTTTGGAAGAGCATATACCCCGGAGGTAGAAAAGTTTTACCCGCCAACATCGTCAGACAGACTCTAGCAGCCACCTTGTGTCATCTACTTTGTCCTCCATGACACTTTGAACTCTCTAACAGATAAGCTCATTATTATTTTCCTTACATTGTTAATATATTGCGATTTTTTTTAACAAATTATATATGTCTATATAATATAAAATAGCAAATATTTAGTAGCTATACGTTCCATATGACACTTTAATTTGTCCATTTTCTTGGTGGCATCTCAAAGAACTCGATTTCGCAACAATTCATATACTAATTCTCCAAGAATATGAATATTTTGCATACGAAAACGTATATGGACAGAGTATTTTTTTACGTTCTTTCTTATTTTTTACATCCTATCCACAAAATATGATTTTATGGTTGAGCTAGTATACCAACTGTGAATTAACTATACCGCTCTCTGTTCTGTAGTTAGACAGCCTTGTCTAAACTTGAGACGAGGTATAACAGCTTCCGAATACAATGTTAGATAAGGGATAGTTCGAAAAGTCACGGTATCTATTCTTAGTGCTGCCCTTACTGCAGTAAGAACTTAACTGAACAATTAATCTTAAAATAAGTTACCATTTTAAAATTTACATTTAATTACTAACAGGATTTTCTAGATTCACAATTAAATGCAAACTTAATAAAAAACGAGTAAACAAATCACAGTAATATTGCACCGCCTCCCTCGCTCATATCGAAGGCACAGCCGGAGCACGCTTCTAGAGGCTTCGGATAAAAAGGCAAAAGGTACCACGTTATTGGCAAGGGTCGATTTACTATATTGATTTTGTGAAAATTTCAAAATTGGAACGAAAATCATTCAATAAAAATTTCGTGACACACACACCAAAACAGCCGTCTCGTAAATACAGAAATTTAGGGGGCATACTGAGACACGTAAAATGGTCGTTCCACTTTTACTAGACAAGCAAAACTAAATAGAGGAAAAATTAATAATAACTTATGTAGACGGAGAATGGGTTTTATTGGTACAAGATATATAAAGATTTAATTGATATAAATAGAAAGTTACCATGCAGTGCAAATGCACTCAGATTAATTGAATAGCCAAAATCACTGTCAATAATTACTCCTAGCAGGTCAACAATTAATTTAATAATTTTTTCTTATAATATCCCACAATGATACATTAAAGTTACATTTTGTAAAAAAAGAATTAGATCCAAAGACAAATCCTCAAAGTAATTTTAATCTCTATCTGTATCTCTTTAAATAAGTGATTATTTTGGTTGATATTATTATTATCAATTAGGTTAATCACCTAGTTTTATTTGAGTTTCCTCTTGTAACGATTTACTAATGAAGTTTCTTTCAGATTCTCAGTATTCTTAAGTGCACCCGTCTCATCTCATAGTTATTCATGTGATTAAAATTGAATTACAAGGAAAGCCTGTTTATTTTCCCTACCAGGCTCTTCATGAATTTGTCAAGGTGGAACAGGAAATGCCTTTTAATGACTTCATTGGATTATAAAGGAACACATTTACCAAAAAATCCTTTAAAAGTTACACAGAAAGCATTATTCCCTAAGAATGGGGGACGAATCTGCATATCTGAGTCCCAGAGCCATTTGTCACCGGGAATTGTCCTGGTGTCGGAACTTGAAATGTGGCTGCAGAAGAAGAAGAAAGAGCCGGCAATATCCGCATTCACAAGACTCTATTTAAATGGAAATAATGGCCTTCATCCGCTACTATTTACATCCCGTTATTTCTCTCGTATCACTTGTAACAATGCATCTTGGCGCTCGACATCGGATTAATTCTTCTAACTGAGGTTAACTATAGTACGAGACCTGAATATGGGTACATGTAATTGCAATTTTTCTTAAAATAATATTTATTTTTGTAAGAAAGCAACAAAATCCTCTGTGTCAATGGCTGTTTTAAAATACTTTTAACATATGTAGCTACCTTAATTTAAATTAACAATAGATTATATTAATCTTCGTTTGCTTCGTTAGTAAATATGCAATTATTTTTCCTTATCAGTCCAATATAACCAGTTCAATATACCGTATATAAGAATGACATTCGAATATTGTTTTGTCGATAATATGTCGCAACATATACATACATACCGTTTTACTTTTTGGTGTTATAATAATATATGTATGTCCATTTTGACGTAACTTTTGATCAAAATGTGTCGTTTACATTTCATTTGGAGAATACCAGAGGGCTGGTACTGCATATATGTTACGTAGTTCGAGCTTGCAATTACGTGTACAATGACCACCAGGGGTACTAGTGCTTTTGCAGTGTCGTATCCTCCGTCCCTCACCTACAGTAATAGTAAACATAACCTCGCGTACATGTAAACAAACGCGTAATCACAAGTTGTAATGAATCTGCAGTATATAAATATAATAGTGTAAAATGTAGGATCCGCTGAAAGTAAAAAAGAAAATGCGTCATGTGATACGACATTGCAAAGTGCCCGCATGCAATTACAAAAAGAACAAACTTGCTCGATTGTGCAAATCTTAATTCTAACTTCACTTAAAGGGACAATAAAGCTTTCTGTCTATAATCATTTCATAATACACTGGAAGACATAATTTACACTAAAAATACCTACCATGTTAAATTGTTGTCCACAATTGTACACAAGTGTGTTCAAAATTTACGATATTGTGGTGTGTTCTGTTTTCGGTAAAGTGCAGTGAAATAGACAGCTTCATTTTTCCTTCAACGATACATCGATTACTCCCAATTTACAATATTATAGTTTGTAGTACTATAATACAAACTTAAATTATTTGCCTCTGTGAATTAATATTGTGAAATGATTTCTCTTATTTGTAACAGAAATATTCATAGAATAAGTTTCTAACATAAGTTTGTAGTAACAGGTAAGTCTCAAAAATACGATATCGAATCCCCCAGGAGATGCGTAGTAAATAGGTCTCTACTCAGTCACACTGAGACCTTTGCAGAGTGAATATCGAACGTATGACTACTATATAAATATATATATAGTAGTCATACGTTCGTGTACAGCCAGATCGAACTGTACACGAAGTTCGATCTGGCCGCGCGTAAAGTGCATCCTTTTTCCTCCCAATGCTGCCTCTCATTCTTCTATGCATCACAGAGAATCTCACACTATTTCCTATTCTTGATAAGCTGTAAGTAAAATTAGTATAATACATATGTTATTTCCCAAAAAATAAGGATAAAGGATAAGGAAATTTCTATTTTTCTTAAAAGAATGAGCATATAATATACTCTCTACAGAGAATTCAAGATAGAATATTCCCTATAATTTGGATAGATCCATCATGTTGTGCACATATTTTAATCTACAATAACCGGTCATTAGTCCAGCAACAAATCTAATTACATAGGTTATTTGAAAAAGGGAACATGTCCATTTTTCTGTCATTTCAAGATTTTACCACCGATCTGCTTTTTTCATCTAAATTCACAATTTAGTGCAACAGGAGAACATGTGTATTATTTATATAGGAGTAGAATGCTCAACTGTTATCTGTTTAGAAAGGGAATATCTCCGGTACATGTGGTGGCGCTAGTATTAACTGAGTTACGCATGACATAGGTTATAAACTATAAGATTATTTTAGTACTGACATTGCTTTGGTCAGCTGTGCATTAATTTGCTTAAACTTATAAAAATATCCGGTTGTGTTTGATATTGATTTAAACTACCGATAAATAGAAAAAGTTGATAATATAGAGAGTGTCCTTTGCCACATATCTGTTGACAAGATGCCCTTCTATGATGAAGTAATCCAGTGGCCTGTTACTGAAGGTAAAGACTTTCAGCATTATTTACAATATTTCTTTCCATATCATTAATAAACTACTTAGAACTATCCAAACTTTTTTCTAAATTCCAATTTACTTCGGAAACGGAACATACCTTATAATCTTTTTTGGCACAACAATTTTCAAGGTGACAAATGAAACTACTATAGACGCACAATACGGATTACTTTCATAAGATATAACAACAGGGTAATAAGTAAGTAATTTAAAATCCAACCTATTCTTGCAAAATTAATAATTAAGCCTCTGTTTTAAATTAGCATTTCTAGGCATATTGCCTCTTCCAAATAATCCATTGAATTTTATTTCGGTGGAGCCACAGAATTTCATCTGTTAATTACTGAAGCTATCCATCTCCATTTTAATATATCTGTACCCTTCCAAGTCAATACAATTTATTTAGTGAATAATCGTTACTTCATCAGATATGCACCTCCTGACAGAGGATTTAATGTTACCGAAAGATCCGTGTAAAAATTCCAGCTCCTTCGTGTCGTAAATTGTTGTATAGAAATTATGTTGTAGAACCGCGAACCTCCCTGGATTGATATTTCAACCTTGGGTGGAACATCCACCAGAAATCGGTGTTAAGGTACAGTTTTGCCATAGAGACGCCTTCAGCTTGCGGTTGGCAGCGCTACATGGCCGGGTGAACCACTACTATGTGCTTCTGCTGGATTACTGCTCGAATCCCTCGTCGGTGCAACGACATCCTGTCCTACCGTCTTACCGCTACGGGTCTCCATGTCGTCGTTGTTGGTGATGTTTATTTTTGATTGATAGAATGGGAAATGAGTGTATGGAATTCTTTATTTTAAATATCTATGTGGGACCCGGCCACTTGAATTCTCCATAATATAGACCCAGTACTTGTCATGACTCCGATAGCTAGGTAACTCATTCTGGTCACTCAGCGTCTTTCGTTTACATCATTTCGGCGAAATTATCATTAGAAAATCACTCATCATCATCATCATATCGGTTTATAACGTCCTTCGCCGTCTTCCGATTCCTAATCTCCATTCCTCTCTATTTCCCCACATGTCCTCGTCCAGACCTCTCTCCCGAATTTCATTATCAATGCCCTCTCTCCAGCTTTTTCGTGGTCTTCCTCGCCTTCTTCTTCCTTGTGGTTTCCAGTTTAGAATTTTTTTGGATATTCTGTCATTTGGCATTCGCTGAACATGCCCGTACCATACGAGTTGTTTGGTTCTTATATCATCTACAATGTCATGTGTTATTCCCATCATATTTCTTATTCTCTCATTTGTTACCCTTTCTCTCTTTGATTTTCCAACTGACCTCCTCCAAAAGTCCATTTCTGTGGTTCTTATTATTCTTTCTGTTCTTTCTTTTATTGGCCATACTTCACAACTATAGGTTACTATACTTTTAATTATTGAATTATATATTCTTCTTTTATTTTCTTTTGTTATTTGTTTATCCCATAGAATGCTGTTCAACATTGTAATTGCTCTCCTTCCTTGGGTGTTTCTTTCCGAAATTGCTTCATCAAGTGTCCCGTCATTTGATATTTTCATGCCTAGATACTTATATTCATTACAGTGTTTGATGTTGTTCCCGGTTGACAGAAGTAGATCTTGTTGTTGTCCTCCAATACACATGTATTCTGTTTTCTTCACATTAACTTCTAAACCCCATTTTTCATACTCCTCGATAAGTTTGCGTGTCATATATTCGATATCATCGATATCTTGCGCAATAACATCTTGGTCATCCGCAAAGGATAATGTGTATAGTGTTGATGTATCATCTATTGGTATGCCCATATTGCGACATTTTCTTTTCCAAGTCATCAATGCGCGTTCTAGATATATCTTAAATAGTGTAGGAGATAGGCAGCATCCTTGTTTAAGTCCCTTAGTTACTATAAATCCCGTTGTTATATTGTGTCCTATTTTTATTCTAGATCTGGTATTATCATACAGAGACTTTACAGCCTTTATTAATTCTACATTTATGTTAGTGTTTTATAAAGTTTCCCAGAGTTTTACCAGAGGAATGCTATCATATGCTTTTTTTAAATCCACATATAGTAGATGTACTTCTTGGTTAAATGCTATCTTCTTCTCCAAGATTTGTGTGACTGTATATAAGTGATCGATTGTGGATATTCCTGCTCTGAAACCGGCCTGTTCTTCTGCTTCCATTTCACAATATTCGTTCTCCATGCGGTTTTTTAATATATTCCCATATTTCTGCTGATGGAATTTGTAACAGATATTCCTCGGTAATTGTCACACTCACTTTTATCCCCTTTCTTATGAATTGTGGATATATATGATACCTTCCACTCTTCTGGTACTTTTGATCTACTCGTACATCTTTGGAAAAAGTCTTTCAGTGGATGGTATAGTTTGTCTGTTCCATATTTTATAAGTTCTCCAGGAATATTTCCTGGTCCTGGGGCTCTGCCATTCTTTAGTGATCTACATACTTCCTTAACTTCTGATATACTTATTCTTATCGGAGATCCTTGAGTAACTATATTGGGATTAACGTTTTCTATGTTTTTAAATTTTTTTCTATCTTCTGATAACATTTTTTCAAAATATTGGTTCCATGTTTGCGCTGGTATTGGTGAGATGATATCTTTCTTCCGCTCCTGTCTCATTTGCCTGAGTAGTCTCCAGCTTTCCGTACTTTTCCTACCTCCTATATATGTGTTAAGTCTAGAACATGTTGCCTCCCATTTTTCATTCTTTTTTGTACATATCATTTTACGCACTCTTGCTTGGGCTTCTTTATATGTCATTCATATTTTTTCAGCTTAAGTATGCATGATATTTTTTTCGTTTTTCCTCTATTTCAACCTCAATTTCGTCATCCCACCAATATGGTTTCCGCTGTTTTCCTCCTTTTTCATAGCGCCCTAATGCCTCTGATGCTGCCGACTGTATACACGTTTTTATATACTCATACTCCTCTTCTATATTGTCAAATTCTGTTCGTTGTAATTTCTTGTCTAATCGGGTTTTGTGTAGTCTTCTCGTACTTTCTTGTTCCAGGCTACTTAAATTATATCTTATCTCTGTCTCTTTCTCTTCCTTCTCATCCCCATGCATATTTTCTTTTTGATCTCTTGTTCTTATGGGAGCAACTATCTTTGCTTTAAGGAAGTAGTGGTTACTACCACAAGAAACTCCTCTATTTACTCTCACATCCATGAATTTTAAGCGGGATTTTTGTTTTGTTATTACATAATCGATAACAGTTTTTAGGTTTCTTGTTGTCTGTATCCACGTGTATTTATGGATCTCTCGATGTTGGAAATACCCATTTAGAATTTTCAGCTGGTATTGTTCGCATATTTTTATTAACCTTCTTCCGTTATCATTTACTACTTCCTCTCCAAACTTTCCAATCACGGTGTCACTGTTTTTCCTTCCCACTCTTCCGTTAAAATCTCCTAAAAGTATTATTTCTCTCGAGGTTCCAATTTTTTCTGTTTCCTGGTTAACTTGTTCAAAGAATATGTCTTTATTATTTACTAGTTCGTCTTCATTTACAGCGTATATTCCTAGTATGGTCATCTTATATCCGTATATTGAGAGGTTGATCTTTATAATCCTTTCATTTATCGGTTCCCATGTTTTTATAAACTTTCTGAATCTTCTGTGTATAACAATTGATACTCTCTGTTTGGCTCTGTTTTCTTTGGAGACTCCACTATAAAAGTGATCATACTTTCCCCAGTTTTCCGATCCTTTACCTTTCTTCTTCGTTTCAGTTAAGACTGCTATATCTATTTTCAGATGTTTGAGTTCATTTACGATTTCATTTATTTTTCGAGAGAGACTCTGAACATTCCATGTGCCACAAATCGTTGTCCATTTTCTTAGCTTGGTTCGTCTTCTTGAGTTTTCCGTCCTTTTCCGAGGCTCCTGATTAGGTTTTTTAGCAAATGATTTTTTAGAAAATCACTGCGTTACCAAAATAGAGGCCAAATGTCAGGATTGGTTACCATGAAATGGGTGGATCTTCATTGCGCTATCATCTCATAAATATTCGCTTCCATGGCAGTAGTTTGGTTTTGGAATACCTAGATAGGAATGGAGCGGTGGTGTATAACTACAGAATGCCTTCAGTCTGATCACCTCTCGAGCTAAAGCGCAAACAGAGTGTCAGTAAGGACGATATTAATTTCAAGTTTATACTGTTTACCTTTTAATAGGTGCATATCAAGTAATGACCTTACTTACTGTAAAAAGTGGTTTATTAACCTTTAGTAGAAATAATGAAAAAATTAATGTTTCGATGCAGTTGAAGTTGTGTTGCTATGTCATACAAATGACGATTTATCTTTCCAAAGGGGTTTTAACAAAACGATTTTCCTTGTGCTAAGTTAATAATAATATTACCATAAAATATACTTATTATAATGCAGATTATCTTAGCAAACTTACCTAGAACTTCCATCAGTGTATATTACGATGGATAAGCTACTGAATATTTTGTAATTTCATATCTGCATATCTTTCAGCTTCGTTGTACCTGAAAAATAAAATAATAACAATCTACGCCATAAAAACAGCATTTCATAATGAAATAGGTATGACGGCGAAAAATTCAGTCTGTAGAGAGACGTAAAGCTGATTGTCTGACGCGTATCTATATCAGCGTTGTGTCATGCGGTACACCCTAGCCGTTCGACATGGCAGTTCCTTGAA
Organism: Rosalia funebris; assembly: GCA_037954035.1. NCBI lineage: Eukaryota > Metazoa > Arthropoda > Insecta > Coleoptera > Cerambycidae > Rosalia > Rosalia funebris. The sequence continues at coordinate 16,143,056 of JAZFAV010000016.1, read as the reverse complement.
TCACGACATTCACGGAGGAGTGAATGCAACGTAGCAGAAAATAAAAAAAAGTAAATACGAGTTCTCCTACGATTATTTTTCTGGTTTTTAATTACAAATATTATCAATAGCTACCAGAACTACAAAAATGTTTGAATTTTAAGATATATTGAGAAGAACGCATACTCCATATCTTTTAGTGGAAACGTTTTGAAAACGTTCTATTACATGAAAATTATGCTGGACCTATTTATTATTGGAAACAGTGTATCACAAACAACTAAATCTACTACATGGTGATTTTGAATATATGCGAAACATTGCAGAAAGCAGTTTCTTCGCAACACTCAATGGAAGTTATCTAATAGGTTATCTCATATAAATATACGCATGTGTAAATGTAACCTATCTTTTAAGCATGGGGCGGTGAGTGTCTTATTGTAATAGGCTATGTATTATTTTATTTTCGCATCACGAAACGTGAACAAGGGTGGCCATATTCAGTTAGTTATAATGATTAATGCAAATGTACAAAAATACTCTGATTTGAACTAAAAATTCCTTAAGAATTGTGGAGAATTAGATAAAAAATTCCTTGAGGATAGACAGACACTAGAGAAGGTCAAAATAGTTTATATGATGTGTCGATATCGATGTGATATACGAAATATTTTCTAAAGCACAAAGATACTAGACCGTCACTGAATTACTTTATTAGTTTGGGTATTAATGGTGCAATTATTTATCTCAATATGCGGTAGCTGTAGAGTAGGTGGCTTTCTAGTGAAATAATAGGACTCGAATAAAATAAGGCCCTAATTTGTCTAGCAATCAAAGAGCAATCACTACATACTCCTTATCGACAAAGGGTAGAGCATAATTTATGTTAATTGACGAGTCTGATAGCGTTGGTTACTGGCATATATAAAACCTGCTTTGTTTTTAATTTTTTTGTTACTGTTGAACTATTATGGACTCGGAACTAATGCTTCTATGTTCTGAATATTACCTCTCAAAACTATCAAGATTTTCATTCTTTTTTGGAGAGAGGTGGTAAACAACCCTTCAGTGGCTCACTTGTTGTTATAATTTCTCTCATAACCTCACTAACAGAAACTTAAATCTTAAAATTTAACATAGTTCAATAAAAAATAAAAAAACGTCACGTCCCCTACTACAGAATGCCAATACATTGAGATCTATGCATCGTTATGTTCAGGTTGAATATTGTACGTATGGGGTCAGTACATTGTTACATTCAGGTTGAATATGGCTAGCGCAGTTGATATTCCGTGTACTGTCGACTATTGATTTACATATTATCTCTCTCAATCACTAATAGGGTACTTTAATTTGATATATAAAATAGCCACACTTAATTATTTTGTTTCTTATGAACATTCTACTAATGCTAGATATTAACTTTCTATAGTTATTTATTACTCTATTTTTGAAAATACATATCATTCTTGAACTAAATTATAGTATTAGTTACATTTATTTCAAATAAAAGTAGATTTGTATATTATCGAGCTGGAAACAATAAACTCATCAGTTATCATCGGGACAAAATATATCCAAAATTTCATGTAATCTATATGCATATACTAGTCTACTAGTTATTTGAATTACATAGTCAATTAAATCCATTTAATAATTAATATATGAAATCTTCAAAAATGTGGACAAGGGTTATACTTAACAAATACTGAATTAAGATGAGCAATAATTTCATTCAGATATTTTGCTAGTAATTCATTAATTGAGAGTTCATTGAACTAAATATTTTTATATTTTTAAAAATAAATAAACATATTAATGCAGATTAAAAGAAACAAATTGAGCTATCTATTAGCTACATTTTACAGGGCATAACGTTACTTTATAGGTACGGTTTTACTCAACAAAGTTTAACTCTGATCGGCGTAATCCTTGAAATGGATATATTAGCGTTGTCTGACATGTTTATTCCTAAAACTTTTTTAATAACAGGATATTATGTGATTTAATGCCAAAGCCGATAAGGAAGCACTGACACTCTGCTTGATGATAAATTCTGAAAGTTTCGTACGAACAGGGAGAGTACTTATAGTATAGAAGCTCTGGGTGGATACTGAAAACATATCAAATCACTACAATTGTATTAGTCTCGTTTGGTTATTTAAATATAAGTGTTTCGTCCACATACATATTTTCTTTAGGTAACACATATAATAGCAGATCAAACATAAAACACACCACATAAATTAAACAATCCCCTAAATCCAATCCCGAAGCCATTTGGTGGGGGTGGGGGAAAAATGCGGACAATACACATTCCCACCGACATCGTCAGTATCGGTGCACTGTAACTTTAAAAGCGTTGTTGCAATTTGTTTAATATTATAAAATGTTATAAAGTTGTTTATATAACAGGTCACCTAATTCAATATACACATGTGTAAGTGTGACTTTACTTTTAAGTACGAATTTATCATAATCTTGGTGTGGGAAGTAGTACGAGTGTTTCGCATTATATTAGACTATATGTTATTTCGGTATCGTAAAACAAGAGTTTATAAATTAACTTAGCGAGGATTATGTAAATTTCTTCCTCCAGATAGGAAATAAAGTAATTTATTTACATTATAGTATAAGGTGGGTATTTGATACAGTTCCTAGCGCAAGGCTAATAAAATTGAAGTGAAATTTACTCCCATTGAGACTGAAACTACCAGTGGGAAGTTATTATGTAATTTGTATATGACGTAAAAGTTCAGACATCAATTTAAACATCGGAACGCTGTAGTCATTAGATACTTCTTCCTACTGTGTATTGGAACCCTATAGTTTTATTACCTCTAAGTAACTTTTGAAATGTATATTGATTGATAGACACAAAGTCACATTATTTTGAAGTTATTAAAACAATGAAGTAATATATTTCATCGTGGGTAGTATTCTTTTAGTAGTAGCGTAATTTTCTTTTAAATGTAATAGGTTTTAAACAAGGATTAAGCAAAGATTACGGGCAAGATTTAAATGAAAATTTTGTAATTTTCTTTACGTAGTAGTAATGTTACGTTCAGAGGAGTCATTTTTGTAGAACACGTGAATTTTTTACGAAGGAAACTATGTTGGGGACTTCAACTAGCAACTAGTGAAACATAAAAAAATTGTGAAATTCAACAATTTATTCGATCCCAAATAGTATCTGTGTTAAATTCCCCGCTAGATCAAAGCTAATTGAAAGATAGTGCATATAACAGTTATAAATATACTGCCTATACAATGAATACTACAGTATGTTTAATGAATTCGTTATAATATTGGAAACTGAAAATTCCTTGAAACAAATGTTATAGCAATATATATTTAATCAGATTATGAAGAATTAGAATTGGTTACGAATTATGAAGAACTAGAGCATACCATCAAAAGCGCAGTGTTATTTATTTATCACCTACACGTTTAAATTTTTTTTTAATAATTCCAAAGTAGTAGCGTTGTAGAGATTTTACTTTGTTCTTTAAAGTTATCTATTATGCAGTAATGTTTAGTGTATAAACTACATTTATGTAACATATAGGTAAGTAATTTTCACTAACTATTATGCACAATAATAACTAGAAAATTATTTTGATTAACTATTAAAAATAGTATTGTACACTTAGGACCACCAAAATATGAAATTAATGCGTATATACTTATTTAATTAATGGTGATATTTGAAATATCTTTTTCATAATATTGATGTACTTTCATGCCTTTTTGTTATAATTTTTAGGAAACAGTTTTGTTTATCTGTGATTCATTATTTCTCCATCTATCATTATCATATTTCACAGAATATATGTCAGGGTCTTAATATTTACGCATAGACAACGCTGAAATAGTTCATGTTGCCTTTGTCTGTAATACTGTAGTTGTTAATAAAAATAAACTGTTCGCTAATCCACTTCTGCACATACAAGTTGAGCAATCTAGACTCTAAGTGAGAAAAGCGAGAGCTGTATCGTCACTATTGAAGTAAACGTCAAGATCGGCAACTTTCATTATCTGTAAATATACATATTTACGTAATAGTCCTTAGTCTTATTGGATGTTGCTGAATTTAGAAGAATCTAGAATCTAAAACATGAAACGTTACGATACAAAATTAATATAGATAAATTAAGCCAATATTAAGAATTCTGTCATATTCTCGAGAACAAACGAACGACTTAATGAGAACAAATCCGTTATCAATGTCGGAAGTTGCGGTATTTCCACTGCACTAGTGAAATCATAGAGGATTCCGAGATTTTGTATTAATTATGCAATGAACGGGAAATACGTCTTCATGCATTCCTGGTCCTACGGAGGTCCTATTAATTCGTTTTTAATCATCTACTATCCACCTCAAAACTAATAGATGTAGTTTGGGAGAGGTCCCCGATCAGAGTAGGTCAAAATACGATCGATCCGACACGATATAGTTGAATTATCTTGTTAATAAGAAAAATTCTCAAATAGTCCAACATCGTGCTTTCTCATGGCCCATGGACAGGGTGGAGTGTGTCTTATCCACCTCAAAATCAACAAGTGTCGTCTGGAAGACATCCCCGATCAAAATCAGTCAAAACCCGATCGATCCGACATGATTCAGTTGAGTTACTGTGTTAACAAGAATAAATGCCAACGACAACGACACACACACACAAAATGGTTTAATAACCTTTTCTTTTTTGGCTTTTAGGCCGAAAAACGAAAAGTAAACCCTAGAAAAAAATTTCTCTTACACTATTACATTACTTTTCCGCGTACAGTGGAGGGCGGAAAAATAAAGCATTGTAGTTACCTATCTATAGCTACTGTAGTTTTCATTGTATATGTTCTCATTCCTGATAGTCCAAAATAAATACAGTATACTATCTGCAAAACAAATAAACTGTTTTCACTCAATAAAGCTTTATACTAAATAAAAGAGATACTCTTGTTGAAAGTCGCTTATTGTATGGTATAGTTGGATGTGGTGGAGTTCCTAAAACTTGCTTGTATGCTCATTAAATTATCAAGAAACAATTTCTTATAGTGATTATTCTTAAAGAATATATTTACTCCAGTGAAATTGTATACCATGAGAGTAATATTTTTGAAGCTTAACAGTTATTTGCGTTAAATTTAATATAGTACAGAGTGCTTTCCTAAAGTATATGAATAAGTAATTTGTTAAATAGCAACGTCCTTTTTTTGTTATGTGCAAGACAACATTTCTTTCTACAGACGTTATGGTAATAATTACATTAATTTTAATACCAAGTTTATTGTATTTTCACAACTCCATGAAGGTAGCAATTAAAGAAACGTATTTTTTTATGTATAAATCGAAAAAAGTGTCAACATAGTCCAAAGAAGTAGGGGTACCATTAAAGTAGGAGTACTATAACCGCTTCCTGGTCACCCAGTAAATAGCGATATTTGTAGTGGAGTAGTTAGCGTAACGTATGAGATATTTAAAACTTATTTCCCCCTTTAGTCTCCTATCCGTAATAAAGCCGTAATATTAACGTGTCTCTGAATCACAAATACTTTCAAGTTTCAATGCCTGTAGTTGGTATGTAGCAATGTCTAAAATTACTGCTGGGGTGACTTGTAAGTGTTTGACAGCAAAATTAGTTGTGCATGGTCTAGAGATTAGAGTTTGGTGGCTGAAATAGTTACGCTTGTAAGGACTTGTGTCAGTAAGACTAAGGGAAGGAAATCCATTTCTCTACATATTTTTAAGAAGGAAAATTGTAACCAAAAGAATATCACGGTTAAAGGAAGGAAGCAAATAAAATAACTGCCAGCTTTGCTATACCGTTCTTTCATTTTTTTACTAGACAGCAAGTCAATCGGTCGATTTCGTATAATGTGTAGGGAGGGGATGCGGACGGTACGCCCTGCTTCAGGTTGTCCAGTGTCGATAATTAGCGGCGCTATGACAGTTACGTTCTACACGTAAGGGAATGTACATCGTATTTGTAACGGGGAAAAACTTTTACGTGGGAAGTGATGTTGATGGGTTTACTGTTAAAAGATGATCAAGATATTTAAAGGAAAAATATCTTGGCCATATTTAACAGCAAACTATGGCCTTTTTTGCATTATTTTTATAATTGGTTTTGCATTAAAAAAAGTGCCTTTTAATAAAACGTTTAAAAATAAATAGATTCTCTTAAAATAAATAAAAATAAAATACAAACTCTTAAAACTTAAAAAATATCCCCTTGAATAAGAAAAAAAACTAAAGAAAATTTTCGAAAATGTCTCCGTCTTGCGCCAAACAATAACCCAACCTGTCATAAAATTCTGAATGAACGTTGGTTAGCGTTCTAGTTAAGAGGGCTAATAGTTTGAAATAAATTATCAATATTAGCCCTCAGTTGATTTAAATTATTAGCTCTTTCATGAAGATGCCCGTATAACTTTGATTTAATATACCCCCATAAGAAAAAATCATTAGGGACCAAGTCTGGCGATCTTGGTGGCCATTGAATTACGCCTCTAGTAGATATAATTCTTTGGGGGAATATCGTATTCAAATAGTCAATGACTATTCTTGAGTTATGGGCCGGACACCCATCGTGCTGGAACAAAACGTTGTCAAAATTGGGGTTAATGTTTGCCAATGCAGGAACAATTTGGTTTTGAAGAAGATTCAAATAAGTCTCCCCATATAAATTTCCATCAATAAAGAATGATTCAATAATATCATTCCCATAAATACCAGCCCAAACATTCAATTTTTCGGGATATTGTGTCCTTGTATTTAACAGGCGATACTGATTTTCAATAGCCCAATACCGTAGAATTGATGGATTGTGCCTACCATGTAACGGAAACGTGGATTCATCGGTGAACACTATGTTATAAATAAAATTGTCATCCACATTTGCACGTTCCATTACCGTGTTACAAAATTCCATTCTACTGTACTGGTCTTCATCGAAAATTTCTTGATGGGCTTCGTATTTATAGGAATGATATTTATTTTTCTTTAAAATTTTGTGAATTTTACCCACACTAAAACCAGTGTCCTCGGAAATTTTTGGTATAGAAATATTTGAATCTTCTTCTACCATTTCACACACCATTAATTCCTGCATTTCAGCATCCTCGTTAATTCTAAGTGTCTTGTGGCATTTACAACTTAAAATGCATCCCGTTGACTTAAACTTTTCGACTACTGTCGATATTGTGTTCAATGCAGGGATCGGATGATTTACATATTTGGCTGAGAAAAGGTCCCTTATTGCACGTAATGAATGTCCTTGAAGAGACCATGATATCAAATCAATTTTTTCCTCAAGTGAGTATGTCATAATTACTAAGTTTTGAATTAAAAGAATCCATTTTAAAATTACACGTATTACTACGAAGTTCACTCGTCTAAATTCCAAACACGTATGCGACGGTAAATGTGAAATCTAAGTCGTCGATCGTCACGGCGCGGCGTACGGCCGGACTCCCCACCTGAGCGGTGGCTAATTTTCCGAGAAGGACCGAACGGTGGAACCTATGTACAGTTTTAAAATGAAAGCACGGTATAGCAAATGTGCAAAAATTATATATACTCCATTTACTCGTGCAATTAATTTAACGATACACTATATTTTGATTTTATTGCCCATAATATGTAACTACTGCCGGACAATAATTCTGAGACATTAATGGGATCATTGTGTACGACCTCTAAATATTCAAATCCTAACTAGGGATTACAGAGAATTGTTATGACATATTTAACTTTATGGGGCATAAAGTTTGGTTCAGTGACGAAAGTGTAAATTGGCTGTTCGGTTTCAGGGCGGCTGACAGTTAAATCCTCCTTTATGGATTCCGCGGCGTTCACATTTCACTCTGTAAAAAATACAAAATAATTAATACCCCAATTTAACTTGTCTTGCAACTTTAATATGAGCGAATTCTTGGTCACGCTGTTTTAAATTCGCAAAGTGGAGAAAAGCAAACAGAGCAGAGGAAGTAACGCTTTATAGTTTGGAATGCGGTGTGAAATGGCGCCATATATTTGAATAAAGGACGTCCGGACCGAAGTGTCTCGCTGTGAACTTTTCTCCGTTGTGTACGTATTCTTTATTTCTTAATTATGACAAAAGCCACCACTCATCTTATTTGATATTGTTTCACTGTAGTAGGTATTTCGATCTAGCTGGCTACTACTGAATAAGAGTATCAAATAAAAATGTAATATATATAGGTTTTTAAATAGGCACGCTCGAAATTTGTTAGGCTATAGCGCTATTTGTTAGTTTATAGCTATATAAATCTGTTAAATATATTATGAATTGTTGAGTTGTGTATGGCAAATCACCATGAAAGGTTGTCGCGTTCAACAACGTGTGCAAATCATCAAATTTTATTTTCAAAATCAGTGCTCCATTCGAGAAAGTTTCCGAGGATTATATGATTTTTATCCTGACTATAACCGTCCCGCCGAGTCGAATATTAGACGTTTGGTGGCCAAATTCGAGTCAATTGGTTTGATAAATAATCAGCCAACACCCGTATGTCACTGAAATGCAAGGTCTGCTGAGAATATCGCTGCTGTGCGTGAGAGTGTACGGGAAACCCGAGGCACTAAATTTTAAATATTGGTAGTAATTAAATAATTAAATATTGTCATTTCTAAACTTCTACGAGCATAGGCGTAGTTATACTCTTAGACATGGGGGTCCTCAAAAATCCCAAGGGTTCTACCAATATACAATAGCGGAGGATGAAAAAATGGAAAAAAACGTGGAATTCACAAATTTTGGGGACTTTATTTATTATATTTATGTATTTATATATTCGTTTTTATTTCCCATCAACAAAAATCTCTATTCCAAAACAAATAAATATAGAAATATATAAAACGTACAGGACAGGTCACTCATGTTTAGCTCAGAACTTCAGCGGTAATGTTCGAATTCCTGGTCGGATAATAAACTCATGCATAATTTCTTCGGGGTCAATTGTTTCTGCTATTTCATTTTCAATATGCAACAATGATAAATCGACTTTGCGTCATTGTAGTTCTCAGCCAGTTCTTAATTGTTCTCATAGTCGAAAATTATATTTCACAAGATGCTGTGTTTACTGGCAAGGTAAGAGCTACCTTATTAAGTTGTTAATAATCATTGAATGTATTCTGATCAAGAATTTGCTTAATTTCCATACTAACAAATTCAGAAGTTTCGTTTCCTTCGCTGATATTTAGACAATTTTTTAGAATAAGCATTTCAGCTTATAAAATTTCTTTGTCAATGGAAAAAGTCGTGGCATAATATTCAATAAATTTACAACTTCCTTGAAAATCGAGTTTTAGAAAATTGTTTATAGCCTTTGCCAACTCCTTCGGCCTTCCGGGGAAAATCGGATTTTCATATATCCCGCCATTTTATCAAAAATGCGATTATAAATATTATTTCGGAAACTATCTTTCATAGGTGTGAGTGAATTGGTAGCACAATCAGTATCCGTAGTTGAATTTAGGCTGGATCCTCCTACAGTAGAGAAGAGAACGTAATATTTGAGCAATTTTTATTTACTTCTTTTCCTTTGGAATCCCTCTTAGGGTCGACATCAATTCCATTATTTTTAGCAGCTGTTTCAATATCCTTCCAGAAAACGCAAATATCATCTGGACTTCGTTTTATTTATTATATTTATTATAATGCTGTAAATAGGGTGCACAGGAAAATATTGCTTAATATGGGAATATTTCTGGAAATGCTAACCTGAACCTTGGGTATGCTTGGCACCCCCAATCACCCCCCTAACTACGCCTATGTCTCGGAGAGGGAAAACATATTAAGAAGATTACTTACCTCTACGATAACAACTAAATTGTTGCCCTCTAGCGGGTAAACGAAGCAACGTCATGTAGAGGTAAGTTCAGTAAAATTGACATTTTTCTAACCGCAACAGCATACTGTAGCTCCATGTACACGAAATATTGGGGACACCCTGTATAGTTTAAATATGAAAAATTATCAATAATCACATTATCCACATTTTATTTACTTTATCTTATTATCATTGAATTTCTACCCCAAGAAATATTAAATTAACCCCTTGTGGAAATAAAGTCGACCTCTAAGATTACCGTAAACTGGTCAAGTTATTTTGCGGTAAATCTTCGTAAACATGTTTGCCTTCACAGTAATCATTCAATTAAAGTGAGTATATTACGGAGCAAGACAGAAAATAATATTATTTGGTTGAGTCATCCTGCAGTAAATAAGCTTAGGGATGTCTAGGGCTACCGCAGCGTAAAGGGAGAGCTTTGAAAGATACCAACTTAATTTTCTGTGTGACCGAGCTGCCCTAATCTAATCTGATAGTCGGTACGAACCCCCCGGAAAATTTATATCAGCTAGCGGAAACTACCAGAGGCCTAAAAGTTTATGGAAACAAAATATTTAAATCAGGTTTTAACAAGTATAATGAGTTAATAAGATATAGTTGGTCGATGCACAAATAGAAGAGCGTAAACATAAACAAGAATATTTTCTTAAATAGTTTTGGCAATGCACTTGAAAACACTTTTTTTCTAGTCTTTTTTTTTAATTACTGTCATTTTTAAGTTAAACTCAAATAAATAATAGCAATGTGATGTTTTAACAAAAATACGTCATTTAACTTAATACGTTCATGGCATCCGAAAACTAATATTTCCATCCCTAATTGTGGGATTCTCGACATTCACCCCATCCCTTTAAACATAAATGGAACCATATTTCACTATAAGTATTAAGATACCATTACTCTAATATTAATTTTCATATAGATAACCAATAGTATATTGTATTTAATATGTTGGTGCTGTAGAGGGGGCTTATAGTTAAACTATTTGACACAAGAGGTGGTAAAATGTGGTATAAAGTAAAGTCAATTGCGAAATAAGCCGAATATAAAAAGAAACAGACACAGCAATAATCATATTTTGTTAGGAATCATATCCAACATTATCATGCCATGGGAGGGACGTAAGTATTTGTATAGAATCTGCTCTCTCTCCCTGTCTCCCTCTTTGTCTCAACAATCTGCTCATTTCGGAATTGATATTAATGTATACTTGTTCAGAAATTATATTTAGTATTATATAGTTAAGTGTCAGTTTAATAAAGAGGAAGTGGAAGATATGGGAGGTGAATTGGGAAAGGAAAACACGTGTTACAATTTTTTACTTTTCCACACTCAACTATACCAGAGCGGAAAAGTAATGTAATCGTGTAAAGAAAAATGGGAAAAAATATGTTTAGTGTTCATTTTTCGTTTTTCAGCCTAAAAACAAAAAAAGAATGGTCTTTAAAAATTTTTGTCTGTGTGTGTGTCGCTGTCGTCGGCATTATAATTTCTTGTTAGCGCGATAACTCAACTAAATCGTGTCGCATCGATCGGGTTTTAACTGATTTTGATCAGGGACGTCTCTCAGATGACACCTATTGATTTTGAGGTGGATATAATATACCCTACCATATTCATGGGTCATGAGAAAGCACAATGGTTTACTTTTTGAGAATTTTTTTTGTTAGTACGATCACTCAATTAAATCGTGTCGGATCGATCGGGCTTTGACTGATTCTGATTAGAGACATCTACCAGACGATATCCACTAATTTTGAGGTGGATAGGTCACACATCGTCCTGTCCATTAGTCATGAGAGAGCACGATGGTGGACTATTTGAAAAAAGTAAAACTGTCGTAAAAAATACATATTCTGCATTTATGTGTTGGTTTATTTTCTTTCGGCCATTCAGTTTCAAAATAGAGATATTCTACGTGCGGAAAAGTGTGTTTTAAGGTTTTAAAACAGTTTATTTTAAATTTAATATTAAGTATATCAGAATACATACAGGGTGAGCCGTACTTTCATTTCCTTTATAAATTTAGCCTCTTCCTCCTTATATAGGTAGAGAAAGTAATTGTAAGACATAAATACTTACTTTAGTAGCAATTTAATGGATGGAAAGAGGTTGTATCGTCTGCCTCGTTGTAGAGACGCAGAAGGTAAATGTAAAAAATAAATATGATAATGTTGCTCACAAAGGACAAAGAAAGATTGCAATATATTACCATTGTGATTGGTAATATAATATATTCAAGAATTTATTTCCTTAACAATTACAGTCATTGAAAACTGAAATCAAAGATAACGCTTATACTATGAACTGAACGAATTATTCTGAAACTTTCAGAAGAAACGCTAAATTCTAACGGATGTTATTGATGGCACCTCGGAGTAATTGTTACATGCAATAAGTCTCTTAGATGTTTGAGCCAGGGCAAAAGGCGTCTATATATACTTCTCTTTTCCCTAAACTTTTCTTGAACTATCAATTGGATTAATATGTATTTCGAACCTCTCATTACGTGGCCTAGTTATTGAAGCTTTCTTTTCTTTATTGTATTAATTACTTCGCATTATTTTTGCATTTGATTTAGGATTTAGGTATTAGTAGCCTATCTGTCTAGGATATATGCCATATTTTGCGGTAGCATCCCATTTCGCAGCTTAAGATTTGTCCATGTGATCATATCTGAGAGTTCTTGCTTCCACTTCATAGAAGAGCATGAAAAATACGTAACAGCCCAACATTTTCATACTAAGCGTTATATTAATATGCCGACCAGTGAAAAACGCTTTTCGCTTTCATTTTCTGGCTACTAATATTCTCATTTTTAAAACCTTCATTTGATTATCGGATCTATCTGTCCAGGTTCCTAGGTATCTATGTCTACCCATCATCTTCTATGAGGGTATATGTTACTATCAGGTTCATTTGGTTTTGAACCTGTGGGGATTCAAACCCAACTGAACTTCTCTTTACTAACATTTATGTTTCAATCGTACTCGTTATATTAATCGTTTAGTTTTTTTAAAAGATGCTACACTTTTCTAAGATTTCTCATTAGAAGGACGGTGTCATCAGAATATCTCATGTTATTAATAATTTCTCCATTTATAAATATTTCTACTGATTCCTCTTCCAGGATTCCTTAAAGATAGATTCGCTATAAATACTGAATGGGAGTGGCGGCATTGACACTCTTACTTTATGCCAGTGCAAATCTCCATTTCCTCCATTAGTTAGTCTTCAATATTTCGATTATCCCTTTGGCCCCAGTATAAGTTACTGATTATTCTTATGTCGTCTGCGTCAATATTCTTGAATAGTAGTTGATGTAGTCGTAAATCAAACATTGAAACATATTCTGATGTATACATGCCTGGATAGTGTTGACGTTATCCCAAAGAGTGCTTCTGTTATTCCAAGACCTTCGTGAAATTCAAACTATATATTGCTTATATCTTCTACAACCTTTCTATGTATCCCTTTATGAATTATCTTAAAGAACGACTTTAAGATGTGGCTCATGGATGGATTTCATTTCTTAGGAATAAGCATAAACGCCAATATCAATTCGCAGGCGTAATGGCCTTGATGAGTTTTGCCGGCAAATCGAACGAGATTACCGCTCTTTACTCGCCCATCAAGTAGACCGGGACCGTTGTACGAATGTAGGCCGAGCTTTGCTTCCAAATTGGTGAGTCTCTACGCGAGAGGAAAGTGCCGCCCGCAAACAAGACAAACGCGACTGGCAGTGGTCCGCTCTCCTCGATCTTCTTTGGCCCTGACGCCTTTATATCCCGCTGGCATGGACTTCTTCTCGGCTATTTCTTAATCTTTGCTCGCCTTAATTTGCTGCATCGCTTCGCCAGCGTTAGCCCTTCGGGAGGTGACTTGTCGTGGGCGCCGCGACCAGCCTGACGCCCGGGAGTTGAGTCATATTAGGCCATCTTCCACGACAATGTGGACGAACTACGTTGCTTGGATCGCCATCAGGAGAGTGAGTCTTGTTCCTCGGGAGGAGTTCTTCTCTATTTGAAAAGAATATCAGGATTTGGAGTTCGGTGTGTGTGAGAGGGAAGTCATATGTCTTTCCTGTAACAGAGAATGGTTAAAGGGCCGTAGGGCTCCCTGACCATATAAAAATGGTTAGTGGAACAATAGAGCTCAGCTGTAATAAAAAGTTATTCCTGATCTTCCTGATCTTCCTGGGTCGTAGTCCAAAGCTGCTCGAATGAGGGAGTTGTCATGGGCACCTGCTTAATTGTAGTGCTTCCGAGCCCTGGCTCGGATTTTCCCCATCACAGTTCAGGTCTCGCCGGATGTCGATGTTCCTCCCTTATCACGGGGCGTCCACGGCATGGCGGAGGGCGATGTTTTCGATGGCCTGAATCCTCTTATAAGCACAGAGATTGGCAATGACTACTTTTAGGGATTTCTCCCTTTTTGTGGATAGTACTAAAGATGTTCGGAAGAGTATCAGTTACACCGCCATAGAATAGTTTGAAATGTTCTATAAGGTTTTGATTAGGACTAATAGATTTACCGAGTTTCATAGTTTCCAAGATACATGTTATTTTTCATCTTAACATTTTTAGGTGTACGTTTTCGCTTCTAATACAGATATTAGAGGCCTTTCGTTGTCAAAAAGTTCTGAAATGTATGTTTTCCATTTCTTTAGTTTATCTATAATATTACTTATTATACACCCATCTATGTCTATGATCATATTACCAATAATTTTGTTGTTATTACATCAAAGAATTTTATTTATATTCCTTGCGCGTGGAAGCTGTCAAATTTCCTTCTGCTTAGTTCTCCTCTCATTGAATAGTTAAATAGTCCTCTTTGGAGCTTTTAACTGTCTTTTTAATGTTCTATGCAGAGCTTTAAATTTACCCAATTTGTCTTTGCTCTTCCACCTCTCTTCCATTAGATCTTGGATCTCTGGTATTACCTGGAGCTTCTTCTTGTATCTTTTCATTTTTGATCCATATTAAGTTCGTTTAGAACTCGTATGTTTCTTATGCATTTATTTACCTGCTGTTTTACCGTGATCTAAATTTCATGGTCTTTAAGCTCCTTCATTATCATTACCTTATGTATCTTCATAATTTTATTTCTATTTTCATGACAACATCATAGCTTTAAATATTTACCAAATTTTTACCATTATGTTCTTTATCTCAACTAATATACTGTCACAAACACCTCGAGCGATCCCAAACACCGGGAATATTCGAAACCATCAAGAGCGTGTGGAGTTGACTTCCAGTGCGTTCTATGCTAGAAGGTTCGCCAAAGTTCTTTATCTAGCAACGTCTGGAGAGACGTCCTACTGCCTATATGAGAATTGTGTCGGCCAGCCAGGAGTTAGTTGAATCTGGACCACGATAGTTAGCGATACGGTGCGAAAGAATGTGACATTGTGTAATACAGTATGAAAGTTAGATAGTTAATTGGACTTGTAAATAATTGATTTGTAAATAAGTGTTCGAAATAAAGAAATTTCTAGTAAATTCGTTACAATACATTTTTGTAATATATCAGCATTATATCAGCCTTAAACATAAATATACTATTAATATATAATTTATAATATTTATATATTACAAAAAGTAACAAAGTTGAAACTGAACGAACAACTAAGTCATTCTTTATTCGATTGATGAACTCCGGCATCCCAGATATTTTTCATTATAAACCATGTAATGAAACGAGGTCCGCAATTGTCTGATAAGCTATATCGCAAGAATTCGTTACGAACCTTGAAAGAGCGTTATACTGTGTCTCATATGCTCCGCAGACGGTGCACATAGTTGTACAACGTTATTACAGTTTCTGTCTATGCCCTCTAGCAGGGGAAAATGTCAGTGATGAGGGTGCAATTTCCTTTATCATTTGCCAGATGTGTCTGAGAATTTATCAATTTCGTGAACTATCCGCTTACCAAATGAAGTGTGAAAATGTCGCTCCGAGTTCTAATGACACCAGGAAGGTATATTCAACTGTTTAAAGGTAGATTAACTGTTTATAGGAGAGAATTATTTACTGAGGAATATGTATTATGGTTTTTTAATTTTGTATAAATGAGTTCGACCATAAGGACGCGTAAAATATCCTGGAACACATCTATATCCTGGAAACTGCTGATATAATTTCTAGAAAACATACGCTTTATAGTAAGTTTATAATATTCTCTGCTAGACTACTCTGATTAAGAATTTAGTTCAAGACAAGAGCTATAGAATAATAACAGCTTTATACAATTATAAAGCAAAACATAAATGATAACCACCTCAGTGTGTTCCACTTTCGATACCCATCATTAGAACCTCTGGAACTATAAGAGCTTCAAATTCCTCTAAGTGGGACGATTTTTGGAAAAGTTGATGCTGATTGCAAATCCCTTAAGAAATCACAACTAATCAGAGGAGGCTTTCAGATAACTTTTGTTTTTCATATAGTAGTCATATTTGATTTTTCGATTTTTAATACACGCCTAAAAGGAGCTTTCTAGTAACCTATCATATGCCTGTAAGGAAACTTGTCTTGTCTTCAATTGTTTGTGTTACCACACCAAATATTGTGAACAATATAGTCACTCTTCCATCATTGTATCTATGTAGGATTAGTGAATGTTATCATACTATAATCTTGTGGCTTTCTGTAAGCTACTCTCACAAATTAGCCATAAATAAATATAAATAGAACTGAATGGAGTTAGCCGTTACTTTGAGATAATTGATCATAATGATAGAGTAAAACATTTAACTTTGTTACTATTACAGATTTTATTATAACTTAACGCTACCACATTTTCGATACTTTAGCGTATCATTTTCAACGCGATTCAAAAGAATCCTTTGAATCGTCTTGAAAATGAAATTTCACAAGCTCGACATCTCTAAAGCGATTCAAAAAAATCTCTTGAATCGCTTTGAAAATGATACGCTAAAATATCGAAACTTTAGTATCGTTAAGTTACATTAAGATCTGTGATATAACAAAGTTAAGTGTTTTACCGTATCATAAATAGAACTGCTACGCATTGAAAGGAATTGTGTTAATAGTAGCTATATTTGTCATCAGATTTACATTACAAAGTACTGCAGATTAGTGTTTGTACTATAAGGGTTATCAGTATGTATAGTAATCTGATTTACGTAAGCGCAAAGCAGTGCTGCATAGTAAGGAGGTGCACCACATTGTTGCAAGAACAAGTGATTTCCCGGAAAATCAGGGTTCCTCCACATCTGAATATGAACTTATTAGTGCGAGAATTATGTCATCTTGAAGAAAATGTGTCTGACAGCTAATTTTTATGTAACAGCAGCCATAACTACAGAACTTCCATTAGCGGTATAACTTTTTTGCACTCCACTATAAGCGGAAAAGTAATGTAATCGTGTAAAGAAGTGAAAGAACATAATTTTTTTGGGTATAGTTTTCGATTTTCGGCCTAAAAATTAAAAAAATGGTCTTTTTTGCTGTGTGTGTCGTCGTTGTCGTCGGCATTTATTCTATTTAGCACGATAACTCAACTAAATATTGTCCGATCGATCGGGTTTTGACTAATTCTGATCTGGGACATCTCCCAGACGACACGTATTGATTTTGATGTGGATAGGACACACCCCACCCTGTCCATGGGTCATGAGAAAGCACGACGGTGGACTATTTGAGAAATTCTTTTTGTTAGCACGATAACTCAACTAAATCGTGTCGGATTTATCGGATCTTAACTGATTATGATCTGGGACGTCTTCCAGATGACACCTATTGATTTTGAGGTGGATAGAACACACTCTACCATGTTCATGATGGGTTATGAGAAAGCACAATGTTGGACTATTTGAGAAATATTTTTTGTTAGCACGATCACTCAATTAAATCGTGTTGGATCGATCGGGTTTCGAATGATTCTGATTAGGGACATCTACCAGACTGCATTTATTGATTTTGAGGTGGATATGACACAAACCACCCTGTTCATGGGTCATGAGAAAGTACGAGGGTGAACTATTTGAAAAAAGTAAAATTGTCGCATAAAACACAAATTCTGCATTTATGTGTTGGTTTATTTTTTCTTGGCCACTCAATTTCGAGATAGAGTTACTCTACGTGCGGAAAAGTCCGTTTTAAGGTTTTAAAACTGTTTATTTCTTAAATTAACTTGTAGTTAAGCGGAAAATCATATCTGCGGACATATTCGTTTAACCCTGTTTATATTCTTGGAAAAAACATTATATAGTTTATGATTTATTATAGTATAAGTACTTATTTTTAATATTTTTTACACATTTATGCGATATTTTACTGATAAATTAGACGCCCTATTCGCCAATAAAGTTGGCATCATCTGGATATAATTAAAGTTCATGATGATTCAGTTTTAATCATCTCCAGATGATGCCAATTGTGTTGGCGGAACACGCGTCAAATGTAATGTACAGTGTTTTGACGTTTTGTGGAAAACTAAGTTAGTGTTATCTTCATACAGAGGTTTCGATCTACTCCAGTATGCAAAATTTCATTTATAACAATTTGTATAATTATTAGTAGTGGCGTTACTTTTTTACGAAATCAATTCAATGATTTTATTTAAGCATCACATAGTATCAATTCAGTGCGATATCGATAAGAACAATGATTTTATTACCCTAATTGAACCAGAGCTGTTACCTTTTGGGAAACGAGACGACGTTAATTCAAGCGGATTAGATATCAGACAGTCTCGGAAACATTCCAAGATTAATTGTTTGACAAAATAAATCAGCAAAACCTTCAATTCCATTGTTGGATATTCAAATAATCTTTGTATTTGCATATTAGGGTATTGAAGTGTAAAACCCTTGCTGATTTGCTATAAATCACGTTGTTTGTTTTGAGACCGCCAGCGTTCAATTTTCCTTCCATTATAGTTGTCTCATATAATTAAGGTTAGTTTAATTACATTGCTGGTTATCATAAACTTGTGAGAAAACTCGTGTATTTGTCAACAGTAGTCAATCAATAATAATCACATTATTATTTCATATCCATATTAATTTACCTCTAAGTGGTTTTTCTAAGTTTTATTTGAAGTCTGTTACTTCAAATAAAAGAGGAGGTTCACAATTCATCTGTATATATATTTTTTATGTATGTTGGGGTATAACTTGTGTTTATGAACCGATTTCAATTATTCTTTTTGCGTTGGATTCAGTATAGCTCCAAGATGGTTCCGTCTTAATTTATATTTTTACTTAATTTACATTTTTACTATATATTTTTTGACTGTAATGTAACATATAAGTCGGAAATCGAAAAAGGAACCACCAAACCGCCAAGCGGTTACCAAAGTAGTTCCCGAATAGCAAAGCTATTACATAATCGCTCTAGGGAACAACTACTTCTCAGGCTAAAGCCCCATTAGGCATTGAATTATATCCAGAAGCGATCCTCGACCCCTTTCTCGTGTTTTTGCACGATCAGATAAGGTTTCAAAAAATAAAACCCGCCACAGGTAGGATTCGACATTTGTCCCAGATCGGAACCGAACGACATACAGCTGTTTCGAACTTATTAGTTCTCATCAGTGCCGTAACCGGTACGCCGATTCAGGACAAATGCCGAATGAACTCTATAGCGTATACATCTTTATTGATACGATCTCTGTCAGTAACATATAAGTCGGAAATCGAGAAAGGAACCACTAAACCGCCAAGCGGTTATCAAAGTAGTTCCCGAATAGCAAAGCTATTACATAATCGCTCTAGGAAACAACAACTCCTCGGGCTAAAGCCCCGCCAGCCATTGAATTATACCCAGAAGCGACCCTCGGCGTACCGTGTACGGCACTGATGAGAACTAATAAGTTCGAAACAGCTGTATGTCGTTCGGTTCCGATCCGGGACAAATGTCGAATCCTACCTGTGGCGGGTTTTACTTTTTATAAAGTAAAGCTTCACTTTTTTCTTTTTTGTAAATCATGGCTACTGTGACAGTTGATACTGTCCTGGCAAAAAGAACATTGTTTGCTATATGTACGATGGAGGTATTTCTAATTACTCACTGTACATTTATAAAAAAGTCATATCTCCCAAAGATATTACATATTTTAAAACATTCCTCAGGTGTTTCGCCATTTGATCAATAGCAGGTTCAGAAGAATGGAAGCAGTGATAAGAGCTAGAGGAGAGTCTACCTACTATGAATTCAAATTTTTATGATTTAATTTCAACTTTAATTTTGTTTCTAAAGTTTGTCATTAACACCGTTTTCATTGCTTTTGACATTATTCTTCCTTTGCGTTATTTATTCATATTTTTTCTCGATAATATAATTTTAATTTATTAAACGTTAATTAAAGTCACTTAATTATAATGTCATGAAGGCACTATGATTTAAATATTCGAAAAAGTAAAAGTGATAAGGTAAAATTTCACTGATGCATTATTTTGTCCAGAAGTTTAACACTTTGGCTACTGACTAGGACTACTGAGATAATTTTGTATAGACTGACATATTTGCTTTTAATAACTGTATTTAGATCTTAAAAAATAGCAAAAGGACAAACAGATATATTTTTTTCATTTTTTTTTTTTGTATAAATGTGTGTCCAAAAATAGTACACACAGTTTACCCATGTAGAAAATAATTTTTTTCTTTTCAAGGAGTATGTATGCCATAATATATGTTGTAACAACTATTATTTTTTAAACATGCAGTTATGAGGGTCAAAGAGACATTTTAAACATAAAAACGTAACATCAAAGCTTTGACATGATAATTTTGCACGAGGAGTCTTCTGTACAGCGTAGGCGCGTCCATTTTATTCGCTGTTTAGCTTAAAACGTCTTGTGCGTCTTCTATTTTTGGAATATCTACAATTCGGTGGATATTTTTATGGTTTTCCTCTCTGTACTCTTTCCAAATAAGCTATGTCTAGCATCAAAAATTTGGGTGGCTACTTGTTCCCAAAATTTTGTTTTACTTATTGTACGGCCAGTTATTGAAATATATACTAAGTGAGCATTCATAATCGTTGTATTTGCGAGAAGTTCAATAGCCACTTTCCTATACCACTTTATACCATGACGAATTTCAGATGATCTTATTCATCTGAAATTCGTTAGATTTCTAGTCTGACACGTCGATGTATGACTTGATGGAATTATATTGCACTATTATAGATAGTTTTTTGACTATTCCTCTTTTAGTCTGTACATCCACCATTTCTGGAACTGATTCCCTAGTTAGAAATAACACGTTTCTCTTATCTTTTCATTTTCCAACAATAACATGGGTAGTACTTTCTCGTATTACCATACATTTATTACCATACATTTTTTCTAAGATCTGGCCAAACCAATGATGGTGTAGGAATTATCAGTGCACTATATCCTATTTCGTATATAATACGAAAACTAACGTTAGAACCGATTATAATTATAACATTGGTAACAACAGCTTTAGCGACTTTTAGAACTCCTATCTGTTAATAAAGCCCAAAACTATTTTGCCGATTTTTACCCACAAACTGACGCAAATGATAAATGAATTTAAATCAACAGTACTTATGTTTATATATTGTACACAACTAAAAGATCACATCTACTTCTTATGACCACATTATGTACACACAGTTACTACGTAAAAGACATGTGTGTACCAATTCTGGTACGCATAGTAGTTAAAGTGTTAAATAATAATTTTGCTTTAATTATACTTTTATTTTAAATATCATTTTAGGTCGAAGATCAAATGGTTGAAATGGGCCACAGAGGTAGAGAAGAACGCCGACAGCTTCTCTACAACAAAACTCTGGGGAATGCTCGCAGCTTCCTTCGGAAGTGAATCAACAAATCCTACTTCCACGTCCACGCCGTGATCTCTGGAAATGCATGACCAAGGTCATGCAGCTAACGGAAGAGGGTATCAGGCGAGTCTCCGGCGCCTTAAAACTGGAATCCGTCGGCTAAGGGAGTCAACCCCTACAGAAAAATCCGGCCCTCCTAGTTAGGGGGTTGAGCAGTTGGTTAGTAACCAACTCTCTTAAAAAATCATATACTTCTAGTACCCAACAAAGCCTCGGACATAGGTCAGATAAAAATACAACGACCCACGCAATAAATAAGGACAAGAGAATATGGATAAAAGATAAAATAAAATTAGCGACATGGAACGTAAGAGGAATAGCACTTAAAGAAATAGAATTTGCAAGACATATGAATGAAATGGGCATAGATTTTGCCGCTGTTACCGAAACCAAAAAGAAATTAAAAGGAACAAAATATGTTGATGAATATATCATGATATATAGTGGTGTGAATCAAAATCAGAGGGCAGCGAAAGGAGTAGCTTTGTATATACATAAAAAATGGGAGGACAGAATAAAAAATTACGAATAACTAAATGAAAGAATTGTCTTGGTCAGATTAAAATTTGATAGAGGTAATGCAACAATAGTCGCAGTCTATGCGCCGGAAGAGGGAAGAACAGACGAGTCTAGAATATTCTATCGTTTTCTTATTTGATAAATATTTTAGCTTATTAATAATAATTTTAAATTATTATTAATAGGCTTATGGTTAGTAGTTATTTTAATGAATAATTAAATATTTAATGCCTTACTACAAAAATACTTCAAGAAACC
This sequence comes from Rosalia funebris, assembly GCA_037954035.1. Lineage (NCBI taxonomy): Eukaryota > Metazoa > Arthropoda > Insecta > Coleoptera > Cerambycidae > Rosalia > Rosalia funebris. Next base: position 16,120,576 of record JAZFAV010000016.1, on the reverse strand, counting down.
TAAATCGTTCATATTTTTGTCGCCGGTAATCACCCTTCATCAACGCGGCGGCGTTAATATCGCAGATGGATCTGATTTTCGGTAAACGCATAAATCTGAAAAATGGTATATGATTCTTACAGTCGACATAACGTGCATTATCTTCGAGTTAAATGTCACGTCCGCCCCTATGTTGTAGATGAAAGGCCCAAATACTGTTATCGTACTTAATTCCATGTCGATTCCTATCTGATTTATAGCCGTTCCCCTGGCTGGTACACGTTCCACTGTTAATACGATTCGGAATTATTTCTAAGAGGATTAAGCTGTCAGTTCGCTGTAGGGGGCCTGATATATATATATATATATATATATATATATATATATATATATATATATATATATATATATATATATCTGATGCGAACAATCTGTAAAAAAAATTGTAATATTTTCGTTTAGTCAGCAAAACTGTTAATGTCTTTCCTGTTTTGATGAATAGCAATATTTATGACTAGTTTAATTAAAAAAGGAGAATGAAGATGGTGATGACTGATTTTAGATCGATGAAGATATAATGTTTTCTTGACTTTTCCATTTTATTAGTTGATCATTACTCATTACAGTTTTATTACACTTATATGATTTATTTTAAATAAAAATCACCAGGAGTAGGATTCGACATATGTCCCGGATGGGAACTGAACGACAGACAGCTATTTCGAACTTATTAGTTCTCATCAGTGCCGAACACGGCACGCCGCCCTGATCGGCGTGCCGTGTTCAATGAACAACAAATGCCGAATGAAATCCATGGGGTGTACATCTACATCGATACGATCTATGTCAGTAACATATAAGTCGGGGGAGTCTTTGATTTTCTGAAACCTTGTCTGACAGTGCGAAAATACGAGAAAAGGGCCGAGGATCGCTTTTAGGTATAATGAAATGTTTGGCCGGGCTTTAGCCCAAGGAGTAGTTGTTTACTATAACGATTATGTAATAGCCTTGCTATTCGAGAACTTCTTGATAACCGCTTGGCGGTTTGGTAGTTCCTTTTTCGATTCCCGACTTACATGTTACTGATATACATCGTATTGATGTAGATGTATACCCCACGAATTTCATTCGACAGTTGTCCTGGATTGGCGTGCTGTATACGACACTGATGAGAACTAATAAGTTCGAAACAGCTGTCTGTAGTTCGGTTTCCATCCGAGACAGATTTCGAATCGTACCCGTGGTGGATTTTATTTTTTGAAACCTTGTATGATCATGCAGAAACACGAGAAATGTGTCGAGGATCGGTTTTAGGTATAATTCAATGCCTGGCGGGATTTTAGCCCGAGGACTTGTTGTTTTCTATAGCGATTATGTAATAGCTTTGCTATTAGGGAAGTATTTGATAACTGCTTGGCGGTTTGGTGGTTCTTTTCTCGAATTCCGACTTATATATTACTGACACTTATATGAACACATACTTTGTGGTATGAGAATAATAAAATTTCAGTCAAAATTATTTCAATTCAAAATCATTAAATCATTAAAATTTCACAGTTAAAGTTATAAAATAACTATGAAATTGATAAAGTACCATGAATATACGATGTGGTCCATAAGCAAACAATAAAATTTTCTATGTAGTTTACGATTTTTAAGTAAAATCCTGAAATAAATATCTTAAAGTGAACTTGATGGTTGTCGATTTATTGGTAAGCATTGCTTGTTCGCCGTTGTACAGGGTCAATGGCTTCGTCGGAGAATCTCTGTTGGGATTGATATTCTTGTTCCTGCTTCTGAGTTCTCTTCTTCGTTGTAGTTTCGATTCACTCTGTGATAACGTCTCCCGGGTTTACTTTTGTGGGTGGACGCGTTCAAAACTAAATGATGGGTTTAATTTAGTTTCTGGGAGTCTACGTGTCTCCAGTAGAGAAGTGAAAGACGAGGCTAAGACTTTGCGAAGTGTTTGATTGGTTTTCGAAGCGTACTCGACGCTGCAGCATCGTACAAGGTGCCATTAACCTTTCAGAATGATTTAGTTGATTGTGGAACTGTGTTTGATGCTGAATCGTGGCTAAAGAAGCAGTCGATTCTTGAAGAAGGATTTTGTTGATTGTGGAAGCATGTTTAATGTTGAACTGTTGCGAAAGTAGGAAAGTAGGATGTAGGAGCACTGCGGAAAACACAGTTGAATATTTGAAGGAGGATTTAGTAAGTGTTGCGAAAGACGTGGGTGGATCTCGCCCTTACCGAAGGTGTGCGGATGCCTATCATCTCTGGCTTCGCGGCTGCGAGGCTAGCTTCAAGAGGGCACTTTCTGCATTGAAGTCACTTTCACTGAGCATTGCACTTGCTGACGTGATGACTGAACACTGATGGTTTGTATAATCATTTTTTGCGTGTGCGTCACAGGGGTAACAATCGTATGAATTAATCAACTAACATTTTGGAACAATATCGTGCCGAAATTTTAGAATAACAGTTAGTACAGTACAAATCCATCAACCTATGACAGAGTTATGAAAAAGTTCTCCACAAAAACATTCAATGGAAGTGATATTTCCATCAAAATAAATGAAACAAATTCAACAAAAATCAAAATAAATGAAATAAATTTTACAGAAATATTCATATGCCAATAAATCAAATTATACAATAAGGCTAAGACGTGACTTCATAATTGCATTTTGTTCGGCAAATTATTAACTGTATAGTTGAATGAAACATATGTCGCTAGACATACGTGCTGGTAATTGTGGCATATTAGTAACAATTGCGAGTGGTATAGTATGTAATTCGTGTGTCGTTAGTAAATTGATACACGCGCAAAAATCCATTATACAAATTGTAACTAACTGGATACTGAACAGATAAAGACTAAAGATCAACTAAAAATTGACTGATGTTGTTCGGCGCTCTATATTTATAACCGATAGCCTTAACTTTTCGCACGAGCTGTTGCGTTGTATGGACTGGTAATTTTTGAAGTGCTCTCTTGGTTGTTTCTGCAATTCCTGAAATCTTTTGAAGGCACTGGAACTTTTGAACGATGATCCATAGATTTTCTGCGGTTTAGTGAGTTTTGATTTAGTGTTTCTTGGAGAAAGTTATGATTTTTGAGGCAGCAAACAAACAGTTTATAACATTCGGTATGACTTATTTTCGTAACAGCTTGATATACGTCACTTGATGCAGATAGATACTGTTCCTATTTTCATGTGTGAATGTTCCTATTTTCATTTCAAAGTCATTTAACAAGAATTTACTTACGTCTTCGCTGGTTTTACATGAAGCAGATTTATGATAATATTTCAGGCGGTAATTTTTTACCTTAGCGTAATTGTACATCTGTTAGGTATTTTCGAAATGCTTCACTATCATCTCATTAAGTTTGTGGAACTAAATTTATGGAATTTACAATATGTTGTATCTTCTCTTCATGGCAATGATGACAACGCTATTTATTATTATAAATTAATTTTATATTAAGAAAAATCATTACCCTCAGTGTCACATCCATTCATAATTAATTTATTTGAAGTGAATACTTCTTTGGCGGCGTTCTGATATTTGTCGAGAATGGAGAGTGAATTGGAAAAAATGAAACGTGTCAAGATTTCGTTACACAAGAGAGAAAAAATATATAACGTAGAGAGAAGGAGAAAGAGAGCTATACATTATATATATATATATATATATATATATATATATATATATATATATATATATATATATATATATATATATATATATATATCAGTTTAGGCTATCCGCGTCTCCCTATTGTCGCGCATGCGCGTGTTATAAAATATACGCGTCCAGATGCTATATATTAACAGCTGAAGCAGCACGCGTGTGTACCGAATATTTATCATTGTGTTTTGTAATTATTTACGTTATTTATATCTGTGTTTTGTGATTATTTGATAATATCCTTGAACCGTTTCACTTGTTAAAATCTAGAAGATATAATATATTTCATTCACCGCTCCCTACTGGTTTACAGTCACACAGGTGCAAATGCACTTGGAAGAAGCGAAGACAAAATCCCTTTGATTTTCGGGGGAGATTTCAATGTAAATTTCGGATCCAATGATTCCTTGACGTTGATTAACTTTCTTCGAGAAACATTTGGTCTGCTTATAAATAACAATCCCAAAGAATCAACAACAAAATCCGGAACTACAATAGATGCAATTTTTACACGTTATCTAGAAAATATCGAATCACGAACATATATTTCATATTTTAGTTATCACAAACCAATCATATCAGTATTACCAATTGAACCATCAGCCGATGATAGTGTAGATAATGAATAAACCGAATATATTTTACACAGATTTTATATTGTTATATTTCTTTTGAAATTATCCCTCTACTTTTCTCTCTCTCTCTCTCTCTTTCAATCTCTCACTCTTAATCTCTCTCATTCTCTATTTTAAAGAAGTATTCACTTCTATCACGTGTACTGTGCTGCACATGATATTTTTTTTTATTTATTTTGTTAGTCATCTTCTTTATAACACCTTACGGGTGTTATGGTTTATTCTTAACGAAGAGAAACAAACATTTCTTCCCATTATGAATATAAAAATTCAATATTACCGAGATATTAATGTTTTATTCCCTTTGGCATTCATAGTCGATAATACAGATGTCAGATGTAAATCAGTCTTATAGTTAATAATCGGCATTATAATTAATAATTTTCTATAGTCTTCCTTCTTTGTCTATTGAACTGATTCTCGTCTGTGAACATATAACCATCACATTTCATGTAATGCAGAATATTAATTCGTTAAAGTCATGTCGCTAAACATACCGATTGAAAATTTCGTAATATCGTCGCCAGCATCGACATGTCACCCTGTTTCAGTTTACATCAGATTATTTTTACAGCACAAATTTATAGCTATTCCCGCCGAACGGTGTTATTTTAAAAATTGTTTGATTTATGTACGAAATTTATGATTATTTTGTGCTGAAACGTTCCTCATTCTAATTTATGACATGAATCCCAAGGGGACAGTATCACGTCTACAACTGCAGAAATAGAGAATTCAGGCCAGTTCTATTTGCAAATTCTGTCGACATAAAAATCTAAAGAGAATGTTCAATGTGAACTTCATTTTCCATAAAATAGTTTTAAAGAAAATATATCATGTGCCGTTTAGTTTTAAAGAGTCGCGCGTCTCTGTCAACCTCTTCAAGATAAATATAGGGTACACCAAAAGTATGGCAATAGAATGCAAATAGAATGGTCAATAAGACTATCTATACCAAATATTGGCCTGTAAATATTGTTTAAATTTCTATCGATTTGTTGTTGATGTTACAGTTACTTTCTATTTGGTTTATATATTATTTCAGATTTTGCATAAAGTATATATTCGAGATATGTTTTTGTGTATATACAAATAAAAATGGGCTTCTTTCAAACATTAAATAATAATAAAATAATAGTACAATAATAATAATACTAACAACATTTATTATGTTGGTTATGTTATGTTATGTTACATATATAATATTACATTATGTAAACATATTACAAATATTGTAGAGACATTTAAAAATAATATAAATATACCGCATGCTATATTAGAAGTAGGAGTTCGAAGTAGTCTTTCTATATATCCACCAGTGGGAAATAAAAATGAAAAATGGTTTTCACAAATAAATATTGTTAAATGCTATGATTTAGATGCCACATTAATTATCATTAATATGGCATCTAAAATTAATATCAATCATTGTGATTGTTGTCTAATAACATCTTTAAATACTTTAAAAAAATAATAGGTAGATAAATTAAAATAATCTAATACTGTTGAGTAACCTAAGAAATATATACACATGCGAACCTTAACATTTACTGGTATAATGTACTGTAGAGTTTTACAGTACAAGAGAATGTGGTAGAGTTCTTATATTAACTTCATACACATTCGATATTCTTTTAAATATATGATGCAGATATTCCCATTTTGATATAACAGTAATTTGGAAAGAAATAGTGGAAATAGGAAAGAGTAGAAATCTTAGATACTTTACTATGTTTTTAACATTAAACTCTCATGTTTTATTTATACGAAGTCCCGTGACTGCCGATATTGGATATAATAAACAAAGTACAGAATTTTGTATTTTTGAAGATTTCGTTTATTATAACTTGTTAAATAATAACAGTAAGGGGCTAAAGTAGTATGAGGATATATAAGAGATTTTACTAATTTCAGTTTTGTTTCTTTCCCTAATAGACATTTTAAGTGACATAATGACTTTAAGTAAGATATCTTAATAATATATTAAATACCAATGCAATTGAGTAAAACAACAAGTTTTATATCACCGTATTTATACAGAATTTTATATTTTTATAAAAAGTATTTGTTTATATTCATTAATCTTTGGATAAATTAATTTAATATTATACTGATTTTGTTTGTTGTTTATTAATTTGGTATAGTTTTTGTGGGGAGAATATCAAATACTCGCAAAAAGCATAATATCGAAGTAGTATTTAAACTCAAACAAGAGTTATCAAATTTAGTTTGTAATGAAGAAGATAAAACTAATAAATGTGAAAAATCTGGAGTTTGTAGGTTAAATTGCTCGGAGTGCAAAAGCACATATACAGGACAAACTGGACGTAAATTTAGAACTAGGTACCTTGATCACAATAGATCCTTCAGATTACAGAAAACAGATTCTACTTTTTCTAATCATATCTTGGAAAGTGAACATAATTTCCCAGGTATAATATGAAAATCTTACACTATACCAGTAAAATTTTAAAACTTAATTGGTTAGAAATAATAGAGATCTACAAATACAACCATGATGATAATTTTAACTTGTCAAATGATCAAGTTGATATATTATATTCCCCTCTTTTTACCAAAATTAATTAACTCCCTGTATAATATTTTTCAATAATAGCCCTGGAAATTCCCACAATTTGATGGTAGGGATTGCATCATTTATAAAACACGTTTTCCTGTAAACCTTAATTGTCTGTTTATTTATAACCCCTTATTCTGTGTAATTGGATAATATATATTATAGGAGCCGAATTTTTGTAATTTATTCTTAGTTGAATCATCGTTTTGAAAATGACATAAAGTGTCGAAACTGTAATCACGAGTTTTGTGTAAATATAGTGGTATAAAACTTAGTAGTTGTTTTACTCAATTGCGTTGGAACTATGAACTATCACAAAGTAACAGCTTCCTCGATCAATATAATTAATATGTTTATTAAAACGTCATCTTTAGTAATGAGCAATCCGAGCTTTTTGGTGAATTTAACCCAATAAATTTGTATACTGAGTATATTTTTCTTGACAAGTGATATTTATTTGACTTAGTTCCAAATAACAAAGTTTCAGTTTTACTGGAGTTAATTTTGAAACTATTGTTAGTACACCAATAATTCTTCAGCGAATATAAGAAATAATTTATAATATCGAAGAATTCATCTATTTGGGACTTAGGGAAGGCTATACTCGTAATTGAATATCTCCTGAATATAAGCATACTTGATATCGGTTTATTTAATTGAGGAAATCAAAGGTATACTCGTACAAAGAAAATTACCGGATCCGAGAATACTATCTTGAGACACTTTATTATAATAATCCTTTATTGCGATTGTTATTTATGACAACTTTTTAAATGCGCTTTGTTATGTACAGAGAAAAATTGTAAATTCAATCTAATTTTAAAGACGCTCTAAGGATTGAAATAGGACGTAAATGATACACAGTCAGTAGATGGATATTTTGGAAAATTGTACTTCTATAGCAGTTTTTCAAACATCTGGAAATATTTCGTATCTCAATGATTCAGTAAATATGCTTTGTACTACATCAACACAATGTGATATAAATTCATCATCATAATTGATTTATATAAACTAAATCTAGTACCCTTGCTTCTGACTATAACTAAGAATAAAAATAAAATCGCTATTAATAAGAGAATTTAATTACGTGAAAATAAAACCAGTAATTCCCTTACGTACTATTTATTATATAAAACAAAGATTGATATAAAGAGTATTAGGAATAGATTTTACAAATTTTTATAATTCAACTAATAGAGGTCTGAAAAAGCATGATTTGTAATTTACGTGACTATTACCCGAACTATTTTGATACATAATATAAATTCTAATTATGCTACGTTTCTGTTAGAAACTAAAACTGTCTTTTATAAAATTTTCATCACACCTATTTGATACTATCCTAAATCCAGTAGCGTTGTCAGATTGGAAATAAATAAATGGTTGGTTGAAAATTTGGTATTGTTTGGAAAAGTGGAAATATGTTCCTGCAACAAAAACTGAACACAATTCGAACTTTCTTCTGTGTTCTGAAAATCGGCACCACGTACAGATATTCATATCGAAAACACGAGAACTTGTTTTAGATCGATCGAACTTGTTTTAGATTTTTTGCAAAATCGATTTTTATTTGTCACATATCCACTAGTATGTACTTGGCCTGAGCAATAAACGTAACATAACAGTTTATTTCTATATTTATCTATTCAGATTTTTAAATAAAAGGATTTAATACACATTACGCAAATCTACTTTAGTTAAGTTCATTGATAGAAAATATGATGCCCATGTAAACCAGATACACCCTTCATTAGATACATTTTGTTCGGAAGTAAATTAGAAAGATAAATTTGCAGCAAACAATTTTAAGGGTTTGTCAAAGTTTCCGTATAAAAGGCATAGCGTAGTGAATGGAACGAGACACCTTAAATGTCTGTTGAAGAGATAAATAATATAAAGTTTTAATTAAATTAAAAGTGAGCTGGTAGACATACGAGATAGTAGAAATAAAATTTTAATTAAACGCGGTAGGGATTTTCATATGTAAACTCGTATACATGTAGAGCTTCTCGTAACGCATTAATAATATTTAATTAAAAGCACCAAGTTAATATTAGTCATCCAGTAGTTATTTGAATGGTTTTTATTAATTTGAAGCGGACAAAGAAACAGAAGAATTATATCGACTACTTCATTGGCGTAGTGATATACACATTTTGTAAAATTTGATACGATAAAATAAGAAATGGGATACAGAAATACGAATTCAGATTTTAAAAACTAATGACCAATATTTATAATATTTATTTATTGTCTGCTTTCTTTATATTGGCCTGTTTAATATTATTAGTACGATAAGGGCCACCATTGCCCTTATGCCTATTGGCTTGTATATAGAGAAGGAATTCAGTCTTAAAAATGGCATTGAGACTGTAGGGGGAGGGAGGGGGATCTATAAGTATATGGTCTACTAGATACGTGTATATTTTGGAAGAAGAAAGTACAAGTCGTCAATAGGAAACAATTTTCTAGGTATGCGCAGAAGAAAAAGTGAGGCAGCATTTGGACGAAAGAGGATGCACTTTACGCACGGCCAGATGGAGCCAGATGTGTATATTTACATTCAAAACTATTTCATCTCGACTGAACATTTTTAAAGTATTTTACAGGTTATAATAACATTGGTTATGACTTACTTAGTTTGATTCCCCGTTCCGATATCGTAGTTTTGAGACTTATTCCTATTCTTGATAACCTTTAAGTAACTTCTTCTTTTGGAGGCGAGTGAGCGTGAAAATTCGTTTCTCTATTTAGAAAGAACAAAGCTAGGACAGAATTTCAATAAGACAACGAGGCCACGTGGATAACCCTAAAATAATTGCACGTCTAATTCAGTAATGTAACGAGTCATTAAATGTACTGATGCAAACAAACTTGCAACTTATGTTCAATAAAGTAACATGTATGGAGGGAATCATTAAAATGACAAGCTGAACACCTTGGTACACCAAGGTTCTAGGAATTACTTGGTGGGATAGGAACTAGCACTTCACAAAGTTACTCATAATTCCATGATAAATATCTATTCCCTTAATAATCATGAAAACAAACGGGCCAAAGTTAACAGTTGCAGATAAGCAAAAATACTTGTACAACAAAATAAATTGTACAACAAAATACCTTACAACAGGTCAGCAAACTTCTACTTGACTCTTTTTCGTATATATTTATTGATTCTAATAGAAACGCTGATGGAACATTGAAGGCTAAACAAACAATGTACGTATTATTCTCATAATTTTATGTGTAAAGCAGTTAATCTAGAAGGCCAGACTTCGGAACGTGTAAAGAGTCCCCATTCTCAACAAAATAAGGAACTGATCGTAAACACTGACATGAACACAACATTAACCCTCAACACCGACGGATCTTTGTCCACTACCCTTTTTTAAGGAACGAATTAAAAAGGGCTTATCTGTTATGAGTCTTCTATATCATTCGAATAGGCTTTGCTGCGATCTGATCGGCTCTTTATTATCTCCATTGATCGATTTAGCACTAAGTAATACAGCGCTCTCAGGAACAGAAATATGAAACTCTTTTCCTTTATACCCACAGAAACCTTACAGTTCTCGGTATTTCTAATTATATTTTAATTTTTCTTGAAATGTCAGGTGTAATATTCAGCTGATTATAATATAACTTGTTTATATCTTCTATAGCCTATTTTACCTAAGAATATGATAATAATAACGCGACAGTAGCTATATAACCAGATGACAAAGGTAATTTCAATTAATGTTTATTTGACTATTTTATAATACTTTTTATACTAAGCTGCGAGGGAGTAATGCTCTATGAGTTAAAAGTTTGTAGCACAAAGAATGAGGAACGTAACATATACACAGGTTGCGCATAAATATGCACTAAAACCGTAATAGTTTTTAAACCTAATTACGTTATATTAATCTGATACATGTCAGTTTTTGATCTAAAATCAACATACGTACTTTATGTCAAAAATTGTATATATATATATATATATATATATATATATATATATATATATATATATATATATATATATATCTATATCTATATATATATACATATATATATCTATATATATATATATATATATATATATATATATATATATATATATATACATATATATATATATATATATATATATATATATATATATATATATATATATATATATATATACAATTTTTGACATAAAGTACGTATGTTGATTTTAGATCAAAAACTGACATGTATCAGATTAATATAACGTAATTAGGTTTAAAAACTATTACGGTTTTAGTGCATATTTATGCGCAACCTGTGTATATGTTACGTTCCTCATTCTTTGTGCTACAAACTTTTAACTCATAGAGCATTACTCCCTCGCAGCTTAGTATAAAAAGTATTATAAAATAGTCAAATAAACATTAATTGAAATTACCTTTGTCATCTGGTTATATAGCTACTGTCGCGTTATTATTATCATATTCTTAGGTAAAATAGGCTATAGAAGATATAAACAAGTTATATTATAATCAGCTGAATATTACACCTGACATTTCAAGAAAAATTAAAATATAATTAGAAATACCGAGAACTGTAAGGTTTCTGTGGGTATAAAGGAAAAGAGTTTCATATTTCTGTTCCTGAGAGCGCTGTATTACTTAGTGCTAAATCGATCAATGGAGATAATAAAGAGCCGATCAGATCGCAGCAAAGCCTATTCGAATGATATAGAAGACTCATAACAGATAAGCCCTTTTTAATTCGTTCCTTAAAAAAGGGTAGTGGACAAAGATCCGTCGGTGTTGAGGGTTAATGTTGTGTTCATGTCAGTGTTTACGATCAGTTCCTTATTTTGTTGAGAATGGGGACTCTTTACACGTTCCGAAGTCTGGCCTTCTAGATTAACTGCTTTACACATAAAATTATGAGAATAATACGTACATTGTTTGTTTAGCCTTCAATGTTCCATCAGCGTTTCTATTAGAATCAATAAATATATACGAAAAAGAGTCAAGTAGAAGTTTGCTGACCTGTTGTAAGGTATTTTGTTGTACAATTTATTTTGTTGTACAAGTATTTTTGCTTATCTGCAACTGTTAACTTTGGCCCGTTTGTTTTCATGATTATTAAGGGAATAGATATTTATCATGGAATTATGAGTAACTTTGTGAAGTGCTAGTTCCTATCCCACCAAGTAATTCCTAGAACCTTGGTGTACCAAGGTGTTCAGCTTGTCATTTTAATGATTCCCTCCATACATGTTACTTTATTGAACATAAGTTGCAAGTTTGTTTGCATCAGTACATTTAATGACTCGTTACATTACTGAATTAGACGTGCAATTATTTTAGGGTTATCCACGTGGCCTCGTTGTCTTATTGAAATTCTGTCCTAGCTTTGTTCTTTCTAAATAGAGAAACGAATTTTCACGCTCACTCGCCTCCAAAAGAAGAAGTTACTTAAAGGTTATCAAGAATAGGAATAAGTCTCAAAACTACGATATCGGAACGGGGAATCAAACTAAGTAAGTCATAACCAATGTTATTATAACCTGTAAAATACTTTAAAAATGTTCAGTCGAGATGAAATAGTTTTGAATGTAAATATACACATCTGGCTCCATCTGGCCGTGCGTAAAGTGCATCCTCTTTCGTCCAAATGCTGCCTCACTTTTTCTTCTGCGCATACCTAGAAAATTGTTTCCTATTGACGACTTGTACTTTCTTCTTCCAAAATATACACGTATCTAGTAGACCATATACTTATAGATCCCCCTCCCTCCCCCTACAGTCTCAATGCCATTTTTAAGACTGAATTCCTTCTCTATATACAAGCCAATAGGCATAAGGGCAATGGTGGCCCTTATCGTACTAATAATATTAAACAGGCCAATATAAAGAAAGCAGACAATAAATAAATATTATAAATATTGGTCATTAGTTTTTAAAATCTGAATTCGTATTTCTGTATCCCATTTCTTATTTTATCGTATCAAATTTTACAAAATGTGTATATCACTACGCCAATGAAGTAGTCGATATAATTCTTCTGTTTCTTTGTCCGCTTCAAATTAATAAAAACCATTCAAATAACTACTGGATGACTAATATTAACTTGGTGCTTTTAATTAAATATTATTAATGCGTTACGAGAAGCTCTACATGTATACGAGTTTACATATGAAAATCCCTACCGCGTTTAATTAAAATTTTATTTCTACTATCTCGTATGTCTACCAGCTCACTTTTAATTTAATTAAAACTTTATATTATTTATCTCTTCAACAGACATTTAAGGTGTCTCGTTCCATTCACTACGCTATGCCTTTTATACGGAAACTTTGACAAACCCTTAAAATTGTTTGCTGCAAATTTATCTTTCTAATTTACTTCCGAACAAAATGTATCTAATGAAGGGTGTATCTGGTTTACATGGGCATCATATTTTCTATCAATGAACTTAACTAAAGTAGATTTGCGTAATGTGTATTAAATCCTTTTATTTAAAAATCTGAATAGATAAATATAGAAATAAACTGTTATGTTACGTTTATTGCTCAGGCCAAGTACATACTAGTGGATATGTGACAAATAAAAATCGATTTTGCAAAAAATCTAAAACAAGTTCGATCGATCTAAAACAAGTTCTCGTGTTTTCGATATGAATATCTGTACGTGGTGCCGATTTTCAGAACACAGAAGAAAGTTCGAATTGTGTTCAGTTTTTGTTGCAGGAACATATTTCCACTTTTCCAAACAATACCAAATTTTCAACCAACCATTTATTTATTTCCAATCTGACAACGCTACTGGATTTAGGATAGTATCAAATAGGTGTGATGAAAATTTTATAAAAGACAGTTTTAGTTTCTAACAGAAACGTAGCATAATTAGAATTTATATTATGTATCAAAATAGTTCGGGTAATAGTCACGTAAATTACAAATCATGCTTTTTCAGACCTCTATTAGTTGAATTATAAAAATTTGTAAAATCTATTCCTAATACTCTTTATATCAATCTTTGTTTTATATAATAAATAGTACGTAAGGGAATTACTGGTTTTATTTTCACGTAATTAAATTCTCTTATTAATAGCGATTTTATTTTTATTCTTAGTTATAGTCAGAAGCAAGGGTACTAGATTTAGTTTATATAAATCAATTATGATGATGAATTTATATCACATTGTGTTGATGTAGTACAAAGCATATTTACTGAATCATTGAGATACGAAATATTTCCAGATGTTTGAAAAACTGCTATAGAAGTACAATTTTCCAAAATATCCATCTACTGACTGTGTATCATTTACGTCCTATTTCAATCCTTAGAGCGTCTTTAAAATTAGATTGAATTTACAATTTTTCTCTGTACATAACAAAGCGCATTTAAAAAGTTGTCATAAATAACAATCGCAATAAAGGATTATTATAATAAAGTGTCTCAAGATAGTATTCTCGGATCCGGTAATTTTCTTTGTACGAGTATACCTTTGATTTCCTCAATTAAATAAACCGATATCAAGTATGCTTATATTCAGGAGATATTCAATTACGAGTATAGCCTTCCCTAAGTCCCAAATAGATGAATTCTTCGATATTATAAATTATTTATATATATATATAATTATATATATATATATCACATACTAATATTTAAGATTTTTCAAATGTTAAATAATAACTAACAATTTTATTTGAGAGGTGTTCACCTTTGTAATAAAATTACGTTTATTTGTCAACTAATTTCTCTAAAACATTATACTAAACGTTTGAGTTATGGAGAGATGATTACACATACAGACGATGACAAGAGCACATGTTCTTAAGGAGAGATACCAAACTCTCCACACTAGAACTCGAGTTTAAGTATACAATGACCCCCTATACTGACTCAGTCCTACACCCCGTTTAGGAAAATAGAAATGATCACCTGCCCTGTAAAATTGTCATGTCACCATTTTTTAATATAGAGCAAAGTGCTGCACTTTTACTAGCTTCGCATTAGTATATATCCTGAATGCGTAATGAATTCTTAACGTGTTTGAGGATACGAAAAATAAATTGTTATAAATGTAATTAATTCGCAATAAATAAACTGTTTTCTTTGCGTATATTCATCTTGCCGATGAAAATACACCGAAACGAAATTTTTCTAAATTTGAACATGTAGTTGCGTCACATCTTTAGTGACACAACTAGATATTCTTTGTCAATTTATAAGTTATTTGTCTTTATTAACAAAGGATATTGGATATAAAAATGATGTGAAAATCGACAACGATTGAAAAATATATTCCATTACCTTTTATTGACGTGACATTATGATGGCGTGACATGGTGTTATGAGACATCTGAGAAATGATAACTTCCCTTCCTGAGGCTAACTTTATTAAATCATTATTATCGGTAAGATTGATAGCTAGCTAACACCGGACTATTTTTGTTAGGGAAAAAGTATAATGGTTATAATAACAATAATGATATGTTAGGCTCTCCCGCCTTTCAAATGTACTAGAGAAAATGTCTATACTTTGGCATAAAATGCGACAATGTCAAATTATGTAATATCGAAAGAATCGTATTGAATATTCAGAAAGTATCACTTATTCGATACGCTGTTACATTATAGCTTCTATAAAAAAAATTTTATGTGGAAATGTGGTAGTAAGCACTTTAAGATCTTGCAAAGCTTGACAAGTATTTGCTTACTGCTACTACCTGCGTTAATTTCAATATTTCCTAATCACAAAGAGGAGGTAACCACGTATAGCTGTGATGGTGACGAATTAGAAAGAAAGAATAAAAATATATTTGATTAAACAGGAGTAGCATAAAATATTAGTAATACCTTAAAATAGCATTAGCACCTTCGCCATTTCTTAATAATAAAAATTATATCCGAGAATTTAGAATTGTGAACACCTGTATAGTTTATTTCACCGCTATTTGCCAAATAAAAAATCCCAAATGACTCTTATCTCATACTGTGGTTTGTTTTTATGGCTAGGCTCAGTTGGACTGTTTATCGGCATGATAGGAGAGTTTTTTATTTGGCAAATAGCCATGAAATGAATAGTAGCTCTATATACGCTTATTAACAATCATGACGATAATTGCATATATTAGTTTTAAGTCTTGTAAATATTAAAAAGTAGAAAATCTTGACCTACATTGCGCT
The DNA here is from genome assembly GCA_037954035.1 of Rosalia funebris. Lineage (NCBI taxonomy): Eukaryota > Metazoa > Arthropoda > Insecta > Coleoptera > Cerambycidae > Rosalia > Rosalia funebris. Next base: position 16,104,530 of record JAZFAV010000016.1, on the reverse strand, counting down.
AGTATTCTCAACCATGTCACATTTTGTAGGTATTTTGAAGGTATGTATGTATGACACAGACACAACGAATGGTATTAACACTTTCTTCTGTACGAAGTGTTGGAATACTAATACTTGTTTTATCAATATACCATTTTTTCTATTTGTATACCAATACAAGAGTTTTTTAATACTGCTTTTTTAAATTTCCGTTTCAGAAACTACCACAGATTTTAGTACCTGTGTAGTATTTTTTTACCTATTCCCAATATCCTATACCATGCTACATGCGGTACTAGTTTATATACCAGCTTTCGTGTCGTAGAATTTACTACTACATAGGGTTTAGTTAAAAATAAATAATCACTTATCACACTACTATTTTTCCACATACATTACATACATTGTCTTTAACGTGCGATTTCACTGTCTATTTCTTATATTTCTCTAGTGCTTATAATTATAGGGCTCTCATAAAATACTCAATATATTACATACCTCTTCCCTTAAGGAAAATAATAATAATGATAATAATAAGATATACATACTGTTTACTGGTAATCATATTTCAAACATAAAACATGTTTAATTATAAATCTGTGTCCGATTTTGACTGCTTTTGTGATCACATTAATGGTAAACGTTCCTCCGTTTTACATACAAAACAATCATTCAAATAACAGATTGAGAAAACATTCATGATAGGAAAACTTATCTGCAGAATAATTATTACGTCCACACACCACACACTTAACGCAGATTCCATTATTCCCTGTAGCGTGACCTTCCTGCTGTTGCTGAAAAGCATTGAATAGGTGCCTTACTCTCTTTGGACTTTGCATGCACATATTGGTATTTCGGTTCCTTTTTCATGACCTCTGTACCACAATAAAAAGAAGACGACTGCGCTGGCGACTCAAACTGCCAACTCTAGCGCACCTTTAAAGCTATTAAAGCTTACTAGTTTTTTTCTCCTGAAAGAATCTCTCTTGCACTTTACGTTTATTGTAGGCGACAATAAAATAATATCTTAACACCATGTCTAACACAGCAGAATACTGCTAACTATATTGAGTAAACCGCCGTCTCTAGCCAATTCACTAAAAGACTATAAAATTGATAACTATAAAATTGATACTGTAATTCAAAAACTGTCAAATTCAGTTTAAAATATGTCGATAAAAGAGGAATTCATTCCGAGTAGCTTTTGGTCTCAAGTTCTAATGGTAAACATAGTTTATAGACCGATTCATATGCATCTTTATTTAACATATTCAGTAAAATTGCGCCTTTTATTTTATCGTCGTTAATGTCATTTGCCACGAAATAATTGTCAATACGCCTTTTAAATACTGACCAGTCTGAAATTTCTGGATCAAATTCGCATAGATGTCCGATATATCCGAAATTTTTCTTCCTGCTACATATTCACATGGAATGTATTTTTGAAAACTTAATTTGAAATTCTCTTAAAAGCAACCTCGTCGCCACTGTGCTGTCGTAGAAATTGCTACATACATGGGGTTTAGTGAATAATAAATTATCACACTACTATTTTTCCACATACATATATTGTCTATAACCGGCCATTTTATACAATTTGTTTCTTACATATCCCGCTAGTAGAGCTCGTGTTTATAATTATAGCGCTGTCACAAAATACTTATCTTAATATACTCGTATTACACTACCCAAATTAGGAAATTGTATTTCGAGTTATCGGAAAGCTAGAATTACTGCCTTCTTCTTCTGATTTATTCATCCAGCCCTCTTCTAACTTCTAATATTTAGTTTCTATCTGACTTGATTGAATTTAGGAGATACCACTCAACCGTAGAGCAAGTACGTAGAGTGATTGATACCATAAATAAAATTTTTGAGGAAATAGAATACTGCGCAACTATTTTCCATGATGATAGTTTCGTTTTTGATAAAGTTCAGGGATTACTGGCATCAGGGATTGCTATATGAACTCAAGAAAGGTTTAGCTGAAGAAATTTACAATATCTTAAAGTCATATCTAACAGAGAAACATTTTCGCGTAAGATATG